>JAWWEW010000001.1:1286903-1303363 GCA_035583185.1 Anabacerthia variegaticeps | reverse complement strand
AAGGGGAAGGGGAAGGGGAAGGGGAAGGGGAAGGGGAAGGGGAAGGGGAAGGGAATCCCAGGGAGGCAAGGGAAGCCCTGGCAGTTTATTTGGAACAGGAGGAGGCTGGGCACTTGCAGGACAGCAGCAGCTCTGACTTCACATTCCTACGGGAATAACAAAACACAGCGACCAAGAAGAAGTCTGAGGAGCTGCAAACCAAGCAGGGCTGAGCTGAAGACAGCAGGGAGAGGGACCAGGACTCAAGCAATTCCCTGGTGCCCCGTGGGCACAGGGCACTCCAGCGTACCCTCTGGCTGTGGACGATGTTCTTGTGCTCCCGAGCCACGCGCGTGGCCCATTTCCGAGCCTCCTTGTTCAGGCTGTGCTCCTCGGTCGTGCCCGTCTCCGACTCCAGCTGTCGACTCTGCAAGAGGAAAAGGAGGGCATGAGTCCTGCCACAGGACTCATCCCTCCTGGGGTTGGAAGGACATTTCCCTGCGGGGTGACTCGGGATGGTGGGTCTCAGCCTGGGGTCTGGTTTCGCACGGAACAGGGAGGACATGGGCACGACTCGGATGGAGCCAGGATGGGAGCAGGCTGTGGGAAGCCAGCTATAAATGCAAAGTCCACAGGAATTCCCACCTCAGCCACCTCAGGAACACTTCCCACCACTGCACCACCCAGAATCATTTGGGTTAGAAAAGCCCTCCAGGACCATGGGGTCCCACTGTTCCCCAGCACTGCCAAGGCCACCACTGACCCCTGTCTCCACGTGCCACATCCACACGGATTTTAAATCCTTCCAGGGATGGGAACTCCACCCCTGACCCCTGTCCCCACGTGCCACATCTACAGGGATTTTAAATCCTTCCAGGGATGGGAACTCCACCCCTGCCCTGGGCAGCTGTGCCAGGGCTGGACAACTCTTTCCATGAAGGAATTTTTCCTTAGATCCAACCTGACCCTGCCCTGGCACAACTTGCAGACATTCCCTCTAATCCTGTCCCTTCTTCCCTGGAAGCAGAGCCTGGCCCTCTCCTGTCAGGGAGTTGGAAAGAACAACTCAGGCAACTCCTGAGCCACTTTCTCCCTCTGCTTCCAGAAGCTCTGACTGATCCAGGAAGCTCCAGCTGGTCCCTATGGAATTCCTTCAGCACACGTTCAAAGAGGGGGAGAGGGGAGGGAGCACCCCCTTGCTGCTCACAGTGACCAAAAAAATCACTCCAGAGGCTTTTCCAACCCATGGGAAGATGCCAAAATATTTGATACCAAAGCCAAAACCAAACATTCCCATGGAGGTCACCCCTGGAGTGGGACAGAACCACAAAAGTCACCGTCCTGGGGGGTTTTGCAGTAAAAGGAGGTGTAGGACAAGGCAGCCCAGGGAGGAGGACAGTGACAAGCACATGGGCAGCTCTGGTGTGAAGAGGCAGGAAGGGGAAGCTGCAGGTGAAGAACTCTCCACCCATCCCTTCCATTTAATCACTAACTTGGCTTTTACCTGCTTTTGTAGAGTCCTGTTCCCTCATTACTGACCTCTTTAATTCCCTCTGCTAAGCTGCTCCGCCAGGTCACTGCAAACTCACCGAGGGCAAACACACGGATTCATCCAGACCCATCCCATCCCTGGGATAACACTGGGGTAACACTGGGATAACTCAGTTCAGTCCCAGTTTATTGCACAGCTTCTCCCACAGCTTCCACCTGAGTCTGAACAGCCACAAACCTGAGCAGAATGCTATAAACCATCTCAGGAAACATCTCAGAAGGCATTCCCAATGTCCCCATTGGTCCTGCTCCTCCTCAGCAGCTCATTTTCCTTCCCAGTCACTGGGAAACCTCCTGCACTATCCCAAGTGTGGCTTTGGGGTTTAATCTATTTATCAATATCCCCATTGGTCCTGCTCCTCCTCAGCAGCTCATTTTCCTTCCCAGTCACTGGGAAACCTCCTGCACTATCCCAAGTGTGGCTTTGGGGTTTAATCTATTTATCAAAAGCACTTGACCAGAAGATGAAGGCTTTGTGGCCACTCCTAAGGGCACAGTGAAAGATTACAGGGTTGTTACTGGATCACAGTGGTCACATCAATTACTCATAAAGCAGGGCCAAAGCAGAGCAGAGACAAACCAACACACAAATGGGGCAATGGAAAGAGCTGGGGTGAAACTTGTGCTCTGGGCAAACACCAAAAAGAGAGGCAAAGGTGGGAGGAAGGATCTCCAGGGAACATTTAGTCTCCTGGGGAAGAAGCTGAAAACAGGGAGCCCCTAACGTGGTTTCCTAAATTAAGCTCTTCTGAAATGTTTCCAGGGCTGGAACTCGGTGGTGGCACCACGGCCAGTGCCTCAATTTAACCTCTCCCAAAAAAGAGGGAAACCAAACCCGCCCTCCCTGGCCAAGGAATGAGGGAAGAGCCAAAAACCCTCGAGCTAAACATAGATGGACATTCTGCAGTTCCTCAGGGCTTGGATTACAGGGAAAACAGTGCTTAGGGCTAAAAATTACCCAGGGAGCCAAGAGAAAGGGCTGGCTGGCTCCAGGCAGCCCCAAAGCCCAGGGGCAGCACTGCTGGTTCCTAAATTCCCAAAAAATCCAGCCTGCAAACACAGGGCACACCCCACTTTGGGTCTGCAATGTTGTTGCAGGTGCAGGAGTTGCAAACCCAGCCTGTATTTTTATTTATCAGTTATATCTGGACATGTACAGCCTTAAAATAAAGAACAAAAACCTCCTGGCTCTTCAGCCTCAAAGCTCTTTAGGTTTTCTCTTTATTTTTGAGGCTGAAGGCTAAAGAAAAAAGAAAAGTCACCTTGACAAAGGCAAAAAGCAGGAAACAATCACTGCATGCAAAGGGCCAACAGAAAACAGGCATGAAAAGCTCTTGAAAAAAAGAGGTGAAAAGCAGAGGTTTCCAGGCCAGGGCTGCACAGCAACACTGGGGGACGAGGCAGGACCTTTTCCACCCAATTCTGAGCTCAGCTCAGCCCTTCCAGCAAACCTGAGCCAGGCTTGGGGCTTGTTTAGTGTTTTGCTGTGGAATTAAAGCAATTCCACTTAGCCAGGTGAGCCTGGCCTGCCTCCCACTGCAGGTCAAACCCACAGGACAGCCCTCACCTCTAAAAATCCACATTATTCACAGCCAGGGCTTTTACCCACTCAGAAGATGAAATAAGGACCTACAGCCCCTATATTAAATGATGCAACCCATTGTTTTATCACCTCAATATTATGATAAAGCTGAACCCAAACCAACCTGCTACTGCTGCTTTATAGAATCACATTCTGCTTTATAATATATATATAAATTATAATATATTAGTAACAATTTTAAATAATACATTCATCTAATAAACAAAGAAGGATAAGGAACATCCTGTCAGGCAGGGAATAAAGAGAGTCATTCCATTTAAATTTACGTGGGATCCTAGAATGGGAATCCTGGGAATTTTTAAGGAAAAGTAGTCCCACCATAATTGCATGGGGGTTTATTTCATTGATTTTCATTTTCTAGAGCCCAATATTTCCAGCTGTGCAGACTCTGGGAAGTATTGGCTGTTGTTCACTCTCAGAGATTCCCTGAGCTCTGCCATCCCAGGGCTTGCTGCTCCTCTGGGAAGCTCTTCTGCTCCACAGCAGGCATGGAGAGCCACAAAGCCAAGTTTAATTAATTTGAACCTCCTTTATTTTTAAAGGTTTTTACTGTTCCCACTGGAATTAATGCTGAAATTTGACTGCAAGGTATTTTCCTCACTGTATTTCCATTTTCACCCCCAGCATTCTGCTCCCTGGCCTCAACCACTGCACTCACAGCCAACCTCTCCAAAATCTTGTTTATTAGAGATAGAAATATGGAAAAATGGCTCTCATTAAGTAATCAAAGGGGGAAAAGGGACCTTTTTAGGCACGTTTGACACAGAAAAATTGGTTTTGCAGAGCTTTGCTTAGACTGGGTTTACCTGAGTGCAGAAGAGCCCAGACTACCAAGTGTGCTCTCTAAATTAACTGCAATCAACCAGGCAGGGGAAGGAAATGAACACAAAATCAATCCTCTTGGGAGCCAACTGCAGCTCCTTCTGTTTCCAGACCATCAGAAACAACCCAAGAACTCCAGAACTTTCCCTTTCCTTGGGTATCAACCCTAAATCCAATTAGCACATCTCAGCCCTTCTTTTAAGCCTGACTGGGGTGGGAGGGATTCAGTAAAACCACTTTTAAATGTGACCCAGAGCTTTGTCAGGCTCCCACGGATCATCCCTCTCCCTGAATTCCTCCTCTGCAAGAATTCCCAAGAATTTATAGATTGATAAAAGTAAAGAACTTATTTTTATTATCTATTTAGTTTCAAGAAGGTTACATTTCAAACCAGCCTGTTCTGGTATGAAAAGATTGGTAAAATTAAACAGCAACTTATTTTTATTATCTATTTCGTTTCAAGGAGGTTACATTTCAAACCAGCCTGTTCTGGTATGAAAAGGATAAAATTAAACAATAACTACTTTTTTTCATATTTAAGTTCAAATAAGTCATACTTAAAGCCAGTTTGTTCTGGTATTAAAAGGATTGATAAAATCAAGTAATAACTTTTTTTTAAAAAAAATATATATATAATTAGGTTAAAAAAGTTACTTAAACCCAGTTTGTTGGATGATTAAACTGCCCTGTGTTGGGGATCCCAGGAAGGACAAGCTGGGCTGGTTGAGCTTCCTTGGGAGCCTGAAGGGATTCCAAAAGACTTGTTCCCATTTTCCACCTTCCTGTTGGTAAATCCGTTTTGGGCATTCATTTCTTAAATGGATTAAAGCCGATTAAAAAGAATTTTTTCCTATTATTTGAAGAAGTGTTTAAAAGCATTTTAAATTATTTTAAATGAAATTCTGAATTAGTTTCATTTTAAAAGTATTTAATTTAAAATCATTTTAAAAACAATTTCTCCGAGGGAAAAATGGTTTGGTCTCAAATTTTTTCAAAGCAGGCACTTCTGTCCCCTCAAAGCAAGACACTGAAACAAATCTCTGTGATTTCTACCATGACAATAGTTTAAATTCAGGCTCAAAGCAATTTTCAGACAGTGGAGAGGATGTGATTGATGCTGGAGAACACTCTGCACTGGGTTTGGCCCTGTGGCTCTCAGAGGGTCCATCTCCCACTGCTGATGTGATTTGGGGCATCACAAACCCCGAGAATCCCTGGGAAAGGGCAGGAACAGACCTGGGAGGCTCTGGCTGGGCCCCCTTGGGATGATCCCAAAAGCAAAGGGTGCTGTGGGGGCTGGACCTGACCAGGACTGCAGAGAGCAATGGTGCCAGCCCTCTGTGCCCCAGCTCTGCTGCCACCCCTCTGTGCCCCAGCTCTGCTGCCAGCCCTCTGTGCCCCAGCTCTGCTGTCACCCCTCTGTGCCCCAGCTCTGGTGTCACCCCTCTGTGCCCCAGCTCTGGTGTCACCCCTCTGTGCCCCAGCTCTGCTGCCATCCCTCTGTGCCCCAGCTCTGCTGTCACCCCTCTGTGCCCCAGCTCTGCTGCCAGCCCTCTGTGCCCCAGCTCTGGTGTCACCCCTCTGTGCCCCAGCTCTGCTGCCAGCCCTCTGTGCCCCAGCTCTGCTCTGGAAAGCCCAAGCTTGAGAGGACCCTGCAGAACCAGAGTCTAAGTCCCAATTCCTGGAGCTGAGCTCCACTTCCCCATCACTGCAACATTCCTCCTGCTCCCAACACCCCAAATTCCATCCCAGTCCCACCTAATGCTCCCAACTCTGACCTCCCTTGGGTCTCAGCCTGCAGAGAGCCCCTAAAGGTCCTCATTCATACTCATCATTAGGTGAGAGCTATTAATCACTCTGCAGGGTATTTCTGCCAGCCTCTGGTGTGGAAATGGTCATGCACAACACTCAGAAAGCAAAAAAAACCCCGATGGACTCTGCAGATCATCTGCAAGCATGTGGCAAAAGAATGCTTGATAATTGTCCTGCAATTAAATGTTGATTGCTGAGAAAACACCCAATTTCTGGCCAATCCAAATGCCTGGACAAGAGCCTTGGGTCTCCTGTCCTCACTGGTCACAAACTGGGAATGTGGAACCTGTTGCCCAGGTGGGATCCTGCCAGCTGAGCATAATTCTAAATTCTAAATTCTGAATTTCCTGGGATCCCAAGGAAGCCAAAGTGAATTATTCTGGGGGAAACTGGCAGTGAGAAGCTCCAAACACTGCAGTGCCTTGAGGAAAAGCAGGAATTCTGCAGCCATGGGCAGGTAAAGCAGGTGAGGGGCTGGGCCAGCTCTGGAGCTGGAGTGAAGCACCCAGGTTCCGTGGGAACACACACAGAACAAGGAATCCTGGCATTTTCCAGGCTCAAGGGTTTACCAGGAGGGAATTACAGCTCTGTTGGCTGTGGGATAACCCTCTGGAAATGGGAGCAGAATGGGATCAGTGCTGGGGCTGCATTTCCTCAGCACAGCCCAAACCTGCAGCTGGGCTGCTCCTCCCTCCCAGTGGGGCAGGAACCAGGGCCAGCCAGCCCTGAGTGGGGCTGGGACCTGGGAACTCATGCCCCAAAAGCAGAGCATCCCTGCCAGGGCTGTGCTCAGGACTGCCAACCTGCTCCCACAGAGAACACCCTTCCACGGCGTGTCCCTTCCTGAAGTCTCACTGTGAACAGAGCTTTTGGGTTTTTTTAAATCCTTTTTCTATTTGACATCTGTTTATTTCTAATAATTGGCATTTATTTGATTGTTTTCTGCCACATCTGCTGCATTCTGTTGCCACCTCCCCAGGGGTGCCCCCTGAGCATCCCGAGCCACATGCACACGGACAAGGACACAAATGGCAGCAGGTACCTCTGCTATTGTCATTCTCATAGCACTGACAGGTGAGGGCTCAATCTCCACCAGCTGAACTGCATTAAAACTCTGGAAGCAGAGATCCCACAGGCATGGAAACACAGCAGCACAGGTTAGAAAGGCAGGGAAAGACAATCAGATTGGATTAAGAACAACCTAAAACGTTCATCGTGGAATATGCAGAGCTGGGAGGGACCCACGAGGATCAGCGAGTCCAACTCCTGGCCCTGCACAGACACCCCAAAAATCTCTGTGCAAAAGGGCTGGAGGCAAAATCAGGATCACAGTTTGTTGCAAGGGCAATACAAAGGGAACTGTGCCAGAGATGTTGGTGTGACTGGGAAAACCCCTTTCATGCTGCTGTTGACAGGGGTCTGGAATTAAATCACCTGAAATTCCCATCACTGCTGTCCAAATCAGTGCACCAACAAATTCAAGGAAGAAAAAGCTGCACAAAGTTATATATTTTTAAAGACCCCAACTTATTTTAAGCTGCTACTTCTTAGAGTAACCTTAGTAATGTGGATGGGACATGGACAATTTACTCCAATCACGGTGAGTTTGGGAATGTGTTGAAATTTATTCCATTGTGATGGCCTCGCTCTCTCTGGAAGCAACACACCAAGAGAGTATTTGTGGAGGTTATTTTGGAATGCAGGGCTTTACCAGCATTCCTTTCAAGTTAATAACTCCTCACAGGCACTTCCAAGCATTCCTGGAGTAGTTTTGGTGTGCAGGGACACTTCACTGGGTCACAACACAGGCTGTAACCCAGCAGTAGGGAGCACGGATGAGACCCTCCCCAGCAGGAGAAAAGGGCAACAAAATCGAGTAAGAATTAGGCTGAGAGCAGAGAAACACAGGGCTGTTAGTCACAAAGAGCCAAAAAGTATGCTGGTTTTCTGTGGAACACACTGAGCCTGTCTGATGCCTTTATCAGCATCCCCCACCTCCTGCCAGCAGCCCTTCCTCTCCCAAAACCCCAGCACGGATTAAACCAGAGTGGCACAGCAGCAGGCACAGCTCTCCCCTCATTTATCCAGCAAATACCCCCAAAGTAGAGCAAGGCCCAGGAATTCCCCAGGGTTCTTACAGTGTCACTGTCGCTGGGCTGGAACTGGAAGGGCTGAGGTTTGTGGAACACGGAATTGTCCTGCAGGAAGAGCTGGAGGTTGTAATCCCGCACCACCTGAGGGGGCAAGAACAGCCTTTTAGAGCCTCATTGGTCACCTGGAAAGCACCCCCAGAGCAAAAGCAGCCCCTCACACACACACACAGCTCATTCTGCAGCACAGCAGAACAAGGACCTGAAATACAACATTAACCCCCAAAGTGAGGCCAGAAGACCAAGTGTGGAGAAGGCACAACGTGGTGTCGACTGCCACCGGGATTTCTCCCTCCTCTTCGGGGGGAATTTCTTGTGCAATGCTCCTCCTTCGGCTGAAATGTGTTAATTTTACAGAAATTATCAGTTGTGGGAGCTGAAAAGACTATTTGGAGTCATGCACATAAAATCAGTCACCAACTTCATCTCTCTTTATTAAATTGCTTTCAGAGGGAACGCTCCAAGCGTGTGTTTTGTGAAGCAAAACCACTTCAGCTCCTAAATTTGTTTAATGACACGTTTCAGAAACCATGACACAGATCCCCAAACAAACCTCTTATGTCACAATTTACAGAGATTTACAAAGAAATACTCAGTGATTGCAACACGAAAAAACAGTAGCACTGGGTGAAAGACTCTCAGAGAGCATTCACTGCTTCTACTGATGGAAATGAATCCACACCAGCAGGGAATTCTAAATATCTATTCCCAAACTGAGGGTTTAAATGGAGAAAGTAGATAATAAAGTTGATTTCTCCAGAAATAGCAGCATTGTGAATGACCTGGCTGGGCAATGGGAAACACAACAAAGTGTTGCTGAAACCCTGAGCTGTAAAAATCAATCTTCAGTTAAAGAAAATAAACAGTCCTCCAGGGCCAACACTACACCCAGAAAAGCACATAATGAGGGCTCCAATTTGAGCAGTTGAACACATTCCAGTGGGGGGGAAACAGAGAGGGATCTGCACCAGGAATTCCCAGAAATAGAAGTGCAGCAAATAGTGAAGAAGGAAACATCTGCAGGTTCAGATGGTGCTGAGCCCTGATGACAAATGTAATTGAATTTCAACAGCCCTTGAGAGCCCTGTGAACGCTGACCACAGCACACACCTCTGGGCCGTGCCAAAGACATGAATTTTTTAGCTTCAATTAGGAAAAAAAACCCCAAAAAGTGGTTTCTGAGGCTGAGAAAACCTCCACAGAAACTTCAATGCACTGAATCCTCACCACAGAACCTCTGACTTGCCAGCTCTGCTCTTCAAAGAGGAAACCCCATCCTCAGAAGAGCAATCCCAAGGGATTGTCCCTCAAATCCACCATAAATGAGAATAACTGGTATCAGAGCAGGGAAATGGGCAAGCCCAGCAAATTTGACAATTGATGAAGAGCAGCTTAAAAGGCTCCTAAGCAGCAGTGTGTTCTTGGCATTAAACTGCACCTTCCCCAAATAGATTTCCTGTTGTTCACAAATTCAATCAACGTCCTGGTTTTTCTGAAGTCAATGTCAGAACAGCCCTGAAATCAGATGGATCCCTTAGGAGGCAAAGGCACAGTCAGAGATGTGCTTAAGGGAAATGGTCAGCCCTCTTCCCAGAGACCTCCCAGAAATGGATTCACAACAGCCAATGGAATCTCAGAAAACGCTCCACAGAAAATCAGATTTTTTTTTCCCAAAAGAAAAGTGCAAAAAATAAGAGACTTCAGTAAGACTGGTCAAGTGAAAAGGAATTTGAGCTGATTATTTCAACGTGGAGCTGGGCTGGAAAGACAGGGTAAAGGCTCTGGAGAACTCCCCCAGTGACACACTCGGAGCAAGGCACAGGTTTCCAGGAGCAAAGTAACCCCAAATTTTTCTCCTCTGCATTCCTGAGCCAACTGAGGAGCCTGTTCAGAGCTGCCAGTTGGGTTTTGGTCCTTCTCTGGGCATTGAACTCCCTCAGGAAAGCAGGAACACAATAAAGAGGTTATAAATTATTATATGAGATATAGAAATACATAGAAACTAGAGATTTAGTTAAAATACTCCAACCCAACATTTTTGGGAAACATATTTGAACCCCAAACGAGCCACCTCAGGTAAATTACAGAAAGACTTTAGGTAACAGGAGATAAAATGGTATTTGGACTATTTTTAAGCTGCTGCCAAGTCAATTCCAAGCCAGTTTTCCATACTCTCCCTTTCCATCTCCAAAGGGGTGAGATCAGCTGTCTGCAGGTGAGCAAGGAACAGGTTCAAAATGCTCTTACTCCACAGTAAAACACACTGTGTGTTAAATGAGCTGTTCCTGTGCAGGTAAGGTAAGAAATAAAGTATTTATTGTGACTGCACCAAAGCAGCTCCTCTGAGCTCTATGGCAATTATTATTATTATTAATAATAATTTTTTAGCCCAGCAGATGAATTACTTAAGGATCCAAACTATGCTGTCTGGTGCCTTTTAACTTAACCCTGAGGACAAACCAAACCCAATAACCTTTGGCAGGAGACCCTCAGCCTGGCACCTCGTGTGAGCTTTGGGGCCAAAGGCTCCCCCAGTCCCAACTCACCCTGCTCGAAGTGTCCAGGAGAAACTGGAAGGTGTTCTGCACAGCCTGGCACGTCTCCAGCTCAGTCCTGCTGAAAGCCATTAAATAATCCTTCAGGTGGTCAGAGATGTTTCCATCCAGGGCCTGTGGAGGCAGAGAATTGGGGAAAACTCAGGGAAGCACTTTCAGGATGGATTTATTCCTGTTCATGGGGAGACACTGCAGATGCTCAGAGCAAGTTTTTAAGGCATGCACAATGTGTATTTATCCTGAACTCAGCAGTGACAGCAAAGCTCAAACTGTTGTAACCAGGTGTAAAGCCACATCACACAGAGCAGGTTACAGGTTTAATGCCAATTTGGTGTTAAAATCAACCTTCCGAGTGGCTGATAAAGTCATTTAAATATTCAACTCTGCATAGATTTAAATACATAGCATACAGGTTTTTAACTCGATCCCACTCCTGGAGCTTTGCAGAGCCAAAGGAGAGCAGTGGGGGCTCCTGTGCTGGGATAGGGATGGCTGCTGAAACAACTGAGCTGCAGGGCAGGATGCCCAGGGCCTTTTGCTCTGCACTGACCCAAAACCAGCTCAGAAAACTGCTCAGGCAGAGCTGGGCGAGATCAATCCCATCCCACCCGTGGTTATTCCCCGCAATTATCCCCTCCGGAGCACTAGGAATTCAGTCGCCTCCTGCTGCATTCTGTGCTGAGGAATATCAAATAAATCAAGAGATACTAATTTGGTTCTTGCCCTGCTGGTTTTGCCATGGCCAAGCTGAGAGGCCAGAACCCCCCAGTGTGATAAGGTAAAAGAAAATGGGGAAGGAAGGAGAGCAAAGAAAAGTGAGGGCAAACATCAGGGAGCCCCAAACCTGCCAGCCCTGAGTTACAGCCTTTCATTAATTACAACTGGCTCCAACATGAGGCAGCCCTTAAATACTGATGAGAAGGGAAGTTCTGGAAGTCAGGCAGAAGTCCCAAGTCCTAAAAACCTCCTGGTGGCACAGGGAACGTGACATCCCATCAGTCACAGGACCTGGGAGAGGTTTGGCCCCGTATTTCCAATGGCCATGGATTTAATCCATTCTAGAAAATGGGAATTAAGACATCAGGCTGGAGGGGGGGGAATATTAAAACAAAAGGCTTGAGTTGCTTCTATGATCTAAATGAACATTCACATGGGATTGTATCATCTGACTCTCATTCATTCCAAAGCACTGAACAGCCCAGTTCTGAAAGAAAAAGGCTTTTCAAAATTCCCTATCACACACAACTCGAAGGGGAAACTGAGGGGGGAAAAAAAGCAATTCCAAAAAGCCAACAGCCATTCTTCCTCTACAATGGCTTTTGTTCTCTCCCTGCCTCTCAGGAGAGCACTAAATCACTTACTGAACTACTACAAATCCCACTGACAAACCTGTCTTTTTGTCAGCTTCGAAAGGAAATCAAGGGGTTTTTTTTAAGAAAACCCAAATCTGGCATCAAAGCCAAGATAATACAAAGTTAAGCAGCACAGAATGACAATTTGCACGGAGAGAAAAAAGTTGGTTTGTAAGAAATCATTTCTTTGCAGTGGAATTGTCATACTAGAGGTGCAAAATTCCTTTCCCCCAAGACCAAACTTGGGAAGATAAGGCTGAAATGAGGGCTGAGAAGAAAGAACTGAAAGACAATGGGCACACAACCAAATTAAAGTGCATTTTCCTACACAAAATAACCCAGGTCAGATCACCATTTTCAGGAGGTTTTTCAAGGGATGATACTGAACATTTTGGGAAGCTGGATGAGCTGGATTTCAGAATTGTACACTAGAAGAATCCCCTCAAAAGCCAAGTTGTGGAATTATGGAATTATTTGAGCTATTTTTAGGCCACTTGGGTGCCTCTGGGACGTTGTTCCTCATCTCAGATGTAGGAGAGCCCCTGTGCTGGATGCTTTATGTTCTTACTTTGAGGTCTCTTTACTAAAACATTCCCAGGTCTCAGCCACACTCCATTTCAAAAGGACAATTCCAACTGCTTGGAGAAGAGAGAGAACAAGTTAAAGTGCTGTGTCTTTTTCATTTTAAAAGCCACCAGAAAAGATAAAACTGGCAAATATTTGCCACCCCCCCAAAAGCAGACCAGAGCTGGATGAAGCCACTGAGCTGAGTTTTTCCCTTTTATCCCATTTATTTCTGCAATATTCCTGGCATTGTACTCATGTTTGTCTGGCACAAAAACTACCAAAACCTGTGTTGAATAATAACAATAATCATTTATAATTATTAATTTTACAGTCTAAACTCAGTTGTTCAGACTAAGCCTCTGTGTAGCCCCCAGGCAGCAAAACCAGCTCTCAGTTAAAGCCCCATGGGTTTCCCTGCCTCATTCCCATCAGTCTCATGGGAATCAGCCCTGCCTAGGAATGATCTGGAATTTTCAAACACAGGCAGCTCTGGTTTTATGTGTTTTTAGCCTGGACCCCCCCCTTTGGGATAAACCTCCATGGATCAAACCGGGCTTGGAATGAGATGATCTTTCAGGTCCTTTTTAATTGCAAACTATCCTATGGTTCTGGGGAATTAAGTTTGCAATTAAAACCATCCACTCCCTACCCAATTGCTGCAACTCCCCACTTTGGGTGGGTTCATCCTGCCCGTGCTGACCATCCCAAACCATGGAAGCTGCTGCTGCTTCCCAGGAAACAGGGGAGGGATGTGGAAGGGCAGGAATTTCCTTGCCTGGGGGGAGGGAAGGGGCAGCCCCAGGGCTGAACCTGGAGAGGCAGAGATAAGGGAGAGAAAGGGCCCCAGCAAGAATCATTGTGTTTGTGCAGGGGACACTGCCCTGGGCAATCAATGGCATTGAATTCTGCCACTGGGGCACGTTTGCCTGGGCAGGAATCAAGGCAACACCCCCAAATCCAAAGGGACATCACCCTCTGGTTTATAGTTATATTAAAATCCTTTTTATATATTAATATAAATTAAAAATGAAAATTAAATTCTTACACCGCCCTGCTTTTCTTTGCATTAGAAATCTTGTTCTATCCATCCCTGATCTGCTTTGCTTTGAAAAGCACCTGCAATCCATGAATTTTCATCCCTTATTTTCTGTAACACACTCCAAACTTTTCCTTACTTAACCCAGCAGCAGGAATTCCAGAGCAAACACGCCGAGTGGAGCTTCTGGAGTGTTTGTGTTTAAAACTTGTGCCTAAAATCCATTAAATAAGCTGTGACATCCCACAAGTCTGGGCATTTTCAGCTGAATGATTCTGGTCAATGAGGCTCCAGCAAGAGTTTTGATTTTTACACCCAGGGAAGAGAAAAGGCATATAAAGAGGAAAAGTTGGGGTATGAGAATAAGAGAAAAATGAACAGGAATTCTGAGTATTCAGCCTCAGCTTCCCCTCTGGGGGCTGGGAGAGGTGAGAACAGAAGCAAGTCTGTATTTTAGCCCCAGAAGAGCCACAAATCTCCTTTTACGTGACAGTATTTTACCACTGGTCTCCAAGTCAGCAGTAACAAAGCCAACAGCTGGAATCAGCTGGATGTGCCAGCTCAGCAGGATCCAAGTCTGTGACACAGAGCAGCGCTTCCCAAGGACGGCAGGAGAGGAAGGAAGGGCAGCAAAACCCAGCCTTTCCACTTCACACTTACATTCCACAGTGGGTTTCCTTTAAAAATGCTGATTCCTGCCAGGAATTTCTCCAGGGCATCAATTTCTCCCAATACAGAAGAAAAGCTGCTTATGTTGCCTTTGCAACTCCTCCACCTCTGTCACTGCTCAAATCCCTCCTTCTCCAGCAACACAAGAGGGAAGCAGTGCTGGGTTTCTCTGGATCTCAATTCCCAACAAAGCCAGGATCAAAGCCCCAGCAGTGTCCCTGAACAACCTGCCTGGAGCAATATGGATCAGACTCCAGATTGCTCCTCACTCCCTGCAGTCCTGGAGGAACAGGGGCACAGTGTCTGCTCCCACCCTGGGTTTGAGGGCTGAAGGCTCAATCTTTGGGAAAATCCTGGGTTTCTGCTAAGCCTTAGGTGGGAAAGCTGAGGGTAAATCAAGCCTCTTCTCTGGAGCAAAGCTAGTGCTGGACTTGCTTGGCCTGCAAAGAGAAAGGACCATGCAAGTTTTAGCTCTGTAAAAGCAGGAGTTGAGGTCAGAGGGAAAACAAGCCACAGTTGCATCCAAGGCAAAACTGGGATAATAAACTGAGGCTGTAAAAATTACCTGCATCCCAGGATAACCTTACACATCCCAAGCTTGCTGTATTGCTAAGGCTGCTTTAAGTGAGGGCCAGATCCAGCTTCTCCTGGAAGTATCCCAAGTTCTGTCTGGGAACACCCAAAATCCAGTGAGATGCACCAGGTTTGGAGCCCCAGCACAGGGAGGACGTGGACCTGTCACGGCAGGTCTGGGGGAGGCCACGAAGAAGCCAAAGGATGTGAGTGAAGGAGGTTTTAAGAGTCCCTCCAGAAAGATCCTCTCCAGCTTCTGGAGAAGGAGCTCTCACCAGGGCAAACCCAGAGCAGGGTGTATCCCCCCACCCCTGAACCCTACTACAGGTTTACTACACACCCTCTGCCAGGCACACCGAAATACGAGGACCAAATCCAAACTGTTTTTAGGAATTTCTGTAATGAACAACATGTTCTTAAAAGGAAACCAGCTCAGAGTCACTTCAATAATTATAGAGTTACAGAACAATGAAGGAAATGATCCCCAATAATAAAGGGAAAAGCATCCCAGGGGCAATGCCAGAGGTAGAGCAGCAGGGGACATTAATCCAGGTTTCCCAAATGCCACTTGGGAATTCCACGTGCCAAGCAGTCCGTTCCCATTTATTCCCAGAGGGATCACACTCACATCCTATGTCTCCACTCCTTCTAAGCACCAGTGGGTGAGGACACAGAGAATTTGAGTCTGAAGGGAAAGGTTTTTGCCCTTTAAACAGATTCCCCCTCAGCCCATCCCAAAGCCTGGCCCAGAATCCCATTCCAAGCAGTTTTCCTCCGCAGGGACTGATGGGGTCGTGCCATTCTCTCCTGAGGCTGAGAGGATTTTACAAATCATTCTATTAGTTGGTAGGAGACAGTGAGGGTTAAAGTTAAGCTTCTTTCCAAACTTATTCAGCCCTGTAGGATTAACGTTCAAACCTTTCCAAACCCACTTAATTTCACAACATTAATGGTCAGATGTTGAAATCACACAGGAAGAGACATCCCCAGAATCAGGGATTTCTTGGATTCCAGGCTGTCTTTAATAGCCTTTGCTATGAAATAAATGGAAACTTTCAGCAAAGTGAATCCATGGAAAGCCCTGTTAAATTTGACCTTCCAGACCCAGGTGGAGAAGAGTCTGTGCTCAGTATGGAAGGTGAGTCAGAATTCAGAGGTTTGCACCTAAAATGACCATCAGATCTGTATCATACAAACACAAGTCTCAGAATGTGGCATGGTTTAGTTAGAGCTTCTCTCCCCAGCCACACCAGCCCAGGTGCTTCCTGAGATGGCTCTTGCCCCAGGGAGCAGCTCCAGAGCTCCTTGCTGGCACAAGGGATGTTTTGGGAATTGTTCTCATTGTGTTACAGCACAGGCTGCTCTGGTTTTATGTGTTTTCAGACTGGACCCCCCCATTTGGGATAAACCCCCATGGTTTAATTTCCTGTTCAAAAGGAGCAGTTTCATGACATCTGGGAGCCCCAAATCCTAAACCCTTTCTAAACAAAATGTTTCAAAAGAAAAAAGTCCTAAAGTTTTCTGTCACCTTCCTCAACTTGATTTCTCTCACTCCTGTTAAGCACCCCCTTCCCAATCTTAACCCTTACACTGCAATCCTGGATCTCTCTTCCTTACAGGCATTTGGAATATTTTTTTTTTTTGGCTTTCCAGTGATTTTTCTTGTTCCACTGCCTTGCATTCAGTTGGAATCCCCGATTTCATCCCTGATCATTCTCCTCCTCTGCTCTACCCTCGTGAGACCCCCCTGCAGAGCTGCCCCAGCCCTGGGAACAACAGCACAAGGACCTG
>JAWWEW010000001.1:1259779-1278246 GCA_035583185.1 Anabacerthia variegaticeps | reverse complement strand
GAGGCCATGGGAGGCCATGGGAGGCCATGGGAGGCCATGGGAGGCCATGGGAGGCCATGGGAGGCCATGGGAGGCCAAGGGAGGCCAAGGGAGGCCAAGGGAGGCCAAGGGAGGCCAAGGGAGGCCAAGGGAGGCCAAAGGGACGCCAAAGGGACGCCAAAGGGACGCCAAAGGGACGCCAAAGGGACGCCAAAGGGACGCCAAAGGGACGCCAAAGGGACGCCAATCAGCCTGGATTCGGTCTGGATTTTTCCTCCCCACTCAATCCCACATCTTGGCCACAGAGTAATTAAGAAGCAAACGTGAAATCTGAGTCAATGGATTTGCTCCACTTCAGTCCTCTGCTGATTGTTAATTTAAAGAGATTTCACTAAAACACGCAATGTGAACAAAACCCACTGATCAAAGGGATTTAAAACTTACCCTTAAAAACTACTAGAATGTTTCTTGTATTTCAAGCACAGCTCCTCAAAACCCATCCCATTTCTACACCAAATGCTCTTCACCTCTCCCAAATATCAATTTCCCACCCAAGTACTCCTGCAGGTAATTCAGCTCTCCTTCTGTCCCACCAAATCCCAGGATTCAGTGGGACACAAAACACACTGTGGGCATATGGACACGATCCCACGTGATCCTTCTTTCCCCCAAAAGTCAAGGCAAGCAGAGCCAGAACGAGCCTTGCAGCCTGTGAGGATAACTCAGAGCAGCAGTGTTAAGGACAATCTGTATTCTGCAACTAAAAGACCAGCTCCTCCTCCATTTCCCAGGTTTGCCCCCCTATTCCAGCCCTGTAATTTGAATTAGTAAAGATCAAAATTTCTATAGGAGGCAGCTTTTAATTTTTTTTTTTTTAATTATTCTTCAAACTATATCTTTTGAGAACTTATTTATGCTGCTTCTTGCTTCACCTCAAACCCACCTAATCCTTGAGCCAGGTCCCCAGAGCCCACGTGCTTTGCTTTCCCAGGGGCTGGAAGTTTGGTCCCAGTTCTGCTCACTCTCCTCCACTGAGATCCCACCAACTGAAAGATTCCACCGTGAAATTCCCTTCGGAAGAATTCCTTGGGCGGTTTCTGCCATTGCTTGGAGGTGATTTCACCAAATCACTGATCTTTTTCCTCATTCAGCAGAATTTATAAATGACGTGTGAGGACTGTTTCTCCCATATCCATGGATGTGCATGGCCTTAGCACTCTAAATACTCTGTGATTATTCTGACACCCACAATTCCCACTCTTCCCTTTGTATTTCCAGCAGCCCACTGTCCTCTCTCCCTCTTTCCTCTTAACTGGTGCTCTGTAGCTCCAAACATCTCCCAGCTCTTCTGTGTTTGCTTGTTGTGTCCCCACGTGTCCCTCAGCAGTGCCACCCGGGATCCCAGAGCTCCACTCCCCCTTCTCATCCCACAGTCCCCTCCACACACTCCTCTGGTCATTCTCACCCCACCCAGGCATTCCTGTATTGCCATGTCCAACCCCAACTATCTGGGCCATGTCCTGACTCTCTTTTGCCTCCCCCCTGCCATTCCCAACACTTTCCAGCTCGGCAGCTCCTCATTCTTTACCCACCTCTCTTCCTTTGTCTTGGCCTGGTAAGCCCAAACTCCATCAGCCATTCCTATAATCTCATTTTTTATGCTGTTCCACGGCTCTTCACCATTCACTTTGGACAAAATTCCAGCCCCCAGCTCCTTTGTTTGCTTTCCTGTATCTGGCTCTTTCCATCTGTGCTTGCTGTAGATCTTCATCCTTGACACTTTTTTGGTTGCTCCCGGCTCTGCCGGTGCCAAGGCTCTCTGGAGGGGATTCTGTGGGAGAGGAAGCCTTGGACAGGCTCAGGAACAGACCCTGATTTACTGCAAACTCCCTCGCCATCCCCAGGGCTTGGCCAGGGGCAGGTGCAGCTCCCTGAGCCTTTAGAGGATGGGCATTATTCCCAGACTGAACTTCAGACTGGCTCAGGAGAAGAGGGAGGAACTTCAGAGAGGTAAAATGGTGAGCACATACCATTTCCTATTTCAATGAAATGCCCCCAGCTCAGGCCATTCATTTTGGCATGAGAGGATACCCCTGCCAGCTTAATGGATGACTGTACAGCATTGGATTTTACCACACCTTCTGCTCTTCCATTAAGGGGATTTTATACACTAATTATGATTGGTCTTCTGTTCCAGGTATACAAAAAATATGTCGACAGAAGGACAAAAAGCATTTAGAATTTAAACAAGTGGACAGAGACAATTCCTAAAGGGGGAGCAAATCCCAATGCTGTCCTCTCCCCACGACCCTTTTTCCTGTCCAAAACTCCCATAACCACGACCAGAAATCACATCATACGAGTTGCTGTTTCCCTTCTTTGGCGTAGAAGAGCCATATGATTATTTGGCATACAATTAACATATATTTGTCAACACCCAGTTTCACTGCAGGCTACATTTTCTGTACAGCCACAGAGATGGTGCCACTGGTCAGGATTCAGAGGTTTCTGCTGCAAACCAAAGGTGGCCTGGTAAATAAGAGTTCTGGACCCATTACAAGGTGAGTCATGTTTGAGTTTCCAGCTGTCACAGGTAACTGAGCTATTCATTCTTACAGTATTTTTGCTATTTGTCTGTTATTCAGAGTGGAGGAGAAAGGAATCTCTGCTACAAGTCACAGGGAGAAGAGGAAAAAGAAATTCATTGTAAATAATCAGCTGCTCCTGGGAGACAGACACACTGCACTGTGCCAAGGCAAATTAATCCCAGACACAAAGATGGACTAAAGCCTTAAAACTGAGACCAAGAAGGGAAATTCAACAGATCGCTTATAAAAGTTAAAACTTCACTTGGGCCTGGATTTTACACACTGTGCCTAAAATTCCGCGTTTTTGCAGGGGAAAACGCTCCTCACTGGAATTCCTGGAGCCAAAAAGAAGCAAGTGCTGACACAGAGCCTGGAGAAGTCACATGGGCTTTCTCAAGTCTGGTTTTGAGCAAATGCACCACATTTCTGCTGAGAAAAGCCAACAAAATCTGGGTTTAAAGGGTCTGAACCAGAACCAGAAGCGAAGTGAACTGCATTCATATTGAAATCAGCAGTGGGAGAGAAGAGATTTGAAAAGAATAACTTTTCTTTAGCCCAGATTTGTAGTCTGGTCTCATCTCTCCACTCCAGGCTTTCTTTACCATGGGTTTCATTTTGACTCCTTTAAATAAGACCTGTGGGTTTGGACACAGAACATCAAGCTCAGCTCTGATGGGGCTTCATTAATTAACTTCCACGAGCTGGGTCATTAGAAAACATTGAGATATTGTTGCAAATTTACACAGTGACAACTTTTACAGATTTCCTACCTGGAAGCAACACAAAGAAAGCCACCAATAATGAGGACAGCAATATGGGGTGGCCTGGCAGGTACAGAAATTCAGGATCACCAAGGGCAGAACACACAAGAGGACTGAGAGAAGTGACCCAAAATCAGAGTTAATGCACAAGGGCTTCACAAACAGGGAATTTAAGAAATAGGACAGAAAAAACACTCGTGTGGGAGAAAAGCACAGGAATCTCTATCAAGTATTTCCCTAAATATTGAAAGGAAGTTTCTGTTCAAGTCCTTTCTGTTGCTATATAAAGGGTATTAGTACTTGGGTACCTGAGAAAGGCATTCTGCCAATAATGAAGAGGCAAAAATGAGTCAAAACCTGTGAAAAAATGATCACTGAGAAAGATGAGACCTCACTGTTTCCCAAATCAGAGTCCAATTTGTTTGGGCAAGGACAAAAAGACAGATTTAGAAATTAAATGCCAATACAGTGCTGGTTAAAGGAGTGAAGATCTCCCCACAGCAGGGCTGCAATTGCAGCACTGCAACACCTCAATCCAGCAAAGGAGGAGTCACTGCTGTCCCTCCCTGGCACATTCAACACATGGGCAAACACAGGCAGGGATGGCAAAGCTGGGCACTATGGCAAGGCTTTCAGGAAAGCCAAGGCACCACCTAAATACACCCCTGAACCCCCCCAGCAGCACCACCTGAGCCATTCCCAGAGCTGGATCCACCTAAATACACCCCTGAACCCTCCCAGCAGCACCACCTGAGCCATTCCCAGAGCTGGATCACCCATGGCAAAGCTTGCAGAACAACCAAGAATCCTAAAAACCAAGGTACCACCTAAATACACCCCTGAACAGCCTCAGCAGCACCACCTGAGCCATTTCCAGAGCTGGATCACCTATGGCAAAGCTTGCACAACAACCAAGAATCCTAAAACCCAAAGCACCACCTAAATACACCCCTGAACAGCCTCAGCAGCACCACCTGAGCCATTCCCAGAGCCCTCATACAAGCAGGGATGATGAAACCACCGTGGAAAGGAGGGGCAATTCATGGGACTAAATCACTTCAACACCATCCTAAAACCCTGCAGGGCCTTCCCTTCCTTTAGGTCTGGATCCCATTCCACCTCTCTCTGTGGGATTTGCTCACAGCTCCTCCTGAGCTGATGAAAAAGCCAGGCACGAGGTCACCTTGGCACTGCAGCTGCCTGGGTAGTGTTATTTTTATTAGTCTTTGGGAGTTTATTTGCAGGTACAGGCAAATTCATCTCCCAGACACTGAAAGGCAGCAGTGGCAGCTCCTCATTTTGTTTGTCATTCCCTACTCCCACACTAGTGAAATCTCTGGGCACCTTGCCAAATTATATTTAATTAAAAGCCACCCTGCCTTTGATTCTTTAGTAACTTGGTTACCAGCTCCATCCACCATTTAGGCAGGGAAAAGGAATTTAATATAAAACTGGTTTTCTATTGTGTTTACACTGTAAGTGCAGTTTGCTTGAAAAACACAGAGAAGTAAAACACAGGAAAAGTTGAGACAGAAAATCGATGGGGCACATTAATGCTCTATAAATGCTATTTATTTTAGCTTGTCATTTGGCAAACCAAAGTGCTTTCCTCAGGAAGGAGGCAGTTCTCCCAGAGTTCCTCAATAATTATTTAGTATTAAAATACTAAATAAGAGTACCTCAATAATCTCTCAATTCCGGGGCTGGAGCCTGATATCCAAAGGAAGGAAAAAAGGATCTCTGATTCAAAGGGCATCTCCTGCAGCCCCAACCAGGGCTGAGCAAACACATCCAGTGCAGACACACCAGGGGGAATTCCCACATTGCCTGGGTAATAAAGGCTGGCTGAGAATGCACCAGCTCTTTTTATTTCAAGGTTGGGGTTGTTCTTTTTTTAAAGGGTAGAAAAGCACCTCAGCAGGCTCTGGGCATGGTTGGAGAGCCCTGACACCCCCTGACACCCGAGGATTTGGCTCTCTGCTAACCCAGCCCAGCAGGGTTTGGAACCCACAAACCCACCTGCAGGGGCTCCCCGCAGCAGCCAACACACCCTGCGTGGCTCTGCCCCGAAAATGGCAATGCAAAGTGCATTTTAGCATCACAAATCTGAGCCAAAGCAAGAGGGCTGAGGCTGGTGGTGCCCCCCAAGAAGGGCTGGGGCTGTGTTTCCAACCCTAACCCCAATGAAGGGAACAACAGGCAGGGTTGGTGACAGGTGGGGACAACACAGCACACCAGAATGGGCTCAGAGGGGCTCTTGCTTTTACTGCAAAACACCTTTTAAACATGCACACCACTTAAAATTCAAGCTTTAAATACCACCAGAAAGACCACAAAAGATGCCACAATCCACTGAAAGCATCAGCAACCCAGAATTAAAGCAGTGCCCATTCCCTCCCCCCCAGTGCTGAGCACACACCAACTCCCAGCCCCAAACCCCTTCCTCAGCACTCCCTAATCCTGCCATGGATCAGCACACATTCCACGGGCCTGGATTTGGAAAAACTGGGAGAATGAGCAGGGAGAAGCTTGGCAAACATCACAGTGGGAAGTGGCTGCAAGAGAAATCTGTTTATCCCCATTTATATGACCCTGGGGGGCTTGGACGTGGTGGGATTTCACAGCTCAGTGGAGATGGTCTTGGTGAAGACACGACCACGCTCAGTGAAGAGTCACTTCTGTAGAGCAGAGGGGTTTATTTTCAGCCTGTGACTCAAATCAAGCCCCATTTGATATCTCCATCTGGAGGTCGAGCCCCACTGGAGCTCCATGGCTTTGAAAAGCACACGAGGAGAATGAGGAACCCCAAAATAACTCGCAGGGTTGGTTTCAGCATCTCCTCATTTCTTAACGCTGGGGGCACATGGGGGAAAAACCCAAACAAGAGATGCAGATCAGCCAGGGAAATGTGCAAAAAAGACATCCTAATGGGGTTGTTTTAAGATTCAAGAGCTCAATTTACTAATGCACAGCAAAAAAAAAGGGCTCAGCGCCAGCAAAGTTCACCTTTCTCCAAAAATTCTCACCAAATATCCTTCTGTGTGTATTTACAGCATGTTTGCAAAACCAAAGGTCAAACACCACCAGAACAGAGACCCCAAAGTTCTCTTTTCACTGTCAATTCTCACCAAATATTCTGATGTGAATATTTACAGCATGTTTGCAACACCAAAAACGTGGCTCATCAACCCCAAAGTTTGCTTTTTGCAGTCCATTTTCCCCAAATATTCTTCTATAAATACTTACTGCATGTTTTCAAAACCAAAGCCCTAAACATTGGTTCATCAACCTCCAAGTTCACTTTCTGCTGTCAATTCTCACTAAACATTATGTGTTTATTTCCAGCACCAAAGGCCTAAAAACAGGTGCACAGACCCCAAAGTTTGCTTCCCCCCACCTCAGTTTTCACCAAACACCAATAAAATCAAACCCCAAACAAAATAAGAGTTGAAAACTTCAGCCTCATGATAACTGATTATGGTTGTGTATTTGAACACTTCTTTAAAAGGGAGGTGAGACAGACAACCAAAAAGCAAACACATTTGTACTCGGCATCCTGGATAGGAATAAACCCAGAGCTCACAAATTTCACATCCCCAAAAAACAGGTGACCAGCCCTTGCTATTTTGAAGTTTCCAAAATTACCTCTTTATGGCTTGTGAAGGTTAAAAAAAAAAGCTTTGAGCCAATTTGGACACAATCAGAGCTAAGAAAACCGTGCTGGGATTTTTTTACTCTAAATCTGTGGGCTTCCTCCTACTCAATTAGTTTCTGTTGGCAAGCAGAATGAGATGTGCTTTTACTCCTGTTAAAAATACGACAAACTACCTTTTCAACTGCAAAAATCAGTGTATTGAGTACATTGCTAAGGAAATGAGCAGCAGCCTCACTCAGGAGCAGCTTGTGCCCAGCAGAGAATACAGAGTAATAGTGAAAACTCAAAAAAGGATGGCAGGAATAACCATGAAATCAGCAACAGGTTTCTGGGGACTGAGAAGAATGTTTGCCCCCCATAAATTAAAGAGAAACTCAACACTAAGGGTTGTCCCTGCACTGCACTCACACTGCATCTGCCCTTTCTGCATGACATTGTGCTCAGGATGGCACTGGTTTAACCTTATTGTAAAGTGTTTCCTCGAGAGAACACCATTTATTTGTAAATATATATAGAAATCTCCCACTGTAGAGCTCATTGCACAGCCTCAGTTTATCCTCCAGGGAAAAACCCTGACCAATTATCCCCCAGTTCCTCACGTGCACTGGGGTAACTGGTCCAGCCAAAGAACACCCTGGGACAAGGTGCACCACTTCCAGAGATTAAGAAAACCAGGACTCTGCCCCTTTCCCTGGCATTCCAAGAGACCAACCCCCAGATTCCTTCCCATCTTGGCTACAATTCACTGTTGTGTTTCAAGAGCATCTGGATTTTTTTTTTTCAGCTACGGAAAAATAACAGTTTTGTTAAGTTGGCTCAAAATTTCACGTTTTGCTTCAAACTTTCCCCCTGAGGAGCAACCAACCCATGGCTTACCTTGTGAATTCCCTGAGTGCTCCAGAAAACACGTGGGGGAATGTTTAATTAAACTGCATTTCAGTGATTGCACCAACCCACGTGCAGCCCCTCATCCCTCTGGACTGGACACAGCTCAGTATATCCATATATTGCTTTGTTTTCCACAATTCCAGCTGGTTAACACTGTCCCTCACCCAGAGCACCGAGCTCTGTTCAGATATTGCCATGTATTCCTCCTAAAAGGATGTGTTTGGGAAGAAGGGAGCAGCTGAGAGAAGCTCCACTGTCACCCACCCCAACAAACCCACCAGTGCTGTCACCTGGAGGGTACCAGAAACACCCCCAGGATCTACAGGCTGACTTCAACTTGCTTTTTGGTTGTTTTCTGCAGCATTTCCCTTCCAGCTGGGCAAAGCCCTTGATGTGGAGGGAAAGCTGCTGCATCCCTGCCCTCTGGCAGCTCCAGAGCCTGCAGGAACACCAGGGTGAGACTTGAATTTCCACAGCCTGGCCACTTCTTCCTTTATTTACCCAAGGAGTGAGCCATGGCAGAGACGCCCACTTCCCTGGCTCACACCCACTGCCTGCCCTTGCCTCTCCCCCTCCTCTTTTTTGGGAATGTGGGCTGCTAAAAGGCCTTTATCTGCACGAACAAGACAACCTGTGTATGCAGGTCTGACACTGAATAATCACTTGTGGTCCTTTCAACTTCAGCATTCTCGGGGTTTTTTGAGCTGCCAACACACACTGCCTTCTGCAGCTCTGAGAGCAAACTTCCCAGGCTGGGAGGAGGAAGAAGGGAGCCCAGGGTTTATAAATAGTTAAGAACACATCTGCTGGACCCCTTAAATAATGCTCCAAGACAAACAGCTTCAGTGGCCAAGGAGCTCTGCCCACTCCACCTTATACCCACCCAATAAACTCCTGAGCATCAGCTGGGAGACCTGGATCCCTGGGATCAGGGACAGCTCCAGGATGGACAAGATGCTCCTGCAGAACTACAGGCAAGTGGGGTTTTTCATCTTAATTACTGAGCAGTGAATAAAATCAGCTTTTTTTGCCTTTTTTTTTTTTCAAAAAAAATAAAGTGGGGACCTTTTCAACAGTCAGATGAAGGTACCCTGATCTGAGGAACATGAAAGGGAACAGCAACTTCTGAGAAGTGTCACAGCCTAAACCAGAGCCCCACATAGCCCAAACCACTGCAGTCCCTGGGCAAGCAAACACCTTTTCCCAAGTCCTGCAGGAGAAAGGAGTGACAGCTCTCCCCAGTTCCCTCTGTGTGCCCAGCATCTGAAACCCTGAGCTGCAGCAAATGCAATCAGCTGAATTAACCAACATAACTAAACAAGTGACACCTTTATTTCTGTGGGGGTTATTTTTTTCAAACCAGCATTTTCTTTTTGCTTGCACTCTCCTGAGTGCCATTCTCAGGCAAAGCACTGATTGCTGCTTTTCCCTAAATTATGGCCTTTGGATTGTAACAGAGAAGGTGCTGATTAGGCAAAGAAGCAGAGTTATGTTGGGATACAAAGTCTTTCTGAATTAATGGCTCCAGAACAAATACAGACCTAATAGAGAAAGTGTAAACAGAAGGCAAGATAAAGTTATTTGGAATCGTTTCTGGCCTGCTAGAAGACACAAGGAAGGGATGATGGGTGATGCCCATGCACCAAAGATTTGTCTTCTCACCTAAAAGATCTGGGGAGTTTCTAAATGACCCAACCAAACAACGCCCAACACACACTCAGAGCCATTTCCCACAAAAGCAGGATGCTTTTCCCCCTCCTGAGGAATTGCTGCCATCCCAAAGGAGCAAGGGCAGGAGGAGAACAAGGCACAGCCATGCCCAGGGAACTGGGAGAACACAGCAGGACACAGGGCCAAGGAGGTGCCCTGGGCAGGACCTGGGCTCTCAAACAGCCAGGACAACAAGCACACATTCTTCCCAAGGGATGCAGTTTGGGAATCAACATGCTCCAGGCATCAGCACACTTTGAGATTTTCCAAGCTTAAATGAACTCCACTCAGCCCAGGAGGGGGGAAGAGAATCAGGAATCTCCTTCACCCAAAGAACTCTGAGACGAACATGGGATGGATATGAGGTATGGAAAACCAGGAGATACAAGCCTTCCTCTGGAACAGCCAGGACAAGACATAAAGAAAGATACACATGAAAAGAGAACCCCAAAAGAGTGGAAAAGACTCCGTAGGGCACGGCTGGCTCTGACTTGTGACTCAGCTACTGCTTTGGAGCCCAAAGTTTCCACTTGGTTTATTTTTAAAGCCTTGAGTTGGGACTCTCCTGCCCTCCTAAATCAGGGGGAGAAGAAAAGCAGCTCTTGGGAAGGATGACTGTTTGGGTTGAGCGTGTTAGGAAAGGGCTGGAACACTGGAAGACTCCCCAAAGAATTCCAAACACACCCAGACTGCAGCAGGGATAACTCCTGGAGGACTCCCCAGGCAGAGAGATCCCCATCTCCCCAGGACCCAAAGGCTGAGTGAAGAAGAAAGGTTTCCATGTGAGAGCAGAGCCACTTCCAAGGCCCCAAATTCCAGGCAGTGGATGCTTGGGAGCGCAGTCATCGGAAAGAAAAATAAGGGCTAAAAGCAGCCCAAGAGAAACTCACTTGCATCAGTGCAAAACAAGGAGCTCCTCCATGAAGGGCTCTCTTTGTAGGGACAGCACCAAGCCAGGCTCAGCAAGCCCTTCATAAGGAACTCGGTGTTTGCACTCAAAATAGAAGCTGACAGTCCTCCTCTGTTCTTGGGGAAATATTATTTTAACCTAAGGAATTCCATAAAAAGTGGAGCAGGGAGCTTGGCATCTTTAAAAGGCTGCCTTTTTAAAAGTTCTTTTGCAATGGGCTAATACTGCAGTGCAGGGCGTTTGAATTCTTCTCCTAGCAGAGAAGCCAGGGAGACAAGACCTAAATCAGATATCCAACTTTTCCCCCCTGCTCCAAGTGCTGCCATGTGCTCCTTGAACATGAAAATGTCCAGGAAGGACTGAAAGCAGAACCTCCATAAAAAGAGAAGGTCAATGGAAATATTGGTTGGAATGCCACTCACAGACCCCCAGCCTCTGTCTCAGCTAAAGTTATTATATTAAATGTCAAAAGCACATTTAATGGAGAGAATTCTAAAGAGCTGCTTGTTTGGGGGAAAGGGGAACAGGCACCACAGGCCTGGAGTGTGGCAAGAGCAGAGTGGCTTCAATAGAACCACCCTCCCAGCCAGCAATTCCTTCCCAATATCCCACCCATCCCTGCCCTCTGGCACTGGGAAGCCATTCCCTGTGTCCTGTCCCTCCATGCCTTGTCCCAGTCCCTCTCCAGCTCTCCTGGAGCCCCTTGAGGCACTGGAAAAAACATGAAAAAAATGGAAAAAATTGAACAAAAAATGAAAAAAAATAGAAAAAGCAGGAAAAAATTTTTTAAAAGTAGGAAAACATGGAAAAATAATGGGGAAAATAACAGGGAAATCAATAAATCAATCATCCTCCAGGAGCAATAACCAGAATAACCAATAAGCAGGAGAAGCTGCTCCATGGGCTCTCGAAGAAGTCGCTGTATCTGAAGCAAAACATCCTGTCAAGTGTTGGGAAAAGAAATAATTCAGCTTTTATTTTTGATTTTAAACACTGGCAAACCAGCACCTTCGGGTGCTGAGCCCACAGATGTTGGTCAGACCCATGAAGTCCCATCTATTAAGTTCATACACACACGTTATACAGACACCAAAATTGCTGTAGGACTATTGCAATTTCCTAGGAAATGATGTCTGGAAATGGGTGGGATTTTCAAGGCTGGTGAGGGAAGAGGATGAAGGTGATGCTGTTGTACCTATTGACATGCCCCTTCCCTCCTGTCCCACCCCTGCCATGCCTTTAATCCCCCTTCCCCAGCCCTCCATCCTCACTCACAGCATCACCAGGGAAGGTGGGATGGAAACTCCCCTCCCTTCCCTCTTCCCCACCTTTTAAAACCTTCTCAGTGGATTGAGTTTCTCACTGACAGCCAACACCGAGTCCCTCTCTCTGATCCCAGATAAGATAGCTGGTTCTCCCCAGCACCCACACCTCTCCAGTGCTCATTTAACTTCCAGAAAACACAGGGGAGAGGGGGAAAAATACTAATAATTAGTGCCTTTTTTTAAAACCCCTGAGCAGGACCCTCTCCACCAGCCTCACTTCAAATGCAGCCCCTCATGGAATGGACTTTCCCACCTTTTTCCTACACAACCAACACCTCCAGTTGAGGTTCTGCATTTAAAAGCTCATTAACACGCAGGGAAACGAGGAGATTATTTGCAAATTCCAAGGGGCTGATTGCCTGCAGTCAGTTTTGCTCCAAACAATGATAATGAAACATCAAGCAAAGCCAAGGCATGACAAGGAAGGTCACCTGTGTGTTCCCAGCACTCAAGACCATTAGCAAAGCACCAGTGTCCTCAATTAAAATATGAAATTATAATCTGGACAGCAGATATGTGATTCTGACCTCCAAAAACCCCCAACACTCTCGGTGTGTTCTGGCACAGCACCAGCACACCTTCAATTGTTGTTCTTTCACCCAGCCAAGGAGTCCAAGGCTCATTTCAGCTTATTAATCGTGGAGAACAGCTCAGAATAACAAGCTCAAAGAGCAATTTCAGTGCTATTACCAGCCACACTGTCAGTGGGAAATGAGAACTCGCACTTGTGAATATTAAGGTGAGCCTTTAATTGTATATTAAATAATGCAGCACTCAAAATACAGGGCAAAGAGCCGAGTCCAGGGGCCCAGGGGATGTAGGAAAGTGCAGAGCTCCAGGGACACACTGGATATTCCTCCCAGTTATCCCAGCCTAGGAAAGCCAGAAAAGAACCCACAGACAATAAGCAAAAAAACCTTGGATGGCAACAGGTAAAACAAGGTGAAAACACCCTGTGAACAAACTCCTCTGCAAAATGAGAGGCAGGGAAATGTCAGTGCAGGTCCTGTAATTGCTCCCCTCCATTGCCAGCACTTCCTGTGTCATTAGGGAAGGTACAAACACTGCCCTGGTGCTGCTCCTGCCTTTCCCAGGCCCTCCTGCTCCAACACAAGCAGCCTGGCTTTGCAAACTTGGCACCCACCTGCAGGGCACCAATATAACATTACAATAAAAACCCAAACAACAAAACCTTCAGTTCTGGGAAACTTAACTTCCCCTGTCCACCCTTCCACACTCCTTTGAACATGCCAAAACCCGAGAATATTCCAAATTCCTACAGGCACTTGGAGAGAATCTGTGCAAAGGTTTAGAAATCTTGTTCCCCAAACTCCTGAGGGTTTGCAGCTCCCTTCAGAGCTGGGTGTAAAAGGAATAGCTGAGTGTGGCTTCCCACCTCCTCTGAGCACCACCTCTCTGCCCCAGAGCCTTTAGGGGCACTTTTATTATTATTATTTTTTATTTTATTATTATTATTTTTTATTATCCAGAACAGGAATGCCTTTGGAGGCGCTGAAGAACCATCCCACATTGTGCTGGAGCTGCCCAGCCCTGCAAGGAAGGGATGCCACAAGCCCCCATTCATCCCTCCCATTCAGAGGCTCCCAACCCCTGCAGCTGCACTGCTGGAAGGCTGGGGGGGTTTCAAGCCCAGCACTGAAAGCCTCACTTGTTAAGCCTGAGCCTTCCAAAGCTGAGAACAACATTATTTCTCTGACTTATCAGGACCATTTCCCTTAAATGCAGCGAGTGTTGTGCCCCTGCACAGAGGGGACATTGCCAGGGTCTCACTGAGAAATGCCTCAAGAACTGATTTTAAATTCCGTGCTTTGTTACAAAAAGCACTAAATAGGTATTTTCGAGCCCAGTTTCAGAAGGCACAGATCGACCCTGTCCTTGAACACTCAAATCCAGTTCACCTGCTCCTGGAACCCATCAATTCCAGTGTAAACCCATGTCCAGGGGACAACTGGAGCACCAACAACTTCCAGAACGTTGGTAAGGAGCGGGTTAAATTTAGCACAACTTTAATTTGATTTACAAAGCATTTTCAGGCAAGTTTGGGGCAGAAAAAGCCACCCATGGCTAGACACAGCACTGCCCTTTGCTGGCAGCAAAGCGTGGCCCCTGAGCACCCCTGCTCTGTGTGTCTGGTGGGTGATGCAGCCCTGGAAAGTGGTTTAATACACCCTACAAGACCACTCAGACCCACCCCAGTGCCAGGCTGGGATCCCCCAGGTCCCTTCTGGCACTGCCCCAACACCCACACCAACATCAGCCACATCCCCACTCGTGCTGATTGTCTGTTGAGCTCCCCGAGCTCAGATTTGATCCCACCTTTAATCTATTCTAAACTAAATTAATGTCTTTTTAAGCTTAAGCTCCAAGAGCCTTTCCTGTAAATTAAACAGGCTGCTGCCCCTTGTTAGATGCTTTTTAATTTTGGAACCAGGGAGAAAAAAATTATAATCAATCCTCCCTCTTTTCTCCCCAACAAATCAAAATTCATTCCACTGCCTATCACGAGCAGGAGGCCAAATCTGCTTTTATTTCAGCTGAATGGGAAGCTGCTCCTGCTGAGGAATGTCAATGTACATTTATTTTGGACCCAGTGTGCCAGAACACATTTCCTCTCCCTCTAATTGACCCGATTTTACTTTTTGCTCAGGTTTCACACAGAATTCTGAGCAAACCTCACCAGGAGTTCATTGACTTTGTAACAACTGGGGGAAAAAAAAGAAATGTCCAAAATGTTTTCTGGGCCCAGGAACTTTGAGTCAAAATGTCCCTGAACACACAGAATGGGCCCAAGTCCTGGACAGACCAATCTGATTGAGAACTTCAGTATTTTCAGAGAAACTTATGGAAAGGATTAATTAAAACCCTGTGGAAATTTGCTGATGAACAGACTAGCCCAACAGAACAGGACCACAAGCACTAAAATGATTCCAGAACCTACCTGTGCATATTCCTTCTCAATTGCAGCTCTTTTCTGACTGAAGGCTCTGAAAGAGGGGAAAATAAATCCATTAATACATAAAGCAACACACCACAAATTCGATTCCCTTCAATTATTTTCTCCAAGTTATACTAGAAACCACCAAGCTTAAGGCTATGCCATGAGCACAAGGAAAATCTAATTATATTTAAATTAATTACACAATAATTCTGGTGGCACATCAATTAAAAGCACAAGGAGCTCTGGACAGGCTCTTCCTATTTTCCATGGGTGTTCCAGCCTCACCTTCCCCACTGGGATGTAAAACAAAAGTCTAAAAGCATCATGATTGTTTCAAATTCTTCCCAAAAGACCTGCTCATATTCCAGCTCCAAGAATTAAACTTCCTCAATCCCCCTGGTGGAGCTCAGAGGGTACCCAGGGCTGTGACTGACACATGAAACACCTCGATATGAATAATAAATGTTTGTAAATGAACCTATTTTGTGAACTATTCCAAGCATTCCATCTAGTATTATAGAACAGTTTCTTTTAGGATCCCCTGCTCCAAAGCCCAGTTTAGGAAACACCTGGAAACCAAAATACCCTTCTAAAAGAACTTGCATTTTTATGAAAATGATCAAGAGCTGCACAAAGAGCTACAAGGACCAGCTGAAATGTGCCACCAGTATTGAAAAGGTGGAAGGAAACAAGGTGCTGTCTTTGGAACCCAAATCTGGGAATCCTTTGGTTCCCAGGTCTCAAGTAAATGCATAGAAGACACAGAATGAGAGATGAATTCTCAGGATACTCAGCTGACACCACACCTGGACTGTGTTTCACCTGAGATTTCCCCTCCTTCCAAACCAAATTCCCTTTAATTCCTGCCATAACAAGGCCAGTGACAAGCTGGAAGGCTGAGATACCCTAAAAACCTTCTCCATTGAAAGTTGTACACCAAGGAACTAAACCAAAAGCCTTTAATCAGCCCTAGAAACAAATTTACACCCAAAACTGAGTGAAATCTTGGACTGACCACAAGACAAGGGTTGGGAGACAGTGGCATCCAAGGGAGCAGAAGGAAAACCACTCTTCCCATCATTCCCACCTGACTGACCCTTTCCTGTCACTGCAAATTCCCGACCTCACATTTCAGCCACTGCCCTGTATTCAAATTTAACCCAATTTAACCCAAGAGATGCCATGAAATATTGAGGTATTTTTGTATTTTCAGTGTAAATCAGCATGACAATGGGAAGGAGGGGTCAGGTCAGTGCACAGTGAGACTTCAGTAAGTTTTCCTTGAAACAGGAGAAAAAGGCTCATCTAGTGCAGGGGTGCCTTGGGCTGGCCATCCTTCATGAAAAATCAATGTATTAACATTAAAATATCCATTAGGGCTTTAGAAACAACGCAGGATTTGCCAGGTTTGCACCAATCTGAAGGTGGAAGTCACACCTTGCAGAGCCAAAATAGTCAAAGCAGTGACACCCTGAAAATGAGAACGGGAATTACGTGCTGTATGAAAATGGAACTCCATGCAGAGCTATGCAAAGATGTAAACACACACCATGCCCAGGGCTCTGCAAGGAAAGAAGGGCCTGAATTTGCATCCCTGAATGTATTTCCATTTGAAGCTGAGGAGCTTGGCCAGTTTGCTAAGCAGGGCTTGAAGCACATCTGGAACAAGAGCAGGAGAATGGCCCAAACCCCAAAGGATCAGCTGGCAGGTTGGTCCAAGTGTCCCACCACGAGCAGCTTGTGTTAATTCACTTCTCTGGCTGGGAACATTCACATCAACTGCCTGGGAGTTTTAATGACATCCTAAAATCCTCCCAATTGCCACAACCACTCAGAGCTCCAGAAAAAGTACAGATCAGTACGTGAAGCATCCAAAAAGGGCTGGACTGGAGAAACACACCTTTCTCTGCCCTTGACCCCAGAGCCCCCAAGCTCTGCCTGACAAAAGCACTGGGAAAACAACGTGCTCAGCTTCACAAAGCCAGGACTGCCCAGCTCAGCACAACCCAGAGCAGCAGAACTGACCCTTTCAGTGCCTCGGAGGTGAGCAAAGGAGCAGGGCAAAAAAATCACCTTCACACACTGCAGGGGGATGCTGAGCCCCCAAAAGCTTTTTTTTCATCCCTTTAATGCAGGCTACTGAACCAAACGCCCATTTTCTCCTTGCTTTACAACCAAACCCCCATTCTCCCTCTGCTCCATCCCCAAACCCCCATTCTCCCTCTGCTTCATCCCCAAACCCCCATTCTCCCTCTGCTTCATCCCCAAGCCCCCATTCTCCCTCTGCTTCATCCCCAAGCCCCCATTCTCCCTCTGCTTCATCCCCAAGCCCCCATTTTCCCTTTGCTTTATAAGCTGTTGACAGCAAGACCCACATCAGGTGATGCAGATCAAGGGAACAGATCCATAAAGCCCCAATACAATGAGAAAGGAATGGGGGAAAAAAACCAACTAAAAAAGGTGAAGGAATAAACCACTTCCCATTCTTTCAATACCATCAGCCCTTAAGGCAATTTCAAAACTGAGTTAAAAAGTAATTCACCCCACCAAAAACCCCTCAGTGACACACATTGCTCCTGGTTCAAAGTGACTCCATCCACCTCCTCACCAGTAGGGGAATCTGTGAATTTTGGAAGAGCCAAATTTTTCCAGCTTCCCAGAAAGCAGCTCGAGGATCATTCCTGACAGTTCCAACACATGCCAGTGGAAAATTATGACTCTACAACTTGTACACTTGGAGCACAAATGCTCAGTGTGTGAAATCATGTCCCCACCAACACTACCCTGGTTCTCTTAGGGTAAAAATACACTCACTCCAAGATTTTTCCATCAGAAACATGGAAACAGCTCTCATTTAAAAACAAAGAGAGTAAAATAAAACAGAATAAAATAAAATAAAAAAGGGGGCAACCTCAGAAAGCTCCAAAGCCACTGTTATGTGCCAACATGGAATTACACTGCTGGTTCTGCTCCTTTTGCCCCAGTGCCAGAAATCACTCCTGAACAATCCCCCAGTGCAGACATGCAGGAAAACACAATCTGAGCCCCCCCAAAAACCCAGTTACCTCTGAAACCAAACCAAACACAGCCCTGCAGGCAGGCAACTAAAACATAGCCTTAAACACCAATTCCTGCCACCCTGGACAGGACAGGGGCATCTCCCAATGCCTCTCCCAGGGATGGGATGGATTTATTGCTGTGAGCCAGGGAAACAGGTCCCAGTGCATGAGAACAGCCCTGCTGGGGAGCCACACACACTTCAAATAGTTATGTCCACGATGGCATTGAAAAGGCTGGAGTGTCCCTGGGCAGGGCTTGGCACCTGCCTCTGCTGCCCTTCCCCAGGCTCTGCCACCCCAAGTGACCCTGGGCACGTTGCCCCCAAATTTCACACTCCTTAACCCCACCATCCAGGTCCCTGCTGGACTCAGGGATGCCACAGGGATCTGAGGGACCCCCAGCTGCCCTTTGCCCTGCTCCCCACCATTCCAGCTGGGAAGTGCAGCCAATTTCCCAGCCCCTTATCAGCCCCTGTGTCCCCAGCGTGGCCATAAAGGTGCCCTGGGACACCGTGGCAGAGGTGACACCTTCTCCCTGCCATAAAGGTGCCCTGGGACACCGTGGCAGAGGTGACACCTTCTCCCTGCCATAAAGGTGCCCTGGGACACTGTGGCAGAGGTGACACCTTCTCC
>JAWWEW010000001.1:1241320-1258195 GCA_035583185.1 Anabacerthia variegaticeps | reverse complement strand
GTTGCTCCAAGCCCTGTCCAACCTGGCCTTGGACACTCCCAGGGATCCAGGGGCAGCCACAGCTTCTCTGGGCACCCAGCTCCCACCAGTGGGTAGCTGGGAATGCACAAGAAACTGGGAGGGGACACAGCCAGGACAGCTGACCCCAATGGGCACAGGGACATCCCAGCCCACACAGCATCCTGCTCAGCAGTAAAAGCTGGGGAAGAAGGAAGGGGGAACACTTGCAGTGATGGCATTTGGCTTCCCAAGTCATAATATCCCAGGATCCCTGAGGCTGGAAAAGCCCTCCCAGTCCGCAGAGACCCCCCTGTGCCCAATGCCCACCTTGTCCCCCTGTCCCTGAGTGCCACCCCAGTCCTGCCCTGGGCACCTCCAGCCCTGGGCACTCCAAACCAACCTGGGCAGCCCCTGCCAAAGCCTGACCACCCTTTCCAGGGAGGAAAATAAAAGGAGGAGGAACCCTGAAATACTTAGGAGGAGGAAGGGGGGCCAAAACATTTCCCCCCCTTGCAGGAAAACAGGATTTCTTAAGGAATGCCAACACCCTTGTTTGATTTAATTCTGCACTTTTATCTGGATGCCTCCTCCCCCTTTCCCCCAGGATCATGAAAAATGCACCCCAGTGAATCAATACCCAGCAGAACAAGGGCTTTGTTTGTCACCTAAGGACAGGTGTGTCACCAACCAAGGCACAGCTGAACCCACAAGCCCTTCAGGCCACATAAATCACCCCATGCTCTGCTCAGGGCAGGGGTTGGCAAGAAATGCTGAGATAAGAGAACAGGCAGCAGCCCCATTCCTGAGGAGGGACTGCAGGAACACACTGCATTAATATTCCCTTCCCGTGGCCAGCAGAGACAAAGACAACATACCTGGAGCAGTAATTAATCTGCAGAAATTATTCAGCATGACAAGACTCTCAAGCACTGCCTGTCACAGGCTCCTTGGCGTGGCTTTCTGTCCACTAAAGGGAATTGCCACAACCAAAACCTTCTCGAAGGGACACCCAAAATCCTGAGAGTGCAAAGGGTGAATTATTTTCCAGGAAAACACCAATTTCTCCAGTTATTTATGTGCAGGCTGCAGAGGCCAGAGCAGCAGCCAGAGTGAAACAACCCAGGCTGTTACAATTTGGAATGGGATTCACAGAATCCCAGAGTGGTTTTGGAGGGGAGGGACCTTAAGGATCATCCAGGTCCTGCCTTGGGCAGGGACACCCTCCACTAGCCCAGGTTTTGGTGGTATTTCTGCAGTTTCAAGATGCTCCTTTTATTTATAACTTATCCAAACTCACAACAGACCAAGCCAGCTTTTATCACGACAAACTGAGATTTTCCAACCTGTTTGTACCATCCAGTCCATTCCCTATTGTTACTGTTCAGAAAGAAAGGATCTGTTAACACCCGCTAAATCCAACATTTAATAAATGTACCAGGAAAACGGAACGAGATGAGAGGGAATCCTGGTGCCTCCAGTCATTCTCTGGAGAGCTGGATTCGATTTAAACATCCCCAAATTTCAGTCACTGCTGACTCTCCAAGACTTGACCTGCTCTTGCAAAAAAGGCAACTGAAGAAATGAAGACATTGTAAGCAAGGAGAAAGTCACTTCCATTCCAGTGAAGAGCAGAGTCCCCACTGCCACAGAGCACTTCAAATTCCTTTTCAGCCACTCCAAGAACAAAAAAATCACCAGAGGTCACGTTGCAGCAAATCACAGCCCTTATGTCTGGCTTTACAAATAAGCACCTCTCTCATTCAGTGGTTTGACAGCATCTGAATGAAATGCTCTCTTCCTAGAAAGGTGACTCTCCTACATGCAGTTACCTGCCAGGTTGATATTATTCCTTCCACCTCAGCAATTCCCCAGCCTTTTTAGCAGGGAGCAGCACTTCCAGCTCAGGTTGGAACAATATCAGCACTATCAGTGTTTATTGCCCTTCCTGCTGAAGCCTCTGTCCCACCCTTTGAACAAACTCTGCACTGAGTTATGTGTGGGGCATTGGGCAGTCCTGTCCCAACCCAGTCCAGCTCGCCATGGCACACACCAAACCACCAGCCCTGCCCTCCAGCATGGGGATGAGGGGTGGAATATTTCCCCCAGGGCTTGGAGAAAGATGTTCCTCCACATCCACATCAGAGCATTATCTTGGCTCTTCCTTCCAGGACTAAGCACATCAGCTCAGGTGAAGATTTCCCCTGTAGGGACTCGGGGGAAATAAGAATGCTCAGCTCTGGACTCCTTCCCCTGTCTGCTCCACTGCCTTGGGAAATGTCCCGCTGCTCCCATGCCCATATTCACCCCATTTTTCTCCTCCTCATGTCCCTGACCAGCTGGAGATGGAACTGATATTGTGGCTGGACTTGATGACCTTGGAGCTCTTTCCCAACCTAAACAATTCCATGTTTTTATTACACTGCCTTTCAGCAGCCAGGCAGAACTTCCATATTTCCCCTTTGGTGCTCCCCTTTTTCACATCTTGGCCAGGGCCCTTCAGCTTCTTGCTCAGCCTTGCCCAAATTCCTGACCTCCCCACACAAAGGGATGCTTTGCTCCTTAGCTCCCTCAAAGTCTTCCTTAGGAAAACTAAGCTAAAACCATTAATCCAAGCATATTCCCAGGAGATCCTGCCCACCAGCTGCACGAAGCTGAGCTGTGCTCTCCTGGCAGTGCTTCTCCAGCTCCTGGATACTGATATATACCTGATATATATCTGTGAGATCTATATATATCTGTATATATATATGTGATAGATATCTGGTATTTCTCTCTGATTTTGTGGTCACAGAAGCCCCTGGAGCCAGGGCAGGATTCCTCCAAGCCTTCCTCCCAGGGCAGGTGTGGACAGCTTGGAGCTTTGGTACCACCAACACCCTTGGCAGGGTGAACATGCCAAGGCTTTGAACAAGGTCCCACCAGCTGTGAAGGCACAAACCCCTGCAGAACAAGCTCAGGACCAGCCTGGATTCTGCCCACAATGAAGCTCCTTGACCCAGCAGGAGAAGCCAGGGACATTTCCTGCTTGGGGATCAACCTGAGGTTTGTCTGATCTCATGTGAAGGACATCTTTACAACTCCTGCAGCACAAATATTTGGAACAGCAAGAACTTCTCTGCTGGCTGAGTCAAGGAATTGACCTCTCCTCCCTGCAGGGCACTGGCAAGCCATTCCTCACCTCAGTGCTCCCCTCCAGCCCTCTGGGCACTACAGAAGAAATGAAAGTGGCCTTTTTCAAACCTGACTCTCATATACATAACTCTGTGCTGCCTCCTCCTTAGGCTCACTCTTAAAATAGCCATGAACTCCCACAGAAAGGGAGGACCTGGCAGATCAAACATCCTGTGGCACACCAGAGCTCTTCTCTGCCCTATAAATTCCTCACACGACACATCTCACTGTTGTCAGACAGTTCTCCCCGAGCAAACAAGAGCTCCAATACCCACCCCATCCCTTCATAGCCAAGCACACAGTGACCCCTTGTTGGTTCAGCTACTCCAGGGCGTTCCAGCACCCTGGGCAGCCCTACTACTACCTCTTTTTGCTACACACAGGATTTACAGCCACTCACATCCACCACCTCCCACTTCAGCATCCTTGTGCTGCAATTAAAAGCGTGTTCTTCCCACAGCTTCAAACTAATCATCTCTGACAGCTCCTTGGAATGTTTGCTCTCTAAATCTCCACTTATGCCCCTCTAAGATAAACCACACGGAGGGAGAATTCCCCTGAATGGAGAGAGACTGAAAAGACTTCAACCAGTGTGCAGAATTTGATGATTTAAATCAGCACACGGCAAGTATCGTCCTTATCAAGGAATCCAAGCTGTGTGTGACATGTTTGGGGCAAAAACAACCTCCTGCCTTTCCTGATGGATTCAGCCACAAGTGTTTCACTCCACTCTTCACACACCACTTCCAGTCCCTAAATCATCCCCCTGCCATCCATCCTCTGGAGCAATTTTAGGCACTACAGCTCTAACCCCACTCAAAGGTGTGAAACATCCCAATTTCCATGCCCAACTGGAGCAGAGAAATGCGAGATCCTGCTCTGAAACACAAAACCCAGCCCAACTTGGAACTTCTTGGCTTCAGGAGCTCTCACACACACAACAGTTCAGCCCAAAAAACAACCTGAGGAGTCCTGCTATTCAAAAAGTTAAATTCTACGAATGTCCCTTCCTAAAAAGCCCATTTCTCCCTTAAATAAGAGCGCATTGTTTGCTCACAGTAGTTTAAGTGATGCTTTTCAAATTGACAGAGTCACCACTTCCAGCAGGACATTTAGAGGTCAGTCACAACTGGGACAGGCCAGGGGTGTGATTTTAGGTGCTCTTTATAACCCACACCTTGGTGCCATCCCTAACACAAGCTTTCAAAACACACTCAGCAAAACGTATCTGATTTAACCAAAAATACAAACACATATGCAAAATGTTTACGGGACAAAGCCACAAACAAACTGGGCTTGGAGCAAGACATAGTTGGGACTTTAATCCCCACAAGCTCCTAATTTAAGAGAAGCTTCTCCTTTCCAAACTATCCAATATGACAAAGCAATTTGCTCCCAGGTTTGCTTCCGAGCTAAGACTTTATTCATCATTTTGAATGTTTTAATCCCATTTATCGACGATAAATTTCACGGTAAACCACAAAACATCTTTGCCTGAAAAGTGACCCTCTGGCGACACAGGGAGAAAAAAAACTCCAGAGTGAGCAGTCTCGTCCCCATAAATCACATTACTGTACAGTTTGGGATTAGGATGAGTTGCCACTGGCAACAGAGCCAAAAAAAAAAAAATCAATTCAGTCACTATATATAGAGAATTCTTGTAACCTCAAAGGCAGCCAGTGCTTTCAGCAATTTGTCTCAGAGAAGTATTAGCGGGCCAGCATGTGAGCAGAGCAACACGACACGCAGACACAAAACAAGGCTAAAACAAAGGGCTTGTGCCTTGGGTGGGAGAGAGGAAGCAAACAAAAAGGGAGAGCCAGAAAGCCACTGCTGAGTGGGAGCACTCACCCACCCTTTGCAGAATAAAAGTGGTGCCTCTTCACACCAGTCACAGCAAATATGAAGATTGGGCTCAGAGCTGAAATGTATTTAAAATGCTCGCTAATGAGGTCTTGTTTTAAGGGGGAAACTAAGCAAGCATCAGGGAGAGAGACAACTTAGAGCAACACAAAGGTCCTTTTCTCAGGCTCACCCAGCCCTGCTGCATCACATCCAAGGTATTTCCTCTCCACAAAAAGAAAGAGGATGTTATAATTCGGACGGGTCTACCAGGAGCTTTGAGAAAAATGGAATACCAGGAGTTTCTTTGATCCCTATTCGCCTAACAGCAAGAAGCCAAGGCACATTCCATGATCCACTTCTTACTTCATCCTGGAGCTGCCAAATGTTGTGGAGCAGCAAGAACCACCTTGGAGTGCTTGCTTGGCTCAGCTGTCACTTTTCAGGCACCTTGACAGTGCCACCCAGGTGCATGACAATGACTTCTCTCCTTTCTTCCCCCCCAGTTTGAATCCACGCACTTCATTTGGAAATGATGCCCTTCACGAGGTTTCATTGTCAAATTCTGCATTTTAATGCGCTCGGTGGGTAATAACAATAATTACTATAATGGGGTTTTTCCTCCAAGCACAGCCTTACAACAATACAGCACATGTACTGTCATTTGAAAGTTGGCAAAATGTAACAGCTCGCTAAAAATATGTGGCTCCATTTCTAAAATCTCTGTGATCACAGGATCATTGAGGCTGGAAAAGACCTGAGAGTCCAACCTATGCCCCAAGCCCACCCTGGCAGCCAGACCAGGGCACTGAGCAGAGGGAAAGCACAGCCCAGGTGCCTGGCTGGGAATTAAGAACCAGTCTGGAAAAACAAATAAACTGGGAAATCATTAGTGACAACAGAATTTTGGGGGAGCAGGAATAGAGAGGGTTGTTAAGAACCACAGAATGGTTTGGATTAGAAGGGATCTTAAAGATGGACATGCCATGGGCATTCCACCATCCCAGGTTATCCGAGCCTGCCCTTGGACACTCCCAGGGATCCAGGGGCAGCCACAGCTTCTCTGCCCAACCTGGGCCAGTCCCTGCCCACCCTCCCAGCCACCAATTCCTTCCCAATATCCCATCTATCCCTGCCCTCTGGCACTGGGAAACCATTCCCTGTGTCCTATCCCTCCAGGCTCTTGTAAACAGTCCCTCTCCATTTCTCCTGCAGCACCACAACCAGGTCACCATGGAGCTTCTGCTCTCCAGGCTGGTCAATCCCAGTTCTCCCAGCCCTTCCCCTGGGGTGCAGGGAAAGCCAAAGGCATTCCAAACATCCAGGGAGCTCTGGCAGCAAAAGAGGGCCCAGCCCTCCTCCAGCAGAGTCTGAACCAACCTGCTAAATTTAGAAAGGGAACAGAAAAAACCCAAATGACAACAGAGAGACTCCAGCAGAGACACCCACTTGGTGCCCGGAGCGCTGGGATGTGTCTGGATTCACCTCCTGGAAGGACCTGGTCCTGCTCATCCAGGGGCCAGCAGCACTCCATGGGAAGGACCAGCCATTCCTGCAGGCAGAGAACATCAAAGCACCCCCTGGGAGGGAAAACCAGCTTTTTGGGGAGGATCAAAGCTCCCCAAGCCTGCTCCTGGGGCACTGAGGACACCTCCCCACGCTCCAGAACAAAGCCCACCGTGACATTCCCCACCCAGCAAGGCTTGGCTGCAGGACACCCCAGGAACACCAAGCCAAGTCTCCCCAGGAAATCAGGAACAACAACATCCCCACGCCTGATTCCAAGGAGAAGAAACAGCCCTTCGCTCCCAACTTGCTCTCTGGGAAGGTGAAAAGGAAGGGAGCAACCTCCCAGCACAAGGGAATATTAAAGGACATTTTTCCCAGGCTCCAGCAACACAGTAGAGGATGCTCCCAGTCTTTAGGCACAAATGCTGTCACTTTTGAGTAGTATTTCTCAAGCATCTGATGCCCCAAATGCCACAAACCCACCAAATCGAGGATCCAACCCTTGTGGCATCAGGGATCGAGCCCAGCCAGCAACAGGCACATTAAAACACTTGGTTAAAGCTGGTGTTTCATCCTGAAACCAAAATCCTGCCCATTTCCAAGCCAAGGCTCGTGCAATCACAAGAGGATGTGCTGTTATTCACCTCCTCAGCAGAAAAGCTTCAAATGCTCAGAAAAAGCAGAGTATAGGGCCTGCTTTGTTTCCCACACAATAGCAATTAAGCACAACCCACCTGCACATCAGTTCCCACAAACCCAGATGATCAGTCCTGAGGTTTGGGGGGGTTTAACCTCTCTGACCATAACTCCCATCCCCCAAGCTCTGCACGTATTTAGGGAGACCAGAGGTTTCCAGGCAGATGCTGCAAACCTGTGGCTCAGTCACTGCATCCCACCCAGCACTGCCACACAGCAAGAACAGGGGGGGAATCAGATTCCCAGATCTGCCCCCATTTATAGGGACTGGAAAGGCTCAACACCTCCCACCCCACCACACTTGGGAGCTTTCCATCTATGTTTGAGACACAACAGCATTTTCCTTCACTGGAGACTGTCTCTGGACAAGGGTCTGGAGGGAAGGACAAGGGGGAATGGTTTCACACCAGGAAAAAGGGATTTGGATGGGATTTGGGAAAGGAATTCTTCCCTGTGAGAGTGGGGAGGTCCCGGAATGGATTTCCCAGAGCACATCCCATCCCTGGAAGTCTCCAAGGCCAGGCTGGAGCAACCTGGGCTAGTGGAAGGTGTCCCTGCCCATGGCAGGGGGTGGAACGAGACAATCCTTAAAATCCCACCCAACCCCAACACATTCTACGACTCTACAATTCACTTTTACACTCAAACATCTTTGAAAGCGCTTCTGATCTCAGAGTATCAAACCCTGAAGAAAAACCGTGGCTTGTTTGGTTTTTTGCCTCCTCCCTTTCCCCCCCATCCCCTCCAGAAACACGCAGAGAACACGGCAGAGCCAGAAAAGCCCTCCCTATTCCTGCTCAGGATCAGATGCACCAGAACACGCCGCCGTCTGCTCCACTAACACTGGCTGGCATCTGGCAGAGAGGCAAAAATAACTTTCCCCCCATAAATCTTGGAAAGCTTCTGCATGGCTGAGCCCTTCCCATAAAGCGAGCCACCAACGCGTCCCGTGTCTCGTTAAAGGGATGTTTGCTGAGAAAGCGTGGGAGGAGACACCAGTGGGTGTGAAGAACCTTCCCAGAGATGCTGGGGGGACCTCTCCGTGTTCTCCCACGCAGGGACACACCAAGGAACTCCAGAGGCTCCTCCAAGGAACACCAGGGATGGTTTTCAGAGGCTGGGAATGAAATCTACACCCGGGGAAAAAGGCTGGATTTCAATAGGTTATTATTTTAGTTCCTTTCTCCCTCTCTCCTCAAGTTGTTTTTGGAAACAGCACGTTTATGTCAGAAATAAACACAGCCTGACACTTACAACCATCAATTCAGCACTTTCTCTGCTCGAGTTTTAATTGGAAGTGCTGCATTTATTTCACAAACGACTACACTTACAACCATCAGTTCAATAACAACCCCCCAGCTTAACAAATTCCTGCTGGGAATTTGGGGAAAAAAACGGTATTGAACTTTTAAAACCTACTACAGAAACCAGTGAGAAAAGCACTTCACTGAGCTCCTCAAAACCAGTTTCCTTCCCAGCAAGGATGTGACTGGAGTACACCTTAAGAGGATCTTCAGGATCCACCCACAGCAGGTTCAACCAGCCTTTAGGAGACAAAAAACACCTGCAAATCCCAAATATAATTTATAGCACAATAATAAACTCCGCTTCAGACACAACTATTACCCCATTCCCCAAGTCCCACAAATATAGGCATCTTCTCTATTATTGTTATTGTGTCTTAGAGCCCCCAGCCTGGGACATTCCCTGTGTTGGAGACCATGGACAAGGTTCTCTTTTGTGCCCAGCTCCAGTTTAGGAGCTCAAGGAGCATTTGGACAACACTCCCTGGGATTTGGTGGGATTTTGGGATGTCCTGGGCTTGGGGTCAGTGACCCTGATGGGGCCCTTCCCACTCAGCATGTTCTGAGATAACCCTCTAGGAAATCAGGCCAGGATACTCTAATTGTGTCTGGAATGATAAGAATGCTCTTCCTCTTCCCAGGATTTATCCTGACGTTTGTGGCAAGTCCCAAACCCCCTCAATTCCCCTCACACAGGGGTTTCCAAGGAAGACTTGGGATTAAAACCACCCCCAGCCTCAAAGGGAAAACCTTCAGCCCAGAAGGGATGTGATGAAGAAGAGGAAAGAAAAGATGCAGCTTGGGGTTGGGCAAGTGAAGCAAAGAACTGCTTTTTGTCCCTTTCAAATGACCCTGTGCCATATATTCTAATATAGAGAGAGAGAGGTGGATTTTCACTGCTCTTTGCAACTATCCCCATACAAATCTGAACCAAAAGCAACTTTACAGCACTTTGTGGCTGGGATTTCAGAGCTCTGCCAAGTAACACTGGTGGAAAACGACAGGGAGCTCCTGGAAAAGCCACACTCAGATAAAATCCAGGGAAAAAATCCAACCACAGGACTTCCTGCAGACTCAAGAATTCATTCTTAAAAAGGGGGCACTGAGTCCAAACTCAAAAGGCAACTTTTTGGACTCACAACCCAAATCCTCCTGTTGCTCTCTTGGAAGACTGAAAACACAAGTCCTTATAAATCAGACTTCCAGAGTGTGTTGGAATTGCTTTAATAACCAAAAGCTCAATCAAATGCAAATCTCAGAGCTAAAATGGAGAGAGAAAATTCATTATCCTTCTGATGTGAGACATGGATCGTTGGGATTTAAAAAAAAAAAAAACAAAAAAAACCCAAAAAAGACTCAATGATTTAACCTTCATCAGTTAAAAGCCACTTAGAAATACTGGAACAGGAGATCCATTAATTTTCGTATGGCAGGGATAAAAAAAACTCCCCAGTGCCAGGACAGGCCTGAATCATCACACTGTGGCCATGTTTATATTAAAGCTCTTTTTCCTCCCCTCAAAACTTGAACTTCCACACCCAGTAGGCAACAGGGTTGGTTTTTTTTTAAAGCACATTCCAAACTTCCCTCAAACAGTTCCAGTCAAAACACCAGCAGATTTTAATTCCATCAAGAATGTGAGCATCTCATTAAAGAGCTGCCTAATTATAAGGAACGTGCCCAGGCCACAGATTCTGGGGCATCTTTATATGGGATATTATTCCAAAGCAACAGCCCCAACTCCTGTGAAAATCCCTGAGAAATCTGGTGGTGGGAGACACCGAGCCAAGGGGGAGAAACCCCAGCAATTCCCAGGAAAATTGGGAGTTTTAAAGTAATAAATATACTCATCAAACAAAGGGAAAGCTCTTCAAGTGGGAGTCAAACCCAGCCTGGAAAAATGCCTTTTTCAGGAGGTTTTCTGCTGCAGATTTCAGAACCTGCAAGCACAGAAAAATCACTCAGCTCCCACTTAAATAAAGCCCCAAACACCAGAGGCAGGAATTGCAGCTGCTAAGGCAGGGAATGACCTTGAAGGAGAAAGGAAGGACACGTTTCTGAGCAGAATAAAGAGGAAAAAAGAGATGGACCTCTCAGAGGAACCTTAAAAAAAGGGCTTTCTCAGACCCCCCGAGGTGGACACGCCTGGGAGCCTGAGAATATCCTAATACATTGGAGAAGAATGGAAAGAACGGGAAAAGGGGTAAATTCCTCAGGGCAGGAAAAGCAAAGCTCTCTTCTGGCATCCTAATCAGCGTGGCTTCAAACAGAGAGGCATCACTTGAGTCTTCTCCTCCAGTTGCCCATGATGTGGACTGTGCTGAGGTTCCTGCCCCAGGATCTGCCCCATTACACCAACATTGCGTCCCCAGGGCACAAAAAAGTCCCTTCTGCAGCCCCAGCTGCAATAAACCTTATCAGGAACCTGCCAACACCACAGCACAAACTCCACCCGGCAGTACAAAGTATATCCAGGAGCAAAAAGCCTCCCTGGAACTCTTGCAAGAGGAGCATAATTCAGAGCACGGAATGACATGTTCAGACGAGCACACGGGGCTGGTCACGGACCCAGAGCCATTCAGGCTTTGGCTTTCCTTTCCCCACCTCTGTGCTGCTGGTTCAGGCTTGCTGTGGCACGATGAGACAGCCAAGCACTGCTCTGGCCTCATCCTGGGCAAGGACACACACAAATCCTCCCCTGGAATTCCTGATTCCCTCGCACAAACACCCCTGCAACAGCACCCAAGGCAGGGAAGGGCTGGGGTTGTTTGGGAAGAGCAACAGGATCTCCCCACTCAGCAGGTAACACACCTTCTTCGGCTGAGCATCAATCTCAGCAATAAAGAGCTAATTAAAACTCACAGGGGCAGAACTGGGTGAGGAAAAGGGAGAGATGGAGCACCTGGGAGGGAAAAAACCAAAAAAGAAGGTGGTGAATTGGAAGGAAGGAGCTCAGAGGGGGAAAGGCAGAAAATGCCCCCAAAGACAAGGAGAGGTGAATTACACAGAGAGGGAGAGCAAAGTGCAGCTCCAGCACAGACAGGCAGGGTGAGTTCCCAGGACACACAGCAATGTAGGAGCTGCAGGCTGGACCATGAGGTGTTCTAAACAAACCACAGTCAGGAGGGAGAATCCTCAAGGACAGGAGAGGCAGAGACACAGCAGAAGCACCTGCACATCAGGAGCACTGGAGATCCTCAGCCTGAGATTCTGGCAATTCCTTCTACACTACAAACATGGCTGGATGTGAAAAAACCCAACCAAACCACACTCAGACCCCAAGAAATGAAAGGACCCATCTCAGCCAGAAACCAGGCAATCTTTATGTCTTATTTCAGCTTTCAAAGGGTGAAGCAACATGGGAGCAGCAGATCCAGACAGCCCAAATGAGCCCAGATTAACAAAACTGAGCATTCCTGAGCTGGAAATCTCCAAGCAGCAGCTGTGCCTGGAACAGGGAGTTGAACCCAGGATGCTGCTGCCCAGCCTTGCTTCCCTCTCCTCCCTCTCATTCCAGCAGGGACTGGGTTCACCAAAAAACTCGTGAAGAAAAGGCAGGGAAGGTTGGAGTTCAGGCTGGGGAGTCCCCTAATCCACTGCAGAGATTTACACAGTCCAGACTGAAGTCCAGACTTTAGAACAGATTGGAACAGACCCACCACCACCACTTCATTCTCTCTGGCAAAACACAAACGTGAAGAAGTTCCAAAAGGATGTTTTAGGACATCACCAAAAACTGTAAAGACATAGCAATTGCTTTGGAAAAGCAGGGCCCAAAATTCAAGGTGTAACCAACCACCAATTCACAAATTCATGAGATTTGTTGCATGGAAATACCTCAGAGAGATCCCAAGCTGGCTCCGAGTGTGAGTTCCCTGCAGTTCTGTGTCCCAGCAGCCCAAGGGGGTGGGCAGGTTCCAGCTGTGCCTTATTTACCCCCATCAGCCCAATGAGGCAATCCTCACCCCAAAACACCTGAGCATTGTTACCCCCTCTGATAAACCCAGCCATTGAGAACCCACCTGGAATTCCCATCCAATCCCTGCCCTGCCTAAAAGCAGCCAGGGGGCAGAGGGGGAAGAAGCACCAGAGGGATATGTAAAAGGTGTTGCGGTTCACAGCAGCATAACATGCATTTTGGGGGGGAAAACCCTCTTTCTCCATCACTGTGGCAGAAAGACAATTGTCTTTAGAGAAATGGCAGCCCAGCCCTGCAGAAGGGATAACAACAGCCTGGGTGAGCCACAGCAGATGAACACATCCTGCCTAAACCCGAGCCTGAGATCCCAAAAGCATCCGGAGTGGCTTGTGCCACGAAGTGCCCAGTCACCAAGCACAAAGAAACGCACCACAAGGAGCCAAACTGGGGCTGCAGACACAGAAAGGTGGTTTGGAACCAACCCTGTGCTGAACATTTCCACCACAGGTTTCACCAGAGTCTTGTCAAGCCACGAGGAGATTTCCTCTCTAATGCTACTGAGCTCCCACAGGGGAACACAGCAGAGTCTGCAAGCCTGAACTGGGGGGGTTTTAGGAGATTATACACTTTCACACTGGGTCAGAACTCACCTCGTGCCCCTCACTACCAGCACACAGCCTGGGGAAGGTCTAGGTGTGTTTTCCACAAGCAGAAAGTGTTCCCTCTTTTTCCTGCCCACCTGAACCCTGGGTTAAACACTCTTTTATCAGCTGTATTTCAGCTGATATATATATGTAAATATATTTGAAATTTATTAAACTGGTGGGTTTGTCTCTGTAGAGCCCTCACAGAGATGATGGATGTGCAGAAAGTCTGGAGAAAAAGGTATTTTACACCCAGACACCTCAACCCTGACCAAGAATCCCAGCCGGAATAAATAGTTTGCTCTCCAGCCCCTTCAAAACGAAATATAATTTAAGACTTCCAAGTCCAACCATTTAAAGGAGTTTTGCATAAAGATATCAAAGCCATTGGAATGGCTGCCAAAAATCATCTCCTAATACACCAGACAATGGGTTTATTCTGCTGGAACTCTGCAAGAGAACCCTGTGATCTTTTCCTTTCATTCCTTCTCTTTAGCTGCACAAAAACCAAACCAAAGCGACAGAAAAAAATGCAATTCCAAGCTTTACATCCTAAATAAATCCTACGGTTTCTAAGCATTGCATGCAGCAGTTCTGTGCCAACAAACACAGTAATTATTTGTAATAAAGTAATATTGGGAACCAAGCCCTGAGTCAGTGTTTCCTGTTGCCACTTCAGTTTCTGGAATTCTGAGGACAAAGTTGTGCCCAAAGTGCTACAAAATGCCCCAAACTCTCCCAAGTCTGGACAAACAAAGCACATGCAGCTAAAATCCCATCCTTCTGGACAACAGAGGGGGGCTTTCTAGAAAAATCATCCTTTCCAGAGCCAGCAAAGGTCCTGTGTGTGCTTCCAGCTTTCTGGAATGCTCTGGAACCACAGTGGCTGCAAATCCCGAACACAGCCCTGAATTCAAGTGGCATTATTCAATTAAAGGGGATATTATTGATATTAGGACAAGGTTGACACCCAGCTTCTCCCACGAGTGTCACACGCTGACCAGAACAGGATGAGATCAAGTGAATTAAACCCATTAAAAGGCCTCTGTGCCCCAAACCAAGAGCAGGGCTTGCTCAGCGAATTTTCCACCCAAAATTCTCTTGGTCTCTCTCATTTCTTGCTGATATTTGAACAAATCACCGACACCACCGAGCTGTCACATCCCATCTCGTCACACCCAGTGTTTAATCTGCAAATCCATGCAGCAGTGACAGTGCTGAACACACACTACACACACTCAGTGACCACGGCAGGGAATTCAACACGTTAAACAGCATATAAATATAACCCACTTTCTTCATCCCCCATGTTAAAATTCACAGATTTAATTAACTGCAGCAATTCAATTACATTAAAGAAAAAGAAGGCTTATGACATCTCTCAGCAGAACACATGCTGAAGGGATTACAAGCCCCTGAAAAATAGCAAGTGCTAACAAAACCTGGACCAGAGCAGCAGGACCTGGCCTAGATGTTCTAAAAATAAATTTCCATCCAAGGGGGAGGAAAATTCCTCGGATCAGCCCGTTCCTTATTGCTCAGCATTATGTGAGCTAAACATCACTTTTTTTATCTAAGGAAATGAACCCTGGGATCTTTCCCGTAGGAAAAAGTGGTTCAACACCCAAAAAACAGGGTGGGGGGAGAAGGTTCAGGTCTTGCCACTGTGATTTCTGAGGAGAGGACAGCGTGGCAGACACACAACCGACCTGGCAAAGCCAAACATTTGCACTCGATCTCCAAAGATAAAGCAGGAAATCTCATTTCAATAATTAACGAGTGGTCAGCCGTGGAGTGACTGCTGAGTGTTTCCCATGGATCCACTCCAAAGGGAATGATTAATCCCCCAGGGAATGCCAGGGACCCACTGCCACCAGGTTTTGCTCACAGCAAACAAACCCCCCAGGACTGACGTTGTGGAGATTTCCCCCCGTTGTTCCTAAGCCGGGCAGAGTTTTAAATTATAAATGCAAAGATCTCCTTTCTTATAAAAAAACTGCAGCGTTTCAAAGTGCTGTTCAAAGCCCTCCCTCCCAAGACATAAATCAGCAGTGGCCTGAAAACATTTTAATAATTTTAGCAGCCTTTTACAACCTGTAAATCAAAGGCTCAGTCTATTATGAAAAGAAATATTGCTGAAAAGTCCAGGGCTTCTTCTGGGTTGTTTGTGACCCTTTTTTTTTTAAAACATTTCCCCCATTGAAGAGAAGAAAAAATGGTTTGCATTGTGTGAGCTCCAGTTATAATTTCCAGCTGTGTCAAAACTTTAACAGCCCAAAAGCAGGAAATCCAAAGAGGAAATTCCATCGTCAGTTCCTGAATTTTGTAACTCCAATGTTCTTCCAGAAAGTGGACCTTAAAGGAATTTGGGGAACGTTTTCTGGAGCCTTACCTGATGTCTTCAAGCAGCTCACATTCTGCTTGATGCTTGGCCTGGAGTTTTGTCATCTGCTCGACCTGAATGTTTTTCAGCTCTTGTGTAACTTTCACCTACAAAAATAAACACAATTCAACGTTGTGTGTATTTAAGTCAGATTTCGACACGAAAACAAACAACTACCCCCACTCTGAAAGGCTTCAGAAGGCTGGCATTGTATTTTTAGTATCGGGGTAGTTTTCCTTCCTGATCCTGAAGCCGAAATTTCGATACTTTGGGAATTTTGATAACTGGCAGATTGCACCAACGTCCTGGAAATTATTTGGGGAGGCAACCTTGGAATTGTTGTTCCAAAACAAGAGCTCTTGGCATCGCAGCCCTCTGGTGATCCCAGGAAATCCAGGGACCAGAAATGATCACCACAATACCTGCAGATATTAGGAATTGCTGAGCACACAAATGCCACATAGTTCCTGCACTGGGGGAAGAGGGATGAAAAATTCCCCTTCCCTCTTCTTCACTAGCCAGGAAAAAACCCCTAAATCTCATCAGCTCCCCTGTTTTAACTCTGAAACCCATCCCCAGCAACAAGCACAGCACATAAAGACATAAATGCCATAATGCCATAAATCACAGGTGTGCCCCCGAGTCCGGGCAGAAAAACCACCTCTTTCTGACGTGAGCTTTCAGAGATTTGGTTTTTATCTGCGTGTGAAAAAAAAAAACCCTTCCTCGAAAAATAAATAAAGCCCCGAGAGCCACGTAATGGAAATAACCCCGAGTGAAATAACACAGGCAAAGAGCGGCACACGCGTGAGTGGATAAATAAATAAATATATACATAAATACATAAATAAGGGACTGAAATTGAACTGGATCTGTTGGAATAAGGCAGAGCCCACTGGGAACGAGGCATTCCCAGTGCCAGGGACACTGGGAGCTCGGGCCATGCAGGGATGGGTGCTCTCCCTGTCCCGTTATCCCGGTCCCCACCCTGAGCATCCCCAGGGGGGCACCTGGGGCTGGGATGGGCATCACGGCCCAAAGCGCCCAGCATCCCTGCTGTGGGACTGGCACAGACCCCAAACCCCCTGCACAGACCCCAAATACCTGCATGGACCCCAAACCCCTGCACGGACCCCAAACCCCCTGCACAGATCCCAAACCCCCTGCACAAACCCCAAACCTCCTGCACGGACCCCAAACCTCCTGCACGGACCCCAAACCCCACACAGCCCCCCCTCCTACCCCATCCCACCCCCCATCCCACCCCATCCCTGACCCCATCCCACCCCATCCCTGCCCTGTCCTGCCCCCCATCCTCACCACCCCACCCCATATCCCCTTCCCCCCCCCCAAACCTCCCCCCATCGCCCACCCTGGGGGTCCACCTTCCCGCAGACCCCGCGCCCC
>JAWWEW010000001.1:1187996-1230021 GCA_035583185.1 Anabacerthia variegaticeps | reverse complement strand
TGGGAGGAGCAGGCATGTGAAGAGTGAGCCCAGTTTCTGGCTGGGGGCTGTGGATCCCACAGGCACCATGTCCCACTGCAGCTGCAGTCCTGAGCCCCTCTGGTGCTCCAGGGAGAGCTGGAGGACCAGGACAGACTCAAGAGCTCTCTCAGGCTCCATCACTCTTGTAACCACCTGCATGATGGAATGGGAATGCTCAGGGAGTTTGGGAGCAGCACCAGGTTGGGGAGCACAGTTGACTTGCTGGAGGTAGAGCTGTCCGAGGACCTGAAGAGGGAGCAGGATCACCCCATACCCATGGAGGGACAGGAATCAGGGAGCCAGAGTGGTGTGGAGGATCATCACCGTCCCAGGGATTCCCCAGCCCATGCTGCTGGTCCCGGGGGACATGGGAAGAAACAGAGCATTGTATCCCAAAATAGCTGCCTTGTTCCAAGGGAAAGGTTGGTGCAGTGCCAGCCTGAAGGGTTCCATGGGAGCAGGAGGGCTTCCTCCTGCCGCAGGAAGGTGAGTGACTCACTCCTATGGAAACTGGAGGCAATCCCTCTCCCTGGTGACTGTCTATCTGGAGGGAAATCTCCATCCACTTCCCTTCCAAATACCTGCTCCTGAAATCCTCTGTGCCTGGGCTTTTTCTTATCAGATGATCTATTTATTCTGACAATCACAAAGCCCCGAGGGTTCTGTCTGTGGCTCCAAGCACATCCCAAGGCTTTGCCAGGGCCACCCCTGAGTGACTCATTGAAAGGGAGAGCTTGGATAGTCCCCATGCCTGGAATCACCAGGAAACACCTGTGAGCACCGAGCTAAGGGAAGGGTCTTCCTCGAGGTGTTCCCTAGGCAGGAAGATCCCAATGAGATCTGTTGTTCTGACATGAGCCTGTGGTTCAGCTTCAATGACAGTCACCAGCCTGAAGGAGATGGTGGGTTCAGGGTCCAGACCACGTCCAGGGTGTCCTTCAAGCTGCTGCTGACCCCTGATCCCTGTCCAGGCTGCATCAAGTTGGTTGGGACAAACCTCAAAAGGGAGCAAGGCCATCATCTGTTCTCCTTGGCTTCATCTTTCCCTGTAAACCAGGGAGAAAGCTTTCCCCTTCTCTTGAAACAGGCTGGGAAATGTTTGCTGGTGACCACCCATTCACCTTTTAGCTGGAAAAGGGCAGCTCAGATTCCCTGCTCCTGAATTGTGAGAAGGAACATCAAGACCTGTCTTGCAGGGCACAGGACCCATGTGGTATGTTGGAGGCCCCTTTGGTCACCAAATGTCTAAGTCAGATACACGCTTATATTAAATAAGTAAAAAATAATAATACCCAGGGCAGAGACTGTGGGGAAGAATCCCAGAATGGGTTGGGTTAGGAGGGACCTTAAAGCCCATCCAGTCCCATCCCCTGCCATGGGCAGGGACACCTTCCAGTAGCCCAGGTTGCTCCAACCTGGCCTTGGACACTTCCAGGGCTGGGGCAGCCACAGCTTCTCTGGGCAGCCTGTGCCAGGAACAGTATAAATGGAAGGATTGTCTTGGCAAGGGGCTGTGGGGTGTCCCCATGGATCCCTCCAAGGCAGGACATGGTGCCTTTCTAACAGAGGTCAGCCCAAGCACCAGTTACTGGCTTTCATGGGAAGTTGCAGCGTGAAATTGAGGTGACAGCAAAAAAAATGGACCTGGTTTTCTGCTGGTCTTGGCACAAGTCCCCATGAGTCACCCGGAGTGAGACAGAGTCAGAGCTCAGTGCAATCATGGTGCTGCTCCACCACCAGCATGTGTCGATGCTCTCAGCCTGCTCCCAGTCTGCTGGCATCCTTGGGTCAGAGTAGGATGGGATAACTTGGGTTGGGAAGGATCCAGAAGGTCTCCAGCCCAACCTCCTGGTCATGGCAGGGGCAGCTCTGGGGTCAGACCAGCTTGTGCAGGGCCTTGCTCAGCTGCACCTTGAAGAGCTCAGCCTGCTCATGGTGGGACAGTTTTCCCTGATCTTCACCCTGAAACAGCAGTAGTGACAATGTCAGCAGTGCTGGGACTCACTCCAGTAGGTCTTCTCATTTTGGGAAGAGCATGAAGGCAGCAATTCCAGGGAGCAGCACCACTGACACGTGGGAACCACAGGGAGGGAGCCCTTCTGTTGTCCTGGGCTGCTTTGTGCCCATTTGGGTGCCACAGGTTTGGTCCATCCAGCTGAAGGAATGATGCTGTTACTGAGGTTCAGGTCCCTTTGCAGAGGACAAACTGCAGGTCCCACTGTCCTTCCTCCCCATCCTCCATGTCACAATCAGCTCTCTCTTTCCCCTGGGATAACAGGATCATTTCTTTTCCCCTTCCCTCTCTCCTTGCCTGCACATCCTCTGCTCCTTGGGCACAGCTTATCCTTCTTAGAGCTGGCCTTACCAATGCCCACTTCATTAAGCACTCAATTACTGTCCACTTGTATTTAACTTGGAAACCCCTTCCTTTGATTCCAGGACTTGTTTGGGCAAAAACCACACATGGGACCAACTGTAAGCGCTGGTCAAATAAACACTGCTGCCTCCAGAGCTTGTTTTGCAAATCTGGACTTCCCAGGACAGCTTGACCGAGGGCTGGAAGCAGATCTGCAAGGAATTTTGCTTGGCCAGGAGGAATTGGCTTCTGTTTATCTCAGAGTTGCCGATGGGCCACTGAAGACATTGAACCTGGCACTGGTGACAAACGCAGCCCTGGCCAGGGGATGTCCAGCTCTGGGAGCACATCCCCAGCACTGGGAGGCTGTTCCTCCATATCAGTCCCATCGGCAATCCCAAGCCAAGGAGTCTGTCTGAGAGCCTCTGGATTAATCCTGGAACGTGACCTTTAAATGCTGGGAGTGGTGGGAGAGATATTTTAACTGCGGTGGCAAAGGTCCAAGTGAGAAACACCAGCCAGGCCCCAGATAAGAATACTGGTCTCCTGACAATGATTCCAGCTGGGAATGAGCCTCAGGGCTGGACTCCCTCCTGGGAGGTGGGTTACATGGGGTGGACACAGGGAAGAAAGTGCTCCCAACCTCGCTTGGTCCAAAACAACACACCTCCATGGTGGGGCACACAACCATCAGCCTGGAGGAATCCATGTGGATTCCCCACCTCCCCTCCTGGCTCCAGCCATGGCCAGGAGATAGGGGTTGGCCCCATGGCCCTGCACTCCTGAGGGTGGCCTTCATGAGCCCAGTTTGGGTTCAATTGGTGTTTTAAATGAGAAAACAGGGGGAAATGCAAAAAAGAAAATTGAAAAAAAAAAATAAATCTTGATGTCAGGAGAGGTCTGAAAATAGAGCAGCTGAATTGCATCCCTGCTCTGCAGGGAGGTTTTCCTGCCCAGGGCAATGCAATCCCTGTCCCTGGAGGGATTTAGCAGCATGTGGATGTGGCACTTGGGGACATGCTTAGTGGTGGCCTTGGCAGTGCTGGGGAGCTCCATGGCTTGAAGGTTTTTTCCAGCCTCACTGACTCCATTTTTTTTATTGAGAGTGGAAGCAGCCCTGCTGTTGGTTTGCTTCCAATGGACTTTATATCCATGGGAAAGCTGCTAAAGGATGACCTCAGTGTAGGAGGATGCCACCAACCTTCTTCCAAAGGGCAGGAAGCAGGACGGGTCACCTAGGAGCATTGTTGGGGCATCATGAAGGTGTGATGGTACCCTCACCCATCAAACTAGGCTGTGGCCAGTTTGGGGTCTAAAGAGAGACTTCTTTCACCCCATTTGAAAGGTGGATTTAGATGGACATCTCCAGGGGGGCTCCATGCACAGGATGGGCTCACTGGGGCTGAGCAAACCACTTGCTTTCTGGGCTGAGCAGGACAAGGAGCATCCCCCACCATGTGGCATCCCCAGGGAGCAGCAGCTTCCTGGGCTCCACACATCCTTCTTCTCTCCCAGTGCCATTCCCTGGGTCCTCTCCAGGTGAACCCCCCTGAGGATGCAAATGTTCCTTTGGAGCAGGAGGGGAAGGAAGTGGATTCAAAAGCCCTGTAGTGAGAACAAGTATTTTTGGGGGGAACAAAGAATTTCCAGGGCGGGACCTGTGCTGGCCCCCATGGTCTGAGAGAGCAAGGATAATGACCCACCAACCTGCTGTCAAACAGCTTTTCCCCAGCATTGCTGGGAATTTGCTCCTGAACCTCTCTGTGGTTCTTGTCTCCTGGGTCCTTAGTGAGGAACAGGGGAAAACTGGGAGACACGGGGTGCTCTGGGGCCCTGCCACACCATCCTCGAACCCCTTTCCAGCTGGAGGAGCCACAGAGAATTCCATTGTGGTGCCAGGTTGTGTTTCCACTTTCAGGCTGAGCTGCTGGAGGGTCAGTCAAGACCCCACAAAATTTGGGGGGGCAATTGGACCCCAAGGTGCAGCTGCCCATGCCCACTGTGTCCTACCACATGGTGGGGACCTCTCCTGCACAGCTCTCCAGCAGCTCTGCAAACAGAGAAATGAGCCTGAGCAGGAGATCTTCCCCACACAGCACTATTTTAGGCTTGGACCATGACGTGGATGGGTCCCTGCTGCTGGTTTTAGGAAGACTTGGTCTCAGGACATCTGTTTACATGTGTCCTTGAGCACCAGGATCAGTGCAAAACCTCTGCCAGCAGCACCAGCCACTCTCAGGGCAAGTTCTTCCCTCCTGGACACTTCTTCCAGCACCTCCTGTTGTTGCAACTCACTCTTGAGCAAGACCTTGGATGTTGTGGGGTTTTTTACTCTGTCTCATTTACGGTTTTCTAGGCAGTCCCAGAGGAAGATGCAGAAGAGGAAATGAAATCTGGCAGATAACTCAGCATCTTTGCTCCTAGGAAAGCCTTCAGTGGGATCAGCAGGAGCAGAGCTGCCCCTGCCAGAGCTGCCCTGAGGGGTTTTGTGGCTTTGTTGTGCCCCCACCCTGTCCCTGCCCGGGCTGCAGTCTGGGAACCCACAGCACACATAGCCCGAGCCGATGGGTTAATTTTAACCCACCTGTCCCAGCGAGATGGGTTTATTTATGCTCTTTATAGAAGCAACATTGTTGGCCACAACAGGATGCTTGTGTTTTGGGGCCCAGCACCAGCAATGCCTTTGCAACCATCACCCTGAGGGAGTGGGGGGTATTTGGAGGCTGCAAACACCTCCCAGAGCCCTGGCTTATGTAGGAGCTCAGGGGAAAAGTGAGTGGCACCTTCATCACCCTCGTGCTATGGGGCGGGCCATGCAGAAGGAGGGTTGGGGGAGCTCGGTGGGGAGGAAACGAAAGCTGGGCTAAAAAAAATTCCCCAACCGCTGGTGGAGGAGGGAAAATACACACCCAGCTGGCCAAAGCCACAAAGCAAAGCCCTCTGTGCACAGGAGCAATGTGGACAAGTGTCGCTGCTTGCAGCTGCTTGCTCCAGACTGCACCACGAGCAGCAGGTCTCCTCCAAGTGCCCCTGCCCAAAGTGCACCAGCCCCAGACAGTAAAGGTTCCCTGTGCCCTCTCTGCACCCATTTGGGAGATCTCGTTGGAGGGATTAGTGGGAAAAGGGTGGAAGGTGGCTTTCTGTGCTCAGCACCCACCCACCTGCACCTCTTGGGTGCTGCAGCCTCGGAGGTGACAAGGGGGGATGGACAGATACAGGATGAGAGGAAATGGCCTCAGGTTACACTGTGGGAGGTTTAGAATGGATATTTGGAAAAATTTCTTCCCTGAAAGGGTGGTCAGGCAGTGGAACAGGCTGCCCAGGGAAGTGGTGGAATCACAGTCCCTAGAACTGTTCAAAAAACCTGTGGGTGGAGCACCTGGGGACACTTTAGTGGAACACTTCAGTGGTTAACAATCAGATTTGATCTTAGAGGGCTTTTCCAACCTTATTCCAGCTCCAGCTCCCACCTCCAACTAATGAACCCTATTTTGGAGCTTGGTTGGCTGCTGGGAAGGTGCTCTCATGTCTCCAAAGCACCCAGTGGGTCCCAGTCCCACCTGACCTCATGTCCTGGACACCTTGTTGGCACTGTGAGCAGGAGCTTCATTCTCCAGCTGGATTTGCTTCTGCTGCCCCTTTATACCTTCAGAGTTGCTGATGGTCCTGAATAAAAGCATCCTGGGGGGGAAATGCAGCCATCCTAGGAGGCAGCAAAATCAGACCCCTCCTGCTCCCGTGGGATGTGCCACCTGCGTGCCTGGTCACACAGGGCACATTTGTGCCTCCCAGTTAGGTGGAGGAGCATCCTGCCAGCCAAGAGGCCACGAGAAGTGACCAAATGCCCAGCTTGGCTCAGGGCATCAGTTTGCACTGGCAGAGATTCAGATGGGCATTCACCCTCTGCTCTCCCACCACCCAACGTGAGCAGGTCTGCAGGCTCACCCCAACACACCTGCAAACCTCTCTCCTCTCTTCCACTGAGACCTTCACGAGAAAAAGCAAGGCAAAGAGGTCTTATTTATCCCAGCTTGTCCCAAGCCCCTGTGGTGTCTCCCTGCCCACGCTGCAGGTTCCAGCTGCACCCATGGGTGCAGCAGAGCAGGGCTCTGCCGGGGCCACCCCGCACCGCCCATTCCTGTATCACATTCCTCCCCACTAGTCAACATGGAAATGTTTTGAAAGTGTCTTAGAAACCTGCCTTGCTGCCAAAACAGTTGAAAAATGAAGCCGTGGAGGGGACTGTGGGGCTGCCTTCCAGGTTGGCTCGGGCAGGGATTGCCGGTCACCTCCGTGTCCTGCCGCAGCAGCTGCACAAATCGCTCCCTTTTCAACTTGATTTGAAACATCTGCCTCTTCCTTTGGCTTCCTTGAGCTGCTTTGGAGCTGGGAAATGGAGATGTGGGGGGAGGCAGGCTCTTGGTTTAGGTCCCCTGGGCAATAGGTGACGGTGACCTGCGTGAAGGACAGGAATCTGTAAGCTGGGTTTAGGTGGGCACCCTCCTCCCATCGCCCTCGCACCCAAACGAGGGGGAAAACTGAGGAAAAGCAGAAGGAAGGAAAGGAAAGGTTTTTCCTTGCAGTGGGCAGTGAAGCTGGGAAGACACTGCTTGCTGGAAGCTGCTGGGACTTCAGGCAGGCTTGGGAAAGGTCTGATGGGAAGAGGACTCTCCAGGGAACCACTTCCCTGCTCCTAACAAGCTTTTAGGAAAGCATCTCGTCTTGCCCGTGGAAACACCCAGAGCTGAGCTGCCAAGCAAAGCTCCCAGGCCATCGTGGCCATAATTAATCACCCTCGGAAATGGAAAAGGCGCCTGCCTCTTGTTCCTGAGCTGTTTGGCTTTATCTTGTGGTGGAAGAGCTGTGGGGGTTCAGCCCTCGGAGGACCAGGCTGGGGAGACAGTGCCAGGGAAGGGCTGCTGAGCAGCAGCGATCCCCCCGTGGGTCATGGCTCAGGCAAGGACAGACAAGGCTCTGGAAATCATCCACATCTCCATCCATCACCCCTGGACACCATCCCTCCTTTGGAGGGAGCCGGGGTGAGGGATCTGGAGGATGAAACCGAGGTGCTGTGGTCTGGTTCACCCAACCTTTGCCCAAGAAGTGCTTCCAAATCCGGGAGAGACGGGCTTAGCTCGGCACCCCAGGCAGCTTCACCAGCCTGAGCCTCACTCAACAGCTCTGCCCAGGCATCTCCCTCTGTGCAAGCAACGAGCTTGGCCTTCCTGCCTTATCAGCCCCAAATAGCTGCAACGTGATGTATTGTTTTCCCTCCTCAAACAAATTACATCAGAAGAAGGAAACAGGCATATTTTTTTTCCTTCTTTTCTGGCATGGAGGTCCATCAGCAGGATCTCTGCAGCGTCGTTTCCGTGCCAGGCCCTCATATCCTCCTTGCACCAGCTAATGCGTGCTTAGCTGCTGCTTTCTGCTGTTGAATAACAGATGGCACTGGTGCCCTTCCCCTCCTCCATCAGGGGTTTTACGGTCCCCCCTGGCCGTGTCCAAGGAGCCCCCCCCGAAATGAGATCCAGCTGGAAAAGGAGGATCTGGCTCCCACCCAGGGACGCAGATGGAGAATACACGGGGGAACTGGCGGCGGTGGAAAACAACTGGGCCACCTGCACATGAATCAGTGGGGCTTTTCTCCAGCCTCATCTTGGCCAGGGACACTCCAGCCCCCCAGATCTGGAGGTTTGTCACCCAGGTGAGTGAGCCCCACTGGGATGGTGGGGTTGGCAGTCACCTGCAAGGAGAGGCTGGGCTGGGAAGCTGGTGGTGGCCCTCCATAGCTTCCTACAGCCTCTTGGGAGGCTGTTTTGTGCCAGGACTCCGTGGGGACAAACTCCAGAGCATCTCTATAGGATGATATGGGAGACACAACCCCTGATATTGTGACGAATCAGACCCCCAGGTTTACTCTTCTCTAACATAAATTCCCCTGCTCCAGGGAGTTCATGGCAAGGCAGCTGGTTTGGACTTGACAGCTTTCTGGCTGATTGGTGGGAACTGGTGTCCAGAGCTTAAATTAGATCCAAAATTGGCTTCGAAGTCCCTTCACCATCCCGTGTCCCCCATCCCCTCCTGTCCCTGGGAAATGAACCCGGCCTGCAGGGAGGGATGTGCTGTGGGGCATCACCTGAGGTGCATTTGGGTTGGTGGGGCACAGGCGGTGTCACCCGTACCGGGACAGTGTCCCACACTTAAGGATGACCGCGGTAGGAGCCCGGACACCATCCCTGCTCCACCCCTGGAGGATGGGGGGCTCCTGTCTGAGCCCATACCCCGGCCCCGTTCCCGGGGGCACGGCGGGAGCTGTCGGGGTCCGGTGCCGGTCCCAGCCCCGATCCCATCCATGCTGCCCTTCTCGGGGGAGGATCTGTCGGGGTCCGGTGCCGGTCCCAGCCCCGATCCCATCCATGCTGCCACTCCCGGGGGAGGGAGCGGTGGGCTCCTACTCCAGCCCTAATCCCGTTCCCATCCATGGTCCTGTCCCGGTCCCAGCGCCTGCGGGATGTGTCCCGTCCCCGTCCCATCCTTCATCCCGCCGTGTCCCCATCCCGGGAGGAGAGCTGTCCCGTGCCGGGGCTGGGGCGGTCCCAGAGCCGCTGGGGCGGTGCTGGTGCGGGTCCTGCCCCGCTCCCAAACCCGTTCCCATCCCCGGGAGGGCGGGGCAGCCCCACCCCCGGCCCCGTCCCGTCTCACACGCGGCCCCGGGACAGGGATCCAGGACAGGGACAGGGGCAGGGGCAGGGATCCGGGACAGGGACAGGGGCAGGGGCAGGGATCCGGGACAGGGACAGGGGCAGGGATCCAGGACAGGGGCAGGGATCCGGGACAGGGGCAGGGGCAGGGATCCAGGACAGGGGCAGGGATCCGGGACAGGGACAGGGACAGGGATCCGGGGAAGGACCAGCCCCGGGAATGGCTCTGCCTCCGCCGCCCTGCTGAGCGGGGCCAGCGGCTCCGAACCCCGCACGGACCCCGGCACGGACCCCGGCACAGACCCTGGACAGATCCCGACACAGACACAGACCCCGGGACAGGCACAGACCCCGACACAGACCCCGTCTCGGCATCACCCGGTGAGCGCGGTCGCAGCGACCGGGGGGACCACGGGGGGACCACGGAGGGACCACGGGGGGACAATGCGGGGACAGTGGGGGGATAATGGGCCCATGGAGGGAGCGGGGTGCGTGTCCTGCCCACGCAGGAAGGGCTGTGACAGCGAAGGGGCGACCCCCGGGATCGGGTGGGAAAGGCGAGGATGGGGTGGGAGTGGGTACATGGGTAGGGGGGACACGGGCACACAGACACGGGTGGGGGGACACGGGCACACAGACACGGGTGGGACACGAACGGTGGGACACAGACCCATGTGGACATGGACACACACGGGTGGGACACACACACGTGGGTAGGGGACACACGGACACGCACGGGTGGGAGACAGATGGTGGGACACGGACGGTGGGACACAGACACATGTATGGACATGGACACACACACACGGGTGGGACACACACACGTGGGTAGGGGACACACGGACACGCACGTGTGGGACATGGACACATACACACAGAGGGGTGGGTGCCACAGGGTCCCCACGCACCCCGAGTGGGGAGCAGGGCACTGCACAGGCAGAGCCGACCCCCAGTGCTTCCCACACCCCACTCAGTGCCTGTGCTGCCACTCAAAGTGCCCCAAAAGCCCCTGGGTGCCCCAAAGAAGGGGCGGTGGGAGCAGCAGCCCCTGGCGGGGGCTGTGCTGGCACAGACGGGGCGAACCCTGCAGTCGAGGAAGCTCCCGTTCCCTTTGCTCCTCTCTGCCTGCTTTATTTGACTTTTTTATGCATTAATTCACAATGATCTCTTTGCCGCTGAGTTTCTCCCCTCCCGGGGGAATTCACTGGCTATTTATCCGGGATTTCCCACACACACCTCTGCTTAAAGCTGGGGAGCTGACTCTGCTCTGCTCCAGCGTGTGTTTTTCCACCCCTTTGCATGTTTGGGTCCCTGTGTAAGTTCTCTGGGAGTGTTTTAATTGACACTGGAATGGGTGACGCTCTGATTTCAAACCCTTTGACTCCTCTTAGCAGCTCCTAAGCCCCTTGTTTCCCCCAAAACACGCTTCTTCCCCGAAGCTGGGCACTGCCTGGCATCACTGCAGGAACGGTTTACAGGGCAAAACATCAAATTTCTCTTTCTGTTCCAGTTTTCTTATCGGTTTCTTGCAAAACCCAATTTGGCAACCCACTACCTTCCTGTGCCCGAGGTGAGGAGCAGCAAACCCTGCTCTTGTGGGGCCACCAGCACTGGGGGATGGTGCCTCTGGCTCAAGGTCACCGCTGCCAAAACTGGGCCCTTTCATTACCACCAAATTCCTCTTATTTCTCCTCAAGCAGAGGGAACTTCAGCCGCGGTGGCTGCTGGGCTCTGTTGCAAAGGGAGACACCCCTAAATACTCAGAGCCCTGAAGCGTGGCTGCATTTTGGGGCTTGGTGGGTTCTAAAACCCGCAGAAGTATTTTTGACTGTCATGGCACTGAGTGACTTTATCCTGTCTCTGCCCAGTGCGATTTTTATCTCAGGTTCCTGGCAGGGAGCCCAAGCCATGAATAGTTGGCCGGCACTGGAGCGTGCTGCCGGCCACGCCGGGCTCCCTCCTCTGGGCTGAACACCCCCAGGAAACGCTGAGCGGGAGCCAGGCCACACAGCAGTGACCCTGCTGCTTCCACAGAGGAGAAAATCATCCCCCAGAGCCCACCCCGTGGTGGTGCTTTGGCCTCCCAGTCATTCTGGTGCCGTGGTGGAGCCTGATAATTGCGTTATCCGAGGTCTCGGATGCGGGTTATCTCCCAGAGGTTGGCCGGGGTGGCTGTGGTGTTGCTGGGTGGCTCCCTTGGACTGGTAGGTCTCCATGGGAATGTCATTTCCCCCAGATGTGGAGCTTGGAGGGTAAAACAGTCACCAAAAAGCAGGTGATTGACTGGAAGTTGGTCCCATGCTCGTCTGTGGGTCCAGATGTTGCTTCCTCCAGTGAGCACCAGAAAATCATGGAGGCCAAAACTAAAGCCAGATTCCTGGTATAAACACCTCCAGAAAGCCTGAAGGATGCAAGTGCCCCATTTCCCCTGTGCAATAAATAAAAATCAAAGGTTGGGAGCTCAAGTAGGATCCTCTCCCAATCCCGCAGGATGCTGCAGGGTCTCCCAGGGAGCAGTGAATTCAGGATGCAGGGGAAAAGCAGGCAGGGAGCACCATCTTTGCTGAAGCAGGGAGGGAGTGTTGATAAAGGGGTTGAATATTGGCTGGGGTTGATGGTTGCTTCCAGCAGGATCCATTCCCAGAGACCTGCCATGCTGGGAGTCAGTGGAGTGGGTTTGCCATGGTGTGGACCAAGGCAGGAGGTTTTGGTACCACCTGGGAAGTGAAGGCTGGAAGGGGGATTGATTCAGGGAGGGATTCAGGCAGTTTCCTGGGGGGGACCAGAAATTCCCAGAAAAAGTCATTTGTCTGCAAGCAGAACATTTTATTTGACCTACAAAGTCATGGAGTTGCTGCATCTTCTATCCAAGCTCCCCTTCCCCTTTTTAGCTGGCTCAAGGTACTGAAAAGCCTCTAGGAAACCAGAACAGCCCCAGAAAAATATTAGTCATGGAGAAAACAAATTCAGCTCTGCTGTTTCTCAGCCTGGGGACAGGAGGGGAAACTGAGGCTGCTTCAGTGGGACAGCTCCATTTCTGGAGCGGAGCTGCCCTCCAAAGGGGCTTTGTTGTGGGGGAAAGGAGAGAAACACGGATTCTTTGCAAGCTTAATTTGGGAGAAATGAGGGGTTCTGGCTATTTTTGGGATGGAGGAAGGGGTAGGACAGATCCATCAGGGATAAAAGAGGGACAGTGCCTGAGGGTCTGGACAGGGAGATGGATAAAGCCCCTTAAGCTGCTTGGGCATCCTGGAAATGGATGTTGAAGGTATCTTGCCTTGGGATTGCTGGAGGGAAACTCTGGGAAGTGCTGGGGATGGTGACACTGGGGCATCTGGGGATGGTGGCACTGGGATAGCTGGGGATGGTGGCACTGGGGCAGCTGGGGATGGTCACACTGGGATAGCTGGGGATGGTGACACTGGGGCAGCTGGGGATGGTGGCACTGGGATAGCTGGGGATGGTGGCACTGGGGCAGCTGGGGATGGTGGCACTGGGATAGCTGGGGATGGTGGCACTGGGATAGCTGGGGATGTCCTCAGCCCACAGTGGTGGCCGGAGGCAGCATGGAGGAGACAGACTCTGAAGGTCAGTGTGGCAGAGAGGAGCCAAGGGGAAAGGGCAGATGAAAAGCAGGCAGTTTGGGCAGGCTCGGGTTTCAGCCTGCTCCTGTCCCCCCTCTCCCAGCCAGCCGGGTGTGGGGACATCCCAGCTGTTTGCATTGGGTTGCAGAAGGTTTCCACCACAGTCCCAGAGGAGGGAAAACAGAGCCAGGTCCTTTGCTTCCCAGCGCCTGGAGTAGTTCCCGGCCCAGAGCGAGGATTTTGATGAGTCCACTAAACGCCTATAAATTAGGGCAGGGAAAACACCCCTTGGAAAGGAGGCGGTGGAGGAGATGCTGTAAATGGGTCGTGGTTTCAACCTCCGGCGGGAAGCAGTGGAAGCTGTGGCAGAACAAAGGGCTGCATCTGTGAGGTCCTGCTGGTAAATTAATCCACATTAATTATTTGGGGAGGTCAATTAAATCTTGTCACTCCCCCTGTGAAAACGTGTTCTTCATGGCTGTGATTTGGTTGGGTTTTCTTGTCTTCAGTGACTTTGCTGCTGATGGCAGGTTCCCAAGGGATAGATGGATGGTGACCAAAGGGATGGCACTGGGAATGCTGAAAAATTGGGCAGAAATCAGGATTAGAGCCCTTTCTTACAGAATTCAGTGTCTAATCCATGGTGCCCTTATGCTGGCCCGGGGTGCTGCCCATGACCTTCTCTGGTGACAGCTCCCTCCTTCCCCACATTGACTCATGTGAATATCCACGGGAGATACTGTTACTGGAGCGTTTTGGGATGCTGACATCACATGCACATGCTGTGGGTAGATAGATGTATTTGAGGGCACGTGGCAGCCAGGACACGGGTCTGCCCGGGCTCCTCTCATCCCTGGGTGCCTCTCCCATTCACTACCTGTTTTCTGGGAAAAAACCCACCCCTGTCCCATGGGATGAACAGGTCACCCTGCAGAGAGAGGTGCTCCAGCCATTGCGACCAGGCTCATCCAAACCCAAGATGTGGTTCAGCGTGAAGGAAACTCTGCAGGGGTGGCTGGAGGGCACCCGAAAAGCTGTGCCTGGGGAGAAACCTCTCACCATGACCTTGGGAAGGGCCAGGAGACAGGATGGAGCAGATGCAGGGTGTTGTCACCTTGTGGTGATCATAGAAGGATTTATCCTGCTCGGCATCCTCCGGGATCGCTGTTGCTTCCGCTGTTCCCTCGTCCCTGCCGGGGGCTGGATGTGTCACTGGCAGAGCTGGGGGCTGGATGTGTCACTGGCAGGGCTGGTGTTCGTGCCATCCGGCCCGTGGGCAGAGCAAAGGGCAGCTGCCCGTGCCAGCCTTTGTGCCTTCACATGCCTTGGCTGCCCGAGTCCTCTCCAGGTCACTGTGGATGCAGCAGGACTGGGATGGAGGGGGTGGATGCAGCCACAGGCTCCGCAGACACAGCAGGTTTTGTCCTGAGTATTCTGGGAGAAAACTGAAAAAAGGAAGGCTTTTGCATTTCCAGGAGGAAAAAGGAGGGAGAGCACAAGGCTCCATTCAAGCAGAGAGCCCTGTCTGCTGCTTGTCCTGAAGATGGGGACGAGCAACGTGGCACATCCGAGGCTCCGTCGTGGCTGGGGCAGCCGGAGCAGATTCCCCACCTTGGCTCAAGGATGGGTTTCAAACACCTTGCTGGGCTTTCTCTCTGGGGTCTCAGGAGCCTGTGGGGAGGTGGGCTGGAAAAGGGGGTGTGCTTGCCCCATCAGTGCTGGCTTGGCTGCAGGGCACAGGGGATGCAGATGGAAGGGCACAGAGAAAGCCCTGCAGGGCTGAAGCCTCTGGAACTCTGTCACCCGCTTCCTGCACCTTTCAGGGCATCTTGTGTGGCTCCTCCAGTCACGGTGGCCTCTCTGACACGTTTAATCTGTTGCCAGTTCTGTGGGCAACCTCTCTCTGGTTGGCCACAGATCTGCAAAGCTCCGAGGGAAGGAAGGAGTTGCGGAGAAGAGCAGCTGGAAAGTGTTTTCCCATCTGCCTGAGCACTGTTAACCCTCTCCTTCCACAGCCCCAGCCCCACTGCTGAGGGCTTGGGGAGCAGGATGGGACCAAAGCTGATCTGAGTGCAGAAAAAGCAAAACCCTGAGGCCAGGCCAGAGCAGGGGCAGCGCTGGCTCCTCCTGTTCCTCACAGAGTGGTTCCCAAAGCTGGAGTTGGGTTTTTGCAGATGTGCAGATCCTTTGGGGTGCAAGCATGTCCGTGGTCCCCACCTGTGTCCTCAGGAGGTGTGAGCCTCAGCCAGTGCTGCCTGTGGTCTGCTGGGAGCAGAGAAGCAGCAGAATGGGGGGAACATCCTCAGGGATCGTGTCTGTGCCACTTCTGGACAGATTTGTTCTGGTCCCTGGAGCAGGGACCAGAGTTATCCCCACTTCACACCTCCTCCATCAGCTCTGAGTTGTCAAGGTGCTTTTTAATGCCAAAGTGAGAGATCAGCCAGGCTGGAGCTCCTAGGGGACTGTCACTGCCTCCTTCCCTGCAGGATCTGAGCTGGGGGGCTGCAGGATAGCTCTGGATCTAAACAAAGTCATGGAGTCACTGCATCTTCTATCCAAGCTCCCCTTCCCCTTTTTAGCTGGGCTCAAGGTACTGAAAAGCCCTCTGGGAAACCAGAACACCCCCAGAAAAATATTTGTCATGGAGAAAACAAATTCAGCTCTGCTGTTTCTCAGCCTGGGGACAGGAGGGGAAACTGAGGCTGCTTCAGTGGGACAGCTCCATTTCTGGAGCGGAGCTGCCCTCCAAAGGGGCTTTGTTGTGGGGGAAAGGAGAGAAACACGGATTCTTTGCAAGCTTAATTTGGGAGAAATGAGGGGTTCTGGCTATTTTTGGGATGGAGGAAGGGGCAGGTGCTTGTGTGTGAGAAAGGGCCTGGCCAGGTTGTCCACAACACAGCGACACGGGGGGTTAGAGCTGAGCCATCCTGCTGAGAGGGCTGGCATTGCCCTTTGCCACCTGAAATCATGGTGAGGTTTGGGCCAGGGCACCTCTGCTCAAACCTTCCCTCCCAGTCCCTGAGCTCCTGCCCTGGACTCATCCCTGTAACCCCCTGTTTCCGCAGGCTTCCCGTAAGAGGGCACAGCACGGAGATCAGCCCGGCCTCTCTTACGGGAAGGGAGGAAATACATTTTCATTTGATTCCTGAGGGATGGGCTCGCTCAGGGATCGTGTGTCTGCTGGGTCCAGGGCTGTTCCCGACACACAAAAGGGCCCTTGTCCCTCCTCACGCAGGCACTGCCAGACTCTGTGTCTGCAGAGACTCTTTCGGGTCCATTTTAATCCTCTCGTGGTCATTCCACAAGCAGGGATGCTGGAGAAGCAGGTCTAGGGCCAGGGAGCAGGACCTGGGAGCTGGCCACCGTGAGCCCAACAGCAACCCCATTAAAACCCATCACCATCAATAACAGCCAGCCCAGGCAGAGCCCTGTGGTGAAGAACACAGCCCCTTTGGCAAGGTTTGATTGCACATGTGGGGATGTTTCCTCTACCAGAAGGAGCTGAGGACCTCTGAAATCAGGAGCAGTCCCAGGGATTGCTCCTGGGAAAGCACATCCCCATTTTCTTGCCCTTTCTGCCTGGGGTTTAGTAGGACCCCGTTTTGGTGGTGCTCAGCTGAATCTCTTCTCATGGCTGGTTAAATGGAGCATCTTTCCTGCTCTGTGATACAGGAATCCCAGTTTCTGTGTGACACTGGTGGGAAGGGTGCACTGGGACATTGAACTGGGCTACAGGACATCTCAGCTGGACTCCCAGGTGTGGCCTGGGACTTCAGAGCACCACAGTTCCACCTCTGTGCTCCAGATGCAAAATGAGGTTAAGTAAAACTCCCTTCTATGTGCTTGACCATAAATCCTCCATGCCAGGGCCCACCTGGGTTGTGTCAGCACCCAGCACCGTGGGCATTGTGTGTGGGTGCTTTGCTGGCAGGGGGCACACGGGGCCACTCTCAGGTCATTGTCACCTGCAGAGATGGCACTGCCAGACATGGAGCTGAGCTTGTGGGTAGCTTTGGGACAGAACCAGCCAAGCCTTGATGGCAGCCTTGGTTGGGGGAGAAGGGAAGGGTGTAGTAATAGTAATGATGACATCATGGACCTCCCAGCATGTCACAGCACGGTGGCACTGGGGATTTCTCATCTAACCCACCTCATCCAGGGGTGAATCCTCACTCCATGTCCTTACCTCCTCTTTGCTTTCCCCCCTAGGGTGATGGCAAACCTAACAATCCCCCCAGGCTGGACCAGGGTCATCAACAGCTCCCTGGACCCAGACGACAACTCCTACAAGTGCAGGTTTGACGAGGACTTCAAGTATGTCCTGCTGCCCGTCTCCTACGGCATCGTGTGTGTGGTGGGGCTCTTCCTCAACCTGCTGGCCCTCTATGCCTTCATCTTCAGGATCAAGACCTGGAACGCCTCCACCACCTACATGTTCAACCTGGCCATATCCGACACGCTCTACGTGGTCTCCCTGCCCCTCCTCGTGTATTACTACGCCATGGGGGACAACTGGCCCTTCAGCGTGGGCTTGTGCAAGATAGTCCGCTTCTTGTTCTACACCAACCTCTACTGCAGCATCCTCTTCCTGCTCTGCATCAGCGTCCACCGCTTCCTGGGCATCTGCTTCCCGCTGCGCTCGCTGCGCTGGGGCCACGTCCGGCACGCCCGGCGCGTGTCGGCGGCCGTGTGGGCAGTGACCGTCGCCTGCCAGTCCCCCGTGCTCTTCTTCGTCACCACCAGCGCCAAGGGCGACACCATCACCTGCCACGACACCTCCAGCAAGGACCTCTTCGGCCAGTTTGTCATCTACAGCTCGGTGATGCTGGTGCTGCTCTTCTGCATCCCCTTCCTCGCCATCATCGTCTGCTACTGCCTGATGGCCCGGCGGCTGCTCCAGCCCACCCGCGGCATCTCCCGCCTCTCCCGCTCCAAGAAGAAGTCGGTCAAGATGATCGTCATCGTCCTGGTGGTCTTCATTGTTTGCTTCCTCCCTTTCCACGTCACCCGCACCTTGTACTACTCCTTCCGCAGCTGGGACCTGAGCTGCCAGACCCTCAACGCCATCAATTTGGCTTACAAGGTGACTCGGCCCCTGGCCAGCACCAACAGCTGCCTGGATCCCATTCTGTACTTCCTGGCGGGGCAGCGCTTTATGAAGTTTGCGGGCAGCAAAACGCCAGGGAAGCCCCAAAATGAGGTGGCCCTGGGCATCGTGCCCAACAGCCACCTGGGAACCAGCAGCGACACAGAAACCTTATCCAAGGACCTGAAATCCTCGAAATCCTAGCTCTGCTCTGGCAGCAGGAGGGTTCATCCCGGGTGTGGAGGGAGGTCAGGATGCTCTGGGGACTGAGGTTTGGGCTCTTGCAGTGCCTGGTCTGCACTCGCTCCAGCACAGCCCGGGGCCAACACGCTCCTCTGCTTGTTGCTGTTCCAAATGTATGTTTTTCAGGAGAGATGCAGCTGTGGTGCCACACACAAACCCTGGATCTCTGCCCCTTCATCCAAGCCTGCCCCTCTCTTGGGGACATCTCCCCACCACTGAGGCTGGGTGATCAAATCTGCTGAAAAAAGTCACAGCCTAAATGCCTTAAATCATTTTTTCTAAAGCAAAAACGTTATGTGGAAAAGGTCCCTCTAAGGAATTGCATCTACCTGTCTCCAGATCTCCTGATCTGCACAGACGCAGCAGGAGTTTCTCTGTGCCTTGCAAGGCTTTGGGTTGATATGGAGAGTCATCTGTGGTTCTGCTTTCAGGTTCCTGAAAATGTCAAGTGCAAATATCACTCCGAGCGGGAAAGGATCTCACGGTGCTTTGCATCCCCAAAGAAATGCTCTCCCAGCTTCAAGGCACCTGCTGGCAGAGCTGGGAGGGGACTCCCACTTCCATCTGAGGGCTGGCTTCCCATCAGCAAGGGTACTGATGGACCCTACACCCCACTGGCGTATACTGGTTCCATCCCACTGAAGTTCACCATTACCATCAAGCAGGTCCTCTGTAGGTTTCTCCAGTGGGGCCAACATCTTCCAAAAAACCCATTAGTGCTTCCCAACAGCAACATTCACCCTTTAAAAGCTTTTAGGAACCTTTAGGAGCTTCCTTCCAACTGCTGACTTTAATAACCATCTCCAGCTCATTAAAATTTAAGGTGAGCTCTTCACGTCTTGTTTTTAACCCCCTCGCTGGTGCCTCGTGTTTCCAGCCAAGGAGCAAAGCCCATTGTTCATCCCCTTGGTGCTGCCACCTCCTCATTGCTGCTCAGAGGTGACTTTTAGCAGCTTGGCATGACCCAACATGCTGCCCAGATGCTGCTGTCTGCTCTCCCCATAATCCCAGTATTCCCAGTGCTCCACTGGAACCAGTCAGCATATCCCTTACAGACAGTGGAGACCTTTCCTAGGAGATCTGGCAGTGCCAAAGCCTGGCTTTAGGAGCCATACCAGTAAACGTGGCACTAACCTAACCCCAGTCCTGTCTGGGTTTGGCCTTGCATCCCTCATCAACCAGGACAGTTCAAAGGAAACTGGAGAAAAAGCACTTCATCAGAAGGTCCACTTGGTCTTTGTGTCTCTGATTGTTGGGTTGGAGAGCCAAGAGCCCAAGTCCCTGGTTCCCGTGCCACGGGCATGCTGATTGCTCAGCCCAGAAATGGAAATTGCTCTGTGCTGCAGCCTTGGACGAGTCAGATTTTGTAAAAGCTCTATTTTAGGATTAGGCAAACACGTTTGATGTTGCTGTAGACCAAGACCTCAGACCAGTCCTTAACTTCTCCCATCCCTCCTTCTTGTGAAGTGGTTTGGTGGTGACAAAGCCACATCACAGTTGTGTCCAGTCAGGGGTGACTGGGACCAGTCAGGGTTAACTGGGAGGTTCCTGTGGTCCCACCACAGTGGAGTCATGGTCCCATGGAGGAGTCCCATCCTGACCAGCACTGTCACAACCACAGGAGGCAAAGGAGGGGACTGCGTCAGCTCTGAGAACCATCAGCTAAGGCAAAAGGGACATTTTTAGGGTGGTTGATCCCATTCTCGAGTGTCTTTTAGGCCAAGATTGGGTTAAGGCAGGACTTGCACCGTGGCAGCACCATTTTTCCCTTGTGCCTCTGAAGGGAGCTTGGCTTTGTGGTGAGGTCATGGCATGGTCACCAGGGTGAGACAAATAACTGGGAGAAATGAGGAGAAACTAATTCAGGGGGAGCACTGACCTGGTACAAATGTTACTCCAGGCCAGGTCCTGCCTGCTCTCCTGCACTTGCCCAAAAGCAGCATGAGCACAGGGTTACGTGCTCTGAATAATGCAGCAAAAACCTGCTCAAAGTTCCCAAAATCTGCTCAAAGTCCCTGCAGTCCCACGTGGAGGACCCACCTTTCTCCAGGTTGGCACCAAACCATCACCTTGGGCAACACTGCCAGTCCCAGCAGGGATGTCCCTGTGTCATCCCAATCCTGATCCCCTAGTGCCACGGAGAAGTTGGAGAGGAACCAACTGGAAATCTGTATCTAGAAATATTTTTTTGTTTGTTTGTAAAAGCACTAACTTATACTAAAAAAAAAGAAAAGGTGAGTTTTATGGCAATATGACTGTACATTTTTATTTTTGTAACATGGAAACACCTCGGATTTCTGATAGTAAATGAGTTTATTTCTATGAGCACTCTTGTGATGTCTCCTCTGATATCTATGTGCAATTCCTCCCTCCATGTGCTGAAGCTTTTTCTTCTCAGAGGCTCCTCACCTTCCCCCACAGACACCAGGAGAAGGTTTTCTGACCCATAAACACATTTGGTTTGCCCTTGCAGTTTATCTTGGTGGCCAGCCCACCAAACAAGGCTCAGGACACGCTCAGCTCTGTTGGGGAATTTATTGCAAGCTGGGAATAATTACCATGAGTTCTGCTCAGCTACAATCTGAGCAGCTCAAAGAGGGACTTCCCAGTGACATGGATGATCTCAGCAAGTGGAGTTTTATAGGAACCCACTGCTTTGTGCATCCATGAAAGTCTTCCAGGCAAGGTTGGATGGGACTTGGAGCAATCTGGGATAGTGGGAGGTGTCCCTGCCCGTGGCAGGGGGTGGCACTGGATGGGCTTTAAGGTTCCTTCCAACCCCAACCATTGTGAGATTCCATGACTCTGTGATCCTATGAATTCCTTAATTTTCATCCCAAAGTCAGTTTCTCCAGCCTTCAAATCAGTTCACACTTGATGTCCCACTGCCCCTTGGGTGTGGGACAGAAACACTTCATGGTCCCCTGCGCTGTGGGAGAAAGTTCTGCTTTGCTTTCTCTTGTCAAGAACTTCCTAGTTGCCAGAACACAAAGTCTCAAAAGCATAAAGACAAAGAAGGAGTTGTAAACCCCCAAATTACTGAATTGAATATCCCAGAATGGACCTTCCAAAGACCCCCTCTTGACTGTCAGCCCAGGTTTGGTCCCGCTCTGGGGTGAATTCCACAGGGATGATGTCAACAGGTTTAGTTTGTGGGATTTACAGCATCTCATCCAAATCTTTTCTGCACTGACTCGTGTGAGTCACTCAAAGCCAAGAATGAGAATTAAGCAAGAGAAATCTCCATTCTCAGAGAACACAGGGGGTTGTGCAGAGGAATAAAAACACCCAACCCCAAACCACTTTTTCTGAGTGTCCTTCAGCACTGCGAGCAAGAAGCAAAACTTAAGAGCCCTGATGGTTTCCTGCCAGGGAAATAAATCTGCCACATGGGCTGGAGGGACTCACGCTTCTGCTAGACCTTCCCAGCATCCAAGTGGAGAGCTTTTCCTTCCTTATCATGCCTTTCTAGGAAGCAGATCCTTAATGAGCCCGAGGCAGGCAGCGAGCCACGTGTTACTGTAAATCACTTGGTTTATCCACTTCTTTTCCCAGGCCTGGCTCCATTTTTCTTCTGCTTTTCCTTCTTGGAGCTTGATTTTCCAAGGAACAAGTTTGTCTGCCCCTCTAAACCATTTCTGATCTAGTAATGGGGGGACAAAGTCTCTGCAACATTGAGCTCATTGGGATAGGAAGGAGAATGAGCCAAAGGAGCCCCCACCCAAGGACTCAAACTTTATATTAGACACCAGAGAAACCTCACCAGAGCCTGTGGTGGCTTGGAATGAGTGAGGGAAGGTGACAAGTGGTGGCCCAAAGCCATCCAGGACACCAGCATTATGTTCAAACACAGGGAGGAGAGTCCCGAATCCCACAAAGTAATATTCCTGCAGAAGCTGCCCCAAAGGGATGGGCCAAGACAGCAGTTTCTGAGGCAGAAGCCATAGCAGTGGGTGTTTGAAACACCACGCCAATCACCTGGCTCTGGCAGGAGTTTATTTTTATTTTTAAGACTTTCACAGGTTCAATACCAATATTTGCAGACTCCCTGGCAAATAAATGCTGAGGAAAGCCTGAAAGTTTAAAATATCCTTTTATTTTTTTTTTTAAGTTCCTCCTTAAATACCTGGAGATTTAAACCCTGGCTGAACACCAACATCTTGGGGTGTGTTTTGGACTGTCACACCAAACCCCCTCTTGACTGGGTGGGTCTTGCAGCCCCATTTGATGCAGAGTGGGAGATTCCCCCACCAGATCCTGCTTCTCTGCTTTTGCCACTCACTGTGGAAAGGCAACATGTCCCAAACCCCTCCAGATCCTGGGGGAGCCCTGAGATGCTCTCAAACCACCGAGCCTGGAAAGAAAGGGCTGGGGGTTTTTCTGCTGAGATCCCACCCAGTGGGATGATCCCTGGGAATCCTTGGAAGACCCATCCCAGGGTGCATGGGAGACCCTGATCCCAGCAGTGCAAAACCCATCCTGTGCTGATCTTTCCTTGGGAACCACTTTAGCTGAACCTGCTGCAGGAGAGTCCTCTGCTGGTGCTGAGGGGATGTGGCAGCAAGGAGCAGAGGGTCCATCCGGCTGGAAATGGACCCCATGGGAGCACTGAAATTCCCTGGGAAGACGCTGGGAGCATTCCAAGGGATGGGAGCAGAGTCCCAGAGAGCAGTGGGAGGATTGGGGTTCTTGTCCCTTCTACCCAGGCAGACACTCAAGGCAGGGGCCTGATTTTCATCCCAGAGGCTTTCCAGGGAACGGGGATGTTTTCTATTTGCTCTGAAGTTTCCTTTTTGTGGCTTCTCCTCCTGTGACCTGTGGTTTTAATGACAGGGAAGGAACCTGGTCACCATCACCTCACCACCCACCCAGCCAACCTGCTGCTCCAGCTCCATCCCTTTCCCTGCATAAAGCTTTGATGCTCTCCTAACATCCTTCCATCCCTTTTCTCAGCCAGAGCAAGTGGGTTGGAAACTGGCTGGACACCTTTAGGAAAGCAGCCCAAGCGTATGGATGGAGGTGGATTCCATTTGGGAAGGACCTCGGCAGGTGCCCTTCATGACAGGATTTCCCACCATCTCTGCATTTCAAATGGGTTCATTTTGGAAGGATGTCCCTGCTCAGAGGGTTCGTCTGGGCTGTGAAACTCTGCCCAGCTCCACCCACGGCACAAAGGCTGCAAGAAGGTGAAGGTGCTCCGGGGATGACCATGTTGGGTTGGCCTTGAGGCCAGGAGAGAGGGACATTGCTGTGGCCTTCAGGGAGCAGTTGGACATCCCAGAGCCTCCTCCTCCTGTGCAGGACCCCCAGCCACAAGGAGAAGATGTATTTCCTGTGGTCCAGGTCCCCAGGGGCACGTGCCCTACCCAAGAGCTCTCCAAGCATCAGTGGAGGGCACAGGAGACAGGATCTAGGAATGGGATCCAGGGAAGCCTTCCATCCAACCTCCTGCTCAGGACAGGCTGGCTCCAAGATCAGGGCACCTTGGACATGACTCGAGGACACATCTCAAGGAGGTCCATGGTCCCAGAAATGCCTTTCCCTCTCCACTGGCCATCAGGAAAGCCCTCCTGGCCGGCTGGGAGTTGCCAAATGGCACCAAGTGTCCCTGAATAGCTCCCCAGGACACCACTGCTCCCATGCCTCCCCCTCCCTCATCTTCCACGGAGGAGCTCACGGGGCTGGCACTTAAAAATAACCCAGCAGGGGCAGCGGGTGGGTGGGCAGCGCTGTCACTGCCAACGTCAGCGTTCCCAAACCCATCTGTGGCATCCCAGAAATCACGGGCTTTGCCAAGGAGGCATCCAAAGGCCCGGAGCAGCTGGTGCCTCCCCATCTGCTGTTCCTCACCTGGGTGGCCTGGGCTCAGGGATCCCTCTGGGATCAGCTCCTGGGGGGATGCTGCACACGTGGGAGCAGCAGCAGTGCCGGCAGGGGGGGATTTGGGGGATTGGGCAGCATCCATGTGGACAGTGCCCCACGGCAGGGCTGTGGGCAGGGGGGGTGCCCGTGCCCCGTGGTGCCAGTTCCATCTGGACATTAATACCCCGCTGTCCTGAGGCTCATCCAGACCTTCTGAGGTCATTGCCTCGAAATGCAGCATTCCCTTCCCAGATGTTGCAACCCAGGTCTGCATTTCGGCTGCTGGCTGGTGAGACAAGGCTCTTATCTCAGCAGCACAGAGCCTGGAGGAGCAGCAGCGCTTCCCATCAACCCCTGGAAACATCAAAATCCTCCCCATCTCCAAAACTGGGGCATTTCTTGTCCCAATTAGCAAAGAACTCCCGAGTTATGGGTGAAGGTGATGTAAAAGTCACCTTGCAGCAGCTGTTCTTCCTCCTGGTTGCCCATAGATGGAGGAAGAGAGCTTCACCCCTTTGGTTTCCCTCCTTCAGCCGCCCCTTTGGAGAGGTCACCCAGTGTTTTGGGGGTCTCCCCCTCCCTCCTCTGTCCCGTCACATCCTTGGTTTGGGTGGTTAATGCCTGTCCTAGGAAGGATGCTGGTCGTGCCCTGCACAAGACCCTGTTACCCAATGTGAAACCCCAGGGCAGAGATGGTCCCTCCAGCACCACACGAACCCTCTGGAGACACTTGGGGTCACACCCAGCCTTTTGGGCACCCCAAAAAGAGCTGCTTTGGGGGAGTCCAGGTCCAAACCGTGCCAGTGATGGGGCAATGATTGCCTTGGACTCTTGCAGCCCAAGGCTATGGATCCAACGATGTCCAAGGAGGATGAGTCATTCCAGGTGAGCACCACAGAGCACCAGGGGTGGATGGGGAGAAGGATTTACACTCAAAGAGCTGTTCTGCTGCTCAGAGGCTGATCTTAGTTGAGGATGGAGATATTTTGGAGGGGAACAGAGAAGTTGTGGGTGCTTGGACAGGGCTTGGAGCAACCTTGTCTAGTGGAAGGTGTCCCTGCCCACGGCAGGGGTTGGAATGAGATGAGATTTGAGATCCCTCACAACCCATTCTGTGCTTCTGTGGTTTCTACCAGTAACTCAACTCCAAGAACATGTCATCATTTTGACAGATTTTTATTCTTCTCTTAAAAACTGAAGGCAAAGAATTTTGATTCCAAAGTTCAGAATTACTGCCCTTCCCCATTTCCTGATACAAAGCACTTGACTTCCCACTTCAAAGAGACACTTTTTAGCCAAAATACCCCCTTCACTCACCTTTTTTTTTCTTTTCTTAAGCAAGAAACCCAAACCAGGCAAGGGTTAAAAGAAACCCACTGAAACTCTTTGCTTTGACCTCCCTTTGACCGGAATTGTATTTTCCTCCCAAATTTTGAGAGGAAAAAAGCCTCGTGCCCCGGCCTTGCCGCTCAGGCCGGCTTTGTGGGTTTTGTCTGGTCGGGAGTTAATGGGATTATTGTGAAACTGGTGGACATCCACGGTGTGTGGGGGGAGGAATGGGCTGCGGGATGGAGAGGAACCAAATTTCCCCAGAAAAGACCCAGTCGCTTCATTAGCCCTGGATAAAGTGCCACAAAAGCAGGGAGGGATCACAAAAAACCCTTTCCCACTCAGAGCAAATGTTTACCCTGCACGATGCAAACTGAGCCCAGGTAATCTCAGGTTTAACCACAGGGTTTAATCCCACCCAAAAGCGCCTCTTTTGTGTTCCTCTCACCCGGAGACGTCCTACCCACCAGGGAAATTCCTACAGGTGTCTGAGGATCTTGGTGGCGCTTTTTAAAGGTGTTGTGAAACATTTTATATATAAACACCTATTTCTGTATTTTTGAAACGTGCTGTGCACTTTTTAAATACCTATTTGCATAAACCCCAGCGTCCCATTGCTGGCAGAGGCCACTGGGAAAGGGGCAAGGGTGAGGAATGAGCAACGTGATACCTGCTCGGAATGACGCCCTGCTTTGGTGGCTGCAGGATTTGGTGAGGCAGAGGCGAGGTTCTAATCCCCAGAAAATTCCCCTGCTTTGGAAGCTTTCCCACTTCTAGAACCTCCACGGGTCACCCTGCGTGCTCCAGGTAGAACTGGGTGATGCAGGATGAGTCACAGCAGCTCCATCCAGGGGGTCTTGGATCTTGGTCCTGGGTTTGGGATAGGTCTTTACAGCCATGGGGAGCTTAATTACTGGGTGGGTATCATTTCCTTGGGGAATTACAGCTCCAGCAGGACAGGGACAGCTCACAGGAGATGTTGGCACCTCCTCACACCAATTCAGCAGTTCAGCCCCATTCATTTTATCCACCACAATCCTTTCTATCCACCACCACGAAGCTCTGCAGCTCTTCACTGTGGGGTTTGCTTCCTGTTAACTCCCTTTCCAGCTTTTGGGAAAAATGTTCCCCAAAATCTTCCATAGACACTTGTGTGGGGCATGACATGGACCCTTCATACATGTCATGGACCCTTTGGACATGACATGGACCTTCTGTGGGAGATTTTCCTTCCTTCCAATGGCATTTTTCAACCTGCTCTTCAGGTCCTGGGCCTTTTCTGAATTAATGCTTTGCATTTGCATCCTCAGCCCACTTCCACTCCCTCTGCAAACACCATCCTGTTCCGCTGCTTAATTCTGAGGAGCTTCCTCCTTTCTCTGTCATTTCCCTTTTTGAACTAAAATGCTGCCCTAGAAGGAATTTTTTCCCACTAAAAATACTTCTCAGGAACTGAAGTCTCTCTGCTAAATCCAAACTGGCCATGTCTAGGCAGGGCTTTAGCTTGAATCAAACCCACCAAGACAATGCCCAAGGATGGTCAAACCTCTAGGCTGGCCGTGCATTTGTCCTTTCCCAGGGTGGAGCACACAGTCAGGGCTGAATCAGGAGGGATTTCAGGACCTGGGAGCTTTGAAGGCTTTTTCAGAGGTTGAACTGCTGTGGATCTCCACACAGAAGAGTCCAGAGCCTCTTGCAGGAGGAGCGTCTGCTGGGTGGTCTGCTCATGGCATTGACTGTCCCAATAAGAGAGAGGAAATTATATTATCTCAAATATTGCTGCAGACAATGCCTCTTTCTGATATATCTCAGTCTAGGCCAGAGTCCAGGGGATCTCACCCCCACCAGCACCTTCCCAGGGCCAGGCTGGTGGAGCCAGTGGGGTCCTGGTCACTCTGGGACCCCTCCCTGACACACACAAGCTGCTGGGACAGCCAGGGTTAGTGGGAACCGAAGGGTGTTTCAGTCAGGAACATGTCTCCATGGACATTCCTGCTGTGGGTTTTGCCCAGCAGAGCCAGTCTGTGGTCACCCTGAGGGACAGCAGTGTCCCCTGACCACCCTCCTCCAGGGACAGCCTCTCTGGACTCTGCTCCAGCCCGGGCAGGCAGTGGCTTTGCAGCCTCAGCCTAATGAGCCTATGTGAGGTATTTGTTCTGGCCATGGGCCAGGACATTTCAGCTGCCCTGCCTGAGCCCTGGAGAGTTGCTGGCCAGGCAGTCACAGCACAACAAACACCTTGTCCTGTCCCCTCAGAGCCTGGTTGCAGCACCCTGAGCTCCTGCATGGATCCTACAGAAGAAGAGGAAAAGCTAAGGAGGAGCATCCTCAACCTTTAATGCTGCAAGACCTACAAAATCCCTGGGTTTGGTGGTGCATCTGCACCCCTTAACCAAGAAACAGCCTTTTTTTTTTCCCTAGAAAAGCTCAAAATCGGTGAATTTACACAAGGGTGTAAAAGCTCTGCCTCGTGCAGCTACACCAAAGCCCCTCTCTGTGGGGCAGAATTGCCCTGGGGACCAGCAGATGTCCTGGTGTGCAGCCTGCCCCCCTTTCACAGGGGGACAATTCCTCACCTGGCTGAGCACACATCAGGAGATAAAAATCCCATGTGGATATCCCAAGGGTCTCCTTCCCTAACCACTCTGCTTGCCACCTTCATGGAGAGCTGAGGTTGGGGATGTCTCCTTTGTCCCCTAAATACCATTCCCTGACACCAGTTCTCCTCGTTCCTGCTGTCCTGTGTGGCCTGAGGTTTTGAACATAAACCAGAGAGAGTAAAAATGGAAACTGGCCATAAAACAGAGGGAAGGAGGATGGAGAGGGAGCAGTTTCTGATCTCGTGGCTCCTTCCTCCTGGCTATGGACCAGCTGGGAAGCCACAGGGACCAGTGGGACACAAAGCCCAGGGCAGGCTGACCTGGTGGGTCACATCTCCCCAGGCTTTGCTCCTCATCACAGAGTTGGGAAGGGCCTGAAGTGATGTGTCTGTGGTTGTGGAATAGCAGAGTCAGGAGGAAACCCTGGGTCCTTCATCCAGAATCTCAAAGTGTTCAAGGCCAGCTTGGACAAGGCTTGGAGAACCTGGTCTAGTGGAAGGTGTCCCACAGCAGGGTGTTGGAATGAGGTGATCCTGAAGATCCCTTCCAACCCAAACCATTCCATGACTCTGGAACACTCCAGTGTGCTGGTCACTGCCTGCTGTCTCAGAAAAGCCACTGTCAGGCCCCTCCAAAATCAAACACAGCCACCTTTGAGAGCCTTTAAGACATGTTCCATTATTGCTTTCTCTCTACTTATCTCCTCATCACAGGGTTTTCCCAGGATTTTCTAGGCATCCCTTGTCCTCTCAGGGGCCAGAAACCTGAAACCTCAGGAACTGGCACTTCCCAGTGTCCAAGCTGGGACGAGCCCACCAAACCCAGCAGCTCCTCTCACCCAGTGGATGGATATCCATTGTTAGAGATGTCGCTGAAGCATCAGCTCTTCTTTCCCAGCTCCTTGGGACTTCCAATCCGTATTCCATCACTGCTTTTTGCTTTTTGCATCACATCCCAAGTGCAAACACACTGAAGTGCCATGAGAAACGTGGCTGGTGTCAGCCACGTTAATGCTTGGCTAAAATGATCCAGGAGGAAGACTCGGTGTCCTGGGAAACACCAGGAAGAGGAGCTGAGTTCACTTCCCAGGACCTGCCTAAAATGCTGGTGCTGGTTGGTTGCCCCTGCTATTATTTCCCACCAACCTGTGCCTTCCAGCCTCTCTTCTCCTCTCTTTCATCCCTTTCTGGAGCCAGGAGAGCTCCACAGAAGAAACCCTTCTTCGGGGAGCGTGAAAGGACAAATATTTGGCTTTGCATGTGCTGTTTGTGCAGCATTTCTAAGGCACTGGCATGTCCCCAGTGCTCCCACTGTGGCTGCTCGTGGGAGGTCACTGTAATTCAGGGGTAGGCAGGAAAAAGCTCTGCATAATCCCAAGCCTTGTCCCCAAATATTCAGAAATCGCTCGTTGATGCCCTTTGTGGCATTAAGGATTTGCATTGTCCTTTGAAAACAAGCTTTTCTGGGCTGGGGGAATGGATAAATGAAGCAAGATCCTTCCTCAGGGATGCTCAGACCTGCTCAGCACAGGATGCAAAGGACAATGCAGAAACATTGGGAAGAAATTCCTTACTGAGAGGGTGGTGAGACACTGGCACAGGTTGACCAGGGAGGTTGTGGATGCTCCAACCCTGGAATTGTTCAAGGCCAGGTTGGATAAGTCCTTGATCCACCTGGTCTAGTGAGAGATGTCCGTGGTAGGGGGGAAGTGGGAATGAATGATCCTTAGGGTCCCTTCCAACCCCTTAACATCCTATGAATCCATGAAATCCAAAGAAATGGGAATGGAAGGAAGAAGGAGAGAGGGATGGAGGGAGGAGAGAAAAGTTCACAGCTTGTTATAGAATCATAAAATCATTACAGTCAGAAAAGACCCCAAAGATCATCGAGTCCAACCATTACTCCTGGACCGAGAAGAAGGACCTCCAGGCAGCAAAAGACAGGCAAAGAAAAGGGAAACACCCAGTGCCAGGGTGATTTCCCAAGGGAAACAACCCTTAGCTTGGCATTACACCCAGGCACGGTGCCAGGGAGGATTGGAGAAGGGGCCAAAGCCTGGCCCCCCAGAGGTACCTGTTCTGGTCTCTCCTGCCCACGTGTGCATGTTCAGACACAGCTGAAGAGCCAGGGAGATGGAGATACACATCCAGGCTGCTCATGGGGACCTTCTGCATCTGCTGCTTGGAGCAGTGACCACTTGCATCCCTCTCTAGGTGAGGAGAGGGGAGCTATCCCTGGTCCATGGACAGAATTTTGGCCAGCTGTGCTCCTTGTGACTCCCTCTAAGGTGACCCCTTCCCTCCTGCAAGGCACTTTGCTCCAAACACCTCAGGATCAGCAGGAGCCACAGGACACAGTCCCTGTGTGGGGTGCTCTGTGCCATCTCAGCAGGTCCCACATGTCCCTCTGACCTGCCTGGAAGAGCATCCATCCCTTTTCTAACCTCATTCTGCCCTTTGGTCCCAATTCCCACGAGCTCTGCTGCATCAAGGGCTCAGTTTGTAGTTATTTATAGCTGTGATTTTTAACCCCAGGGATGCACAGGGCAGTAGAGCAAAGGAATCTGGTCAGAACACACAGGAGTTTGGATGCAGTCCCAGAGGGGCACGTTGTGTCCCTGTCCCCAAGGCTGGCACCGTGTGTCCCTCTCCTATCTCTGGGGCACTCCAGGGTCTCCTGGCCCTGGGTGCAGCTCCACGGAGCTGAAACACTTCCATGCTTTGCAGCCTGTCAGGGCTTTGCCAGTGGCTGTTCTTATCTCAGCCCAGCTCCTGTGTCTGTACCAGCCTTATCTCCCCCCAGACACTCTCCTTGTGCTTGTAAACTGGGACCACTTGTAAACTGGGAGCACCTCCCTGCCTGCTGTATTTGCAGGCTGGAATGAAGGGCCACTTTGGGGCAGTAAATACATGGTTGCATCGATTTTCCCTCTCTTTATTTCACCTTTCTCCTTCCCTTGGAGCTTTCATTGTCAAACTGGGAGGCTGGAGGCACTGGGGGGGATGCTAAAGGCATACTGAGAGGTTTTGCTGGCAGAGAGGGACCTCCAGCCCCCATGCACATCTTGGTGACCCTCTCCCTATATCCACAGTGGGTGAATGTTCAGGATGCCCCTGAAGGCACCAAGCCAAGAAGCCTTGGAGGACAGTCCCAGGCTGGAGCCAGGGGGAATGGGACTGTTTGGGCTAAGGGAGAAGCTGATTAGAGATTCTGAAGGCCCCCAGAAAGACGACTTTGCTGAAGGAGCCAGGCTGAGGAGCTGGAGCAAAGGGTCTGGCTTGGCCATCCCACCACACACGGGACCTGCACGGGCCCAGCTGCCAGGATCAAGCAGCCCAGTGTCCATTCCAGCTGTGATTTCTGGAGACACAACGATTTTAGGGAACTTGTGGCCACCTGAGACCACTTCCAAGCCATGCTCAGCAATGTTCTTTGGGAAGCAAGTGACTGGTGGGGCTCTGCATCCCCCCACAGCACCAGGTGGCACTTTGTGCCCAGAGCCTTGTGTCCTTTCCAATGCAAACTGTCCTGTGATTCTATAAAAGTAGGAGCCTCTTCATGCCACAAATCTTTCTCCAACCTTCAATTCAACTCGCAGTTTCTTACCAGCCCAATATTTCTTGGTTTTCCCCCAAACCAGAAGCAACATTTGTGCTCAGCCTTTCACTTAAGCCAAGTCTCCAAACTTGAGGACCCCCTTGGTCCAGCTAAGGATCATAATTTCCAGCAATGGTGGCAAACATAGTCTGGGGAGACACCCACCCTTCCAGCTCCAGTTCCATCCTCATCCTGATCTTCCTTGCTGTGAATGCAAGATGTTCTGGGCAAACATTCTCCAGGGCAGAATTATGGGAACTGGGACATAATTCCCTCAAAAGCTTCAAGGTTGAGGTTTTCCACAGCTTTGGGAACATCTCTAAGGTGACTGGGATGATGAACCTGGCTCCCTCACCCTCCCAGAGCGATGACATCCCTGCTGGTGGTGTGAACACGAGGGCTTTGCTGTCCTGCAGGAGCACCTGCTCCAGAGGACACAAGTTCATCCGCCCCAGCCAGAGCTTTTATCTGGGATCTAATGACAAACACATGGCGCTCATCTCATCCTTCCGCAGCACATCTGGAGGATGGCTGGGATGTCGTGGGGAGGGAGGAGGAGGGGGATGAGCTCACTGTGTCCTTGCAAGGCCACACGGATCAAAGGCAGGGGACTGCACTCCTCATGTGCACCATGGTGGGGAGGAGGGAGAAAGCCAAATGTAAGGGCTTGGAAAGGGCTGGAATTGGCAGCCCCTCCACCATGCAAAGTGCAGGCAGAGTCTGGGCCAGGCACATCCTCATGGCACCAAACTGTGGCTCCAAGGATTTTCCTGGTCACTTCCCAGGCACAGGAGAGGCTCCCACCTTGCCACACAAGTGGGCAGGGTTATTTCCTGACGGTGTCCTCTCCTCTCTTCCCTCCCACTGAGGGCCTGAGGCTGGCAAGGACCTCTGCAGGACACCTAGTCCAACCATACACAAACAGGGTGACTGGGAGGGCTGGGAGGGGATTGCCCAGGGCCCTGTAAAGGTGGGTTTGAGCATCTCCAGGGATGGAGGCTCCACAACCTCAACTGGGAACTTGACCACCCTCACAGCAGCAAAATCATTTTCTTATGTCTAAACAGTTTCAGTTTGTGCCCATCACCTCCTGTCCTGCCACTGGACAACCCCCAAAAGACTTTAGCTCCATTTCCCTTATTCTCCCCTCATGAGGTATTTGATGAGATCCCCCCCAAGTCTTCTCATCTCCAAGCTGAGCAGTTCCAGCTCCCTCAGCTTTTCCTTGTTCCAAAGATGCTCCACTCCCATCTTCAGGGCCATTCCCTGGGCTCAGTCTAGCACATTCACATCCTTCTCATGCTGACAAGCCCCAGAATCCCACCAGGACACCCAAGTCCTGCTCTGAAGAATTTCTTTCCAGCCTGTGCCGGTGCCTGGAGTTAATCCATTTAAATCCATTTAAAGAGAATTAAATGGAATGAGTTAAAAAGCCCCCGACACTCATTTCTTCTCTCCTAAGCTGCCAGGAGTGACCAAAAGGAGGAGGGAGGAGACAGGATGGATGGTACAGGGTGGATGTGGTACAGGTCTCCTGAAGACCTGGCTAGTGAGTGTCAGTCTTCTTCTGAAGACCACAACAGCTGTGAGGTTGGGGGGTCAAGAGGACAGATTGTCCCTCCTGGTTTGGGCCATGGAATGTTTCAGGGAGGCTTTGGCTCTGTTTCTGTCCTCCAGCAGCACCAGCTCCAGCTGAGATGAGAGTGGATCCATGCAAAGACACACCATGTCCTGAGGTGATGGAGGTCTCTTTTCTCTTAGGAATTTTCTGTTGTCTTTGGATCTTTGTCTTGCAAACAGGCACGGGAGACAAGTGCCCCCTCTTAGCATGTGGTCGGCACCATCAGAAGGATTTGTCTCAGGCAGGACCTTGGGGAGGTCTCGGGCTCCCTGATCTCCAGGCGTGACCCTGGAGAGAGCCCTGGACAGGCTCTGAGGGATGGAAGCAGGTTGGCTCCCCATTGTCCTTGTATGGGAATCTGCACGGAAGCAAACGTGTCAGGAGCCAGCCAAGAGGAAATGCTCCTCGGGACGTGTCCAAGCGCATTTTAATGAATGTTTACAAACCTCCCAGCAGCCAAGGGGGAAACAAAGGGGGAAACAACCACAGAAAAGGACAGGTTTGCTGTTTACACCTTCTCCAATCCTTCCCACACAGAAGAACAAGCCACTCTTACTCATTTTGCTCAAAAATAGAGACCTCTGGGAGTCTGAAGGATGGGGATGCATCATCCCCATGCAGGAGCACGGGTGGGGTGGAAGAGGGACCTTCCCAAAGCCGGGATGAGCTCTGTGCCACGGTGGTACCCGGGTGCCTCTCAGGGAGGAGGTTTGTCATCTTTCCACGGCAGGGATGTTCTGCTGACCCTGCTCTGCTTCAGGGACAAAGGTCCTGAGGCCACAGCTGGGCAGGGGAGAAGTTTTTCACCTGCCCCAGCTGAATTCAGTGTGGAGACCCATTGGGTGTCTTCTCCAGGACCATGTGGGTTTAACAGTGAGCAATTCCCAAAGCTGAGCCAAGGCCTTTTGTGCCTGCCTTGGCACGGGGCCACGGCCTGAGTCACAAACAGCTTCATGTTTGTTTAATGTCCCCATTCCGGCTCTGGTGACTCTCTGAGGGAAGTTAATTCATAAACCCAATCAATGTTAACTGCCTGTGGAGGAGCAGAAGGAGGAACCAGACCCTTTGGCATGGCCACCACACCTGTGAGTGGCTTCGTGTTGCCTGCTGGTGTGAACACTGCTCCTCACTGGTCCTGAGATGATGATGTGACAATCCTAGGACAATGCGACAGTCCTAGGACAATGTGACAATCCTAAGGGCAATGCGACAGTCCTAGGACAATGTGACAATCCTAGGACATCGTGACAGTCCTAGGACATTGTGACAATCCTAAGACACTGTGACAATCCTAGGACAATGCGACAGTCCTAGGACAATGTGACAATCCTAGGATGTTGTGACAATCCTAGGACATTGTGACATCCAAGGACATTGTGACAATCCTAGGACAATGTTACAATCCTAGGACATTGTGACAATCCTAGGACGTTGTGACAGCCCCAAGACCTATGTGACAGTCCCAGGACCCACATGCCAGCCCTACAACCTATGTGGACATTGTTTTTTTCTCCATACCCTGCACGATCCCTACCAAGACTTTCTGGGAACGTAAGGGAGGAGCACATCCCACTGGACACATCTGCCTGGAAGGCACCCAAAGGAGGCAGCACACAGGTCCCAACCCCCTGAAGAGTGACACGGTGACATCTCTGACACCTGGGAGCTCTCCCATGGTAATGCCTGGCCAGGAGATGGGGAGGGAGGAGCGGAGCCCTCCTGCTGAAACATGGAGAGAGGGAGAGGGAGCAGAGCCAAGAGAGGAACAGCTCCAGGAGCCAGCAGGGTGGGAGCCAAGCCCTTGAGCTGTCCTGCTTGTTTGCAGGCATAAAAGCCTTGTGCACACACGGGCACTGCAGAGGGAAGTGCTGGGTTTGGAGGCTGTAAAGCACCAGCCTGGGAATGGCCAGAGCAGCAAAGGCCTCCAAAATCCAGGTGATCGGGGCGTTTGGACACCCATCCAGGAGGAGGAGGAGAAGCACAGGGGATGCAGCTGAGCCCTGGAGCTGGATGTGAGCAGAGAGGCACGTCCAGGCGTGTGAGGCTGAGAGGAGAGCGCAAGGCGTGTCGTGCCCAAAGGTCTCCGTTTGCCAAGAGTTGTTTGCACCTGCTCGTACCCTGGTGGAGAAAAGCTGCACTTCCTCTCGTGCCCGTGCTGGAAAACAGATGTCAGGGTGCCTGGGAATCAGAGCTGTAGTGAGGTGCTTGATTGCAGCAGCCTGTCCTGGGCCTCAGGTGCTCAGATCCAAGTGCTGCAGGTCCAGAGCCCACCACGACCCACCGTGGAGGAGATCCTGTGGCTCATTCTCCAACCACCCTGCTGAGAGCAGCCACCCTGGACCAAAACCACCAATTGCAGGAGGTCTTGAAGGCAGGGCAGCCCCTTCACCTCCCCCTCCAGCGGGGATTCGGATCCTTGCAGTCACATCCTCGCACAGGAGATTCCCTTGAACCTTCCTGGAATCCCAACCAGCTTCTCATCCACCATTCCCGTTATTTTTTCTGGTTTTATTTTAATCTCCTCGTTGTTATTGTTCAGTTTCCCTTTGAGTAAATTTCTCTGAGTATCCCAGAATAGAAGATCACATCAGATAATACTGGGAAGGAAGTGAGAATGCCTAAGATTACTGGATATATTAAATCAAACTTATTTCACTACTCTTTTTTTCTGTTTGTGCTGGATTTGCCTGGACATTTTTCCCTAAAGTTTATGTCAGAGCTGCTGCCACCCTGGTGGGATCAGGGCTCTCCACTGGACGTGCACAGAGAGAGTAACTCAGGCACAGGCAGCTCCTGGCCCGAATAAATGGCTTTAAAAATTGGAATAGAACAAAATCAAACCATATTTGCAGGAAAACGATTAGAAAAAGCACATTAGAGAGGTTGAAACAGTGCAAAAGGTGTTGTGGGTGATGTCACCCGCTGTTGCCTGCCAGCACACGCCAGCTTGAGGGGAACGAGCTGATCTTGTTTCCCATCACATTCCCCTCCTCCCTGCCTGAACTTCCCCACTGCCCTGCTTTTGCAACAACGGGATGGACCTGCTTGAACATTTCTGGCTTGGGCAGGTCTCAGGTGTCCTGGAGGACAGGCAGGTTGAGGGCAGGAGGGCCCTGTCTGCTGATCCAGGACATGGGGGCCAACCCTCTGACCACGTGTTTGAGGGTCCTGGAGGGGTTTTGGACACTGGGCATTCCTTCTTTGTAACTGGGCAAACTGAGGCACGGATCGGGGTCATCACAGTGACCCAGGAGCTCCCTGGTCCACCCTGTCACCACCAGCAGTGATGGTGTCATGGTTTAACCCCAGATGGGCACAGACCTCCTTGCTCAGGATGGTCTTACAACCCACCAAGAGTGCACCTGGCCTCCATATCCTGGCATCCATACCAGCATCTCCTGAGAATCCAGGAGCACCTCCTGCCACCCAAACACCACCCTCCCTGCCTGTAGCACCCTGAAGCCCCAACACTTGCAAGCCACCACACCAAAAAAGGGGCAGGAGCCGTGAGTGGCTGTGCCCAAACCCGGACAACTGATGGGCAGGACCCCCCAGGAGTGTATAGCCCTTGTTATGGTTTCCCCCCGCTGTTTGTATGAAGTGTCTGGGCCCTGGCTCTGCTCTGAGCTTTGTTTAGAAGATGCTGCCAAGGTATTTGTGCTCCCAGCACCACGTTCCTGCAAAAACTGAGTGCATCCCGGGAAGCTGTTCCTTATCCTGGGCATTGGGCTGGCCCTGGACCCCTAATTCTTGCTTTTAATGTTGCCCAGAAGACAAAGCAAACCCTACAGAAAGTCCTGAGAGGGTTTGCTGGAGTTTTGAGCCCTTCTCTGCTCACACAAAAGTGGATGCATGGGGTTTCCCGATGGATTAGCTGGGGAGGAAAAGATGGGAATCATCCCCATTTGAGGATGGAAGATGTAAAATGGTCCCTCTGTGGGGATGCTGTGGCTCAGCCACCTCCCAGCAAGCAGCACAGAATAACCTGTTATCCATAAATCAGGGGGTAATAATATCCAGAATATCTCCAAAATCTTCCTATAAAGTGTTACCATCACACTGGGTTTAGCTGAGTAGGAATCTCAAGCACTGGTGAGGGGCTTTATTGGCCTGTTTAAGTGACGGAAGAGAAAACTGTGTTTAAATTCTGTAATTCTGCTCTTTTACAGAAAACCAAGTGTTTTCTTTCTTGTAAGGAAGAGATAAATTCTTGGAATTAAAAAAATAAATCACTTGGGATGTGCCTTCCCCTTTCATTTACTTCAAGGGCACATTGTGATCTTCTGAGAAGCAGAATCGAAAGGGAGAAGTGAAGACATGTGAGTTGCTCCCACAGAAGACATCACTGATGATGCCAGACATGAAACAGACGTTTTTACCCCAAAATAAATGTCTGGTGTGGTCACCTTTTCAATGAAACGAGCAGGACACTGTGGCTCAAATCCTCCCTGTGGTGGCCGGGTGTGATGGACCCACCTGCAGGAAAGGAGAACCAGCCCAAGAGATGAGCAGATCCCTGAGTGCTCCTGGGAAGCAAATGGTCCATGCTCTGAGTTTAAATTCCTGGAAAGTTTTGGTCCCTACGGGAAATGCCTCCTGCCTGGATGTTATTTTGGCTTCTCAAGAGTCCCTGAGGTCCTCATTGGTGCCTTGGCAAGGGGATGGACACACCGAGCCAACAGCGCTGCATTTAGTGGTATTAAGGAGCAAAAGGAGCTAAGAAGGACTTAAAAATCCCATTCCAGAAAGGCTCAGACTAATTGCAGAGTCTAAAAACTGCACATCCATCCAGCTGGGTGATTTGAGCCACATGGCTTGGAAGTCACGTGCACAATTCCTTATTCCTCACAGAGCAGAGCAGGGAGTTCCCAGGGAGACAACCAGGAGCTGGTCCTGCAGCAGCACATGGGGGCAAGCTGGGACACTTGTGCTCGGCCCTGGTTTATGGAGATGGACCATGAGGGTTTAGGGAGGTCCTGGTTTTCAACCTTAAAATAGCTTTTTTGATCCTATGAGTGTGCCCAGCTGTGTGGTCCCACTGGGATGGTGGTACCCCAAGTGTATCTCCACCTTGGAAACCTCCACCATGAGTCACCCTCATGCCCTAAGCCCTGGGATTTCCTGCCTGGAAGACTCCAGATATGAGTCCCAAAATCTCTTTCCCCAAACTGCTTCACCACAAGATGGGTGAGGCCTCCTACTGTACTCCCAAGCCACCACTTTTGCTGGAGTCATGGACGAAACCAGAGCCTAGACCACCACCTGTGCCTGCATCCTTGTGCTCCACACTGCTTCTTGAGGATTCCCAAGCAGAGAAAAGCCAGGAGCGGGAAGCAACCCTGAATCCCTGAGGCACATCAGGGTGTGCCAGCAGGAGGAAAAGGAAAGCCTCTGAACATCATGGCATTAATCATCTGGAGGAGGAGAGGCTCAGCAAGCCCTTCCTCCCCTGCTGACGTCTGTGGAGCTGGAGGAAAGCGGGTTGGAGTGGAAAATGGGCCAAAATGGGACTTCTTGAGAAGCACTGGGTCATCTCCCACTTGGAGCGACGCCAAGGCTTTCTCATCTGAATTCCCAACAAATCCAAGGTTTCCTGGCACTCCTGGCAGAGCGGGCACATCGGGCTGCTGCTGGAAACTGCTCACCTCCAGAGGGGACTTTGGACTGGGGGACCAGAAATGGGGGCCTGGGCCCCAAGAATTTCATTCCATCTAAGAGCTGCTTGTAATGGAAACGGAGTTATGGCAATGGAGGTTGACCAGGTTCTCCAACTCAGAGGTCCAGCAGTGAGGCAACTTTTCATCTCCTGTGGGGCTTTCCCCCAGCTGGCTGCACTGGTTTGACTGGGGTGAACAGTGATTGCAGAAGATAGAAGCCACCATCAGAGTAGACCTCAAGAGGTGAGACTTCCCCCACCAAACACCCTCTCTGCCAAAAATTTAGGGACTCAAAGGTGCTGGGGCAGCAGGGTGAGGCCGGGGTGACCATACCCTCAGAGCTGGTTTAAAAAGAGAAAGTTGCCATCAAGTGTGACCTCCTCATGAGCAAGCTCAACCAGATGCACCACCCTGGCAGGCTGGTGTGGCCAGGACGGGAGGAATTAACTCCAGTTCCATTATCAACAGCTCTGAGATGGAATGAAATTTTTCATGCAGGACATGCTCCAGTCTGCAGCCCAAGGCAGGAGGGAGCCAGGCTGTGTCCCTGGTGCGTCTGAGCTGGGGGAGAACCTGCCAGCCCTGAGGAACCTCCCCATGGGGACATCCCAGCCCCAGAGATTCCCCAAAGCTTCAGCATTCCAAAAATGCCGCTTTACACCTCCAAGAGCTTTGCATCGCTCGGAGAAATGGGGTCCCAGTTCCCAAATGCTCCTGTCTGTATCCAACCATCCTGCTGGTGGCTGGAAACCTGGATCTCAGCGGGAATGTGCAGTAGCAAAGGTCGCCTGCGATCAGTAGCTAATGCAGTTCCTGGCAATGCACAGCCCGAGGAGCAGAACCTGGGCTGCCCAAGGCTCAGGGAAAGCCACATCCAGCCACCGTGCCAGGCCTCTTCTGCCAAGGATTAATTCAATGAGTGAGACTCCAAGAGGAATCCCGTTCCCGGTGATTTTTCCCAATGAACCTTTCGTATGGATAGAAAAACGCATCAAAACAGTGCTTTGCTTGAAATCTCCTTTTTAGCCTCGAGTGCTGCCTCTGAATTTGGCTCTCCCATCCCTGTTCATGCCCCAGAATGTCATTTTGGGGGGATTCCAGTTTATTCCAGGTGCTCCATGGCTGGGCTGGAGGTGCTGGGTCCTGGTGCTGGGCTCGGCGGGGACGGCTGGGGCTGGCAGGCAGCCAGGAGCCACTATTTCATTTTCCTTTCTTAACACTCCCACCACTATTTACAGTGTCCCCACAGCAGGACAGCTGGCTGTTCACCTTGGGGACCCACAAGGACACCCATGTGCCGGGAGGGAGGAGGACACCAGCTCTTCTTCACCAGCCTGGGGCTTGTGGGAAGCAGCACTGGAGGTGGGCTGAGAGCCCTCACTGGTGGCTCATCAGAGGGTTGAGTTGTGTCCATTCTCAGCCGCGTTCCCCGGATTTTTGTGGAAAGTCCTGGGCTCCCCATCCCAGGATGCCGGGCTTGTTTGCACAAGGTGTGTTTTCTGGGGAAAGACACTTTTCCCCCCTCCCGGTTTCCTTCTCCCCGTGGAGGCTGAGGGAGCAGGGAATTTCACCAGGGCACCAAGCCATCGCCAACCCAACCCCACAAGTCCGGGCAGCCCCGGGATGCAGGTGATGGCTCCAGCCTGGCTGTGGTTGCAAATATTCACGGCAGCTCCTGCCAGAGCCCATCTCCCCCGTGGCCCCAGTGCCCGGCTGGGCCGTGGGATCATGCCAGGATCGATGAAAGCCCGTGTTGTCCACGCAGCACAGACGCCAGCAGGATGCAGGCACCTCATTCCACCTCCCCATCCCATCCTGTGCATCCCAAAATCCCTCATATTTGGGTGCCTGCTCTGGTGGTGCAATGAGGTGACACCAGGGAGTCCCCCATGTGGTGCTCCATCATCCAAGCAGTGCCGTTCAGCACCTCCTTCCCTTCCACGTCTACTAAGACCCATCACGAGCCCTAAAAAGGAAAGAAGGTAATAATCTGGGAGGGTGAAATGGTCTTCCAGGGAAAGGAAGGGCCAAGCCCGTCATCCCGCGTAATCCGGGGATCCCTGGGCTGTTTATGCGCCTGCCGTTTCGTTCCCAACACGGGCCCCGGGGCTTGCTTGCCCTATTGCTCCTTAATGGCCCTGCTCAGGAAGCGCGGAGCTCTGACCGCCTGGTTAATGAGTAGCCGAGCCACCGACCCCTCCGCCCGGGCCCCGGTGCCGCAGGGAGACCCTGTCCCCGACACCCGGGGCTCCAGCAGCCCCGACCCTCCGGCCACGGCAATGCAGCGGCTGGCTGGAGCACCCCACCCTGCAAACCCCACTTTCGGGGTCCCTTTGAAGCCCCCCAACACCCTCCTCCGCACAGCTGTCCGCCAGTGATGCCAAGCCAGATGTTCGCCTGGCAGCGCCCCCCATGCAGCTGCCGGGCCCCCAGCCCAGCTGTTCTGCCTACCCCCCGCCCCAATCCAGCTGCGACCCCTCCCCAGCCCCCTGCGGGGCCGTCCCGCAGGTGCCGGGGCGGAGCGGGGCGTCCCATGGGCGGAGCGGGACCGGCGGGGCGGCCCCGACGGCAGAGCGAGCGCCGCTGCAGCCCCGCGCATCCCGCTCCGGTAAGTGCCGGGAACGGGGGAAACGGGATCCCCCGAACCGGGCAGGGTGGGACCCCACCGAGTCACAGGGGACCGGGCAGGATGGGGCTGGAGCGGACAGGGTGGGAGAGTACCGCGCAGGATGGGACCCGGAGGGGTAAGACCCGACCAGGCAGGGTGGACCCACCTGGGTCAGAGTGGAGCGGGCAGGATGGGGCTGGACCAGGCAGGATGGGACCCTAAAGGGTCAGAGCGAACCCGCTGCCGCCCGGCGCATCCCGCTGCCGGGAAGTGCCGCTTACGGGGTGTGGAGACGGGACAAGCCGAACCGGGACAGGATGGGACCTGAGTGGGTCAGAGTGAACCGGGTAGGATGGGGGTGGAAGGACAGGATGGGACTGGACCTGTCAGGATGGGATCTGAATGGGTCAGAGTGAACCGGGTAGGATGGAGATGGAAGAACAGGATGGGACTGGACCTGTCAGGATAGGACCCGACAGCATCAGAGTGGAATGGGTAGGATGGGACTGGACCGGTCAGGATGGGACCTGAGTGGGTCAGAGTGAACCGGGTAGGATGGGTCTGGAACGGGCAGGATGGGACCCTACAGAGTGTCAGACCCAACCGGGCAGGATGGGACCTGAGCGGGTCAGAGGGAAGTGGGCAGGATGGGACCTGAGTGGGTCGGAGGGAAGCGGGCAGGATGGGACCCGAGTGGGTCGGAGGGAAGCGGGCAGGATGGGACCCGAGTGGGTCGGAGGGAACTGGGCAGGATGGG
>JAWWEW010000001.1:1161834-1177955 GCA_035583185.1 Anabacerthia variegaticeps | reverse complement strand
TCCTCCTCCTCCTCCTCCTCCTCCTCCTCCCCATCACCCCGCGCCGCCGGCGAGGACGAAGCCCTGTCCGCCCGGTCCCCCCGCGCCGCCCGCCAGCAGCAGCAGCAGCAGCAGGAGGGGAGCGGCGCTTGGGAGAGCCCTACGGACGATGCCCTGCCCGACGGCTGCGCCAGGCTGGCCCCCCGACACCCCCTGCCCGTGGTGGCCCGAGTGTCCAAGGTGAACATCCTGCCCTTCGCCAGCCCCGGCGCGTCGCGGAGCAGCAGCCGGTATTCCAGCACGGAGACGCTCAAGGAAGAGGAGCAGCTCGGGGGGTGTTGGCCCAGCCAAGGGCGGACTCTCCAGGCGGGGTACGGTATCTATCGGTCGCCCAGTTTCGGCACGGGCGATGGCCTGGCGTGGGCACAGCCGGGGGTCCGTGCCCGTCCCAGGCTGCCGCAGGGCATGGCCAAGGCAAAGCCGGACTATGGGAGCGAGAGCCGGCAGCAGCCAGGGCTGGAAGGGGAGCGGGACAAGCACCGCAAGTCCTTGTCCAACCCCGACATTGCCACCGAGACCCTGACGCTCCTCAGCTTCCTCAAAGCAGACCTCTCGGAGCTGAAAGTGAAGAAGAAGGGGGTGAGGATCAGCATGGACGTGGGCTCCGACAGATGCTCGGGCACTGCCACGCCGTCCCCGGGCAGCGGTGGGGCCGCTCATCCCCAGAGCCGCTGGGCACCGGGAGAGCGCCCAACACTCAAGGACCTCACGGCCACTTTGCGGCGCGCCAAGTCCTTCACCTGCTCCGAAAAATCGGGGACGCGGCGGCTTTTCCTCCAGAGCACCATGAAGCAGAGCTCCTCCGAGCTCCTCCTGGCCACCACCGACAGCCAGGACCGGGGGGCTCCGGAGCGGGGACAGCAGGGGAGTGAGGATGCCCTCCCCATGGTCATCCAGGACCAGTACATCCAGGAGGCGAGGCAGGTCTTCGAGAAGATCAGCAGGATGGGTTCCCAGCAGGATTACGGCTTTGCCGCCGAGCAGAAGGACAGTGGAGGTGTGGAGGGCGCTGAGGGGGTGGCACCGACGGGGGCGACGGACACGACCCTTGGGGGACAGGTGGAGAGCACACGGTGTTTGAAGGAAGTGGAGTCGGAGGAGAACCTCGCTCGCAGTAAATCCGTGGAGGAGCTGTCGGGTCACGAGTCGAGCGTGACGGACGAGGGCATCGTCACGGAGCCGGAGCCCGTGGGGACACCCTTCCAAGGCCTGCACGGCGCTGTGGATGCCTGGCCGCTGCCCAACGCCGGTGACTCCAGAGTGGCACGGCCTGCTCTCCCGGCGGCGGTGGCTGAAGACGTTCCAGTTGGCAAAGCCGAGTCGCCGAGCACGCCGGGCAGCACGCGGCACCGACGGAAGTTCCCCTCAGCGGGTGCCAGTGGGATGGAGGGCGGCAGCGAGGGTGGCACCGAGCCCTACCGCTCCCTGAGCGACCCCATGCCCCACCGCAGGTGCTCGGTGGCGGAGGAGGCGAAGAACTTCTCTGTGGACAGCAACCTCCTGGGCTCGCTGAGCGCCAAAGCGGGCATCCCGCAGCCCGCCGCCGGCGTGGGCAGCGCGGGCAGCGCGGGCAGCGACCTGTCCCTCAGCAGCGACGGGCCCCGCGACTACAGCAGCCTCATCCAGACCATCGTGAGCCAGCCCGGCGCCATGGCCAAGCTCGGCGATGAGAAGGGCAACGGCAAGACCATCAAGAAGAAGTCCCTGAGCGACCCCAGCCGCCGCGGGGAGCTGCCGGCGGGCGCCTTCGAAGGGCCGGGCGAGGCCATCAGCGAGCTGGAGCCCAGCATCCCCCCATCCAGCAGCGAGCCCATCCTCTCGGCACAGCCGGCAGCGCCGGGCGCCGGCCGTGGCTACGGCTTTGACCCCAAGCTGGCCGACGTGCTGTCCCCCCGTGTCGCCCGTCGCAGCTCCAAGAAGCGCTCCAACCGCGCGGCTCACCAGGAGAACCAGCCGCCCCCGGCGCCCGCCGTGCTCGCCAAGAGCCGCCCGGCCACCAAGCACGTCCGGCACACCAGCGAGCCCACCACCTTCGTCCCCATCACCGTCCCCGAGCCGCTCGTCCCCTCCGGCCACCACGGCCACCACCCTGTGCCGGCTGCCGCCCGCTCCCCCGGGAAAGCCTTCCCGGCGCTCCAGCCGCCGTCACTGGAGGATGTCACCAAGCGGTACATGCTGGCCCTCAACTCAGGTGACGCGTCCCCCAGTCCTGGGGACGGGCCCCGCTCTCCACCCGCTGCCCCACCGCCCCGGCTGCCCCGCTGCCCGCGGCTGCCCGAGGAGCACGGCCCCAGGGCCAAGCCACAAGTGGTAAGTGCCCATCCTTCCTCAAAACACCTTCGCCTCACAGCGTGCGTGACCCCTCCAAGGCATTGGTGGCTTTGGTGGCCCATCACGTGTCCCTTGTGGTGGACAAATTCCCATCTGCAGATGCACTGCTGGATGGCCGAGAGCCTTCCCAGCAGTCCCCAGGGGACGAGCTCTTGTTTGTTGGAGCAACCTCCCTGATAAAAAGGCGATTTTGGGATGGGAAGAAGCAGTTTCCGGGTTCAATAGCACCATATTTTGGCGGAAGGGATGTTTATAAATATTATTATATGTTATCCTTATATAGAGCATCTTCTGATATATAAGGTCCCGATAAATGGTTGTGCTCTTGGCCATCCCTGAGGTGCTGAACTGAAATCTGCCTTTTCCTCGGCTGTGAAGGCTTAAACAAGTCTTTCTTCTTGGGATTCCCACATGATACCCCTCCTTGAGCAGATCTGCATTTTCCCCCTCACAAAACCTCCATCCTTCCCTTGGGATCATGGGCTTTGCTGTGCTGGTGGGTGGGAAAAAGGAGGAACAATATTCTTGTGCAAGCACTGAATATTTGATGGATGGGTAAAGTTTCACCCTGTCTGGGGAAGAATTGATGTGGCTTGGGGGATGTAAAGGTGCTTGGCTTGCCCCAAAGCGCAGTCACGTGTTTTGGAATCTTTCCTTGGGGTGGCTTTTTGGCACAGCCGCCCCCTTGGCTGTTGTTTGAACACGGGCTTGGGTTCCCATCACTCCGGGTGTTTGTGCCGGGAAGGACTTGGAAGCATCAGCTCCTCCTGCGGCACAGCAGTGCCAGCACCCACGGGGCTTTTAATAGCGCTGGGAGAAGCCCAGAAATACCCGTTCCCGTGGGGGATCTGCTGAGAGCTCGCAGGAATGGGGCTGGCAGGGCCCTCTGCCCCTGCTCCCATGCCTGTTGGAGGGCATGGGCTGCACCAGTCCCTTCCAGCAGCACCGGCAGCCGAGCATGAACTCCCTGGGACAGTGTAACCCTTGCTAGCCAGGGCAGAGCCACGTGCAGCAAGGGGGGATTTCTTTGGACATTCCTAAAACCCAGATCCCTGCGGCATCTTCCCCCAAGATGTTCCCCTGGGGTCTGGCATCCCCACAGCCTCATTCCATCAAGATGTTCCCCTGAGGTCTGGCATCCCCACAGCGTCATTAGTGCAAGATGTTCTCCCGGGATCCAACATCCCTGCAGCACCATTCCTTCAGGATATTCTCATGGGATCCAGTATCCCCACAGCATCATCCCATTTCTCATGGGATCCAGCATCCCCACAGCATCATTCCCTTAGGATATTCTCATGGGATCCATCACCCTCACAGCATCATTCCCCCCAGGATGCTCTCCTGAGGTCTGGCATCCCCACAGCATCATTTCTCCAGGATATTCTGGGATCCAGCATCCCTGCAGCATCTTCCCCCAAGATATTCTTTTGGGGTCCAGCGTCCCTGCAGCATCATTCTCCCAGGATATTCTCCTGGGATCCAGCATGCCTGCAGCATCTTCCCCCAGGATATTCTCCAGGGGTCCCTGTTCCCCATCCAGCTACTTCTCCAGCTGTTGTCCCCACTGCCAGACAGTAACCATTGGTGGCTGAGAACATGGAGCTCTTGGCTCCCATGGGGAAACATCCTTGGGGATGTTTTGGGTGCATTTGGAGTGAATTTTGTAGCATTTTGTCCTGATGTGCCAGTTTAGAGTGAGATGTTTGTCTTCTCCAGTCTTGGGATGGAAAGTGATGTTGAAACATCGAGTGTAAAATTAAGCAGAGTAATTAAGGGACCTCCTGGGGCTGTGGCTGGTGTCACCTTGGGGACATTGGCACATTCCCAAGGCATGGCAGTGCACCCAGTGGCATTCCTAAATTATTAATATGTTGGGTTTATATAATACATATTCTGTTTGAATAATTTATAAAGAGATATTTCTTACTCAGATGCTCCTGGGGACAGTACCAGCCCCATGATGGCCGTGATATCAGGGATGCTGTGCTGACCCCACACCCCAAAACACCCCCAGCCCCGACTCATCACAACTTTGGGATCATTCCAGGTGCATTTTTACCAACTAGGAGCCCAGGTTGGTTGAGCATCACCTCAGGTCCCTGGCCCACCCCATGGGACCAGAGCCTGCTGCTCACCTTGCTTGAACCCTCTGGCCCCGAAGAAGAGGGTATGAATTTTCCCTTTTAAGGCCAAGGCCACCGCTGTATCTCCAAATCTCTCTCCTGCTTTGGGATTTCTTTGTGCTCCAGCCATAACCCAACTGAAACCGGGATTTTTTATTTCCCTTTTTGATTTATTAGATAGTGGAGCTGGGATGTTTTATTTCAGATGGCACCAGCTTGGGCCGGGGGGACAAGGGGGGGACTGAGTTGCCATAATTATAAGTGATAGCAGCAAGGACCGGATGTAACTTGGCACTGGGAACAATGATTGATGTTCTCCCTGACCAGAAGAGGAGAAATAAGCTCTATTTTGGCCTTTTTAATTTTTTTTTCTCCTCCCTAACTCAATGAAAAGGTTCGGCATCTGCGTGGGGAAGTGGTCATAGCTGCTTGGGAATTTTGGAGTGTGGGATCACCCATCCCACATTGTGGTGGTGCTCTGTCTATGCTGGTGTCCATCTCCATGCTGGGAAGGGATTAGTAATGGGGTCTGGCAGGTGTGTGTGGTGGTGCTCCCCCAAAATACTCTCTCCCAAGATCTCACACCCCTGCCATGCTCTCCTGGGGTCGGGTATCCCTGCAGCATCATTCCCATGAGACACTCCCCTGGGATGCAGCATCCCTGCAGCATCATTCCCTTGAGCTATTCCCCTGGGATCTAGCATCCCTGCAGCCTGATCCCCCCAGAATGTTTTCCCAGCCCCCAGGGCTTGGCAGAGGTGAGTGGGGTTTGGCTGCCGGCACGTCCCATCCAGAAAGGCAACGTGCTGTTCTCCCTCGGGGGCAGGACTGTTTGTCCTGGGTGCTTTCCAGCTTTTCCATGGAGCTGGAGCCATCCAGGCCATCCTGGGTGCACAAGAGCTCCTTCACCCTGTGCCTGACGATGGACTTGAGGCTTTTAATTCCCGAGGGGCTGTTAGTGGCACGTTCTGCTCCAGCTGCAGGAGGAAATGATGCTTTCAAGGAAAAAAAACCCCAAAACTGGAGGCAGAGGCTTTTTCCTGCCTCCAGCATCCCATAAAACCACAGGAATGGGCAGCACATGTGTGCACATCCCAGCACTGAGCATGGATGCATTTAGGGTGCATTTGGGATCCATCTGCTGCTCAGTGAAGGGATGAGCAGGATGCCAGACTGGCAACCCCTTGGATCTTTCTTTCCCCCCATGGCTGAATCCGCCTGGGGATGGGAAATGAGGCTTGTTCTCCGTCGTGGCTCTGTTTGTTGACTTAGCAGCACTTGGATTAAACAGGAAAATATTGATTTAAATATAGCACCTCTCGGGGGCAGGGAAGCCGTGGGAATGTGGCCCCCAGAGCCCCAGCCACTGCCTCCTCCACCTGCTGCTCTCAGAGCGGGACAACCACACCCCAACCCAGCCATCCGGGGTGGAGGGGGATTCCTGCAGGGAAACGTGGTCACATTCCAGGGGATGCTTGTGTAAACCACCCCCATTCCTCCCCATCCCTCCCTCTGAGCTCTCCCCGGTGTGGCTCATCCTCCAGAACTCAAGGGATGGATCCATATAATCCATATATTCCTTGGCCAAAATCTGACATCTTTTGACCTATTTCTCCCTCTGTTCTCATGCTCTGAATCTCCACAGAAACCAGATTTGGGGTTGGGAGTTGTCTCATTTTTTGGGGTTCCTGGAAATCTAGAGTTGAAGTTGTTGTTGGGGCAGGATGGGGATGGTAAATGATGGCTTTCCTGGTAAATCCTGGCAAATGCTCTCCCAGTTTGCCTGGGATCTGTGCCTCTGGATCTGCTGTGGTCAGTGAAATGCTGGAGTGGGAGGAAACTGAGGCACACAGGCAGCCTGTGCTGCCCTTTGGGGGAGCTGGGATGTGGGATGGAGCAGGATGGAGCACAGAGTAGATAGCAGAAATCAGGAGGATTCCCACATCAGGAAATCCCACAGGTGGTGCTGTCTGTCAGTGGCATGGACTGACCATGGCACCAGTGGCACAGGGTCAGGGAACGTGGCCACAGGGCTGAACCAGCCCCAAATCCCCTTCATTCTGCCCATTTCTGTCCCTTTCCTTCCCCCGTGCGAAAATCCCCTAAACTTTGCCCAGTTTTTACTCTTCCCTGGTTCCAAAATCCCATTGACTCTGCCCAGTTTTGCCCCCTTCCCGCTGCCAGGGAGAGATCCCTGGTGCTGGGATGGATATACAGGGAGATTCCTGGTGCTGGGATGTGCACAGGGATGCACAGGGAGATCTCTGGTGCTGGGATGGATATACAGGGAGATCCCTGGTGCTGGGATGTGCACAGGGATGCACAGGGAGATCTCTGGTGCTGGGATGGATATACAGGGATATTCCTGGTGCTGGGATGTGCACAGGGATGCACAGGGAGATCCCTGGTGCTGGGATGTGCACAGGGATGCACAGGGAGATCCCTGGTGCTGGCTGGATCCAGGTGCTCTGTGTTGCAGAGCTGCACAAATCCCACATCCCAGGGATGGAGCGGGGCTGTGCCATCTCCATGTCTGCATTCCTGGGCAGCCTCCTTGCACCCTGCCTGCATCCATTCCCAGATGCCTGGGCTTTTCCATGGAAAATCACATGGCTCCAAAGCTCCTGCTGGGAGGAGATGGTGTTGCCATCCCGTCTGCCCTTGCCAGGGAAGCAGCGGGTCAGCACCTCTGAGATATGCTTTGTTCGGATCCTCCTGCCAAGCTCCGCTGGGATGGAGGTTCAAAGCTTCCCGGGCATTCTTGCAGTGTTGGTCCCTCATTGCCAGGGTTGTGGGATCCCTGGAAATGTCCAAGGCCAGGCTGACTGGGCCTTGGAGCAGCCTGGTCCAGTGGAAGGTGTCCCTGCCCATGGCAGTGGGGTTGGAACAAGATGAACTTAAGGTCCTTTCCAGTCCAAACTGTTCTGTGATTCCCTGATTTAGAGCCTTTCCTGGGCATATTGGTGAAGTGGGAGATTTCCCATGGATGTTGATCCCTCTGTGGAGGGAGTTGCCGAGGTCTCCCCTTGCTGTGACTGTGTTGCTGAGCTCCGTCCCCTGTGCTGACCAGGCAGGTCCTGAAGGAGCAGCTCCCAGAGCTTCAAAGCTGCAGCAGGGATTTCTCCTAAATCCAGGATGGAGAAGGTGGTGCCGTCACACAAAGGGGAGGTGCAGTGGGGCAGCACTGGTGTTTGGCTGGTGGAGTTTCATCTTCTCCCAAGGCATTCCCTGGAAAGTAAGGGAAGAGAATCCCTTCCTCTCCCCTATCCATCCATCTGCTTTATTCATCCATCCATCTCCATCCACCCATCTCCACCGACCTCCTCCCGTCTCCATCAGCCTCCGTCCACATCCATGCTCCCATCCAGCCATCCCCCTCCACCCATTCCCACCACCCATCCAGGACAGCACATGCTATACGTGGTTTTCAGAGTGGCCATGATCCATCTTCCAGGATGTCTCCTCCTGAAGGCATCAAGCCCGGCTTGCACAGGCAGAACCCACCAAAACAAGTACATTGCCACTTCCACCGTGGTGCTTCCAGGCCAGGATGTGTCCAGAGGAGAAAAATCAGCCACTTCCACCCCTTCTCCCTCAACGTGGCTCTTTTTAAAGCTCTGATGGTCGGTCCCAGTGGGGCTGTTTCTCCGGGCTCCCTTGGTTTCCATGGCAAGGATGAGTGAGGAATTTCAAAGGGAATGGCTCCAGTAAATGAACTCTCCTCTAAAAATAGTGTGTTTGCTTTTGGGTCTTTGGGAACTGTGGCCCGGCCAATGGGAGGGAGAAGGAAAAGCAGCATCTGGGTAAAATATTCCAGTAACTCGCTCTCCGTGCAAACTCCCGCCGGAGCTTCCCGGCTTCCGGGGCAGGGGCTGCTCCCAGTCTGCCCAGTCCCTGCCCACAGGGGCAGTGGCTCCTCACCACCCTTCCTGGTTGCAGGTGGGGATCATCCCCGAGCTGTGCGTTCCCATGTGGCTCATGGGGAGTGTTTGAAGTTGGATCCTGTCATGGGAGGGGTGGAAGGATTGCTGGAAGTTGGGTTTGTGTGACCCCCGTGTCCTGTGTTGGCTCAGAGACCTTAGGCATGTCCCTTTTGGCCACCACCACCTTCCACCCCACCAGTGGCATCCAGGACCCCAGTGAACCCCACCAGGACATCTCTGCATGGATGTGCTGGGAAAAAGGAGTATCCACCACCAGGTCCCCTCTGGAAGATTCACCATCCCATGTGGGGGGAACAGCCACCACCAGGTCCCCCTTGGAGAAGTCACCATCCTGATGAGAGGACAGTCACCACCAGGTTCCCCCTGGAGGAGTCACCACCCTGATGAGGGGAGAGCCACCACCAGGTCCCCCCTGGAGGAGTCACCATCCTGATGAGAGGACACCAGCATCCCTGCATGATTCCCGGGGCTGGAGAAGGTTTCCTTGGTGGTGCCGTGGAGTTGCTATTTGTGACTGCCCGTTCCCGAGCCCTCCAATACTCTCCAAAAAAAACAAGAAGGGAGTTGTTTGCATGGGAAGATTGGCATCTCCGAGCCTGGGATATGGTTTCCTGCTTTTTTTAGCTGGAGTAGCAGCAGACTCGTCGGCCTGCCCTGATTTGGCATCTTTCTCCTTGCATTTTTTTTTTTGGAAGAGTTTCATCCTGACCCCTCGGCAGAAACACCGTGGCGAGCAGTAGGGGATCGGGTCTGGTGCTTTTGTCTCTTTTTGGGTTGCCCCAAACCCCGGTGAGATGGGATGTAGATGGCTCAGGGCCTCAGGGAGCGGAGAGGGAGCTCAGCCCTTCATCATCCAAACCTGGCTCAGGTCAGTAGATGCTGAACCCCCTCCCCTCACCCCTCACCTCACCGCCCCAGGGTGCCCTGTGACAATGCCAGGGCAGGGGAGGTGTCACCGCGTGGTGTGACATGGGATGTGGGTGTTCCTGGCAAGGTCTCTGCTTCACCCCCAGCCCCAGCTGCCTCCTGCCCCAGTGCTGGAGAAGGGGACCCGCCAAGGAGGGCTGTGGCACTGGGTGTCCGTGGGCACAGGTGGTGCTGGGGGTGAAGGCTGGTGGTTGCTGCTGCCAAGGACATGGATCCAGGCAGGAGGGACAGGAGAAGTCCTGGGCAAGGGCCATGGAATGGGATGTTTGGTGCTCCTACCTCCTGAGTGTCCCTCAGCTCCTGGATGCTTGTGGATTTGTGGATGTTCATGGAATTCTGGTACTTTTTGGCTCCTGGGGGCCCATCAGCTCATGGAGGCCTGACATCTTGTGGTTGCTTGTGGTTTTGTGGATACTCATGGAATTCTGGTATTTGTTGGGTCCTGGGAATCCATCAGCTTCTACATCCCCATCCACTCTGGGTGTCCATTGGCTTGTGGGTGTCCGTGGACTCGTGATACCTGTTGGATTCTGACCATCCATCAGTTCTTGGATGCCCATGGACTCTGGGTGCCCAAAAGCTTGTGAGTGTCTGTTGGCTCCTGGGTGTCCATCAGCATCTTTGTGCTTGTTGATTTGTGGGTGTCCAGAGTCTGGATGGGATCCTGGGCATCCATCAGCTCCCAGGGATGCTTGTTGACTTCTGGGTGTCCAAGGAATCCTGAATGTCTGTTGACTCTTGGGTGCCCAAAAGGTCTTGGGTGCCAAATCCTGGTGCCCATCAGCTCCTGGGTGCCCACAGACTCCAGGGGAGCTCCTGAGCAACCAGCAGCTCCTGAGCATCCCTCTGGAGTGCCCATTGGCTCTGGGTACCTCTAGGCTTCTGGTGTGCTTGGAATTCTGGGTCCACGTGGAGACCTGGATGCCCAGCAGCTTGTGGGTGCCCGATGCCTTCTGGTACCTGCCAGCTCCTGACCCCCACAGCTCCTGGCTTTGTCTGCTGTGTCTCCATCAATTCCTGACCCTCATCAGCTCCTGGGTGCCAAACACCTCCTGGTGCCCAGTGTCTCCTGGTGCCCATGACCCCCCTCATGCCAGGCTGGCACCCTCCTGGGTATCTCAAGTCTGCTTGCACACCCTCACCAGGATCCACGCCCCATTCCACCAGGCACCCAGGGCACCTCCTGCCAGCGTGGGATTCCTTCTCTCCCCAAAATCCCCTTACTGTTGCTTTTGGGGTGCTGTGGGATACGGGGTGTGTTTTTATGCCAGCTGCCGGGGGACCCAGGGTGGTGGCATCACTCCTCTCCCGATGGATGTGGGAGCAATCCCCTGGGAGGCCATGGAGAAGGAGCAGGGGGAGGGAGGGAAGGAGGGCTGGGCTGACCTCAGCATCTGGAAAGCTGCGCTCTTGGGCCGTGGCCTGCGTGCCGAAATCCGGAGGCAAAAAAAACCTTCCATATTTGGTGAAAGTTGCTCCGGGACTCGGCAAAGGCTGGCTGGGAACGGGGGGCCAAGCCCCTGGCTGTGTCCTGCCCCATGGTGACACCGGGTGCCCAGGGGCTCTGCAGATGTGCCAGGGGGTGGGTAGGTGTCAGGGTGGGGGGTGGCTGGGGGTGAGCATCCCAGATGGGCCGTGGAGAAGGGGGGATCCGTGGGATGCTGCCAGCAGTGCAGGGAGGATGGGGGGATGCACCAGCACCGCCCTGAGCCTCGGATTTTGGCAGAGTGTCACCCCAGCACCGGTGGTGCAACCCTCAATTTCAAGTGACAGTGCCATGGGAAAAGCCCCCTGGCACATTTAGAGGATGAGTTTTTGGTGCTCTGGGAAAGGAACCTCCTGCCCTGTCCCCTCTCCCCACCCCACTGGCTCTGCTGCTGCCCTGGGCACCCCCAGGATGCCCGGCATCCTTCCACCCTGCCCTGGAAAAACTGCCCTGACTCGTGTAGTTTTTTATTCCTGCTTTTTTCTCACACTTAAGAAGCAGAACTGCAGCCAGGCCGTGTCCTCCTGGGATGAATCACCACGGCTGGGAAGTCAAAGAAGGGAAAGCAGCCGGATTCTGGTGTGTTCGTTTGGGGCTGAAGCTGCTTTTCTCCTCCTCATCCTCTTCCTCCCCTTCCTCCCCATCCCAGGGGCAGCTGGGCTGCCGGGCTTCTCCATGGGAGCATCCCTGACCAAATCAATGCTCCTCTGTGAGCTGGGAGCCTGGGAAAAACCACGAGCGAGGGAAAAGCAAACATCTCCAGCCCCGGGACTGCAGATAAACACGGGAATATTATTAGTAACCGGAGCGGGGCTGAATCAGAGCTGCTGATTTATGCCCTTACTTCCTTTCAAGAAGTTACTCTTCGCAGAGCTTGGACTTCTCTTACCCGTGGGAGAGCAGCCAGAGGCTGGGAAGGGGCGGGATGCAGCCCTGGTTGTGATGCTCTCCCTTGTGTTCCCATGGGAGTGGTTTCTCCAGGACACAGGGCCTGGTGGTCCCAGGGGTGGAGGGTGCTGGTCCCCAGGGATGGGATGGCTGGTGTTCAGGGATGAGGTGATTGGTGCCCAGGGATGGAAGTAACTGGTACCCAGGGATGGTTGACTGGCACCCATGGGTGGCAATGGCTGATACAGGGAACGGAGATGACTGGTCCCAAGGAATGGGTTTACTGGTACCCAGGGATGGAGGTGGATAGTGCCCAGGGATGGATGTGGATGGTACCCAGGGATGGAGGTGGTTGGTACCCAGGGATGGAGGTGGATGGTGCCCAGGGATGGAGGTGGATGGTACCCAGGGATGGAGGTCGATGGTACCCAGGGATGGAGGTGGTTGGTGCCCAGGGATGGGCTGACATGCTCCAAAAACAAGGTGACTGGTACCTTGGGAGTGGGAGGACTGGTACTCAGGGATGGCAGTGAGTGATACCCAGGGATGGAGGTGATTGATTGGTACCCAAGGATGACAGGGATGCCAGGGGCTGGCACCCAGCAAAACAAGGTCTTTTTATTGGTGTCTGCCATCCCTGTTTCCATGTGGCACGGGGTGGTTTATATGGTTTTCACAGGGTCATTTATGCCACGACAAAAGCTGGTTGGGTTTGCCTTGAAAGCCCTACAAAGCCCAGTCAAGCCTGCTCAGAAACATCCCAGGAGGACAGAAGGGAATATTTCCTGCCAGAAAGTGAGGAACTGAGGAAATACAGGATTGGATGTAACAGCATCATCCTGTTTGGGGTGATGGTCGCAGCCAGGGTTTTTTCCAGGTTCCTCAGCAAGTTTTACATGCTGGGATTGTGCTGTTTGCCATGGAGGTTGGGATGGATGGAAGCAGGTCTGGTTTGGTTTCCAAGCTTTTTTTCCCCAGAGTTTTGGTAGAAAGAGAGACAGGGGTGTGTTAAAATTGTAAAAGCTGGGCATTCCCTGTGCACTGCAGGCTCCCTGGAGCTGGGGAAATATCCCCATGGACCACTGGCTCCCACTATGTCCCAGCTCCCTCTAGTGGGATCCACTCTGGGAACAAGCACACAGGGAAAGAAAAGGTGCAGAAACCCCAGTTTCTTTCAAACTGGGAATGGGGGTTTCCAGGAACATTTCCAAGATTCAGGCTGCTCCCAGCACAACCCTACTATGAGATCCCAGGGGATCTTCCCCCAGCAGTGTGGACAGTCAGGAGCTGGAGGCGGGAACAAGCTGTGAGGAGGGAAAAGCAACTTGTATTTATTTACTTGTAAAATGTTGGCATGTTTTGGAGGGGTGGGAATAATTTTGCTGGAGGCAGGATTAGCTCCTCCTCCAGCAGCTACGGGAAAGTTGAGCTGGGAAGCTCAAACTGGAGTTGCAAATCCCACTCCCAAATGGGTCTGAAACGCTCCAGATCTTTCCTAAATCTGGATATTTTTGCCCCAAAACGAGGCAGGACACAATATGCCAGGGCCTTTTTTTAAAATATTTGAGGATGTTTGAAAATCTCTGGGGGTGCTCCAGCTCTTTCCTGCATCGCAATTCCTGGGTGGGGAGACGCAAACTGAGGGATTTGCACCCCGAACCTGCTCAAAAAGGAAAAGAAATGAAGGTGGGAGAGCTCCCACCCTTCTTCAGGAGGCCAAGTGGGGTTGCATTTCCAATGCCAGAGGGAAAATCTAAAGGAAAAGCCCTTCTCCAAGCCCCCCATCCCACTTTTGGGGTGCCCCCCAAATCCCCAAGGCCAGATCCTCTCCATCTTTGTGTTTCCAGGAGTGTCTTTGCCACGCTGGCACAAGCCTTTGGAGTGGAGGATGAGCCCCTTGGCTCCATCCCAAGGGATTGGCATACTTTTCCCAGAGGGGTTCGGGGTTTTGGGGGGAAGGAAACACCCAGGTTGGGGAGAGAAAAAAAAAGGCTGGTCCGAAAGGAAATCTAAAGGTGTTTACAAAGAGCCGCGGGGCTAAAAATAACCGGCTCATATTTTAGCCAGCCCTAAAAATAGGCAGCGCTGCTGGAGTGGCCAAACACTCCCAGGAATTTCCTGTGGGCTGCGGGCCTCGGCCAGGGGGGTCCGGCCTCGGGAATGGCCAGGAATGGGCAGCATCACTCCTGGGGATAGCAGGATGGCCTCCACTGGGCCCCCAGGGCACGGCGGGATTCAGGATTAACCCCTCTCCATCCGTCCTTCTCCCTTGTAGCATCCAGAGGGATTGGGTGGCACTGGGAGAGGTTTCCAAATCCATCGGCAGGAAGCTCAAGCTCGCGAGTAGACAGCAGAGAATCCACACCAGCGCTGCTGTGGATGAAGGGATTGAGCCAAGGGTGTTTGGGGAGTGGGAAGGAGCCTCCTGGCATGGAGGGATCACCCTGCTCGCCCCAGGGAAAAGGGATCTCGTGGGAGCACTCCAGGAGGAGGAGCAGCCGGGCCACTGGGGCAGCCTCAGGACATCAGGGACAGCGGGAATGCAGCCCAGATGGGACAGGGATTGCAACAGGAATGGGGCTGGGATTGCAGGAGGAGTGGGGTTGGGATTGCTGGAGGAATGGGATTGGGATTGCAGGAGGAAAGGGGTTGGGATTGCAGGAGCAGTGGGGTTGGGATTGCAGGAGGAAAGGGTTTGGGATTGCAGGAGGAGTGGGGTTGGGATTGCAGGAGGAGTGGGGTTGGGATTGCAGGAGGAAAGGGGTGGGTATAGCAAGCCAGATGCATCAGGGATTGCAATGGGTTTGCACCAGGTTTGTGGCCCTGCTGGGTCCAGGATTGCAACAGGAATGGGCTTGGGGTTGCAACCCGGATGGATCTGGGATTACAGAACAAACAGGTCCAAAACTTCAGTTTAGCTGGGATTAGCTAAAACAGTTAGTTCTGGGATTGTGATAGAGATCAGTGTGGGATTGGAACCCAAATAAAACAGGGATTACAACAGAAGTGGATCTGGGACTGGATCCCAGAAGAGCCCGGGATTGGACCCCTGATGGGTTCCAGGTTGCAAAGCAGGTATATCCAGGATTGCAGCTGAGATGGGTTTGGGATTGCAGCCCAAACGGATCTGGGATTGGAACTCAGAATGCCCTGGGATTGTAATCCAATGGCTCTGGGATTGCAGCGCAGATGGATCCTCCAAGGTTGCAACAAAACTGTGTCTGGGGTGGCAACCTGAAGGGTTCTGGGGTTACAGCAGAGATGGCTCTGGGATTGGATCCCATTAAAACTCAGGACTGTAAACCAGTGGAGGCAGGTGAAGCCGGGATTCCACCAGCTGTGGCTCAGGGATGCAGGAGCTGCTGCCTTGCAGACAGCCCCATTACCCAACTGCAAGCAGCTGTCCCGGCTCCCAGCATTCCCATTCCAGGGGCTGGCGGTCCCTTCTCCCTGCTCCCAGTGCCAGGGTGCGTTAAAGGCTGCTGGAGCTGCCACGGCATGCACCGAGTGGTGTGTTCTCTGCTCCCTCCCCGGGGCGGGATGCTCATGATCCTCATTACCAGGAGGAAGTTTCCCTGCTGCAGAGGAATGGTTGCTGTGGAAACGGGGTGAGCAGCTAATTAGATTTAATTAACGAAGCAGGAGGGGAGTGTTACAAACACATCTGGGCAGGATACATCACCCAGCAGGCAGGAATGTGGGTGCTGAGGTGATGATGGGGGGGAAAGTGGGAATGTGCCTCAGTTTCCCTGTCTGCAAGGTCAGGGAAGGGGGATGTGGACAGGGCTGGAGACCCCAGGGATGCTGAGCTCCCCTTCCCAGCATGGATGTCCATTCCTGCTTTCCCTTTCACCTTTGGTTTAAAAATGAAGGGTTTTGGACTTTTCTCTGCCAGTGCTTCCCTGTTTGCAGGGGTGGAGGCAGGACCCAATATGCCAGGGCCTGTTTTAAAATATTTGAAGATGTTTGAAAATCCCTGGGGATGCTCCAGCTCCTCCTGTGTTGCTGTTCCTGGGGGGGGGGGGAAACAAATTGAGGGATTTGCACCCTGAGTCTGATCAAAAAGGAAAAGAAATGAAGGTGGGAGAGCTCCCATCCTTCAGGAGACTAAGTGGGGTTGCATTTCCAGTGCTAGAGGGGAAACTGAGGGAAAAACCCTTATCTGAGCCCAACCATCTCAGGTTTGGGGTGATGCAAGGCCAGGGAGGGGGATACTGGTGGGGTCGGAGACCCCAAGGACGCTGAGCCCCCCATCCCAATAAAGTCGGGAGGGGATATTAGTGGGGACAGAGACCCCAAGGACGCTGAGCCCCCCATCCCAATAAGGTCTTGGAGAGGGATATTAGTGGGGATGGAGACCCCAAGGATGCTGAGCCCCCC
>JAWWEW010000001.1:1144790-1160595 GCA_035583185.1 Anabacerthia variegaticeps | reverse complement strand
GCCCACCAACCTCTCTCTCTCCCCTCTTTCCTGGACAAAATGCCAGATTTCTGCTGCCACAAAACTGAGTTGCTCCCATCCACATCACCTCCATCCTCATCCCTGCCATCCTCATCCCTGCCATCCTCATCCCTGTCATCCTCATTCCCTCCATCCCCTCCATCCCCTCCATCCCCCTTCCCCTCCAGCCCCATCCCCTCCATCCCCATCCCCAGCGAGCCGCCTGCGGATTGCGGGCAGAGGGGGGGTGATCCCCCCCAAGAGAGGGCTGGGGGGCTGGAGGCACCGCTGCCATCGCCCCCCCCCAGAGCAGAGTTCCACCTGCTGGGAGATGCCCCCGCTGCCGTCCGGGGGCGGCAGCAGCAGGGTGGGACACGGCGGGGGCGTCCCCAGGGGGAACAGGGGGAGGCTGAAGCATCGGCAGCCCCACGGGGGAGAGGCTTTGCTGGGAAAAGGGGTGCAGTGGGGCATATTCGCCCTGCCAGGGTGCTGCGTTACCCCTGCAGCTCCCGCTCATCCCAGCGGGAATTTCCTCCCCGCCACGCCGGGATAATGGTGGTGCTGTAAGGGTGGAAAACATTCCCATGCCAACAGTTGGGCCTCATCCTGCGTCTCCCCACTGCTGCAAATCCCCAGCGTGTGGTGCTGAGCCTGCTCAGCTCATGGATGTGACTCTGCTTCAGTCCTGAGCTGGGACAGCTCCAGAAAAAGCCAGAGGCAGGGAATTCCAGGTGGTGGTACTGGGGAAACTGAGGCAGAGCAGGGGCATCGGGTGCTGTGTCCCCATAAGCCCCACCCCCTGGTGGGTGCCCTTTATCCCATAATTACAACAAATTAATCCAGTAAAAATTAAGGCAGTGAAAATTAAGGCAGTGAAAATGCTGATGAACCTTCAGGCTATGCCAAAATGGGGAGTCTCAGGTTGTCCCTCCAGCATCACCGTGATCTGGGGGCAGATCCCTGGGGGGACTTGGACCTGTCACCAGAATATTTGGGACAGCAGTTTCATCTGTGCTTGGCTGAAAAGACCATTGTCAGCTTGGTGGGGCAACAGGCCCAGCTCTGTCCTTGATCATGGAGCAGGATCTGATCAGGGTCCCTCCTCATTGTTCCCTGGGACTTGGTGGTCTCCATCCGTGGTGAGGATGTTTGGGATAAGTCTTCCTCCCATGGCTGCAGAGCGGCTTCACAGCTGTAGTGTCCCCATGGGACATGGCCCCATGTGGCCCATCCCACGAGGAGATGGGGGCTGGGGGCTCCAGCAGTGAGTCAGGGGAACCTGGTGCTGTGGTGGCCAGGCTGGACATCTCTGCCCCCAGGGCTGTTGGGGTGTCTGAGCACCCAGGGCCTTTGGGGTGCCCTTGCACCCAAAATTTGGGGTGTCTCTGCACCAAGGGCCTTTGAGTGGTCTCCGTGAGCAGGACCACTGCAGTCTCCATACCCAGTACTTTGGAGCATCTTCTTTGCTGGAGCCAGAGGAGGGTCCCTGCACCCAAAACATTTGGGGTCTCTCACATCCAGGGTCTCTGGAGATTCCACATGTGGAAAACTTGGGGGGGTCTCTGTGCACCCAGGGCACTTGGAGCATCTCTGCACCCAAATGTCTTGGGATATGTCTTGGGATATGTCTGTACTCAGTTGTCTCTTGGAGCACCTCTCCTTGCAAAACTTTTGGGGTGTCTCAGCACCCAGATCCCTTGGGCCTTCTCTGCACTCAAAGCATTTGGGGTGCACTCAGAATCTCTGGAGTGTATCCAAACACAAAACTTTTGGGGTATCTCTGCACCCCTGGAGCATCTCTGCATCCAAAACTTTGGGGTGGCACTGCACCAGCACCACTGTAGTACTTCCACACCCAACAGCTTTGGGGTGGCACTGCACCCAGAGCCTTTGGAGCACCTCGTACCTGAATCTTTTGGGGTGCCTCACACCCAGAACCCTTGGAGTGTCTCACACCCAAATCTTTTGGGGTGTCTTTGCACTTGGAGCTTTTGGAGCATCTCAGACCCAAAGCCTTCGGGGTCTGGGATTTAGGGTCTCACCCTGGGCTCCGGAGCTTTGCACCCCCAGGGGGGGTCCCACAGGTGGGGGTCTCTGAGCCCCACAACTGAGAAGACCCCAACCCATCTTCCCAAGGCTGGTAGCCCATCCCACAGCACCACCTCCCTGTGCTGCCCACCACCCCATTAACCCCTGTCCTGTGGGGCCCCAGATCAGCTCCAGGGTGTCCAGGGTGCTGGGTGGGAGGCGAATTCCTACGGGTCAGCTCCGAGCAGAGCCGCTGGAAAGACAGAGGGCTCCGGGACCGACCCATGTAGGGCTGTGAGATCCAGGGCGGGCTCCTGACGCGGCCTGGAGGAAACCAGGCGTCTGTGAGCTCCGTGTCATGTACTTCCTAATCCTCCCAGATTCCTCCATCGGGCTGGAGAGGGAGTGCAGTGGAGCTGGGCTCCAGAGGGGCTCTGCTGGAGTTCAGCCTCCCTGCCAGGCCCCAGTGCTGGCTCTGACACCCAGCAGGTCAGTGCCCACCACTGTGTGACCCCAAAACCCGTCTGTCTGTCTTTCCCCCCGGGCAGGACATGAGGAAACACGTCATCATGACGCTGCTGGACACGGAGCAGTCCTACGTGGAGTCCCTGCGCACCTTGATGCAGGTAACGGGGCATGGCCAGGGTGGGACACCCCAAACCACCCCAAGCCATGGCATGGCCAGGGTGGGACACCCTAAACCACCCCAAGCCATGGCATGGCCAGGATGGGACACCCCAAACCACAGCACAGCCAGAATGGGACATCCCAAACCACCCCAAACCATGGCACAGCCAGAATGGGACATCCCAAACCACCCCAACCCATGGCACGGCCGGGATGGGACACCCCAAACCACAGCACAGCCAGAATGGGACATCCCAAACCACCCCAAGCCATGGCACAGCCAGGGTGAGACATCCCAGACCACCCCAAACAATGACGTGGCTAGGATGGGACACCCCAAACCATGGCACGGCCGGGGTAGGACACCCCAAACCACAACACCAGTGGCACCAGCCCCAGAACCCCAAGTGGGACCCCCGGCTGTGGGAGCTCCACCAGCACCACTGTGGCACAGGGGTGGATTGGGAAGTGGGGACAACAGGACTAAAAGTAGGAGTACTGTGGCAACAGTGGGTGTGGGAGTTCCCTAGATCAAGCCCACAACATTCCTGCTGGGTTGTCACCTGGCAGGTATCGTGTCCCCAAGCCTCTTGCTGTGCCTGCCTCCCCAAAGCTCTTCCTTGTGCTGCACCTCGTGTTGCTGGTGGCCCTCCCATGATTGGGACCCCTTAGACCCCCCGCTTCCCGTGTGTCCCCTTTTCCTGCTGGCGTCATCACCTGGACACGGCCAAGGGTTTCCCACAGCCTTTTCTCTGCTGAGCTGGTTCCAACCCCCTGGAGCAGCCTGGCCCCAGGGCCCACCCCACGTTTCACATGGTAATGAAGCTGTTCCAGCAGGTTAATGGTGGTCAACGCCCTGGGGACAGCTGTCACCTGGCAGGGGTGTGGGCTGTCCAGCCACATCGCTGAGGGTGGGGACACCAAAAAGTCAGCTCTGCTCTGCTCCAGACAAGGCAGTGCCTGTAGGACATCTGTCCACGGGGGAGACGGGGCACACCACCCCAACATTCTTCCCACAGATCCCTTGCAAGGGTGCCCCCAAGGTGGACCCAGCTGTGCTGCAGGAGGGAAGGACCCTCTGAGGCTGCTGCTTGCAGGGGCAAGAGGCCCCTGGATCTGGGGCTTATTTTGGGGGGAACCTGTGCAGGGTTTGGGGGTGGCATGGACAGAACCTCTCCCATGCTCTGTTTCACCCTCTGAGGTGGGACATGAGGCTGGTTGGAGAGGACAACTGTGCTGGGATTCTGCAGTTCTCTGGAGGGAATGGTCAGAGCCACGGGGTGTCAGTGCTTCAGCTCCTGCCCATGGGACACATCCTGACATGGTGCCACTGGGGGGACCTGGCTTTCCGGGAGGGACCAGGGGCCTCCAAATGTCCCAAGCTCCCTGTCTCAGCTTGGATCCTTGGCATGGCTTGGTGGCATGTTGCATGGTGGCTACCAGGGACCAGAGCCACCTTGGAGCATCATCTTCCAGCGAAGCCAGGGGGTTCATGGACAAGCCCTGCCTGCTGTCCCTGTGTGCTGAGATGGGGGCTCTCTCCATGCTCTTCTTCCCCATCTGGGAGGCATGGGATATGTGACACAGCCCATCCCAATTTCTGCTGGAGGTGTTGGTCACAGCAGGGCAGCTGAGGGGGGTGAGGAGCCTCAGGAAGGATTTGGCCCTTCTGACTTGGGTCTCCATGAGATATCCAGCATCAGCTTAAGGTCCTTGGGGGATGACTCCTCCTTCACCAGCTTGCATGGAGGTGTCTGAGGCTGCTTGAGTAGGGTCTGTCCTCATTGCTCAGCTGCATGGTCCTCCCAGCATCCTGAAGGACATCAGCACTAGTCACACTGAGGAGGTGGCAAGGCTTGGGGAGACCTTCCACATCCTGCTGTGGTCCTTGCAAATCCATCTCTCCCACTCCAGGGAGCTGCTCTTCTCTGCAGCTCTGCCCCGTGGAGGGAGGAAAGGGGTTTCAGAGCAGAGCCACCCACCCAGCCTCGCTGAGGACCTCCTTTCCCTGCTGGCCCTGGGGATTGCTCATTGGCCATTGTATGATGGTCCATGCCATGACCCAGTGCATCCACCCTGCTGGCTCCAGCCCCTCCTGGTCCCAAACACCCTAAATTCCACTGGGAACACACTGGCATTTGAATCCCAGGCTCGTGCTGTCATGATTTCCCAGCTGGGTCAGGCTCTGTAGCAGATGGAGATGACAAAGGCTCCTGGCAGCAAAGGTCTGGAGCCTCTCGAGGCCATGGGGCAGAGGATGCTGCTGTGGGACTTCCTCGTGCTGCCCTGTCCCCCTCCCTACACTGCCATGGGGTTCCACCAGGTGGGATGGGACCCAAAACCTGCTGACACCGGGCACTCTCTGGCCCTTCTGGTGGGTCCTGCAACCCCACATTCAGTGGGGGAAGCCCCTGCAGCAGGTGGCCATCCATCCCTGTGTTTACAGAGGCTGAAAAATCCCCCGTGGGTGGGGTGGGCAGAGCAACCTGCATGGCCCCGATGCCTTTGCTCCCTGCAGGGTTACATGAAGCCGCTGAAGCAGCCCGAGAACTCCCTGCTGTGCGACCCCTCGCTGGTGGATGAGATCTTCGACCAGATCCCCGAGCTGCTGGAACACCACGAGCAGTTCCTGGAGCAGATCCACGACTGTGTGCAGAACTGGCACGAGAAGCAGAAAGTGGGCGACCTCCTGGTGCAGTCGGTGGGTGCTGGTGGGCGGATTCCTCCTGGGCACAGTGGAGAGGTTTCGGAGCAGGAGGCTGGGGAGTGGTTAAAGGACGGGCCAAGCACGCCTGGGATGGAGAACAGGAGACGATCTCCAGGCCCGTTGTCTGCTTAGCATAACGATGGGGAGCTGCTGCTCCCGGCTGGATCTGCCGCTCGGTGTCTCTGCCTCGGGAGCAGAAACGTCAGGGCTGAAAAATCGAGGTGGGCGAAGAGCGGGAGAGCCCTCCCAGAGCCAGGATTAACCCTTGGGGCAGCTTCCTCCAGGCTTTCCCAGGATGTTCATGTGGGATCTACCCCCCTTTTCCCCCTCCAGTTCTCTAAGGACGTGCTGGTGAACATCTACTCTGCCTACATCGATAACTTCCTCAACGCCAAGGATGCCGTCAGGATCGCCAAGGAAGCCCGGCCAGCCTTCATGAAGTTCCTGGAGGTGGGTCATGTTTCCTTCCTCCATAGGTGCTGACCAGAGCCAGGCTGCTGGGGGGGCAGGATGGGAGTTAATGGGAGTCAACTGGTAACCTGCTGCAGGTCCTGGGCTGGTGGGATGTTGGGTCCCTGCTGTGTCCCACCCATCCATGTCCCTCCTGGATGTTTTGCAGCAAAGCATGAGGGAGAACAAGGAGAAGCAGGCTCTGTCTGACCTGATGATCAAGCCAGTGCAGAGGATCCCGCGGTACGAGCTGCTGGTCAAGGTGGGTGCAGGCAGGAGGGTGTCTGGCATTGAGGCTGCTGGGAATGTGCCTCCATGGGATCCCAGAGTGGATCAGGCTGAAGGGGCATTATTAAAGCTCATCTCATTCCATGGGCAGGGACACCTTCCACTAGACCAGGTTGCTCCAAGCCCCACCCAGCCTGTCCTGGAACACTTCCAGGGATGACTTTTGGGTGGCTGTGCAAGGTGATGGTGTGCCCTGAGAAGCTGGTGGCCTCTTCAGAGGTGACAAACACCAGGCTGGTGGCGGCCAAAGCCCAGAGCTCCGTTCCTTTGCCAAACCATTCCTACATGGGGCCAATTTCCACGCCCAGCAGGCAGAGCGGTGCGGGAGGGGCTTGGGGGTGTCTGTGCCATCTGCCCAGGGTGACAGTCCAGCTGTCCCCGGGGCAGGACCTGCTGAAGCACACACCAGAGGACCACCCCGACCACCCCTTCCTCATCGACGCCCAGCGCAACATCAAGCAGGTGGCCGAGAGGATCAACAAGGGCATGAAGAGCGCGGAGGAGGTGGAGAGGAACGCCCGGATCGTGCAGGAGATCGAGTCCCACATCGAAGGGATGGAGGACGTACGTGTTGGGGGGCTTAGAGGGAGTCAGTCTTTCCTTCTCCCCAAAATGCCACCATTTCTGCTCTTTCTGGGGCACCCCAGGTTGGGACACTTGTTTTGTCCTCCATGTCCTGCCTTTGCTGTCATGGCCTTGGTGGGTTCCTGGGGGTCTGGGAAGGTGGGGATGCAGGAACAGGGATGAAGCCTCCAAGGCTCCCCCCTCACAAACCTCCTTGCCCCCACAGCTCCAGGCTCCACTTCGCAGGTTCCTGCGCCAGGAAATGGTCGTGGAAGTGGTAAGAGCTCGGTGGTCTTCCCTGGCCACCAGGGCTGTGGGGCCACACACTGGATGGGGCAGGGGGAGGCTGTGACTGTGGGGCATGGAGTGTCTGTGTCCCCATGGGAGGATCCAGATGGATGGATGGATGGAAAGAGCAGACAGATGGAAAGAGCAGATGGAAGAATGGATGGATCGGTGCAGATCAGTGGGGACAATATAAAATTTCCTAAGTACGGAGGAAGATAGGATGCATTTTGGAGCAGGCAGGAGGCAGGAGAGCCCAGAGCAGCCCTGGGTGACAGGGGCTGGAGGTGGAGACCACAGTGGTCCAGTGAGCCCCTGGCTGGTATTCCCATGGCCCAGGATCCTGTTGCACCTGCTCCCTTTGACCATCCCAAGGACACAGCTGGTTCTGTGTGATGTCACCCTGCAGCCTCCCCGTGTCACAGCAGCACGTGGGGACCCTGAGGCAGAGGGGGGTGTGGCCATTGACCCCTTGGTGTCTCCCACTGCCCCACAGAAGGCGGTGGGTGGGAAGAAGGACCGCTCCTTCTTCCTCTTCACGGACCTGCTGGTGTGCACCACGTTGAAGCGCAAGTCGGGCTCCCTGCGCCGCAGCTCCATGAGCCTGTGAGTACCGCCAGGCTTGGGGGCTCCCATGGGGCTGTCCCCCCTAGCTGGCTTGGCTTTAGGGTGGTGGAGGTGTGGGTGCAGCTCAGCCATCCCCCAACCTGGCAGGTACACGGCGGCCAGCGTGATCGACACGGCCAGCAAGTACAAACTGCTCTGGAAGCTGCCCCTGGAGGATGTGGACATTGTCAAAGGTCTGGCACTGCCCACTGGAGTGTCCCATCCCACCCCAAAGCCCCTTAGGGCTGGTGGGGAGGAGGGGTTGATGCCATGCACATGTCCCCACACAGGTGCCTCGCAAGCCACCAACAGGGAGAGCATCCAGAAAAGCATCAGCCGCTTGGATGAAGACCTCAGCACGTTGGGGCAAGTCAGCAAGCTGTCAGAGACCCTCAGCTTCCCCCACCAGGTATGGGGCTGGGCTGCTGCTCCCTGACTGGATACATTCCTAGTGGGACCACTCAGGATGTCCTCAGCAAGAGGGGAGAACCTGTGGAAGAGCTGGTGGCCATGACTGTCCTCAGAGGACTCAGATGCCACCAGCCCTAAAGCCACAGAGGGGTTTGGGACAGCTTCTGAAGGATGGCAGGGTGTGTCCAGGGTCAGCATCACATGGTGGCCTTGGTGCTGTCCCCTGGCCAGACACCTTCCCCAGGGGACCAACTGGGATGCCCTTGGTGGAAAGGAGAGCCAGTGGAAGGGCTGGTGACCATGAGTGCCCTCCAAAGGGGCCCCCAAAGCTGCTGTGGGGCTGGGGCAGCCTCTGAAGGATGGCAGGGGGTGGACAGCGGGTTATTGAGCACGTGGCTCGTGGTGACCCATCCCCAGGAGCTGCTGACATGTTGTCCCCGTCCCCAGAGCCTGGACGACGTCATCAAGGACCTGATGGCCGCCATCCACCGGGAGCTGTCAGAGAAGCAATCCCTGTCCTTCAGCATGGCCTTCCCCCCCAACAAGGTGGAGCTCAGCACCACCAAGGCCGACGGCACCGAGTCCTTCATCTTCGAGTTCCCCAACCCCGACGCCCGAATCAGCTTCGAGCAAGCCTTTGAGGATGCCAAGAAGAAGCTGGGTAGTGCCAGGGACAGGGGAGGTTGGCACCATTTGGTAACCCCCTTTCCTCCGCCGCTTCCTCACCCTGCAATTCCACTTTCCCAGCTTCCAGCAAGAACTGCCTGGACCCGGAGTTCCTCAAAGCCATCCCCATCATGAAGACACGGAGCGGGATGCAGGTACCCGGAGCGCGGGTTCCTCCATCCCGCGGCTGCCGAGACCTCCTGCACCACCCGATCTCACCCCACCCTTTTGCTCCCCCGGCAGTTTTCCTGCGCCTCCCCCAGCCACGGCAGCCCGGAGAGCTCCCACGAGGTTTGGGTTTGCAACAGCGACGGCTACGTGGGGCAGGTTTGCCTGCTGAGCATCCGCAAGGAGCCCACGGTGGAGGCCTGCATCGCCGTGTGCTCCGCCAGGATCCTGTGCATCGCCTCCGTGCCCGGCCTCCAGCGGCCATACAGGTAGGCAGGAGGCTCGGTTGGTGCTGGGGCCGGCGGCACGGGCGGTGCTGGAGCTGCCTGTGCCCCCCGTCACGGCAGGGAGCGCGCCGAGCCCCTGGGCAGCCCCTGCGCGGAGGACGCGGCACCGCAGCCCTGCCTGCACATCTCCATCTCGGGCTCGTCGCTGGAGCTCTCAGAGCCGGTGGACGGCGGCAACAGGGAGCTGGTGCCCTTTGACAGCGACGACACCGACGACGAGTCCTCGCCCAGCCCCTCCGGGACGCTGCAGAGCCAGGCCAGCCACTCCACCATCTCCTCCAGCTTCGGCAGTGAGTCCTCCCCAGCCAGCCCCTGCTTTCTCCCCCAGAGTTAGGGGCAGCTCCGTCGTTTTTCCTTGTATTCCGTGGGGAAGTCTGCAGGTGGAGGCTTTTGGACTAAGGACATCCTGGGAAAAGAGATGTGGGGCATCAGCCTGATGCTGTGGTTCTGGGATGGGTGGCTTTGGGTAGAACCTGGTGGGTTTTGGGGCTCAGCATCCCTCTGTCCGCCCCAGCCCCTGCTTAGGGAAATGTCCACTTTCTTGTCCCAAAATTACGGGCCTTCCTGCCTTAGATTCCTTGGGGAAATCTGCAGGTGGAGGCCTTTGAGCCAAGGAAATCCTGGAAACAGAGGTGTTGGGGAGCATCAGCCCAGCACTGTGGTGCTGGGATGGGTGGCTTTGGGTAGAACCTGGTGGGTCTGGGGGCTCAGCGCCCCTCTGTCCTCCCCTGGGCTTGATGTCGCAAGGGGACCTCTGATCTCTCCCCCATGACTTCGGAGGGCATCGGCTGGTCCTGGTGTGACCATTCCTCCCTCCTCCTCCTCTTCCTCCCCAGACGAAGAGATGCCGAGCTGCAAGGAGGCAGCAGTGGAGACGACAAGCTCGGAGGAGGAGCAGGAGCCCAGCTTCATGCCCATCACTGGCACCTACAGCCAGGCCCGGCACGGGGAGAGCCCCACGGACGGGCGGGCTCTGCGCCGCTCCAGCCGCGGCTCCTTCACGCGTGGCAGCCTCGAGGACCTGCTCAGCCTGGACCCCGAAGCCCACCAGAGCTCCATGTGGCTGGGCACCGAGGACGGCTGGTACGTCCCTGGGATGGGGGGGGACACCTGGATTGGATGTCCCCAACCCCAGGTGAGCCTCAGGCTTTGGTCTCCCACAGCATCCACGTGTACCAGTCCTCGGACAACATCCGGAACAGGAAGAACAGCATGAAGATGCAGCACGCAGCCGCCGTCATGTGCATCTTGTGAGTGGGGAACGGGGGGTTTCAGCTCCAGGGTGGGCTGGGGGGGCTGAGCAGGTTGGTAAAGGTGTTTCCTCCCCACAGGTACCTGGATAACCAGGTGTTCGTGTCGCTGGCCAACGGGGACCTCGTCGTGTACCAGCGGGAGGCAGGTGAGGCCGGATTGGGAATGACAAGAGGCGCTGCTGGGTTTTGGTACAGCCCCAGAGTGGTGGCTGTTGGGTGGGCGGCCCCCTGGGCAGGGATGCTCAGGGTGTTGGTGGCTTCCATGGAAAAGGACTGGAGACACCAAATGGGAGGCAGCTGGAGGTGTGCATCCTCCTCCTGGTCCCTGCTTGCCACTGGCGTCTCCTGGGAACATCAGTGTATGTCCCCTCTGAGGGGGGACCTGGACACAGACACCTCCAGCCGCTGCATCCCGCTGTCCACATCCAGCTGGACTTCCTTTGGGGACGCTGTAACCACCCACCCCACTCCCCCCGCCCTCACAGGCCGCTTCTGGGACCCCCAGAACTCCAAATCGCTGTCGCTGGGCTCTCCGGGGAGCCCCATCACCAAGATGGTGGCGGTGGCGGGCAAGCTGTGGTGCGGCTGCCAGAACCGCGTCCTCGTCCTCAACCCCACCACGCTGGCACAGGAGGTACCAGGGGCAGCACCGGGGGGCTAGGGGGGCTGGCGGGGGCGTCAGCAGCGTCACGGTGGTGTCACTGTCACCCGCAGCACACGCTCCAGGTGGGCCAGGACGGCGGGCGCAGCGTCACCTGCATGGTGAGCGCCAGCAGTGGCGTGTGGGTGGCACTCCAGGGCAGCGCCCAGGTGAGGCTGTACCACAGCACCAGCTACGAGCAGCTGGCAGAGGCAGACATCACCCCCCCCGTGCACAAGATGCTCGCTGGTAAGTCCCACCTGCCCGTGAGGGGATGATCCCGTGCTGGAACAGGGCAGTAATCCCCCAGGCATGGAATCGTGGAATTCCAGAATGGTTCGTGTTGGAAGGCAGTGGAAGGGTTGTCCTGTTCCATCCCCTGCCACGGGCAGGGGCATCTTCCACTAGAAGTCCCACAGATGAGTGGATAACCCCATGCTGAAACAGGGCAGTAATCCCACAGTCATAGCATCGTGGAATTCCAAAACGGATTGGGTTGGAAGAGACCTTAAAACTCATCCAGTTCCACCTGAGACACCTTCCACTATCCCAGGTGGCTCCAAACCCTGTCCTCCAGGGATGGGGCAGCCACAGCTTCTTCGGACAACCTGTGCCAGGGTCTGCCCACCCTCCCAGCCGAGAATTCCACCCCAGTATATCCCATCTAACCCTGCCCTCTGGCAGTGGGAAGCCATTCCCCCTTATCCCATCACCCAACCTGATAGAGTGCTTTACACCAGCCAGGAGGGCCATGGGGGCCCTTCCCCACATCCCCCGTGCCACAGACACCCCTGGGAGCAGGGGCTGGTGACACTGGTGGGGCTCACACCCCATGGGGGGCAGGATGGGGTGCTGATTTTGGGGACGCCCCGCAGGCTCGGATGCCATCATCCGGCAGCACAAGGCTGCCTGCCTGCGGATCACGGCGCTGCTGGCCTGCAAGGACCTGCTGTGGGTCGGGACGAGCGCCGGCGTGGTGCTGACCCTGGCGGTGTCGGCCAAGGCGGCCCCCACGCTCGTGGGGCTGTCCCAGGGACACACCGGCCACGTCCGCTTCCTCACGGCCATCGAGCTGCCCGACGGCTTCGACGTCCTCTTCCCGCTGCCCAGGGACACGGGTAGGTGGGGCGGTGACAAGCTTAGCCTGGAAATGTCATCGGAGTGTCCTTGTTAAAATCCAGGGTGAAAAACTGGAGGTGGAAGGTGGAGGGAACTTGTGCTAAACTTACCCCCCCCCAGCAGCACGAGTGACCCCAAATTTCCCAGGGAGACCTGAATTCCCATGGGGAAAAGCCACAGGAAAGCCATGTGCTGTGTCACCCAGCCCAGCGCTGAAGCTGGGATGGGATGGGGAGAAGAAGATGGGATGGGGAGTAGTGATTTTGAAGAGAGAGGCTAATGGGGATTGGAGGGGCTAATTTGGGGTGGGAGGGGCTATTGCAGATGTGAGGAGTTTGTTTGGGCCAAGATGTGGTGCCTGGGAAAGTGCTGGTGGGAGGGTCCTGGGATAATGCTGATGGGATAATGTCAGTGGAATGCTGGTGGGGTGGTGCTGGAGAATCATAGAACAGTTTGAGTTGGAAGGGGGCCTTGAAGGTGATCTAGTTGTTGGAGGGATGATGGTGGGATGATGGTGTTGGTGGGGTGATGTTGGGATGATGCTGTTGGTGGGATGGTGGCAGAGTGCTGTTGGTGGGATGATGCTGGGATGATGGGATGATGCTGGTGGGATGCTGTTGGTGGGATGCTGGCAGAATGCTGTTGGTGGGATGATGGGATGATGCTGTTGGGATGCTGTTGGTGGGATACCTCTGTGCTGCTGCCGAGCTGATGCTGGTGTGACCCTGCTGGGGAATGGTGGAGCCACGGGGGGACACCTGATGGGATACTGAGGTTCTGCACTTGGCAGGGGCCGAGAAGCCGAGCGAGGCAGAGAAACGAGACCCCTCGCGGCCCCGTGCACCCGCCCTGGGCCTGTCCAAGCCCAAGATGTTGGTGATCAGCGGCGGGGACGGCTACGAGGATTTCCGCCTGACCAGCAGCAGCGAGACCGTGGGGCGGGACGACAGCACCAACCACCTCCTCCTGTGGAGAGCGTGACCAGCCACGGCCCCCCGTGTGCAGAGAGGGGCGTCCCGGCCCCTTCCCCACCGCCCCCCACTCCAGCACCTCTCATCTCCAACCCGGCTGCTCTGTGTGCTCGGGGTTGGGGGGGATGAGCCCCGGTCCCCCCGCCGTCCCCCCGGCCACCGCACTGGACCGGGGCTGGGGGGGGATGCAGGATGTGGGGAGGGGGCTGTTCCCTCGGGAAGGCGCTGCGGGTCACGGAGCATCCCCGGGGCCCGGCCGGAGGATGCCAACAGCCCGGAACCTGCCTTGCTCTCCGGTTTTGTGTGTGCCTGCTTCACGGGCAGGGGGGTCCTGACGCTGTCACACCCCCCCCCGGCCCCCGGGACCCCCGGCCACGCCACGGGACCACCCCAGGGACAATATGGGCACGGTGTCCCCCCCGGCCCGGGCCTCCTGCTACCCCGCCTGCTCCATCGCCAGCACCCAGATAGCTCTGTTTGTTTGTTTGTTTGTTTTAAATATATATATATTATATATATAGAAACATCCTTATTTATTTGGGGGGCTCGGGGGGGTGTCTGGCGCATCCTGACATCACTGTCCGTCCCTCTGCTCTGGGGCTGAGGGATCCAAACTTCCCGGAGAGCCTGATCCCCCTGCTGGAGCTGCACCACACACGGGGGGCTGGTGGAGGGGGGCAGGAAGGAAATTGGGGGTTCCCTCCCATCCTCTGTGGTTCCCAATGGGATTTGGCACCCTGGGCAGTGGGATGAAGGCACTGCTGCACCTCCTGGGAAAGGACGAGCATCTTCTTCCCATTCCCTGCCAGCCCCCAGGGGTGGCCCTGAACTGAGCCCTGAAAATGAGACTTTGCTGGGCCAACCCTCTCCCTTTTGCCTTCCCCCCCCCATTTTCCTGCTTTCAGCTCAGGATCCAGGTGAGCTCCCCGAGCCTGGCACCCTGTTGTCCCCATGGATGAGCCAGGTGGGTGAGTGACAGGAATGGTGCCGGCCCACATGGAGCCACCAAAGGAGCTGGGGAGGAGGGTGTGCTATAATTGGGATGATGAGGATATTTTGGGAAGGGAGGGGCGGGATTTCGGTCACGTGGGGGCTCTTTATCATTAAAGGTCACCCCTATCACAATGAACCTGCTGTGCTCTCATCCTTCCCGGGGCTGGGGTTGCAGGGATGGCACAGCCAGCTCCCACCACCCACTGGCATCGCTGGGAATGCCACCAACTGGTGCCACGTGGGATGAAGAAACCCTTTCCACTACCCGGGTGCAGCTGCTCCATCCTGGGTAACCCCAAGGGGATTGTCCTGCGGGGGATCCCTCCCGTGTGCCACGGAGCATCGGGATGTGTCCCACTCCCTGGGTGGGCAAACAGCTGGAATGGGATAACAGGGAGCACGCTGCAAGCGGGGTGTCCCCAAGGTGGGAAAACTGTCCCCTGGGGAAGAGGACGAGGCCAGGGTGCCAAGTGCTACAGGGCACGAAGGGAAGGTGGGTGCAGCACCAGTGGGTTTCTTTTTCCCCCTGATTTTCCTGTTCCCAACTCAGGATCCAGGCAAGACCGGTGCTCCCAGAGCAGGGCACCCTGTTGTCCCCATGGGAGAGGTGACAACCCTGGGGATCAACCAGGGCGCCCCCAACGCCGTATTGAGACAAAAAAACCCTTATTAAAAAAAAAACACCAAAACTCCTTCTGGGTGAGGCGAGACCCACCTGGTCCTCCCGTTTTGCCCCCAAACCCCCTCCAGAGGGCGGGATAAAGCCCAGCATTCCCAAATCTCCCCTTTTCCCGAGCCTGCAGTTCCCGCCTTGTCCGCTAGACGGCGCCACCGGAGCGCCGGCTCGGGGGCGTGGCCAGGGCACGATGGGGGCGTGGTTTGAGGGCGTGACGTCACAGAAAGGGGCGTGGTTAACGCGATCGGCGCTAAGTGGGGTTCATTCATAGGGAGGAGGCGCGGGCGGAGGGGCAGGTAAGGGATACCCAAAGGGGGCAGGTAAGGGGTACCTAAAGGGGACCTAAAGGGACCCAAAGGGGGCAGATGAGGGGCAGGTAAGGGGCACCCAAATGGGACCCAAAGGGGGCAGGTGAGGGGCACCCAAGGGGCACCCAAAGGGGGCAGGTAAGGGGCACCTAAAGGGCACCTAAAGGGGATCCAAAGGGGGCAGATGAGGGGCAGGTGAGGGGCACCCAAAGGGCACCCAAATGGGGCAGGTGAGGGGCATCCCCCGCACAGGGACCCGCCCGACCCGCGGGGGGCTCGGGGTCATCCGCCCCAAGGGGTTATTCCCCCACTGCATCGAAAGGGAGGGCGGAGGGAGTGGTTTTTGGGGTGATGGGAAGGGGGGTCACCTTGGGTTTATCCCTAAGGAGGGCACGGGGGGAGCTGTGGGTGCCTGGAGGGGGAGCGGTGGGTCCGGGAGGCTCCGGCTCAAGGAGGGTGAAATAAAGGGTGGAGAGGGGCAAAAGTAGGTTAAGGCAAACTCGGCAGCGGCTCCTGGGGAGAGGGATGGGAGTCGGGATTCGCGGCGCGCCTCTCGGGCTTTCCTTCTTGGTGGTTTTTTTTTTTGCCGGGAGCTGGAAAATCCCAGGGATGGCAGCCAAAGTCCTGCTGGAGCCGGGATGCTGCGGCCAGGGGCTGCCCCCCAAAAATGGGGCTGGAAAGGGGGCTGCCCCCCAAAAATGGGGCTGGAATGATGGGCTGCTCCCCAAAAATGGGCTGGAATGGGGGCATGCATTCCA
>JAWWEW010000001.1:1119184-1139246 GCA_035583185.1 Anabacerthia variegaticeps | reverse complement strand
GTGCTCCCAGAGGGCTTTTCCACCTGCTGTGACCCTGACATTCCGTGTGTTCACGCACACACGTGTTCAGTCCCACACGTGCACACGGAGCTCTGTACTCGCACACTCCTCACCCCCTGCCACCCCTGGGGACCCCCCGAGTCACCTCAGCCCTGCTGAGCCCACCCAGCTCGTGCCATCGATGAGCAGTGTCCTCAGGGGCCACCCCAGACACCTCCCCAGCCTTTTGGGGACACCCTGACCCTGCTTAGCCCAAACCCTGCAGGGGCTCAGGGGGCCTGGACCTGCTGCTGTGAGTGGTGACAGCCTGGGGGGCTGCCCTGAGCAGGAGCTGTCCCCTCCACCGTGGGATGTCCCTGTGCAGTGACAACCACGGGCAAGTGACACCAGGTGGCTCCTGCAGAGCCAACCCAGTCTCACCTGTGCTCATCCCTCCTCCTCCACAGGTGGCACCAGGCCTGGAGGCCCCCTCAGGGGGACAGTGACACCCACACAGACCCCTGGAGGGGACAGAGGACACTGGATCCTGCTCGGAGCCACGAGGAGTGGAGGTGCAGCTTGGCTCCTGCTCCTGTTCCTGCCACCGAGGTGTCCAGTGGCAGCACAGCAAATCCAAGGCCTTGCCCGGATGGTGGGAAGGACTCCCTGTCCCTGAGGTCCAGCGTGGTGGCCTGATGGACACGATCTCTGGGAGCCACGACACCACAGCACAGCTCCATGGGCAGCACGGAGCCCATGGGATGCCATTCGTGGTCCCCTCTGGGGCTGTCGAGCTGAAGCCTCTCCAGGACCACCACGAGCTCCTGATTTCCCTCCATCACCAGGTGCCAGCGTTTGGGATAACAACAGTCACGGGATAATGGGATCACTCCCACCTCCCCACCAACCCAACCTGGGCATGGATTGCTCTGGGCCAAGCTGGTCTCCTGCATCCACCAACCCTCCATCCAAAGTCTCCACCAGCCCAGAACATGGTGGGGATGCTCCCTATGAAGGTCACAAGCTTCACTTCCCACAGGAGCTGTTTCTACAGGATCACACTGGGATCATCGGGACAACCCACCCAAGGTTGGGTTGGAGACCACCCAGCTCCACCACAGCCCCTGCCATGTGCTCATGGCCCATCCCATTCGCTCCCCAGCCACATCACTGTGCCAAAAAAAAAAAAAACCCAAACCGACCACCAAACCCCGGCGGGCTCTTTTATTTATTTATTTAAATTTTTTTATTATTTTTTTCATTTAATTTTTTTTTTTTTTTGGAAACATTTTCATAGTTCTCGAATGTTCTACATCTTACAGGAAATATCGGACAGTTACAAACTCTTGGCTGGGATCTGTCAGGGAGATCACGAACCTGATCTTCAGAACCAAAACCGCAACGGAAAGCGAACGGGAAAACAACCCCAAATTCCAGGTGGACAAACTGAGGCTTGGGGGGCTCTCCAGGGCAGCAGCTCAAGGCCATGTTCCCTCCACACCTCTGAGACTTGGAAGACGTGCTTACTCTTGGGTTTAAAGGGGGTCTTTTGGTTTTTCGATGGGTTTCTTTTTTGTATTTATTTTTGTTTAAAAGCTCAAATAATATTTAAAACCGAGCTGGTCTGGAGGTCACAATTAATTAAAAAATTAATGACATAAAAAGGGGGGTTGGAGCCTGCACAGGTTTGCTCCGTGCTGTGGGAATGGGAGGGTTTGGGTGCGATCCTGGGCCACTCTGTCTCATTTTCCCTTCCTCGCCATGCTCCCTGATGGATCCCGACCCTACAAATCCCTCCCTATATCCCAGGAAAACTGCCCAGCTCCACCCCTTGCAGGAGGACCCAGGGAGGCTGCAGGTGGCCACGCTGCATCAAGATTATTCCCTACAAACAAGCATTTCACTGCCCTTAAACCACAGATTTTCCTATTCCTGCCTTGCAAACGCTCCCACAAATTACTGGCGAATCTACAAGTGCAACCCCCTTTCCAAGCCTCCCAAGCTCCATAAAAGGCTTTATATTCCTTTTTTTTCTTCCCTATGGGAATGCCAGCACATGGCAGAGGAAAGATTTGGAAGCTACTCCTGGCTCAGGTGCTCCTGGCAAAGCCAAGGGAAGATGGGCAGAGGATCACTGTGTTTTGGGAACGGCAGCTGGAGGGCCTGAAAATGTTGGCAATTAAAAAATAAGCCCAAACCCCAAAAAACCCCCTGGATTTATGGATATCCAGTGGCTCTTATTGCTCTTGTTGGCTGGTTGGATTTTCCTATCAAAAATAAAGCCCCAAATGTGGGTTTTCCACCCCCCTAAAAAAGCCAGGTCAGATTTCACGCCCTCCAGCTGGGAACCACATCCTCCCAAATTCCCTGGGGGAATACAGGAGAGGGCAAACACGGTGGGAGGGGGCTCTGGGAAGGACCATATTCCCGTGGCTGTGGGAAAACCTGATCCTCTGAACATCCAGCACTGAAACAAACCCCTTCCATTTTAACACTTCACGGTAATTCCACCCCAGAACCGGCTTATTTATTATCCATAAAATCCAGGAGCAAATCCTTGCCTGGAGGGCCCAGCCACTTGGAGGCGTGATGGGTTCAAGCTCCAAGGGGGTCCCGTGCCTTGGGGGTCACCACTAGGACTAATACTCCTACTTTTCCCCCCAGATCTCCTGTCAGAGCTGGTGTTTGAAAGCAAAGGCAGGGACAGGGATGGGTTAATGGTCGGAGCAGCGTGTTGGGAATTATTTTCCCTCCTCTTTAGCTGGAATTTTAATCCCAGACACTTCCCTGGCTGCTGAGGATGGTTTAACCCCTCCTGCTCTTCCCCACTAATCCCAGTGTGATGGAAGAGCCTTTTCCATAACCAATGTCAGCAAAGCTGGACTATGGGAAACTGTTGGCCCCCAGCACTGTCCCCACACAAGGGAGGCCACGACCTCCCCAGGACCTTCACTTAGGCCATGACTTGACCAAGGAGAGTCCTTGGGATCAAGGGAGGGGCAGGGAACATCTCCCCACCAGCACAGCCCTATGGAGCCACCTTGGGAAGGAGCTTCCCCAGCCTGGCACTGTGTGGTGGCCCCAGAGCCAAATGGTGGCCCTGGTGCCAAGTGGTGGCCCAAGCCCAGCCCAACACGGGGTCCCAAAGGCCCTCAGTAAAGCCTCTGGCCCAAGAGGTGTCAAATATTTCCCCGCTCCGCACTTTGGCTGAGTTAATCAGGATTTCTGCTGGGGAATAGCAGGATGAGGAGTATTGGATCTGCTCTTGATCCACTCAAAGGAATTCAAACCCAACTGCCCCCTGTCAGCCCTCAGTGGGAGCACTGGGTGACCCTCCATATTCAGCTCTTGGAGCTTTCTCCCCACCTTTAGTGCTCTTTCGTTTCAGGAGAAAGTCCAACATCTCCTTCCCTGCCATGGGCCAAAATTTCAGGGATTGTTCCCAAAGTGGTGCCTGGGATAGTGGCAGGGTGGTGCCTGCTGGGGAGAGTCCTCTGCAGTGCCTGGACTGACCACAAAGCTCGCTGGACCCTGTTGTTCTTCTCCTTTCCTTCCCAAAGTGCAGCCCAAGGGTGCACCTTCCCCATCCCATAGGGGTGTCCAGCTTTTGTCCCCCTTGAGGTTGGGGAGGTCAACCAGAACTTTGCTCTGGATTTCCATTAAAACCAGCAGAACTGACCAGTTGCTGCCGCCGACACTCCACCTGACAGACCAAACCGGGGCTGCAAAAGTCCTCCTGGGTCCCTAAGCTGGTTCCTCCCCACCTGGCTCATGCTCCAGGAGCTCCAGGAGCTCCTCCCAGGCAGCAGAAGCCAACCTGGAAGACATCACCAAGAGCAAGGAGGTCTCATCCAGGTGCCAACAACAGGTCACCTTCTCTTCCACAAAATCCAGCAGCCTGACCTCTACACTACCATATCCTGGTCCAGGTGACCCTCTGGAGCCCTCAGGTCCATCAGGAGACATGATCCAGGCACGAGCAAAGCAGAGATATCTCAACACTGACTCAACACCTCCCATGGGTCAGAAACCAAGACAGGCAGTGCCCTGAGGGATTCCCCTCCCCAGCTCCAAACCTGACCTCTCCCAAGGCTCTGGATTTGACAATCTCAGAGCCCAAGGGACACGGGAGTTGCCAACAGGGTGCACGGAACGATTTTGGCACGTTGAGGGAAACCCCAAAACCCAACCAAGTTTTCTCCTTGGGAAAAGCAACAAATAAGCAAACCCTCATTTCTAAGACGGGTTAGCGAGAAGGGTTTAAAAGTAAACTGGCCCCAAGTGCTGTCTGCAAACTCCAACTCCTTCTGCTGCCCTCCACACAACTTATTGCCCTACTGGGACACCCCGAGGTGGGATGGGTGTCCCTGGCAGAGCCACACCCCCCGAAATGCCCACAGCCTGTGTGTGACCACTGTCCTCCACCCTGGTCCCTGTCACCTGGGCATCCCTTCCCTGCTCCCACCTCTCTTTCCTGGGAGGAAGGTGACGTGTTTATTGCTATTGTTCCTCTCCTCCCCTAGCTCTCTGAGCAGAGCAGCCAGAATTGCCCCCCTCTCTGGCCTTTCTCCACAGTGCTGGTGTTTGTGCTTGGATGGACATTTCTCCTGGACGTCTCGGAGTCCAAAGAATGGGAGAGGGCACCTCAACCCTCAAGTTTGGTCTCAGCCCTGCCAATGACACGGGTGCAAGGTGAAGCCACCCACCTTCCCCCTGGTCCTGTCTCAAAGACTTATCAACCAAACACCCTCTCTTCCCACACCACCATACTCTGGAGAAGCAATTCAGACCAACCCCTGGCCCTGGAGAAGACCAACCTTGGATCTGGAGCTCTTCAGACCAAACTGTGAACTCAGAGAAGCTCTTCAGGCCAACCCTGCATCTGAAAAAGCTCTTCAGGCCAACCCTGAACCCAAATAAGCTCTTCAGACAAATCCTGATCTGCAGAAGTTCTTCAGATCAACCTTGGATCTGGAAAAGCTCTTCAGACCAACCCCTGAACTCAGAGAAGCTCTTCAGACTGACCTGGGACCTGGAAAAGCTCTTCAAGCCAACCCTGAACCCAATGAAACTCTTCAAACCAACCCTGAACCCAGAGAAACTTCAGACCAACCTGGGACCTGAAGAAGCTCTTCAGACCAACCCTGAACCCAGAGAAACTCTTCAGACTAAACCCTAAACTCAGAGAAACTCTTCAGACCAACTCTTGGACCTGGAGAAGCTCTTCAGACCAACCCGTGGCCATCTCCTTTCCTCCTTCCCCAGCTCCCAGCACATCCCTGCCCGCAAGGAAGGATCCCCTTCTCCCTCCTGCAGCCCCAGGACGTGGCTGATGGGGAGCACCTCGTTTTCCCAAGCTGCTCCCAGGGCACGTGTCCCTTCCCATCACCTCCAGTCTGCCCAGTTGGAAGAGCAGCCCAAGGGCCCCGCCGGTGCCCAGTCTTCGCCCTCCCTACGCCAAGGCTAAACCACAGTTATATCCTCTTACTCCTACAAAAAGAAGGGATGAGTTCAGAATTCCACTGCAGATTTCGAACCTACCACGACAGCTATTCTGGAAGACACCAATTTGCTCGGAATACGTGACGGAAGATTGAACAATTGATACTCTCCAACTGAAAAAAAAACGGGAATAAACCTGCCTGTTTCATAAAACCAGCGCTGTGCTTCTCACAGTCCCCTGAACATCAACCACTCGGAAACTCTAGGCTTGGGCAACAACGACAACGACAGAAGGAGAACCCAAAAGAACAAGAAGTGGGGGATCTTTGCACCACTCGGCTGGCAAAGTGAAGATTCTGAGCTTTCCAACGACCAAAGAGAGAACTTTACTATTGCTCGGTGTCAGTTACGTGTGTTACACAACTCATGTGGGACGGGACGGGGAGAGGCAGAAGATTAGAAAAAGCAGCTCTTACAAAACCACTAAAGGATGCATAAAGTGACCCTTGCACTTGGTTTGTTGATTTTGTTCTTGCAAACAGACGAGGCGCTGCGGCCCGTGGGCCGTGGCACCGATGTAAGACTTGTGGAGTTGCATACGATGGTTGATTCCGGATCTGGGGAAGAGGAAATGGGGAAAAACAAGGAGTTACAATGAGTGGTGGGAGACTGGGGGCTTCCCTGTGCTCCTGCACCACGTAGAATGGATCCATGTGGAATTTAACCATCCCTGAGGACAGTTCCTTGAGCTCCGTGGTGGGTTCTGATGCCAAGGATGTGCCCATGGGATGCTCCCTGCTAATTTGTCCTGGGCAGGATTAGCCCAGTGGGATGTGTCCAGCAAGGAGGGATTTGGGATAAGACCAGGCCTGGGTGGGATCTCTGCTGGCTCCCGGTGCTCCCACCAACTGTGTTCCCATTAATTGGACATGACGGACCAAGAACAATCAGCTGGGATTTCTGGGATCCTGGGCACCACAGGGATGTGCAGCCAACCTGGGATTTCTGGGATCCTGGGCACCACAGGGAAGTGCAGGAACCCTGGGATTTCTGGGATCCTGGGCACCACAGGGATGTGCAGCCACCCTGGTGCTCACGGACAGGATGATCTCCCAGGTCACCATGGGATATACCCTTTTAGCAGGGAAAAACTCCATATCCCAGTGATGGGAGGGACTCCTGATCAGGGAGTGTAGGGATAGGACAAGGGGGAATGGTTTGAAATTGCCAGGAGGGGATTTGGAAGCAATCCCTCCCTGTGAGGGTGGGCAGGCCCTGGCACAGGGTGCCCAGAGAAGCTGTGGCTGCCCCTGGATGGCTGGGAGTGCCCAAGGCCAGGCTGGAGGAGGTTTGGAGGTGGATTACCGAGGCTGGAGCAGCGGGCTCACTCACATGGATTGGCCAGTGGATTACCAGTGTGGAGGTACGTAGCTGTAGGTGGGGGTCCCTTGAGCCCTGTACGTTGGCACGGACACGGGATGTGCTCCGATGGCGGTGTGTTGGGGGGTGGTCAACAAGGTTCCTGCAAGGGCACCGAGAAACACAGATCAAGGAGAGCTCCCTCCGGGAAGCAGTGCCATCCCAGGGGCAGGAACAGCCTCCTTTCTCCTCTTCCACCATCCCAAATATTCTTCTGCCCGTGAGAACTCAGTGGAAGGTGTTGGACTCATGGTTGGTGCCAACCAGCACCATGGGTGGAATGAACACACCTGAAGCTCCAGGATGTTTTCCATGCTGCTTTTGGTCACTACCTTGGCTTGCTAAGGGTTTCCCTTGTTTTTTTCCACTTTTCCTGGTCCCTAAAGACCAGCAGAGCTGGCCACTGACCTGCTGATATCTCCTCCCTGCTAAAGGCACTGGGCTAAGTTACAACAGATCTGAAACATCTGGAAAGGCTGAGGCATGCAAAGGGGGGAGACAAAAAAACCCCAACAGGTCTTCTAGGGAAAATTAGGATGGGCTTTGCCACTCATCCCCCAGAAGCAGTGCAGCTCTTTTGCTTCCTTTAAACCTTGGGATGCAGCAGGACTGATCCCCTCCCAGCCATGGAGGCACAGAAGGAGGGAGGGATTTTAGGCTGGACTTTGCACAGTGCCTTCCTGGGAAGGGAGAACACAGTCCTGGATGGCTCCATCCCGGGAGCAACTGGCTGCTCCAACCAAATTCCCAATTTCTGGGTATCTCCCTACAAAGGCTGTTACTGGAATTCCAACCCATCCACGTGTATTCATTCCATTTATCCAAGAGTGAGCAAGAGTAAATCTCTCCAGGTGGTTCTTGTCACACCCATCCCTGCTTGGAACAGGAGGTGCATCCCATAATAGTCCTATTCCCAGGCAGTGCAGATGCAAAAGGATGAATGCTGCACTTCTTGGCATCACTCAATATACACCGAGAGTTGTCAATGAGAGAAACACAGGCTGTGGAAAAATAAACCCAACCCATCCTGTGCCATCAACCCAAGGAATGCTGCACAGAAAACGGAGAGGAACTGGGAGACAAAAACCACGGATAATGTTCATTTTGCCAAACAAAAACATATAAGTGCCCTAAAAAAGGGCACTCCAGGAGAGGAATACAGCTGTGGAAGGGGACAAACCTGGTGGCTCCTCTACTTATGGGACACACAGGGGGGAGAACTTAAGGCTGATGCAGCACAGGGAATTTTTCCACTGGCTGTTTGGACACATCCCACGAGAGATGGAGCATCAGGGCATGGAGAGACTTCCCTGCTTACCTGCTGACATGGCCATGGTGGTCCCGGCGACCATGCCCATGGCCACGCCGTTGGTCCTGGGCGCGGCCACCGGAGCGGGGTAGATGGCCGAGGGGATGCTGTTGGGCTGGACCACGGTGGTGTGGTGGATAACGTGGGGCTGCGCCGCGTACACCGGCTGGGTGTAATAAGCTCCCTGCAGGAGAAGGGGGGGATGGAAACCCAAAATCATTCCATGTTTTTAGAGAGCTTTTCCAACCTAAACCATTCCCCAGTTCTGGAACTCCAGCACTGCTAAAAGGCTGGTGTTTCCTGTGGTGTGTCTCCTGGACAAGCAATCTGGGGATGGGTGGGATGGATGTGTGGGATGGAGGAGGCAACAGGACTGAGAGGGGATCAGCATCATGGATCAAGGAGTCAATCCATCTGGGAAAAACCTCCCTTTGGTGGGATGAAACAGGGCCTGGACCCGAAGACTTTGGCTGCTGGTGTAGAAAAGGAGTAAGAGAGGGAAGAAAAGGACAAGCTGTGGCTCTTGGATGATCCCAAGGGCTGGGAAGTGGCTTTCCAACAGGTGTCCAGGCTGCCAAGAGTCCCAGGGTTTTGAAACAAGGGAATAAAGGGAGCCAACAGAGAAAGCTCCACATTCAAAACAAGAGGGGCCTGAAACATGAGGGCCATGAGAGAGGGAAGGACCATCCCCAGGACACGCAGGCCCAGGAGAGGCTGCTTGGTGGACATTGAAAGGAGAGGAAAACCAGGGAAGCTGAAGGGCCAGATGGCTCTGAGGAGCTCGTGATCTTCAGTGGGAATGGGAATGAAGGTGATTTTTGGAGGACATCTGGCCCAAAGTGCATCCCTGCAGAGCATCTTGGCCCCAGCACATTGCTGGAGGTGGTGGCCATGCAGGAAAGGTGGGCCTGGAAATCCATCCAGGTGCTGGGGGAGGAGCTGCTCCCTGAGGACATGAATCTGGGTCGTGCCTGACGTGGCTGGTGCTGGTGAAGGTGACACAGGGGAGGTGGCAGGAGGGTGAGCCCAATGACCAGCAGCAAAGGGACCTTGGACTCATCCACAGCCTTGGGGAACAGCAACGTTTGAGAGCCAGGGAGGGTGGGGAGAGGTGGGTGCAGGGACCACCCTGGAGGTGATTTGGGAGGAAAGGCCCCCATTCCCAACAGGCTGAGCCACACCCAACAGAGGAGGCAGGAGAGAGACCCCACCATCCCTCAGCTCCACCATGAGCTTCTCCTTCCCACCAAGACACGGAGGCTCACCCCTGGAGCCCAGGAGATTCCTGCTGGGATCCTGGGGCCGTGTCTGGGTGTGGAGGTGAGGACCCCCCCCGGGAGCCCCACCTACCTGTGTGTACAGGTTCTGCTGGGGGTAGGCACTTCGGATGGGGTACATGGCGGTCTGGTATGGGTTGGGAGACGGCGAGTAGGGAGGAGGAGCGTTGTTGCTCTGGGTCGGTGGCACCTTGTAGGGAGTCCCCGCGGTGTACCCTGGGGAATGCAGGAGGAATCCCAGCTTTAGGGCTGGATCTGCATGGCACAGCTGGGCCACACACCCAGGAGGAGCTGAGGATGCCCCCTGGGCATCCCTGGGCATGCAGGGACACACCAGGGTCTGCTGACGCCACATGGAGAAGGATTTGCCCAGAGAAGGTGTGGCTGCCCCATCCCTGGAAGTGCCCATGGAGAAGCATTTGCCCAGAGAAGGTGTGGCTGCCCCATCCCTGGAAGTGTCCAAGGCCCAGCACCCTGGGCTACTGGAAGGTGTCCCTGCCCACTGGAAGAGCTTTAAGGTCTCTCCCAGCCCAAATCATTCTGGGATTCCATGATCTTTACCATGCACCATCCACCTCACCCACTGGGTGGCCAAACTCTGCCCCCAAACCCTTTCCTACTCCAGGACCTGCTTTCCCCCCTCTGATTTCAAGGAGAAGACAAATCCCATCCAGGCCTGGGTTGAACAGCAAAGGAATTTTGCCAAACAATATCCAGTTTTTTTATCAATTACAAGTGGAGATTTTTCCAAACATTCACAACTTGGCCAGGGGTCTGGTCTGGTGTGAATTTAGGCACCATGTCCCAGGTCCCTAAGGAATTGCAGGGATATCCCTTTTCCAAGATAAAGTATCCCAAAGGCTTTTAAAAGGTTATGCTTTATCAGGGAGGTTATCACCCCTCCCGGAGGCACCTTTGTCCTCCTCAGGGATGAGATTCCAAGGCTCCACCTGGAAAAGCCTGTTTGACTGTGAGCCCTGAACAGCATCTCCTCCCTGTTCTGCTCAGCCAGGTGGGAATTTCAGCTGTGTCCCTTGAAAATCAGGCTTTATTTTGGAATTCTTTCCATTCTAAGGGAACAGGAAATAATGTCCCTTTGGAGAGAAACACCTGCAGACAACCCCAGGTTGCTCTTGAGGACCAAATACTCAGTTCAGGGAGGGGTTTCACCTTCTCCACTGGAATTCCTCCTCTGGAGAAGCAGCTGGAGGATCAGGGCTTCGCTTCTGCATGGTTTTAACACAACCCTCAAGCCCAGGTTAGACCAGGCTTGGAGCAGCCTGGCCTAGTGGAAGGTGCCTATGGCAGGAGGGTTGGAACGAGGTGGTCCTTTAAGATCCCTCCCAACCCAGATATGATCCTAAATAACTCATTCCCAAACCAATGCCCCAGGTGGGTCCAAAGCAAGCCAACCAAAGCCCAGAAGGAAAGGGGTCCTTACTGAAAGCTGCAGAAGAGGCCTGGTAGGTTCTGTTCTCAGTGCCAGTGTCCACAGGGAGGTGGAAGGTGCCCTCGGTGGCACAGGATGAGGAGGTCTGAGGCCAGGCTTGCTTCATCAGGAGGGTGGCTGGGGTGGAGACAGAGGGCAGATGTCACACACAGCAGTGCAGAGACAAACCCCAGTTCTGCTTTGCTGCTCCTTCCCCTCCACCCCCACCTTTCATGGACAACAACCGAGCTGAGGGAGCTCCACAGAGCTGTGTGGCCACCAGCCCTCCCCACACACCACTGGTCAACTCTGTCCATCCAAACCAGCAAGGGCTGCCCTTGGCCTTGTGATTCCCAGCTGGAAAACAGGCTGAGCCCGGGGTGTGAGGTGTTTTATTCCCAGAAAAACCCTTGGAGATACCAGGATGGTCACTGCAACCATCCCATCCCAGTGCTGGGTGGTCCTTAGGAACTCTGGGAAGGCCAGCAGTGTAAGTTCCTGCCCTTGGAGCTCCACAGAAGGGACACTCCACGACTTGGGCAGGCCTTGGAAACCTTTGTGGAGTCCAGAGGTGTTTCATACCCCTCCATGTGTGCTCAGACTGGAGAAGTGGAAACGTGCTCCTCCCTCCTCCTGCTTCCCAAGAAAACCAGCAGGTCTGTGGGAAGTGAGAGATCCAAGCCCAGTTTCTCCTCCCTTGGGCACTGAGTTTCCTGCTCCAAGCTCAGCCCTCTCCCAGAGTTACCAAGGATTTCCAAGCTGCCCTGTTTACTTTCCCTGGAGAACCAGAAGTGCTTTGCAACGGAGACCAACATTCCCAGTGGGAAGCGTGAGGTGAATGGCACAGTCCAGAAGGGAAGAGCCCAACAAAGGCTCCTTCCCAGGGAAGGATGTGCTGAGAATGCCATGGAAACTGCTGGAATTGGCTCCTCCACAGAGGGGCTTTACCTGGGGCGTAGCCGGGGCTGCTGGTCGGGTACATGTTGGGATTGTAGGCCGGGGCAGCCGTGGGATAGCCCGTCGGATAACCTGGAATGAGACAAAAAAAATCAGGATTTCTGTCAACACAGAGCCAGGATGGACAACACCTCTGGAAAGCAACAACCTGGGTGAGCAGAGAGGGAATGGCACACCTGGGAGGGAAAGCACGGCCGTGTGCCAGGGGGTCGGGGGGACTGGGAATGTGCTCCACGTGACAGCATCAATATTTCATCCCTCTTCCCACAAAAAATGAGGGCAGTGCCTGGAATGCAGGACACAGGGATGGTCACTGGAGGGAAGGAGGGAGGGAGGCACACGGCAGCACCGACCCCTCAGAGACAAAAACCTCCCCACCTTGGCCTGTTCCGTTTTCAGAGAATCATGGAATACCCTGAGTGGGAAGGGACTCACAAGGATCATCCAGTCCAGCTCCAGGACACCCCAACAATCCCCCCCTGTCCCTGAGAGTGTTGTCCCAACACTCCTGGAGCTCCAGCAGCTTTGGAAGTGCCCACCCTGGGGAGCCTGTTCAGTGCCCACCACCCTCCGGGGAGGGAACTTTCTCCTGGTGTCCCAACCCAACCCTGCCCTGGCACAGCTCCAGCCATCCCCTCGGGTCACCATTTGGCTTTGGTTTCCTGCCACTTCTTGGAAGTCTTCCCTCCTGGAAACAGCCACACCTGGATAACTCCATCCCTTCTCCTGTGCTCCTGCACAAATCCCTTGGACAGACCAAACAGGGCCTGTTAATCCTCTTTTTCTGGTGGTGAATTTGGCCTTGCTGAGGTTCCCTACCACAGTTTGTGCCCTTGGACATCATCCTGGAGCAGAGCCAAGCCAGTGGTGACAAAGTGACCCTTGGAGAGCCCTCCTTCCCCTGGGCACTGCCAGCAAAGGCTGGAGACATTTAATCAGCAGTCCATTCATACTCTCCTTTTTCAATACTTTAGAATATTGAAATATTAAAAATATAACAGGTCTGGCCTCCCCCTTTCTGAGCATCCCCACATGGGAATCTCTCCCTCCACGCCCCAAATCACCCAGCTCTTCCACTATGTGCCAATTCCCAAATCCCGTGGCCAAATGAGGTTCATTGGAATAAATCTTAACCACCACTCGTGGCCAGTGGAGTGGAATAAATGAGTGTGTGTTCCCCCCTCTCATTTCCATGAGGGATGTGTTTGGCTCCTAATCAGGTTAATTAAAAATTGCTGGAGCTGATTCAGTTCAATGGGGTGTTTTTAGGCACGGAACTGTCATAGCCAGGAACATCTGAAGCTTTTTTAGCTATCAAGGAGCTCCTCAGAAGGTTCTCTGCAGCCCCAGTGGCTGCAGGCAGAACATCAGTGGTGAAGATCTTCCATCAGGAATGTCCTGCTCACTCTCCACTCCATCAGAATGTATTCATTTCTTTTCCAGGACATTCATCATTCCACAGTCTTCCCATTTCCTCTGTGATCCCACTTTCCATCCCGAGCAATCCTGGTCTTTGCTGCTGGTTGATTCCCCCATAAATCCTGAATCCCATAAGTTTAATAAGTCCTTAATTAACAGTCCTTAACAAACACAGTCTGGCCACAGGTTGCACCTGAGGTACCACCAGCACCCTCTGCCAAACTCACCCAAAAAATCCACCTCTTTTATCTGGACCAAAATTTCCTGGAAAACCAGCCTGAAATAAACCAAAGCACTCTCAGATCACAGGAAAACTGTGGCTTTGGGAAAGGTTTTCCAGCCAGACACTTATTGAGATTCAGGATTATTTCAGGTGGATGGAGACAAATGGGTGCTTATGGAGTTATGGAGTCACTGAGGTTGGAAAAGACCAAACAGACCAAATCCAGCCTGGCCTTGGACACTTCCAGGGATCCAGGGGCAGCCACAGCTTCTCTGCCCAACCTGTGCCAGGGCAAAAAACATCCTCTTTTTAGGGCCATTTCCTTCACACTGCACAGACTCATTGGAAAGAACTCCTGGAAGTCCTGGGAATGGCAGAGATGCCTCTGGCATGGAAAGGGATGGAGAGAAACCCTCCAGAGTTGGCCTGAACATGTGACATGGTCTGTTTGTCTCCACTCCAGAGGGTCCCAGTGCTGACACAATGAGGTCCTGCCTGCCTGCAGGAGCTTTTCCCAGCTGGAGGTCAAAGACAAGGGGATGGATGGTGGGACCTCCCCACCCTGAGGAGCTGGAGACTCCTGGTTTCTTGGGAATTAGGCAGGAGAGCAAGGAATCTGCACCAAGCTCTGAGCTCACCGTGGTTGCACGATGCCAGAGATCAGCTTGGAGCTGCTGCCTTCACCATGCCAGGCCATTTGGAGGCTTTACATGCCCAAAAAGCTCTTAAGGAAATTCCAGGAGCATATTTTGGGCACTGATCACCCTCCTTTTCTCTTGCTCAGGGAAAACCTGCTTGGACAAAAGAGATGATTCCCATTTCCACCCTTCTTCCAGTCCCACCTCAGACTGACTTCCCACAAAGCTCCCAGGCCCTGGAGCAGCTGGCTGGGAACAGGAGGCATCTGGATGAGCCAAACTGTCTAAAGCCATTAGTGGGAGAGGTGATGGCTGGGGAAGAAATAAAGCACAGTGACAGAACTGTCCCCCTGTCACTCAGTGTCACATCCAGACTGTGCTGCCACAAGTCCTGGGGGTGGAAAGTTCTAGAAAATCCTTTCAATCATTCCATGCTGCTGCTCCCTGCAGTTATGGAATTAATTCTGGGCTCCATGGACCCAAAGCAAGAGGTTGATGAAATAAAGGGGTTGGTGCTCCTCAAAAAGCCATTTGTTTTCCTTAAACACTCAGCTGTGGCTCAACCTCATCCAATAATGTTTGCCATCTGGAAAAATGAAGGGAAATCCCTTTTTTAAAATGTTTTCTGGGACAAGTCACTGTTCCCTGCACAGGAGAGTTTGTTCCTACAGAACCCATGGGACTGGAGGAGCTAAACATTGGCCTGTGCTCAGTGTTGAGTTTTGGGGTGTCAGAGATGCCTCCTCAGACAGGAATTTCACAGGACAAGCAACAAGGGACTTGCTTGGAAAAATGATGGCAAAAAGCCACACGTTACTTTGATTTTGGTTTATGCATTCCAATTCAGGTGCTTGAATTTAATACCTTAAAAAAAGGTCTTCCAGGTGTGCTGCCAAAGCCCAAACCCCCAGGGCTGCTGTTTCCTTGTGCCCTGAGCATGATCAGGGATTAACAGAATAAAAACTGCCCAGGAATCAATCAATTAATCAGCAATCAATGGACTAATTAAGCACAAAGATGGTCCTGCTTCCCATCGCCCTCCACATTCCCCTCTGGAACTGGAAGATTGATTCCCATCCTGATTCCACCAGAGATAATCTCGATTCACACCCTTCACCACGATCTCTGGGGACATCAAATTCCCTGTTTCAGCTCTTTTTAGAAGGAGACAATTCCAGAACTGTCCCAACGATGCTAAAATCAAACCACTGCCCCAAAGGGCCGGTTTTAAAGTGGGAACCAGGAGATTTTCACTTGCAAAGCTAAAAATTCCAAATGATGAGGCATTTAGGGCTGCAGGAAGAGGCCAAACCCAGGGAGTTCAGGGATCCCAACACCCTTGGACACTGAAATACAAAATGCAAATGAAGTTCCCAGTGCCCACGTGGGGTTTTGCCCTCTCTGACCTGGCACAGGGCACTGAGCTGCTCCCACATCCATAGCTCAGCCCAGCAGGGCAGCTCTGGGTGGGAAAAGCCTGACTGGGCCCCTCTCTCACACATCTGGGCCACATCTGGGCCACATCTGTGCTGGGGGAAGCTCAGAACCCCCAGTGCTCAAACTGGCAAAACTCCAAGGGGTGCTGGGAAATAAACTGGAATTGCACCAGCCTGGAAGTGCAAGGGTCTCGTCAGGGGAGAGCCCACAAAGACCCCTCATCCCGAGATTTTGTTGTTCATTTCCCAGTCAAGAGCTGGGATGGCATTCCCTGATTTCCACACAGTTGGGAAACCCACCAGCTCCTGCCCAGCTCCAATTCCATTCCATTTCCTAATCCAATTCTAATTCCAATTCCAAACCATTCCATTCCATTCCATTCCATTCCATTCCACTCTGTTCCTTTGTTCTGTTCCACTCCATTCCATCCTATCCCATCCCAATCTGTTCTGCCTTTCTCTGCTCCACATCCAATCCTTGATCTCATCCCACCTGATCCAGCAGTGCAAGGGCAAATCACATCCCACCCTCATTTCCACTCCAGGATCCACCCACAGAATCCCTGGATACACCCAAAAACAGCTCCCCCAAAGCCATTCCCACCACATTTTCCCCGGATCCTCCTGTCAGCCACTTCTCCAGCCTCAAACATTCCTGCAGTCCCACTCCTCCAAACAGAGCCCTTGGCACCCACACATGCCCTCCCTGCTCCCTGACTCCTGCCCTCCCTTTTCCAGAGCCTGGGAGGTGTGTCCTGCCCTAGGTAAGATCCTGGAATATCCATCTATTCATAGCCCCTCACCTCTCCAAGTGCAAATCCAAGGCTCTGCACAGCCAATCCTCCCCCTCCTGAAATGTCTCTTCCCATCACATCCAACCCTCCCATCTACTGGAACTGCAGCATTTTAATCTTGGAATATTAAAGACTCTTCCAGCCGGCACTTCAAAGGGAAAGCAGCCAATAAGGACCAAACAATTCCAGGGCAGGGGCTTTTCCCTGCTCAGCTCACGAAATAAAAGGTGATTTGCCTTCTCCTCAATTCCTGGGTGTGAATTTTAATTGCTTTCCAGACACGTGCAGGATGCAATCTCCTCCTGTGTTGGCCCAAGGATTAGGGCAGGGCCAGGGTAAAGCCAGTTTTGATTAATATGGAAATCAGAAATTGCTTCCCAGAGAAAGTGGGGACTGCTCCGAATGCTCCTTTGTCCCTGGGGAATTACAAACAGAAGGAGTAACAAGAGGCAGCTCCCTGAGCCTTCCAACCTGGGCGAGGCATGCTGAAAGATCTCTGAAAATACATCCCGATGGGAAAATGGGATTTCGAGAGTTAGGAAAGGGCTCAAGCTGAAGACAAAGAGTTGGATCCCCACGGAATGGGGAAGATCAGTTTATCTGGGGAATTTAAAAGGTGATGAGATCACACAATTCCTGAGATTTCAGCCAAATTTTATGGTTAAATTTGCTCCCAAATCAAAGCTGATCTTGCTGAACTCCAGATATTCCTCAGGACCACCCAGCTGGATGCCTGGCATCAAAGGTGGTTTAGAAGGAGGGGAAAAGGTACATCCTGGCAAGGCCAAGCCTGGGAAATCCCACTGGAGCTCCCTCTGGAATCCAACACTGAGAAAAGATAGAGGGACCCGCTGGGAGAAGCTCCTGGGGTTAGAAACGTCAAGATGTGGGAGGAGAAGTTTTAGTGGGAAGACACAAAGTGGGAAAACATGGAAGCCTTGCAAAGCCAGAGGCTGAGCCTGTGAGCAGGAGGGGAAATTCCATGTTGACACTGTTCAAAAGGGATCCAGCACCACGAGGGGCTTATTTATATTTATTTATCTCTATCTAGCCCTGCCCTCTGGCAGTGGGAAGTCATTCCCATTGTCCTCTCCCTCCATCCCTCGTTCCAAGTCCCTCTCCAGCTCTCCTGGAGCCCCTTTAGGCACTGCAAGGGGCTTTGGAGGGGTAAAATCCAGACAGGAAAGAGCTGGAGGGGTAAAAAATCCAGACAGGGAAGGGTTGAGGGGTAAAATGCATACAGGGAAGGTTTGGAGGGGCAAAAAGTGCACACAGGGAAGGTTTGGGGAGATAAAAAATCCACCCAGGGGAGATCTGGAGGGGTAAAATCCATAAAGAGGAGGTCTGGAGGGGTAAAACCCACACAGGGAAGGTTTGGAGGGGAACAGTCCATAAAGGGAATGTTTGCAGGGGTAAAGGGGATGTTTTCAGGGGTAAAATCCATAAAAGGGAGGTTTGGAGGGGTAAAATCCATAAAGGGAATGTTTTCAGGTATAAAATCCACACAGAGGAGGTTTGGAGGGGTAAAATCCATACAGGAAAGGTTTGGTAAAATCCACAAAGGGGAGGTTTGGAGGGGCAGAAAGCTCAGCAAAAGCTCCTTGCCAGCCCCAAGCAAACCCTGAGCAGACCCCCAGTCCCTCAGCCCCGCCAAAGCTCCCCCTTTTCTCTGCCAGGCCAGCTAAATACTGATCCCAAAACATTCCTTCCCTTTCCCCAGCCTCAAATTGCTGCAAGAAAAGCAACCAAAGCACCTTGGAGGAAACACTCATGAGACCCACGTGCCTGTCCATGAACTGAGCGTTCACTGCTGCCCAGGAGGGGTCAGGAATCCCAAAAAAACACGGGGAAAAGGAAAGGAAAGTAGGTCAAACAATTCCCATTTGCTGCAAAGGACAAAGAGAGCTGCAGGTTTTTTTATTACCTTATGCAATTGCTCCCAAATATCTGAGGCTTCCTTTTTATCTGATTCAAATCCCACGGGAGTAATCCCTGATTAAATTGAGGGGGTGTGAGATTTCATTAGGTCGCCCAATTTGGAGCAGATTGGATAATGAAGTTCCCTCATCCTTCGGAATTAAGGGGGGAAAATGAATGCTGTGATTTTTTACCTCCCCTCCCCCAGCTGGGAGATTCCTGGGATCCATGGGAGGCATCCGTGTCTTACAGCTCCAGCTCTGCACATGACCTTGGATCTACCAATTTCATGGAATGTTTTCAACAAGATGGTGATTTCTCCCCCCAGAATAGCCCTTGGATTAATTTGATGTTATCATTTTTCTGCTGGAAAGGGGGAAATGTTCATAGGCAGCAGATGCTGCATTAAGTCTTAATTCCCCATTCCAAAGAGCTGGACAATTCCAGGAGAAGCCACCAGCTTCCTTCATGGAAAAAAGGCTCCATGTTTAGACAAAGCAGGAAGTTTGGAGTTTTTAGATGGGATATTGGGAAGGAATTGGTGGCTGGGAGGGTGGGCAGGCCCTGGCACAGGCTGGGCAGAGAAGCTGTGGCTGCCCCTGGATCCCTGGGAGTGTCCAAGGGCAGGTTGGAGTAACCTGGGCTGGTGGGAGGTGTCCCTGCCCAGGGCAGGGGTGGCACTGGGTGGGCTTTAAGAAGTCCCTTCCAAGCCAAGCCAGTCTGTGATTCCATGGCCATGCTCCACCACATCCTCCCTCATGCCCTGTGTCCCACATGTCCCACACATCCCACGTCCCACATGTCCCACATGTCCCGTGTCCCACATGTCCCACATGTCCCACATGTCCCACATGTCCCACATGTCCCATGTCCCAGACATACCAGGCAATGACACAAACTGGAGCTTTAAGCCTCGGACATCAGGAGACTTTTGCTGCCTGTCCAAGAACTTTGGAAAATGAACTGGGAATCAAAGGCAGGAAATAAAATAGACTGGAATGAGAATGTATTGATATGAATGCTCTGGCAGGGGATAAAGGAACAAGAGGACAAGCAAGGAGAGAAGAGTGAAACTCCAAACACAGCCCAGCATTCTCATCCCTCCCGTGGGATCCAGCTCCAAATGTTCCAGACACCTCCTGCTATCACTGGGCACTTCCATGGAAAGCTATCAGCTCCCTGCTAATTTAAACAGGGAAAAGGCTTTGCCTGAGGTGACCCAGGCTCTGTGTCCTGGACAGGGTGTTCCTTCTGCATCCCACAGGAACGACCCCACTGGTGCCGTGCCAGCAACAATCCCTTGGCTCCGGGAGGATTCATCCACAGCAGCACCACAACTCTGAACTTATGGGAGAAACCCACACCCAGGACAATTGTGGGATATATGGATTAATGGGGAAAAGTGAGCAGGAAAAAGGAAAACCTGCCAGGAAAAGAGAGCACAAGGAAATGAAGGGAAAAACACCTGAACAAAGTCGGTGAATCAGCAAAATCCAACAAACTCCTCCTGTGAGAGGGGTAAGATAGGAGAGATTGGGGGGAACAGTCAAAGAAAGCTGGAGAGGGATCTTGGAGAAGGATAGGGAGGGACAGGACACAGGGAATGGCTTCCCACTGCCAGAGGGCAGGGATGGGTGGGATATTGGGAAGGAATACGATCCCAGAATGGTTTGGCTTGGAAGGGAAGCCAAAGCCCACCCAGTCCCACCCCTGCCCTGGGCAGGGACACCTCCCACCAGCCCAGGCTGCTCCAGCCTGCCCTTGGACACTCCCAGGGATCCAGGGGCAGCCACAGCTTCTCTGCCCAACCTGGGCCAGGGCCT
>JAWWEW010000001.1:1093858-1119084 GCA_035583185.1 Anabacerthia variegaticeps | reverse complement strand
TCCCAATATCCCATCCAGCCCTGCCCTCTGGCAGTGGGAAGCCATTCCCTGTGTCCTGTCCCTCCATGCCTTGTCCCTAGTCCCTCTCCAGCTCTCCTGGAGCCCCTTTAGGCACTGCAAGAAGTTCTGGGGTCTTTCCAGACCCTTCTCTTCTCCAGGTGAACCCCCTCAGCTCTCTGTGCCGATTTAAAAACAATAAATAAAAAAAATCAACCTGCAAGACGATGCCCAGGAGAAAAAACCCTTGTGAAACAATGGGGATGTTGGGATTTGGCCTAAAAATGCCACTGAAATGCCCCTTCAGGCAGAGTTTCACTGTCCTGGAAAAGGAAGAGGGATTTGATCACACTCCAGGAATGCACAGAGGGACAGGACAAGGGGTCGAGGGCACAGCACAGCCAAAGGAGAGTTAAGATTGAGGATTTTTCCCAGGAATTTTGGAAAGAGGCACTGCAATCACTGCCAGAGTAATCAGCTGGAGCTCCAGTGGTGCTGGAGGAGAGGCTTTCAGATTGTCTCATTTCCATCTGGAAGGAGGTCAGGAGGGATTCAGGAAGTAAATAAATCACCTGATTAGGAGTTCAGGGCATTCCAAGGACTCAGGCAATGAATAGTCCAGCAGGTCTTTGCTTCCCAGAGGCTGATCAAGAACCTGAACAGCAGAGGTGATCGGGGCAGAACACTGAAGATCCCACCTTGTTCCAGGGGGAAAAGGGACATTTCAGTTCCCGAATTGCCTTTTCCATGTCCATTTCCTTGTTACCTTCGCCATTTTCATTTCCTTACCACCTTTCCCACTTGACCTTCAGAAAATAAAGGTGGAGAAGAAGGAGAAGATCCACAGGAAAGGAGGGGCAAGCTGTGACCCCACAGGGGTGGGGTGGGCTTTCCAGAAGCTGAGGGTATTCCTAGTTGTTCCTCTGAATCCGGGCAACATTTAATCCCAGAATATCACGCTGCTCTGCTTGAGCCATGTCTGTCCTGTGGGATGGACCAGAGGTGTCCCTGCCCAGGAGATGACCTTGGAAGGTCACTGCCAACCCAAACTGTTCCATGACTACGACCCCAGCTGTTCCTCTCCCATCCTGCCATCCCCAAACCGAGCAGCCTTTTATGTCCCCGCTAATTGCCCATTCTTGGAAAACAAAACACTGCCGTGTTCAGCATCCCGAGGCAGGGCTGTGAATGGGCATGTGCTTGGGATGAGCCTCCTTTCCTGTCTCTGCCAGGTGACTCATCCCCCTGAATTTGGGAGGAAGAGGAACTCCATTGAAAAAGCAGCCCCAGCTGCCAAAGCTTTGTGTCCGCAGATCCTGTAAACTTTGGGAGGAAAAAAACCCAAAACCCACACAAAACCAAACCCAGTGTGCAGAGCTGGGGATGCTGAACCTTCCCAGAACAGCCATAACACTTCCCAAAGAAAACTGGGAGGACAAAAAGGAACATTTTGGAATTTGGAGGTCTTGATGTAAAGGGAAAGCAGGTTTTGAGGGGCTGCTGTTTGATGTCCACCTGCCCAGTGCTCGCCCTGTCCTGTCCCTCCATGCCTTGTCCCCAGTCCCTCTCCAGCTCTCCTGGAGCCCCTTTAGGCACTGCAAGGGGCTCTCAGGTCTCCCTGGAGCCTCCCCTTCTCCAGGTGAACACCCCCAGCTCTCCCATCCTGCCTCCATATCCAACATCCCAGATCCCCTGAAGTCCTGTTCTTTCAAAACCTGGCACCAGACTCAGAATTTTTTCCAGCAAAAACTCCTGGCTGTTGCAGCATCTCCCTTTGTTTCTTAAACACCTCAGAAAGCAAGGATTTTGGGACAAACTTCGCAGGAGAGGCTTCTCCAAGGCCAAAGCAGGGGCAGATGGATCCGAGCTGCTGCCAGATGGACACGGGGAGAAGTATCTGCACCACCTGGAGCAGCCCATCAGCCAAGGAAGCCCCAGGGAACTCCAGGGATGGTTTAACTACTGCTTAGTGTAGGACCTGGTGGGTAAACAACGGGATGAATCCATGGCAGTTGAGTCAGGGCCTGGCAGGATTTGATCCCAAGCTTAAGGCCTCTGGAATTCCCTTCCCTCTGGAATTCCCTTCCCGTGCTTCCCACCAGCCACACACCAGCTCCCCTCCAGGCTATGACAGCCAGGACTTTTCCCTCAGGAATAGAGGCTCCAAACCCACTCAGGTCACTCAGGCCAACAACAACTTTAGGGATAATCCTCCCATCCGGAGCCACCCTTGGCAAAATCCTACCTGAGAAAGAACATACGTGGAGATTGAGACCAGTTTGGATCTTCTTCCAAGAAGAAATTTCCTTCCAAAATAATTTTTTTCCCCATTCTAAGGCTCTTCAGCAAGCACTGGGAGATCTGACCTAAGATAGAGGATGGGAAAGGTCTCCTGGAGCTGGAATGTTGATCTGCTGTCGTTTTGGTAAAACATCAAGAGATGTGAGGGAACAAGTGATGGGGTTTTTATGTAAGCTGAGGTTTAAATGAACAAAGTGGTGACTTCATTTAAGTCATGAGTTAAAGGTGACCTCAAGTTTACAGCTCTGGTGGCAGATGAGGAACTTCTGCTTTCCATGGGAATCCAGAGAGAAGATGGAAAGAGGGAAAACCACAGTGGCAAAAAGGTCCTGAGCTCCAGGTACCCAAAACCAGAGGAGAAAAGGTAGGACTCAGTCATGAGCAAGGAGAAACAAGTCTAAGTGGAGCGGAAATCCATCAGTTGAAAGAGAGAAGCTTCCTTTGTATCCATGAAAAATATTTTCTGGGAGAGAAGCACATGGAGGACAAGGACATATCCAGGAGGATCCCAGTGAAAGCTGCAGGTGGAACAAACTCAACCTCTGAAGGACAAACCACTCCATGACTCAAGATCCACCCTGACAATCCACTCTCAAGCCAAAGTCCAATAAAATGCCCTTTGACAGGACCTGGAATTGTCATGCTGGGAAGAATCCAGGAGCTGCAGCAGCTCCAGCCTGCCCTTGGACACTCCCAGGGATGCAGGGGCAGCCACAGCTCCTCTGCCCAACTTGTGCCAGGGCCTGCCCACCCTCCCAGCCAGCAATTCCTTCCCAGTATTTCCTCCCTTGGCATTTCCATCCCAGGGTTTTTTCCCATCCTATTTGTGCTATTTTGTCCCTCTAATCCGTTGTCCCCTCTTTGCTTCCCCCCAGCTGCTCCTTCCAGGCACTCCCGTGGAATTGTCCCCTCGTGGATGTGGGATCCGTGCAGAATAAAGATGAAGCTTTCCCATTAATTCCCCACTCCGGTTCTCATGGCAACAGGTTACAACTCTCCCCATTGCCATGACAATCTCCTGCAGAATGGTTGAAATGCAGCTCGGAGTTATTTTTAGTTTGGCCTCTATTCCCATGGAGACCAACTTTTCCTGGAAGTGTTTGATGCTTTGTGCTTGGAGCCTTTAATGAGCCTGCTGGAAGTCTGGGAGTCGGGAAAGGCCGAGAGCTCCGAGGTCACCCCAGCCCTCCCGGAGCCCCCCTTTGTTCTACTGGGGCACTTCTTCTTTCTCATTATTCCCTTTTCTTGTGTGATTTGTACCATTTACATTTCCTGGAGTGCTCCAACCCTTCCATTCTGTGCACATCCCCCCATTTTTTATTCTATTCTTTGCACATCCCCCATTTTTTTATTGCATTCTTTGCACACCCCCCAGTATTTTATTCTTTGCATATCTCCCAATTTTTTATTGTATTCTTTGCACACCCCCCAGTATTTTATTCTTTGCATATCTCCCAATTTTTCAGTGTATTCTTTGCATACCCCCCAATTCTTTATTGTATTCTTTGCACATGCCACTATTTTTATTCTTTGCATATCCCCCATTTTTTTATTCTATTCTTTGTACATCCCCCAGTATTTTATTCTTTGCATATCCAACAATTTTTTATTGTATTCTCTGCACACACCCCAATTCTTTATTGTATTCTTTGCACATGCCACTATTTTTATTGCATTTTTGGCATTAAATTCTGCCTTGAAAAGTTCAGGTTTTGCAGAGGGGAAAAAATCCACATGGGAAAAACCCCACAAGAGCGAGGATAGGACATTTAAAGGGGCAGATTGGAGTTGCTGCCTGTACAGCCTTTAAGGACCTGTAGGCACTCCTTGAATCCCATACAGGAATTTTTCCCAAGGGCCTGGAGTGACAGGACACAGGGAATGGCTTCCCACTGCCAGAGGGCAGGGATAGATGGGATATTGGGAAGGAATTCTTCCCTGAGAGGGTGGGCAGGGACTGGGAGGGAATTCCCAGAGAAGCTGTGGCTGTTCCTGGATCCCTGGAAGTGTCCAAGGCCAGGTTGGAGCAAGCTGAGGTAGTGGGAGGAACTGGATGAGCTTTAAAGTCCCTTCCAGCCCAAACCATCCCGTATTCCATGATCTTCCCTGGGCACCACCAGCACCTTGCACCCTGCCACAAAAGGAGTTACTTCCCAGAGGATTGTTCTCCTCCTCCTGGGAATTCCAAGAGGCTGTTGCCAAAAACACTCATCCCAAGAACACCCAGAGCTCTTCTCAACACCAGCAGGAATTCCAGGGTGGGGAAAGGCCCACTGGGGGCGAGGGGAGGGCAAGGAAAAAAAGGCTGGAGCACTGAAGGGCCTTTCAGGCTCCTTTATTGAGCGGTGCCAACCAGCTCAGGCTGCAGGATTTTCTTCCTTGGGATCCAATAAATTATCTCTGGCCACAGAGACATTAAAATTCCAGCCCAGTCCTGCCTGAGCTGAAACGAGGCCGAGCGGCAGCGGGAGGGAAGGGCAGGAAAAATCAGGATAGAAATGAATTTGCAGGGAAGCAACACCTGATTTCGGTTCCAAAGGAGGCAAAATCTGACACAGCCACACCTGGAACTGGATGGTCTTCAAGGCCCCTTCCAAGCCTAAATGTTCTGGGATCCTGTGATTAATAAGCTCAGCTTTGGGAAAGCTGATCCTCATTAAGCCAGAACTAAGAGACTGGGTATAAAGCTCAATAGGAAAATAGAGTCAGTAATTAATAGATTATAAACCAAGGAAAATAGACTCAGTACTAATATATCTGGTACAAACAGGGGAAATAAACTCAGACTAACCGGGGAAAACAGACTCTTTTAGCAGAATTTAAGGCACCAGTGACCTCCATGTTGCAGGTTTTCCAGGCATTTCAAAGGACTCACATTGGCCTTTTTAGCACACTCAGCGTATTCTGTGATCCCACAAATTATTTGGAGGTTTTCCAAGAGGAAAAAAATCCCACATTTAAACAGTAAACCAAGAGTCTCCACAAGTCCCAGCTCCTTCCTCTCCCAGGCCAGGAGGATTTCCCTGCCTATTCCACACACACCAATTAATAAACATGGAGAAATGCCAGAGGGAGAATATTCACTGGATCCACTTCATGCATTTTTAATCACCTTGAAATCAATTCCACACCCTGAAAATTCCTGTTTTGCCCAAGTGGTGAGCAGTGGAGCCCCTAATTAAACATCCCAATCAGTGGAAGGGGGACATGCAGGGAGATCCTGGGAGAAGAGGAATAGGAAGGAGGGAGCATCCCAAGCCCACCTGCTTTGGCATCGTGTTCCTCAGTGCTCCCCAAAAATATGCTCAGGAATGCCAAAAAGAAAGGGAAAAAAGCCAAGTTTCTCCACACAGTAGTTTGGACTGGCCTTGGAAAGAGCTGATGTCTATCAGAGCCCAGATTTTCCAGGGAATTATTCAGCCACATCTGAATTTTAAGTTACTAAAAAGGCTGAAATGATGCCTGGAATACTCTCTGTCCGACAAATTGTGTGCAAAGGAGGATCAAAAGGAGGATTTCCACTGGAGAAGCTGTGGCTGCTCCAGCTCTGAAATGAGCCTCAATTCCAGCAGCAGCTCCCCAATTCTGCCTCCACTTCACCAGGTAACTCTGGCTTCAAACTTCCTGCTTTCATTCCTGTTTCCCATAAAGATCCACCTCGGCCAGGCCACACTTTAAACATTCTTCAGGAAATCACCATCCTTCACAATTCCTTTAAGGAACATCACCATGGGAAAAGGAAGGATCTGAATGAAGGGATGGTGCACCAAGTACTTGGGGACGTGCCAGGGATTTCCCATTCTCCCCAACACAAGGATTTCCCATTCTCCCTAACTCATAAAATCCACAGGGAAAACCAGAGACACACTTAAGCTGGGATTTCCTCTTTCCATATCAGAACCCTCCTGTTCCCCACTAGTTACAGAATTATGGGAAACACCTTTCAGAGCCTCTCTGGAGTGTTAAAAATGACATTCCAAAGAAGGGCTTCAAACCAGACTTGCTCTTCAGCATAAAATCAGCTCAAGCAAAGCCAAACTTCAGATCAAAACAAACAGTGAAAGAACTGGGTTTAAGTCCCACCTCCAACAGCAACTGAGTGTTTTCCAAACAACAGGAGATCCTGTGGGATCCTCATTTCTCCAGCTGGATTATTCCAGCACGTGCACAGGAAGCTCAGCCCAGCCCCAGAGCCAAGCTCAGCTCCAGAGCCAAGCCCAGCTCCAGAGCCAAGCTCAGCTCCAGCTCCAGAGCCATGCCCAGCCCCAGAGCCAAGCTCAGCTCCAGAGCCAAGCCCAGCCCAGCTCCAGAACCAAGCTCAGCTCCAGAGACAAGCTCAGCCCAGCTCCAGGGCCAAGCCCAGCTCCAGAGCCAACCTCAGCCCAGCTCCACAGGCAAAAGCTCCCCCTGACTCTCCCAGCCACTTCCTGCTTGTTTTACTGATCTAAAGAACCTCCCTTTCGATCCTTTCCCTTAGGATTCCCAGGGCATCCTGCTACGGATTCACACCCAACCCTCCTCACTACTCACTGCTGGAAGGTTTTCCCTGTGAGTCCCGTTCTCCAGTGGGAATTTCCCCCTTTCATTAATGGATTAATCACTCCTTGATGACCCCCTTCTCCCCCCCAGGACATGGATCATTGGGAAGCAGCCCGGGAACACTGCTCCTACCTGTGTATGCCATGTTCTTCGGGTTTCCATAGGGAGCCCCCGGTTGGACGGGGCTGTAAACAGGATTCATGGTGGAAGACCGGGAATTCTGGGGACAAAACAAAAGCAGAGTTGAGTTGTTGGCTCCTGAGTGCTCTGTGGTAACATTCCCCTGTTGTAATTCCAGACAGGGAGAGCTGGGAAGGGAAGGATTTACAGCCAGACATCACAATGTGGGAGATATTTAATAATTCAGGGTTTGGATCTCGCCGTTAATTCCCACAACTTCTCCAGCACTGCACGTTCTGCCTGCAGATGCATCTGGAGCACATGGATGTGACACATCCCTGCTCCAGGGAGGCTCAGCAATCATGACCCCACTTCCAGCTGGAACAAAGAGGAGAAGCCACCAAGGCAGAGAAGGAATTGTCCCCCGTGGAAGAGCAAAGAAACCAACCCCAACCCAGCCCCGACCTTTGGGGAACCGGCGGATCAAAGACCCTTTCCAAATATTTGTGAGCTGTGAGTGTGCAAACCTGGAGCCAAGGCTTGGCTCCTGCACAGGGCACATCCCAGAATTCCCCTTGGAATCACCATCTTCTGTGAGCCAGGAGATTCCAAGAGCCCTCATGTTCCTCTCCCTGACAAAGCCGCTGGAGCCGGGTCAGCTCCTTGGGAGTTTGATTGAGAGGAAAGCCAAGGGACTTGGGAATTTTTGTCTCCTGAGTGTCAGTTCAGCAAGTGGCTCAGTTAATTATCCTAATGAGGCACGTCCTCCGTTGGGATTCAGAGGAAAATCAGTCATTAAGCTTTATTAGGCAGGCCATTTGTCTGCAGTTATCTGGAGCACCAAACCCAGCCCGGCTCCACGTCTCCAATGTGGTGTCAGAATTCCCAAATAACATCCCTTTTCCCAAGCCTCTGCCATGGATGCATTTTGTTGGATCATTAACTCCTCCCCTAGGAAACAAGGCCAGTGGTGAACGGCAACAATTAGTGCCTCATTAATTAGCCACCCCTCCAGCCCCGAGGAGCAATTCCCAAGGCAAAGGAATCCAGGGTTATAAAGCCAAGCTCCAGGGACACGGGGACTGCCATCAGTGGCCTCATGGAGCATTCAGACCACCAGGAAAATCATGTTTCGGCTCAGGATGGACATTCCAGCAGAAGGGCTTGATGGCCCTTGTCCCAAGTCCCTCTCCAGCCCTCCCAGAGCCCCTTTAGGCTCTGGAATCCTTCCCTGGATCCTTCCCTTCTCCAGGTGAATCCCTCCAGCCTTCCCAGGGCAGGGGGCTCCAGCCTTGGAGCAGCTCCGTGGCCTCCTCTGGTGCTCCAAGCCCAACATTCCTCACCCATCGTTGCTCCAACAAACCTTTGTGGACACGACGGGACCACAAGAAGCCTCTCCCTGCCCACAGCAGCTTTTCCCAAAGCTGAAAGCTTTGGAAAGGAGTGTTTGGCAGGAATGAGGGCAGGGAATGTGCCCACAGGGGCAGCAGGGCATGACACGACACCAAATTCCCCCCACTATCCCAGGTCACTCCAACCCAGCCCGAAACCAGCTGCCCTAAAAGGAAATTCCAAGCTGAGGAAATCCAAAGGATGCTGGCAGAGCTGGAGTTACACTGGCTTGTTTCCAGGGAAGAAAACATCTTCACACAGATGGATCCCATGCTGTGAATTCCCAGGTTTTCCCTGCAGGAATGATGCTCTCCCCAGCAGGCGATCCACAAATAGATGAGTTTTTTCAAAGCTCCGACACGTCCGCCCCTGTGTGTCCAAACCCACTCTCAGCAGTTCCCCAACAGCTTCCTTGATCTATTCCCTATTAATTTCTTCCCCTTGAGGCCTTGCTGACATTCCCTTGGGAAGAGATCCCTGTTGGAATCTTGTACTCCGTGTTCCCGACTGAGCTGCGTCCTCCTCCAGCTCCTTTCCCATTCCCACCTCCATTCCTTTACCTCCACAATCCTAATTCCTTGTGTTTTGCTGGAAAGACTTCCCAGAACACAAGACACCTCTCTGTGCTCCTTTCCTTCCACAAATGATGGATTGGCTGGGAAAAGCCCTCTGGTGAGGTGGGCACTCTGTTACTGGGCCAGGGATTTGCTGGATGTAACTGCTTTCCAAAGACTTGGGGTATTCCTAAAGGCCTCCAGGCAGGGGTTTCCTTCTGGTGGGACACCAGAGGGGTGGGAGGGCAGCATTCCCACTTTTCCATGGATGGATATCTCAGGATCATCAGATGGATAAGGCTGTGATGCCTCAGAGGACCAGGAAAATTGATTTATCTAAGATATCAAACCAGCACTGAACAGTTTTTAAGTGCCAGTTTTTATTCATTAAGTGCACGATTTGTCCTCCCACAAAATTCTCAAGGCTTTGCTTAGAAAATTTCCTAGGATTATGAACACCCTATGACATCACCCATCCCTGGAAATAGAAATAAAGCCAAATATTCTTCATATCTGTGTTATCTGGGGCTTCTCCAGCTGCTCCAGAGCTTTCCCACAGCCAGGCACTGCTTTTGGAGCCACACATAAAATCCAGACACAGACACTTCCAGAGCTGCCAGAGCTCAAGGAGCATTTAGACAACCCTCTTGGAACACAGTGGGATTGTTGGGGTGTCCTGGAGCTGGAATTTGATCCTGCTGGGTCCCTCCCAGTGTGGATATCCCGGGATATTTCTCTGATCTGCCAAGGCAGCCTTGTGGGAGCAGAGCAGAATTCCCAGCCCTTCCAGCAGCAGCAGCTCCACAGTTCCATTCCTGAGCTCCCAGTGACCCAGGACTTGTAATCTCCTCCTGCCGGAGCGTGTTGGATAAAATGCTAATCCTCCTGATGTGCAATTCCCATCTGATCCCAAAAATCTTCTGCAGACACTGGATTTGGGAATAGGAAGGGGAACAGAGACAGAACTGCTCGGTCTGTTCCCAGCAATGAAGAGGCCGAGCCCAAAATCCTCCTCAGTCCCTGATACTTAGAAAACACTGTGGGATCAAAAATCCTGGGATCAATAGGAAAGCCAGGAAAATTGAAGAATGCTCCTTGAGGAACTGAATGAGGAAGGAAGAGGGAGAAAAGAGGGAATGCAAAATCAGCAAGTGCATCTCCGAGCCCAAAGCCGGGAACAGAGGCTGAGTCACAGCAGCTACATCTGGAACACATCCAGAAGGATCATTCCTAAAATAGGTGAAGCAAATCCTAAGCAGGAGAAAAAGGAAATTCCATCTGTGAGAGTTCACCGTGGCAAGGAAAGCTCTGGGCTCCCCAGCATCCCAAGGGAATGAAACACTGCAGGAGCTGAAGAGGACCTTTGTTAGACATAATCCTGGAATTAGAGAGGAGCCACGTGAAAGCTCAGCTCCACTTCCAGCCCTGTAAGCCAGTCCTTGGCACCTGCTTTCCCTGGGAAAGGAAAAATCCCTGGTTTGCTGGGCTTTGAGCCTGGGAGGTGTTTACCCAAACAACAAAGGCAGGCTCCAGAGGAACAGCTGGAACTCCAGGGGTTCGCTTTCCCAGGAGTGATGAGACTGGGAAACTCAGCCCTGGAAAGGTTTGGGAACTCTCAGCATTCCCAAAAAGTCGGGGCTCAGGGCTCTGCAATTAAACACCTTCTGCTCTCCTTTGTTCACACCCACATCCCACTTCCCAGGAAAGAGCTGGAAGTTGGGCTGGGGTTTGTTCCCTCCTGGCCATATCCTGTGTATCCTACATATATTCCTGATACAGGTTGGAGACTCCACAGGGAGTCTCCTGACAGACTCATTCCCATCAATCCAAACACAGCAGCTTCCAGAGGTTTCAGGTTCATCCAAAGCTGCTCCATATAATTACACCAGGCCAGATTCCTGAACTATGCCATGAATCCTCTGCTGGGGAAAAGCTATGCAATAAATCAGGAATGCAGATCCCTGTCTCCAGTCAGAATCCATCTCAAAGGCACTACCCCAGAGGCAGAGCCTTGGCTGGGCCCCTCTGGAGCTCCAGGCACAACCATAAGGATTTCCTGTGGCACCTTTCCATGTGCTCTTAATATCTCCTGGAAACAGCTTCCCTATCACGGAATCAGAGGGATCTCTGGGAACTCAACTCAGATTCCTCAGCAGGTAATTCGATTTTTTAACCACAGAAACAAAGTCCTTGGTTGTCCTTTGACCAGTCATTGCTCTTTTTCTATCCCCAGAAAGCAAATGTGATCTGAGAGTTCCCTTTCCAAAGGTTCCCTGGAACACAGAGCTGGGAATTACTCTGGGAGAGGGATTTAACACTGGTCCAACTTCCCCCCTCTCCAGCCAAGGGCAGCAAATGGAAATCTGCTCCACATCCCTGGGGACAACAGTCCAACAGAAGCAGGGACTATTTCCTTATAAAACAGACAAAGGAGTGGAATTGCCCATTTCCAAGTGTTTCTGGATGAGCAGGAGAAGGGAAAACAAACACGTTCTGGCTCTCCCTGAAATGCACCTCCTGCATCCCAGGATCCAAACCCCCACGTGTCGCTCCCGACTCAGGAATATCGTACATTCCCTGGTTTCTCTGGGGATTTCTCCCGTGTTTTTTCATCCCAAGAGCTCTCTTGGCCATGAGGACTCAGAGGGCTGACTCAGCCGTGCAGGAATTCTGCAAACAAGGAGCTTTCAGCTGCTCCTGCCAAGAAAAAGGGTTCATTTGGAACAGAGGAGAACTGCCACTGAAGATGTTCCCAAGGACCTGGCTCGGAGTGACGTGGTCCCATTTTTGTGATATAATGTGCCTTGTCAGAACAATTCCCCTGAGCGGTATTTGACAACTCCTGTGCCCAAGAAATCCTGGGTTTTTTTATAAAATCAACATTAGCAGTCGATTCCCACCTGGCATTCAGCTGGATTCCTGCACACACAAAGCCTTCCTAAGATAAAAAGCCATTTTTTCCCCGCAGTAAATGGTTTTAAGGTAGGAAAAGGAATTTTTCTGGCTCTGCAAGATGTCCCTGAGGCACCACAGAGGCACTTCCAGTGTGAAAGAACACTCAGGAAAGGAATTCTTTAAAGCATAAAACATAGATATGAAAAGTCTGGAAAACCTACAGTGACCATGTGAGCCCCAGGACTCTGGAATCCAACCCTCTGGAATATTACATGCAAAATATCCCATGATTTCAAGACCAGAGGAACCAAAGGCAGGAGGTTGTAAATCCCCATCCAAGGTTTTAATGGCCTGACAAAGATAATCCTGGGAAACAACAACAAACCATTTCTTGGTCACCTCTGATGAATCACCAGTTCTTTTCCAGGCACTTTTGGTGAAGAAACCCCTTTCCAAAGTGCCTGTTTGCATGGAATGCCAGGATGGTTTGGGTCGGAAGGGTCCTTAAGGGCCACCTTGGTCCAGCCCCCTTCCAGTGCCCAAAGGGGCTCCAGGAGAGCTGGAGAGGGACTTGGGACAAGGCATGGAGGGAGAGGACACAGGGAATGGCAGGGCTGGATGGGATATTGGGAAGGAATTCCTGAAATATTACCCTTCCTGAGGCTCACACCAAACCCTCTGGACATCATTCCCACACCACCAAGTTATGGCCTCCACATGTTCAAAAGGAGCATCGTTAAATCTCCGCGGAGTTCCACCAGTCGCTTCCCAACTTCACCACTGCTAATTGGCTCTTGCTCCTCAAAATTCCAATTAGCCAATCCAGCCTGGGAAAGGCAGGGACACGGAGCCTCTAACGAGCTCAGGGAGAAATCCAAGGGTGGAATCAAAAGCTGGCTCCCATCAACCCCGCGCTCTGCGCGCTCAACCAACACTAATTAACGCCTTTAACGACACTTTCCCCCTCTTGGCCCCGTGAATCAGAACAGGGGAACAAAGGAATGTGGGGAAGGTGCAGCTCATTAAGCAAACTCCCAAATTCCACATGCACTTCATCACAGCCAGGTATTTCCAGCAGCGTTGTGCTCCAGGAGCTGGGCAATCCACAGGGAATATCCATTTCTCCGTACAGACCAGGCTGGCGCTGCAGGGAGAGGTGGTGAGTTATCCAGCTGGGATTTGGGGGGGAACACCACAGGAAGGAGCCATGGAAAGGCGTAGGGAACACAGGGGATGTTCCCCCATAATCCCACGTCCCATCCCTGGGAGTGCTCCAGGCCAGGTTGGATGGAGCTGCTGGAAAAATGCTTCCCTTCAGCTCTGGATTTGGAGTGGTCCCAGCGCAGTGAAGGCCCCCCAAAGTGGCAGAGACGATCCCGAGACTAAAGATCAGAGATTTTCCATAGGAGTTTGGAAATGCTGAGGAGCAAAAGCACAAAGTCCAGGCCCAGTTCCAAATTCCCCAGTGGATAAAACCCAGCCTAATGTAAAAGAGCACTACAAAATATTTACATCAAACCGAACCATTAGAGAGATAAGGGAGGGATTTTTGGATACACAGGGATTTTACACACAAACACACCAGGATTAACTATTGAATTGCTGGAATCTCTCTTGGGATGTGGGGGAGTGGGGTATTCCTGAGCAGGAAATAACCTAAGGAATGAAGCTACAAGGTCCAGCACACACATATTTGAGAGCTGAACCCAATTTCTTCCAGCTTTTGATTTCTCAGTGAAATGAGTGTAGAAAGGGGATGTTCAACCCAAGACAGGGACACCTAAAAATTCAGTATCTGAAGAGGTTGAGGGAGATTCCAAGCAGGGAATCTCCACAGCCTGGAGAGCAACCCCAATCTCCTGGAAGATGCCAACCAGGAGCTGGCCAGCCAAGTCCCCCAGGCCCCAATTCCAGCCCTGGGGTCTCCAGGGACCAAACTGGGAGCTCAGACACCCAAAGCTTAATTCCAAATTTCTTCATCTGGAGCTGAAGTGGAGCAGGAGCCCTTGGACCAGGAGCTTTCTTCTGCAAAGCCAACACCTCCCACCTTCTCACTTGGAAAAACATCTTGTCCTGTAGATCTTTCACCAGTTCTCCCACCAATCCCACCCTTGGCTCTGCCTCTCCCCCTCACAGCCCTGGATTTCTGTTCCTCAGATCCCAAAAAAGCAGCAAAATAGGGGCTCCTCTTGCTGCCTCAGCCTGGAGATCTGGAGGAGACCGGGCAGGAAAAGGGCCAGGAGCACCATCAAAATACCTTTTTTTTTAAATCTTTATCCTTTTTCAAGCATGAAGAGGAGAAAAATGGGAAGAGGGAGATGGGACAGGGGATCCTTGTTGCTTCAAGGCTGGCACAAGCAAGGACAAAGCCTTCCTGAAATCCCTGGATTCCTGAAACCTGAGGTGGGCTGGGAGAGGAAGAAAGAGCAGGATCTGCCTGTGTTCAAAGAGCAGCCATGGATTTAGGGCAGGTCCTTCCCAAGGCAGGGCTGGAATGCTCAAACCCCCTCAGGACCAGGGGCACGGCGTGTCCAAATGTTTGATCCTGACATTTAAAGTTCATGGCACTGAGCAGCAAAACAGAAACAGGGAAAAACCAGAGGCATCCCTTGGTTTTCCATATTCCTGCATAAGAACAGCTGGATCAGGACACTGCAGCCACCCCAGTGCCTTCTGCAGCAAGAGGGAAGGGAATCCCAAAGGGAAAGGCACAAAGGGATGTTTGGCCAGTGGATTTCCAGAGGGATTTCCCACTTCACAGCTCCTGTACATCATTATAACACATTTAATTCTCATATATATGGGGGGTTTTTTATATATATAAAAAGCTTGTTCAGAGGCTTGACCTGCTCAGGGCTCGTGCCTTGAGCACTAAATCCCAAAATAAAGAGTTAATTCACTTTATAAATCACCACAATAAAATACAGGCACGGAGTGTTGCTGCAGCCCCAACTCCTGAGGCAGAAATTCCTTATTTTCAAATGCCACCAAATTCCTTTCATAGGAAGAAGGGCCCAAACCAGCTCAAAGAGCAACACTTCCCAATCCACGGCATCCAAAGCTTCCCTGGGTGCAGGGAGCAGGGAAAAGGGAGGGGAATCCAAACCCAGTGCAACATGGATTGGTACCTCTGGGAGATGAGCTTCCTTGGGATGGAGATAGTCCGGAGGGGAGTGTGCCTGGGCAGGGAAGAGTCTTCACAGCATTCCAGAGCTCTGGAGCAGCAACGGGACACAGAGAAAGAGAAAGAGCCGTGAGGGCTCCGTGGGAAAACCTGTCGGACACAAACCACGGCTCCTTCCAGCCCTGGAGCACCAGGAATGGGGACATGGGAGGTGGGAGAGGGAAGGGAGGTCAGAGCTGGAAATCACACTGGGCTCTTCCCAGTTTAAGCTTCCAAGCAAGTCCTTGCTCACCAGCCGTCCGTGAGGATTTGGGAATACGTGGCTTTTAGCCCCACTTTTACATGCTGCTCCCACCCCGTTCCCAGCTGGAACAAAAGCTCTAGGAACTGGGAATGAAATGCCTCCAAAAAACTGGGATGGCGCTGGAAGCAACTGGGAAGAGGTGCGAGTGACTGGGAATAGAGGGGGTGTGAATAGAACCTCACTGGGGGTTACTGGGAGCTCCTGGGCCCACTCTGGGAGCCAATTAGGGACACACTGCGAGCAACTGGAAGACACTGGGACCACGCTGGGGGGACTGAAACCACAACTGGGATCATACTGGGAGCAACTGGGACCACACCTTGGGCTACAAGGGAGCAACTAAGAGAAACTGGAATCATGCTCAAGCAACTGGGACTGAGAGGGAATGAGCATGCTGGGGGCAACTGGGATATACTGGGAGTGCCCAGGATGCAGGAGGGGGTGTTGTCTGCATCAGAGGGGACCAGAAAAGCTCCTGCTCCCAAACCAGGACCAGCTCCTTGGAATGGCTGCTCATTTTCACCAACCCAGGCCCAAAAAGGTTCACATTAAATGTTGTCTCCTGCTTTCCACCGCCTGATCCCCAATTACACTCCCTCTAAAAGCACTCTGGGGGAGAAACCAGGCTGCAGAAAAGGTTGGATGCAGCCAAACAAGCAGGATTTCCTTTGGGAGTGCTGATCCATGCCACTCCTCCCTCCAGAATTACACCACAGGCCCTTTGAAATGAAACCAATAAATTCAAATGGAATCCTTGGAGAGAAGTCCAAACCCACCCTGGTCCAGCTAATCCCAACACTCAGGGAAAGGGGGCAGGAATTTTTCCACCTGCATGTATTTCTACACTCCAGTAGGAATATTCACTGCTTGGAATTTAATCCTGGTTCAGGCTTTCTGGCCCTTCAAAGGCACAACCCCAAAATCTCCCCAGGAGAGAGAGGAAAGCACAAGTCTAATTCCAGCAGAAACAAGGGCTTGACAAATGCCATCCCATCAAGCTCCTCCGTGGCACAGGAGCCTCTGCCCGAGCACATTCTGTACCCAGAGAAGCCTCCCTGCTCCAGGAGGCACCAAATATAACAGCCCCACTTTTAATTCCTTCCAGGAATACACACATTCCCGCAGCAAGAAGACGTGGGCTGCGGCTTTGCTTCCTACAGCTCCGGCAAAATGCAACCAATCCCTCCTTTTGTGGCAAGAACGGAGCAGAAAATAAGCTGAGGCAAAGGCGGGGAGGAACCACCTCCCCCAGATCTTCCTCCAGCCCTGGCTTTGGGAAAGCACGTCTTGCCCACGGGATCAACCACTCCTGCTGCTGCTTTCACACCTCCCGTTCCGCTGCCAGGATTGTTCCGCTTCCCAGAGTCAGTTCCACTCCTAAATTTGCTTCAAAGCCACATTTTGGGGTATTTTTACAGCTTTGCACTCATGGGGCCAAGAAGTCAACAAGCTCTTGATCAACACATACTCAAAGTCTGTGCCCAGTGGTGCAGAATTCCTGAGGGTTTCCAGGATTCAGCGGGAGGACGGGACTCCCACAGCCTTTAATGCTGAGGGATTATCAGGATATTCCCGTTTTTGTGGCTGCTGAAGAGACAGGGAGAAGCCCTGGAGTGGGATCCTCCTTCAGCTTCAGCAGCACCAACACCTTCCTCCACCCACCTTTCTTGGGGTGGTCTTTGGTCCTTTCCCTGTTTTTTCTCAGGGTGAGAAGGTGCAAGATGTAAACACAATGGATGCTGGATCAAATTCCTCACTGTCCCCTGTACCCTCATCTTCCATCCCTCTTCTCCCAGAATCCTGGGCTGCCACACTCTGCCAAGCATGGATGTATTTGTGGAAACATGCTCAGTCCCAATCATGGCCTTGGGGTGGAAGTGCAAAGACTGAATCCACTGAAGAAGGAGGAAAATGAACTTGTGAGAAGGAATTCACTTGGAAAATTTAGGGAGACAGCACAACATCAGGAAGCTCTGCTGGCACCACACTCTCTAAGAGGGTCACCTGGGAGGAACTCCCAGCCTAAGGGGAGAGAAAACTCCAAGGTTGTCTTTCCCCACTCCTGCCACCCCGGTGGTCTCTTCCAGGCTGGGCTTCCAGGATGATGGAAGTATCTCCAGCAACCCTTGATCCCAGGGGAAGGCAAATGCTGCTCCCACCCAGGCCAGGCCAACACTGATGGGAAGCTGGAATGCACCTTCTTTAGCAGGGGCAGAGCACCAGCTCCCAGTTAGGAGCAGCCAACGTTCCCATGGGTTGGATGCCTGGAAAAATGGCATCCCAGAATGGGTTGGGTTGGGTTGGGAGGGACATTAAGGATCATCCCATTCCACCCCTGCCATGGGCAGGGACACCTCCCGCTATCCCAGGCTGCTCCAACCTGGCCTTGGACACCTCCAGGGCTGGGGCAGCCACAGCTTCTCTGGGCACTCACTGCCCTCCCAGTCAGGAATTCCCTCCCACTATTCCATCTAACCCTTCTCTCTTTCCCTTTGAAACCATTCCCTGTTGTCCTGCCACTCCAGGCCCTTGTCCAAAATCCCTCTCCATCTTTCTTGTCAAGCTGAGCAAAGAAATCCAACCAGGTTCCTGAAGCCTGGAATTCCTCCCTCCTCTCCCACGTTCTTGGTGTGAAAAGGTTTAAATTCCTTTATTTCCTAAGATTCCTGGAGCTACTTAGTAGGGACACTTGTTCCCTGATATCTTTCTCCACTGCCTGTGGGATTTCAAGCAGCAAACCAGTATTTTTAATTCCATCCTCCCCTCCTATGCCCAAAATTTTGGTACCTCGAGGTTTCATGATCCAAGATTATTGTTAATTAAAGGAAATATTAATTGTCCCACTGAGAAGCTGTATGAGAATTACAGGTCTGAAAAATAAACCTCTCAGCAAGAACAGCCTCGGTTTGTCCTTTTTTTCCTAATTCTAAAAAAGTCATAAAATCAAAAAGCGCTCCAACATGAACCTTCCCAACATTATAAAAGAGGGATTAATGAGAATCTCTAGAAAATCAGGAATCTGAAGGTTAGTTCAGACACCTTTGCTCCCCAGGGAAGAGAATTAGAAGAGTTGAATTTGAAGAATTTAGAAAGGAAGAGAATTTAATAGAATTTCAAGCAGTGGAATTGAAAGGATTTGTAGGGAAGGGGGTGGTGGTGAGTTGAGAAAAAGGAGGAAAACAGGGAGCCTGGTGCACTTTGCATCTAAATTAAGGAATAACAAGGCAAAATGTTAATGAATATCCACAGATGATCCAGAATGGAATTCTGCTCAGGGCACACTGGGAAAACATTAAAAATAAAACCACAAAGAGTTATGGGGGAATAAACATTACTGGGATCCATCTGGAGTGACTGGGAGGGAAAACATCTCTAAATACCTGGCAGGGGAAAAAAGGATTCAGGAAGAAAGGAAAGCACAGGGTCATTCCTGGCTGGAAGAGCCTTCCCATCTTCCCTTAAAAAGTGCCAGTGCTGGAGCTGTGCAGGGATGGGGATTAGGGAAGTGATCCGGGATAAAACTAAGCCAGTTTGCCACTCCGGTTCACCAGATGGCCCTGGGAGAGCGGGAGCGGCACAGCCAGTGGAGCCCAGCCACGGGAACAGGGAGCACAGCGGGAGGGAGAGCCCAGGAAAAACACCCCAAGCCAAAGGAAGGAAGGACAAGGCACAGCCGAGGGAATTCAGGCAGGAATTCAGGCCTGGAATCCCCAAATCATGGTGGTGCTCAGCAGAGAAACGCGCCCAGAGCTGCTTCCACCTCCTGAGCTTCCTTCTGCCAAAGACATCCCGAGAACTTTTCCTGGCTAAGGGGTGGGAGCAGCTTGGGAATTACCAGTGATAGCTCTGGCCAGTCTGGAGGGGAAGCAGTTTTTAAGGAACGGGGTGAAAAGGGCCACATGTTCCACCAGCACCTTCACACACATATCCACCTAGGAGAACATCCACCCAGGAGAACATCCATCCCGGGAGAACATCCACCTAGGAGAACACCCATCCCAGGAGAACATCCATCCCGGGAGAACATCCATCCCGGGAGAACACCCATCCAGGAGAACACCCATCCAGGAGAACATCCATCCCAGGAGAACATCCATCCCAGGAGAACATCCACCCAGAACATCCATCCAAGAGAACATCCATCCAGGAGAACATCCATCCCGGGAGAACATCCATCTAGGAGAACATCCACCCAGAACATCCACCCAGAAGAACATCCATCCAGGACAACATCCATCTCAGGAGAACATCCATCTCGGGAAAATATCCATCCTGAGAGAACATCCATCCCAGGAAAACTCACTGTCACAACATGCAACGACTCAACATCTCAATGGGTTCCTAAAATCCAAGGGCTCTTTAAGCTCCAGACTATTAAATATCCCACAGGACTTAAGTGGGCACTCGGGATGCAAGAAAAGTGTGGAATTCACCGAGGTGGCAAAGCTGGGCCTCATCCTTCCCCCAGGAACATCCTGTTGGCTCAGCTTGGCTCCCAAGGGACACCTCCCTTTTCCATGAGTCCTGCTGGACCCCTAAAATAACTTTCCCACTTGCAGGGTGCCAGCAGAAGGCCAGGAGGGCAGAGAAGGATCAGGAAAAGCGGCAAATCCCATCCAGGTTTTCATTTACCACTTCCTGATTAAAAACCAACCCAAGTCTAATCCCCTGGAAAACTGGAGGGGTTGGGTTTGGAGCCAAAGAGCAGGAAAAGGACAACGGGGACTGAAACACCAAGAGCTCCATTCCTGCTGCTGGGAGGGGACACAGTGGAAGGGCAGGGGGATCCCAGACAACTCCAGGTATTTGTCTCCCACTCTGAGCTGAACTCCAGGAGAGACTTAAGAGTAAGATCTGGTTTGCTTTTCTATCCAGCCCTAATGAAAACCAAATCATTTTTATAAGGCCACCACTGCACCATTCCCACCCCATCTCCCACCGTGCTACCCCTGGAATCCACCCGGTCCCTGCACAGCTCCCGCTTTGCCCACAAGGTCCACACCAAATTTCCCGTGCTGATTCACACTTAATTAAGCGATTAATTGGGCGATTCCTACAGATTGGGCAGCAATAAAAATCACTTGAAGGTGTTTTCCGTAAAGGTGTTCCCAAAGTTCCCCATAATTGTTCAAGGCCCTTAATTAATTTTCAGTAACGAACTCACTCAAAGCAATTAAAGACCAGTTAAGTCAACATTTCTTCCACTGGGCTGTATTAAGGTGGAAGCACTTCCAGCCCCTCCTTCCTTTTGGAGTCCCTGGCAATTTCCAGTTTTGTTCCCTTTGCCACGTAGATATGGCAGGAGCACTCCCAAAATTCAGAGCAACATCCCACAGCTCCTACAGAAGCCACACACACTCAACCCTTCCCGAGTACTGCATGGATTATAAAAATTCCTGATAATATTAGAGGAAAATAAGGAGTTTTTTCCAGCTTTTGCAGAGGATTTTCATGATTTGCTGTTCCAGCAGCCCAATCCCAGCCCAGGCCGTGCCCAAGGCTAATCCCTCTCCGCAGGTTTTGTTCCTCACAATCAGCTCAGCTCATGGAGCAGGCCAGGAATGGGACACTGTTCATTCTTTAGGAACTCCAGAGCAGGGATTTCCTCAGTTCCCAAGTTTCTGGTGTCTCCAGGTCCTCCTGAACTTTCCCACTGGCTCTCATAAATCCATGTGCTCATTCCAAACTGCTCCAGGTTGTCCCAGAGCTCTGTCAACCCCTCCCCTCCTCTGTCCCACCTCAGACCTCCATATTCCACATGCTCCTCTATTGGATTTTCCAGTGCTGCTTCCTACTTGGAGAACCATTCCCTGCACAGAAATATCCTGGACTTGCCTCCAAACAATTCCTAAAAGTGGATTTTTTACCCACTCTCCTTCCCACAACAGGCAGGGTTTCCTCTTCCAGGTTAGAAAACAAGGAGGAATGGCTTTTAACTAAAAAAGAAGGGATTTAGATGGGATATTGGGAAGGAATTCCTGGCTGAGAGGGTGGGCAGGCCCTGGCATAGATTCCCAGAGAAGCTGTGGCAGCTGCCCCATGCCTGGAAGTGTCCAAGGCCAGGTTGGAACAACTGGGATAGTGGGAGGTGTCCCTGCCCATGGCAGGGGGTGGCACTCGATGGGCTTTAAGGTCCCTTCCAATCCAACCCATCCTGTGATTCCATGAACTTCTCACTGTATTCCCTTCTTCCAGCTTCCCAAGGAAAGACTGTGCCAGGGTTAGTGCCAAATGCCCCTCGAAGTTGAGTGAAGTGACACATTCCTTTTCCTCTCTGGTGCCCACAGTGAGGAACATCCCAAAGGAAGAACATCCAAGGACCACAGCTTGTCATCTCCTGCTCAAGCCTCCTTGGTGCTCCCTCTCTCTGACAGTCATGGAATCATTAAGGCTGCAAAACATGTCCAGGATCATCAAATCCAACCTTGAAAAGCTACAACTCCTCTCCACACCTCCAATTTTTCTTCACAGCACCAACCCCAAATGCCAAAACCTCCAAACACCACTTTGATGCCAAAATTCCTTTGTTGCCGCCGTTATCCCGGCGATTCCAGGCTTTATTCCAGCCATTTTATTCCTTCAGCAATCCCAACACCACTCCATTTTAGTCCCTGCCCTGCACTCAGAGCTCTGCCCTCACTCTGGCAGCTTTTTACACCCTGCAACGACAATTAACTCCCTTTGGCATCATTTATAGGAATTTATATGATTTTCCAGTTGAATCCAAGGCTTGGGTGCCCAATAAACTTGGAATACCCTGGAGCACATCTCTGGAGAAGATGTGGATGCACTGCAAGAGGATTTGCAGCTCTAGCAATTGTTCTACAAATAATAAAGACACAGGAAGGATTTTCAGGAGAGGTTTTAGTGGGGTATTTTTATCCTTACAAAAACAAGGTGGGACTTCCCTCATGGAATTCCCAGAGGCAAGGCAAGAATAGTACTGGAGCTGCTCCTGGAAGATGTGCTTTGCCACCTACCTCTTTCCATGGGGATTTCTGTGTTTCCTGAGGGAATAGCTCAGGGTTTGAGGGTGGTTTTGCTGCCCTGCCACAAGTTTGACTCCCAATTTATCCATGCATTTTTAGGAGGTGCATCCTACCCCACCTTTCCTTGTGGTCCCATCCAAATCGGGGTATTCCAGGATTCTATTATTATATCCTACAAAAACCAGCCCTCTGGTTACATCAAACCACTGACCTTTACAACCAGTTTTCCACCTCAAAGTCCACCACTCCCAAGGCTGCAGGACCTCCTGGAATTTCCTAAACCTCAGGAAACAACATCTTCTGTGCTCCCATCACCCTCAAAGCCGGACACCTTCCCACCCACCAGGAGCAACCAAGGAACACCACGAGTGGTGCCTCCAACCAAGCCCCTCTGCACAGATGCCACTGAAATTCTGCTGGCACAGCTCAGACCTGAGGAGAAGGAGGGAAAAAAAATCCCTGGAAGGAGTGACAAAAAAAGGTGAGGAAAATCATTTCCAAGTCCCCCTCCGTGGGCTCCTCCCTGACCTGCTAAAAGCCTCCTGCAATAGCCAGCCAAGCACACAGATGGCCAAGGCTCTCCTGGGGAGGCCATTCACACTCCAAATTGTCCATAAAGACATGAAAATAGGGATTGGCGCTTTTGGGGGAGGAAAAATAGGACTTGCAAGAATTCCCAGTCCTAAATTTCACTTGGTAGCTCAAAACACGTCAGGCAGGCTCGGTGTTCCTGCATGGGAAGGGCTCTGGGAGAAGAGCAGGGGTTTTGTAGGATCACCACGGGGAGGGCACAAGAACAAACACCAGGGAACTGGGTGAAAACAAATAGTGTGTCAGGACAACAGCAGAAACCACGGGAAAATCAGGAAAATCCCATAGGAACAATGGGAAAGAAATTCCACTGGGATGGGGATTAGGATCACTGAAGGACTGGCATGGAGTGATTTGGGATCAATCACTCCAGAGCACCCATCAGTGTCTGTCTCTGTTCACAGCACGGTCCCTGGGCCACTCTGGCTGAGAAAACCACTGGGAGACAACAAATCCCAGAGAACATGGAGAATCCTGAACTATGTAGAGCAGGCTGTAAGAAACTGGAAAATAGGAAGAAAATATGACCCCAAACCTTGACTGGGAGCCCAGAAGAGCGTGGACAGAGAGGGGAGTGTCCCTGAACACCAGTGATTCCTGCCCACCTTCCACCAGCACCAGCAGTGCTTCCATTGGGCATCCAATGGGATCATCCAACCATGGACAAACACCTCACCCTTGGCATCCTCAGGGTGTCACCACCACCAGAAGGACCCATCCTGGAATGGCAAATTCTGCCCTATGCCATCAAATTGCCTCAATTTCAGCATAGATGGGATTCTCACCACAGGTTTGTCTCCTTTGGCCCATGAGAAACCAAGATCCTTGTGGCCAGTGACCTGCTGCCCACGCTTGGTGACACTCAGAGAGAGGGATTGCTGCTCTCCCGAGTGGAAATCACCACCCTTGCCATGATCCATGGCAGGGTGTCCAAGAATGAGCTCCCCAAAGTGGCTGCCCTGGAAAATTTAACCCTCACAACCCCCAAACCTCTTGGTTCAGCTCCAGGAAGGAAGCACAGAGAGAACAAACCCCTCTGATGGTTCCTGCTCCAGATAACGCAGGAAAATTCCTCCTCCTGCCTTTTCCACAGCCCAGAAATGAGGAATTTTGTGCCAGAAGATCCTCCACGAAGGAAGGCAGTGAAACCACAGCCTAAAGCCAGGTTTAAAGGGGCCCATTTAGGACAGGGCAGAGCTCCTGAATTCCTGCTGCTTCCACAGCCTCTCCAAAGCCACGGGAAAAGCAGAATCAATACCGGGCAGCTTTTCTCCCACCAATTTATCTCCTGCTGGAGCCCAGCCAGTCCCTGAGTGTGCCACTTCCCAGCTTTCCTCGGAGCAAGGGCAGGAAAACAGGCTTTTGCCCGGGTTTAGCCACCCAAGCCCTGCCTTGCTGCACTCAGATAAACCTGAGTAAAACCTGCCCCAAGTCAGGGCAGGGTCAGAACTTGGCACTGGCACAGAGAGCCTTTTGTGGGGATCCCCTGGGGCTGGCCCGGCCCTGGAGCCCATTAGCAGGGAATGGGCAGCTGAATATTCCATGAATCCCGAGTCCAGACATTTCCCAGGCCAGGCTCTGTCACTGAGCATCCTACAAACTGGGATGACACTTCCAAAATAAAGAGCATCCTGCAGAGCAGCCTCTCCAAAGTACTCCCAGAGTCCCCAGTCAGGAACAAATCCTTGTATTTATATGGATACAAAATAGAGATTTTTCACATATATATATATATATTTTCATATATATAATTTTATGTATTTATTTTATTCATTTGTATAATCTGTATTTTAATATTGCCTTTATATATTAATTTAACATAAAATATATTTCTATATTCTATGGTTTATATCTCTATGTTTTATATATTATATACATAGATATTATATATATATATAAGTATTTTTCCTCTCCAAGTACAAACCCCCATAATTTCACCACATAAAGCTTCCCAGCCTGGTGCTCCCCCAGGAATCAGAACAAATCCCAGGATGGCATTCCCTGGCAGGCAGACAAATCTTGTCTCCCTCATTTTCTTTTTCCAGGTCATGAGTTTCCCTTCCCTCCCCGGGAGCTCTGGAAGAGCTCAGCATTCCACCAGCACAGCCTCTCACACCCCAGCCAGGGACAAATCCCTCCTGGACTAAGGCCACGGTTCATCCTCCAGGAGGGGAGGGTTTTCCAAACGTTTCCTTGGATGCTTCCAAAGGGGACAGCAGAGCTGGGGAAAGGGCTGTGAGGAATGGCCTGTGAGCAGCAGCCTCAAGGCTTTTGGGTTTGGCTAGTGAAGATTTCCTTCCCAGTATCCCATCCATCCCTGCCCTCTGGCAGTGGGAAGCCATCCCCTGTGTCCTGTCCCTCCATCCCTTGTCCCCAGTCCCTCTCCAGCTCTCCTGGAGCCCCTTTAGGCACTGCAAGGG
>JAWWEW010000001.1:1070704-1083998 GCA_035583185.1 Anabacerthia variegaticeps | reverse complement strand
TCCCTTCTCCAGGTGACCCCCCAGCTCTCCCAGCCTGGCTCCAGAGCAGAGGGGCTCCAGCCCTGCAGCATCTCCAGCCCCTCCTCTGGACTCTCCAGCAGCTCCAGGTCCTTGTGCTGTTGTTCCCAGGGGCAGAATCCCCCCCTTCCCTCCTGCCCTGCTGTGGAACCGGCACAGGGAGGTTCAGGGCATGGTCACATCCACCCCTCACTCCCCAGCACCCCAAATCCTTGTGCCCATCCTGCCTCCACCCCTCCACCCCCAGCCTGTGCCCTTCTCCAGCTGCCTGTTCCTGAGCCAGCACCAGCACTGCTGGCAGGGCAGACCCAGCGGGGTCACGTCATGGAACACTCCACTGGTGAAGTATCATTTAGTTTGTGTGCAATTAAGACCATTTCATTGTCTCATCAGCTTCCCTGTGATACCCAATTAAGTAATAACACAAGGAAAGTGCTCTTAATTAATGAGGAAAATCCTCCACAAGCCAGACACAGGTGTGTGTATCTCAAGCAGGGCCCGGAAGAGTTGAATAGATCATTTAATCTTTATTACAAAAAATCCCCACTCAAATTTGTACCTAATTAACTCAATAGCAGGATTCTCTCTGATTTCTTCCAAGGGGGTTAAATTTCTTGGCAATATTCAACAATCAAGTGGTTTAGGAAAGATTCCAATTAAACCTGACACTTGGAGTGCAGAGTGATCACAATTTGCACGTTGTTATTCTCGGGTTGGAACAAATGGCTTGAAATGATGTTTCTCCTTGCAATGTTTTCACAAAATCAATCTCCTGTATTGGTGTTGAATGAGCACATTTGGATTTATTCTTACCCCAGCTCTGCTGTGTGGGCTGAGCTAAATGAGGGCCCATCACATCCAGCACTGCTGGATTAATGAGGGCAACATCTTTAAAAAGAGAGACCAAAATAAAGGCAGAGAATCATCCCAGGGCTTTTTCTTACAAGTGCACTGGCAAAATGTAACTGCAAACAATGCCATTTCCAGCAAGGGCAGGAGTTTGGGCCCCCAGTTCCTTCAGCTAAAAAAGGTGGACATGTGTCTTCCAATGCATTCAGTGCACAGGACATTCCTGAGAACTGGAAGGAAAACTGTGGAGCCCAAAAGTGGAGCTGGGATGGATGATTTTAATAACCTTTATCTTCCATTTCCCACTGCTTGGTTTCAGGGGCACTGCAACAGGAATCAGCTGGAATTGTTCAAGCCACAGCTTCCTGCCAACCTCATCTTTGGCCAGGGTAACTCCCAGGAGTTGGACTTACTGATCCCTGTGGATCCCTTCCAATCCAGGATATCCCATGAACTCTAAACAGCCCTGTGTCCATAAGATCCCCTGCTCATTTCCAGCCTCATTTTTCCTGAAACACTGGGAAATTTTCAATTTCTTCCCCTGCCTGAGAGTCAAGGATGGAAGCAAACCCCTACATTCCCACTTTAGGAGCAGGAATTGCAGGAAGCATTATTTGCAGGGAGTGAGGCACGTGGAAACCTGCACCTGCCTTCCTTCCCAGATGCTCCAGCACAGTCACCTCCCCTGGGAGATCAGCCTTCCACCTCTCCAGCTTTTTCCCTGGATGCCAAAACCAGCTTTCTAGAAACTCAAATCTTATCCACAGCACAATAAAGCTCTTTTGTGTGGAAAGCTCTAGGAATACTGTCCTGGCTTCAAGGACCTCAAGGGATCACCTGGACACATCCAGAAATTACAACACATCACCTGGAGCCTGTGGATGGCAAGAGTCTTTGTCTTGCTGCTCACCAGCCCTCACTGGATTCTTGTGTGACCCTTCAAACTCCAGTTTTCACAGTTTCCTAAATTATTTTCCCGAGGTTGGGATGGGATCCCCTTGGGGAGAAAGGAAGTTTCCAGATGGTGGGCACACAGCAAGTATTCAGGGGGTTCATGGCATAAACCCCTCCCTCAGCTGGTCCTCAAGGGAGATCCCCAGACACCACCCCGTGGAGCATCACATTCCCAAACAGTCCAGGTTTCCACGTGGATTTGCCAGCTGTTAGAGGGTCTCTCAAATAATCAGGGAGCTGTGGAGGCTCAGCCTGGAGAAAAGGAGGCTCAGGGGCACCTTCTCATCCTTCTCATCCCATACAACTCCTTACCAGGAGGGGTGAGCTGGGAGGGGGTCAGGCTCTGCTCCCAGGGAACAGGGACAGGAGGAGAGGGTCTGCCTTCAATTTGTGCCAGGGGAGGGGCAGGTTGGATACTGGGAACATTTCCTCCTGGAAAGTGCTTTCCAGCCCTGGCACAGGTGGAGTGCCCATCCCTGGAGGGATTTCACAGCCCTGTGGAGGGTGGCACTGTGGGAAAGGGGTCAGTAGTGGCCTTGGCAGTGCTGGGATAACAGTTGGACTCCATGATCCTGGAGGGCTTTTCCAACCAAAACGATTCTGTAATTCACTACAAGGGATTAATTTATTGCATAAATAAGACTTTCCCCCTTAACCCCCAGCAATACAGCTCCATCCCCCTAGAACCTTTTTGCAGGCCTGTCTCCAGCTCCAGTTCATCTGAGCTCCAGCCCAAACCCCCTTTCCCACAGTGCCACCCTCCACAGGGATCTTTAACTGGGAGCAGGTGGTTATTTCCAGGTCCATGGAGTAAGGCCCAGTGTTCCCATTCCTTACACCTCCTGTGCCGGGGCCACGTCACGGTGCCCGGTGACTTCCCGCAATTCCTGCTCCCTGGGAAGGCGAGCTGTGCTCCTGGGCTCACCAATCTCAAGGCCCAGAGGGATCACAGCTTCCCTAAATTCCCCCCCTGCCTACACTCCCTCTGATAAGCCAGACTTAGGCATGTTTTTCCTAGTCCTCAGCCTATTTTTGCATCTCCTCCGCTCCCCGCGACCGATCCAGGAGCTATTTTGAGATGCTCAGATGGAAATCAGGAAAGTCACAGGCACCAAATACAGAAATGAAATCTGTTCTCTTCTAAATATTTTCTTGCTCACAAACCTAAAATCCCCCCCCCAAAAAATTGCCTTTTTATGCTACAGCATCAATCCTGGTGTTTACCTGACCCTCTGAGCATCACTGCTCAGAACACAAGTCCCTTTGCAGCTCTCCTGGAGCCCTTTTAGGCACTGAAAGGGGCTCTGAGGTCTCCCTTCTCTACCCCAGGCTCCCAAAATCCTGTGGGATCCACTGCTAGTTCATTGAAACCCTTCTAAAACCCATTCTGATTTAGCTAACCTGTTTACAGAGTGATTAATATTATATTTATCTGATACCATGCTGCCAATTCTCTTAATGACAATGTCACTTGGTCCTAAATGGCCTCCAAGTCTGGTTTGCTGGGATTCAAGTTAAAGAACAGCTTCCCTGGATCCATCCCTGGAGGTTTTAGCAGGGATACTTCTTGGTGCTGCTGCTCCTCTTGGAGCTACTTAATTTGACAGCAGTAATTTCAGCACAGTCAACTGGATTTAATTTCCCAGAGAGGACAAAAACTGGCAACTTATTTAGGCATTATTAACTTAATATTAAGTTGATATTCACTTGAGTGGAACCTGCAAATAGATCTGCTCTAATAAGCCTGAGCCCAAGCCTTTAAACCCTCCCTCAGTCACCGAGGTTTGGCTGCCTCAGTGGTCTCACATAAACCCATTTTGAGGGGATGTGCCTTTGAATTCCCTTCCTGGTGTTAATTGGAGTCTTTTCTGTTCCCTACAAATCCAAAACTGAAGCAGATTGGGACGAAACCACCAGGGTTAATTATAATCAAGACCGAAATCTCCAGTGCTATTTGTGGAAGCAGTGGGTTTTCATCCCCTCTCCAAGCAGGAGCTGCTCCAGAAACAAACACAGAAGGGAACCCCCTGCCCATGGATTCAGGTATTTGGGGAAGGTTCAGGATGGAGTCTCTGAATCCTTTGTGCAGAGTCTCTGCTTGCCCAATTTTTGTGGCTTCTTCCTGTATTCAGCTCCTTAAAATGGATGTAAAATGCCTGGGGCTTTTATAACCTCTCCTGCTCCTGTTCATTCCTCCTGTTCCCACTCTGGCAGGAAACATGACTCCCAGAAAACTGCTCCAATTCAAACACATTTCCGCTCTCCGTACCAGGAATAGACTCTGGATACTCCCCAAAAACCTTCCAATGGATACTCCCATTAAATTATTTCTATATAAAAAGGTTTGCAGAGAACGCTGATCTCCATCAAAGCATCTTCATGGGAAAACACCTTCAATAAATTTAATATCCAGGGTTTTTTCTGCTCTCCCTTTGCTCAATGGCAACATCCTTAAATGCACAACAGGAACCAGCCTGGTGTCTGCCTTGGGGCAGGAAAAGAAACTCTGCCCTGTCTTCTCCTCCCTCCCATGTTTCTGGAATCCTTCCAGAACCTCAGAATGTCCACAAACCAAAGTGGGACTGTTTTCCCCAATGTCCTTCCTTAGTAAACAGGAACACCCAGAGAAAGCAAGAAATATGGCATAAAAAGGTAAAAATCATAGAAAGGTCAGGTAAAAACTAAAACTAAAAGACATCATTTCCTCCACTTGGCACCACAGGAAGAAACTCCACAATCCATGAGTCCCTGGGCTTAATTCCATAGCCAGAAAATCCTGATAACAGCAGGAAAAACATAGTCCAGGATCAATGCCCTCCCTGCCCCAGGAGAAAACTCTGCTGAGGTCCCTTCAGAGTGAGGCACCAGACCGGCAAGCAAAGCCCAGCTAATCCTGACTGCCAGCCCAGTCCCAGGGAATGGGGTCTCCCAAGGAATAGGATCCAGAGCAGGACTTGGGCAGGTCAAAGGCACCAGCCTGGGCTGGGAAGGGGAAGGAGGAAAACACCTCAACAGCCTCTGATGTCACAGAGAGACATTTCCAGGTGACAGGAATAATTTGGTGCTTAAAATCAAGAAATTTCACAAGGAACCCAACCAGGTGACCACCAGCAGAGGGACAAGGACCTTCCCATTCCTTCATTCCAAAGAAGGGGAAGTCATTGCTTTGGCATCTTCCAATGTCTCATTCATCCACCTTGGGAAGTAGAAGTATTACCAACCCCTCTTTGCCACATTCCAAATGGGAAACTGAGGCACTGCTTCAGCAGTTGGGAACTAGAGGGGAGTTGTGAGCATGGAAAGACGCAGATGCTGTGATGGGATCATGGGAATGTCGTGCAGCACCAGCAAAATATGAGTCTCAACATAAAAGGCTGGAGAACTGGGAGAACTCCCCTGAATGAAGAGTTCAGCACAGTCCTGACACAGATGAGGAATCCATCCCCAAAAATCTCCATGGAAGACAATTCAGTGGCGTGGAATTTGGGATTAAATGGTTAAGCTTGGCCACAAACCAGCCTAGAAAGATGGGATGGAAAAATTCTTCCCAAGGGCTGAACACACGGAGAGCATCAGGCTGTGTGTGGGGAGAGTGGGAAACATGGACACCTCAGGGAAGGGGAGAGATCCACACAGCCAGGGAAGAGCATCAGGAAAGCCAAGGACATCCAGAGGAAAAGCAGTGGTGGAATTCACAGGAAAACTCTGTGTATTTAGTGCTGGCAGGGAAAAATGACCTTGGACTATGGAACAAAACGGGCTCCTGTGGCTTCCTCCAGCTCTTCAGACATTCCTTGTGCATCAGCATGGATTGCCTCCAAGAAATACCTGGCTGCCATGGATCTCCTCTTCCCATGGGTCAGAAGAAGGAACTGTGCATACCAGGAGGAGTGATGGCAACTGAGCGGGAAGGATTTCAGGGATCCTGGAGAAGAGCTCAGAAGGAGAGTCCAAGGAAAGGCTTGGCAATCTTCACATGGTGCCATGCCAGGCTTTTTCTTCCCACTGGATTGAGGGTGCCAAGAGAAACCCAGAGGAGCTGCCTCTCAAACAGGCAGGGATCTGCTTCCAAGCAAGGCAGCGGCTTTTCTGAGCTCATGGAAAATCAGGAATTGCTGCCCCAAAATGCCAGCAATGCTCCAGGCTCCATCCACAGCCTCCCTGCACATCCACAGGGTCCCTGACCTAAAACTGCAACCTGGCCCAACAAAAAGCCATGGAAAGGAACGAGGCTGATGAGAGAATATGTGGATTTGAGCGATGGAATGATATTGCAGGGAAGGGAGAGGTTGGGAATTGCAGAGCCAGCACCTTTCCCACTTATAAGACACCTTCCCAGATGAAACTGCTGATGCATCCAGGGAAGGCGAGAGCTGAACACGGGAGAAGGACACTTGGAGGGGGAAAGGAGGTTCAAAGTCAGGCAAGAGCATCCATAAGGAAAATGACTTTTCTGTTCTCTCTGTGGAGTCGGGATAACGAGCAGGAACAAATGGAATCCCGACCAGCAGCAGGGAAAAAAAGGGAGCACGTGACTCGCCTGGAAAATCAGTAGTTCCACTGCGTTCAGATAGGAAAGGGAAGCCATGGCTGCAACCTATCCTTAAAAAAAAGGGGGAAAAACCCCTTGGTGGTACAGGGGAGACAGAAGGGACACAAGACTCCCCATGGAGCAGGGAATGACAGGAGATCAGTTCCCTGGAATCATAGGTGATAGTTTCCAACAGCGACTCACTGGTTTGGGGCTCATTCCAGGCAATGGGGCTGCAGAAACCACCGGGCTCTGGGGCATCCTGACAGCAGAGCAAAGGCACAGAGCACACTGGAATCCCTCTTAAACCATACTGGAATCCCTCTTGAATCACACTGGAATCCCTCTTGAACCACACTGGAATCTCTCCTGGTAACTGAATTGGGATTGCAAAGCAGCTGATTTAAATAATGGATCTTTGTGTGACGTTTGCACTTCTTCGTTCCCACCTTAAGGAAATCCTGACACAATCACAGAGTCATTTAGGCTGGAAAAGACCTCTCAGCTGTGGAGTCCAACTGCAGTGGGAAGAGGCATCTCTTAAGATGCTGCTTTTCCACAAATAGAGAGGAAAAATTAAGGAATTTGCATATAGATGATCCACTCATGCTCACTCCCAAAGTTTCAAAGTGCTTTTGGGATCAAAAAGGAAAGAGCAGCAGAGCTTGGAAGAGCTTCTGAAACAAATCAGAGATTTAACTCCCCTCGCAATCAATGGGAAAACACCGGAAAAATTATTGAACAATTTCTACAAAAGCAATTACAGGATAAAGCAAAAAATGGACGAGTGGAGATCAAACTGTGCCAAACCAAAATGGGCTGGTGGGACTCAACAAAGGCGAGTCGAGTTGTGCACGTGGAGAATCAGCAAATCCCAGGATGGTTTGGGTTGGAAGGAACATTAAATCCCACCCTGTCCCACCCCTGCCAATGGCAGGGACACCTCCCACCAGCCCAGGCTGCTCCAACCTGCCCTTGGACACTCCCAGGGATCCAGGGGCAGCCACAGCTTCTCTGCCCAACCTGGGCCAGGACATCACCACCCTCCCAGGCAGGAATTGCTTCCTAAAATCTCTAAGATACTGGAAAAGCTTTTAGGTGAATTTTTTAAGCTTCCCAAGGAGGCTGAGCCCCTCCAAAACAGGAAGATTTGAAGGGAAAATGAGAAACCTATTTCTCAGGAATGCTCTAGAGACACTTCACTTTGCCTCGAGGGAAATACACTCCCGGAGTCTCCCAAGGGCTCCACCAGCTCTGCATTCCAACATGGAAAGGTGCCCCAGGGATGTTTAACCAGAGTCCTCCAAGACTCCTCCACCACTTCTGGGACCCCGAGGGCTCATTCTGAGTATTTTTTATCCAAAACCCTGGAATACCAACATTTCTAACAAAACCAGGAGGGGGCAAAAAGAAGATCCCGTTTGCCAGACATCAGCTCTGGATAAGACAAGGGCAAACTCAGTCAGGTTTGATCTGCACTTACAAAGAGCAGGAACCAAACTGACATCAGTTAACTCGATGTCATGCAAAACAGGCCTTGGCTTCATCCTTCCAGGAGATCCCAAGCCAGGGTGGGAAAGGGAAGTGCTGAAACGTAACAGGGAAACGTTTGTTGAGCTGGATGAAAAAAATCCCCGCTGGAAATGTCAGCGAGCACACAGCCCAGAGTTTGGGTTGGCCGACTGACAGGGGACCAAAAGCAGCCACCCAGGGAAAAGCACTGCACCAAAGGGAGCTGGGGGGGATTCCAGCACCATTCCCAAGGTGCATCAGAGTCCTGAAAATCCAGGGAACAAAGCCAGAGCCCCTCAAACACAACCTGAGCCACCGCCAGGCAAGGAACGCTTCCAGCACGATGCCAGTCTAACCTGCCCACGATAGAACACCATCCCAGTATGGAATCAAGAGATCCCTCCTAAGGGAAAAGGAGTTGGGTACCAAAGGACCTCTTGGTTTAGATAAAAAAAGGCTTTTGGGAGCATCTCAAACACTTCCACGGATGGGGCAGCCACCCATTCCCTGGGCAGCCTGTGCCAGTGTTTCACCAGCCACACTTCCTTCTCTCCAGGGTCCTGCCACGTTGCCCATTCCCTGGAATCCCCTGGGAACACACCCTGTCCCTGCTCCAGCAGCCCTGCAAAGCACAGCCACGTGGGGAAGATGCTGCTGGCAAGGCCTGAGCTCTTGCCCCGGGTTTGCTTTTCCAGGAGCTTTATAAATATAGAGACACGAAAATAATTCTTACGGATAGAAATAGTTGCTTGCATGGGTTTCAGCTCTCCCTGGAAGCACAACCAGAGGCCAGGATGACTCAGGGGAGTGTTCAGGGGGCCAAGTGACCCCCTCAGGTTGGCCACTCTTGTCCCACACCAGGGACACCGAACTCAGGTTTGAGCTCCTCCTCCAACGGGCACCAACCCAAATAGAAACCTTATTCCAGCTGCCTATTCCACACAACCTCAAAAATACGTGGAATGCTGTTGGTAAAAGTCTCATTAAGTGATGACATGGAGGAAAAAAAAAAGAATATTATTTGTAGAATAAACTGCTACAGAATAAAATGTTCATACATGCCCTGGGCAGGCTGTGGGGCTGTGCATTGCCTTAGATAACCACCCAAACTAGTGTTTTAAACAACCACCCAAATCCCTTTGTCCATTAAAAAAGCAAGTTGTCATTGCCTACAAATCCAAGGGTAAAAAAATGAATGGGAAATGAGGGGAAAGACCGTGCTCAGAACTCCCCCCCAGGCTCCAGAACACATTTCCAACACCCAAAGGACCAAACCCACCCCTTTTCAAACACAGGGAGTGGGTATCTGATGGCACAGAAAGCCCAAAGCCTGGCCTTTAATCTGGGGCAGATAAAGAACCCGATGCCTTAAAAAAAGCACATCTTTTTTATGAAGTTCTACAGCAAATTAGGAGCAAAAACCCCGTCCTGGTCTATTTTAACTTGTGCTGCAGCCTGCAGTCTTTATCCATTTCCTCCAAGAATTAGACATGCCTAGCAGGCACGATGGCATCTATTATTATTTTTTTGCCAGTTTAGTACTTTTCCTCTCATAAAATACTCTAAGCTTGTCTCCAGTAATCCTCCCAAATCTCTAACCCTTGCTGAGACAAGGGAGGCACAACTGCTCAGCCTCCAAATACACTCCAGCATTAATCTTCCTATTGAGGAGGTACGAAAGCCACGATAAACCCCCTTTTTTCTGCTCTGACTTCCCATTTTCCCACCTTCCAGCTTTCCACGTGACTGTTTCAGTCAAGGAGAGGAAGGAGAGACAGGGAAAAGGACACCAAACACAAAGCAGAGGACGGGCATGTGGTTTTGCTCAGCTTTCACAAATCCTGTGAGGGTAATTTCCTAAATGTTTTGCTGGGGAGCATCAACAGGCCCAAATCTTTCCCTCCACGAAAACACGGAGTCACTGGAAATTCCCTTGCAGTGCTCAGGGTTTTCAGCACATCCACAGTAAACAAAACTCAGAGGAGCTTTGGAAAAATTATCCAGGTCCCACTCACACTCTAAAACAATCCTTTTGTCTCCATCACCCACAACAGAAGCTCATTCCCTAAGTGGTTCTTCGAAAAACAAAGAGCTTCCATGCATTCCAGAAGTGGGAATATACCTTAAAAGCCACATAATCCTTATTTTCTGCAAACATCAGGTTTACAAACTTTATTGGGAAGGAATTCCTGGCTAGGAGGGTGAGCAGGCCCTGGCACAGGTTGCCCCTGGATCCCTGGGAGTATCCAAGGCCAGGTGGGAGCACCTGGGATAGTGGGAGGTGTCCCTGCCCACGGCACGGGGTGGAACAGGATGAGCTTTTAAGAGTCAGGATTTTTCAATTCAAGGATTGAACAGGTGAAAATAAAAAAACCCAGAGAGGTGGATTTCCTTTATTGCCACTGAAACAAAAACCTTCACCTGTTCAGTGAAGGGATGAGTGACACGAGAATCCAGTGACATCCCATGGGACCAATCCATTGGCATTTGGAAAATGCTGTTTAAGTAGCTGGAGAAGATCCCACAAAGTGAGACAAGAAGGCTTTGCTCACTCAGTCATTCCAGAACATTTGTAGGGCCCGGCCAGGAGAACTTGTGGATTTTCAGCAGCTGATGAGGAAGATCCCAGTAGAGACCCCTCAGGGAGCTAATCCAGGGCCAAAAGGCAGGAATGGCACAGAACATGGAGAGACCTTCTGGATTGCAGAGGAAACAGAAAGTACAGGGAGCACTTGTGCTGCGGAAAGGGAAACCAGGGGCCTCTGCCACACAAAGGGCTGGGCTGGGACACATCCCGATCCCAGCAAGGGCAGAGCAAGGAACATGGAAAACTGGGAGTCCCTGCTGGCAGCTCCTCCACTGGGACACACCAACATCCCGATCCCCAGCAAGGGCAGAGCAAGGAATATGGAAAACTGGGAGTCCCTGCTGGCAGCTCCCCCACTGCCTCCAGCCTGGCAGCTGGGAATCTGCCCCGAGCTCCCGGGAGGGCTCACCCAGGCTCCCGACTACCGGAGGAGGGCCTGGAATGCCAGTGGCAAAACCCCTGGGATTTCCAGGCAGGTGGAATTATGTCTGTGCCACAGCTCTCCTGGCAGGGAGGACTTGGTGACCCAGCAGTGACATCCCAGCAGGGAATGTCCCACTTCCCCAAAAAGGAGATCCCATCCCATGGCGCTCGCCTTCGGGAACGTCCCAAAACCTGGATTAAAGCTTCCCAAAGGTGGGTCAAGCACCCCCTTCCCCTGCCTGCAGTGGCTGCGTTTGCACCTCCGTGTCCAAGCTGAGCTTCCCGAGCTCTTCCAGCAGATTGGATAATTCAATTTAGGCTCAATTTAATTATGGTTTTAATTATGCTTTCAGTGAGGTACTGGAGGCCTTTCACAGAGCTGCTGCCCCAAAGTGGTTTTATTTGCCTGAGGAATGTTTGCAGGAGCACCAAGAGCAGCATCACCTGTTTGTTTTCCCTGGATCTCCCCGTTATCCGTGGGGTGGGTGACGGATCTGGGGGACCAGGAACACTCAGCTGCAGAGTGGGGTTTTAAAGATCCCTGGATGGTTCACCTGCTGCAATGCAGACTTCACATGAAACCTAACAGATGATCAGGAACCTCCACGTCCTCCCTAAACGTCTGTATCCCGTAGTTATCCCACATTTATTCTGATTTAGGTTTCCCACTCCAAGGAATATTTCCCATTCCTGAACAAATCCCAAGCACTTCACGGCACGCAGTCATTCTGGTTCCAGTCCCTTTGTTCCAGAGGAGAATGGATATGATCCCACCTCTCCAAAAAAGTGTGTCTTTCCTACCAACCAGGAATTTTAATCAGCTGGAGAAGAGACCAAACCCCCCCAGATCTGAGCAATAATACCTGTAACACTCGGCCCACATTCCCTAAAATAAAGGCCATGTGATTTAGGAAAGATTCCTCCTGAAAACCACCAACGTTTACCTTGGTAAATAAAAAGTTGGGATGCATAAACTAGTTAAGTTGATATTTGCAACTTCCAGACCAGAAGTTAATGAGATTTAATTTCTATTTCATACAAAATCCACACTGCTGACTGGTATCAGTCCTTTAATAACCACACACATCTCACAAGGGTAAATCTGCAGAGCATTTCTTAGTTGTTTTTTGGTTTTGGGTTTTTTTTATATACTCGACCACAAAGGTCAAGAGAATCCCTGAAACAGTTAAAATTGAAAATGAGAAAGAACAGAAATACAAAAAAAATAAAGGAAAATAAGCATTTGGCCTCCCAATACTAATTTCCTTTTTCTTTACATTGCTCAACATCCCTCCTCAATTTGAGCCCTAATCAACAACCACTTCACAGCTCACATTTTATGAAATAATGCAGTTGCTGCAATCAAGTCCAGCAAAATGTTTCCCTAAAGATGTTTCCATCATTCCCATTCCTTAAAAACACACACACACAATAAAAAAAAAGCTCTTCCTCCATCGCTATTTTACAGCAGGAATGAACACACCACTGCATCTTAAATCATATTTAGATTAAAACAGAAATAGAATCACCTGGGGTTTCTTTCTGCTTGGTACAACATGTCTTTGTCCAGGAGAGGGGAAAAAAAACCCTCAACCTGCTCGTTTTTCCACAATTGCCAACATCCAGCACGAAATAAATGACATTCAGCCTCTGGAAACACAAACCAGAACCTGAGAGCTCATCCTGATGGGCAGAGGAGGGGAAAAAATGCCCCCCAAGCCCCAGCGTGGTCCCAAACCTCCTTTTGCTGATGAATATTTATTTCATTTCCACACTTGCAGGCTCCTTTGCTGCTCCCACACCCCCCTTTGGCATCATTCCCCCCATATGGATGGACTTGGCTGCCCCGAAAACCACAGCGCCCGCCACGGAGCATCCCAGCAATGATTACCCCCCCAAAAAATCCCCCAAAAATAAAGGACAATCACCCCCGTTTCCATAAAAACCAACAGCATTTCACAGGGGTGGAAGGAATAAATACCTCCGCCTTCCATTCCCGACCTGGCTGTCCCTGCTCTCATTCCCAAGGATGCTGCGCCGACATCGCTCCCTCCCAACCCCAAATTCACCGCTTCAAAACCATTTTAAAACCATTTTGACCATTTAAAAAATAAAGACATTTCAAACCCCATTTTGGCCATTTCCAAGCCCTCCAGGGGGAGGGGGTGACAGCCACAACTCCCATCCCAGGGAGCTGCTGGCAGGCTCCTCGATATTCCCCATATCCCCCCATCCCTCCCGCCAACCCCACGTGCCCCTCGGGATATTTTGGGGTGGCTGGGGGGGTCGCCCATCCCTGGGGGGCACCCACGGCCCCCCTCTCCAAGGGAATCCCACCCCACACCCAAATTTGGGGGGGTTGGACCCACCCAGACCCCTGGGGGGGCAAATCTGGGCACCGAGGAGGGGGCAACGGGGGG
>JAWWEW010000001.1:1043964-1070604 GCA_035583185.1 Anabacerthia variegaticeps | reverse complement strand
GGTGGGGGCCCCGGGGGGGGGGGGGGGAAACAGGGATTTGGGGGGACAACGGGGGGGCAACAGGGTTTGGGGGGGCAACAGGGATTTTGGGGGGGCAAAAGGGATTGGGGGGCAATGGGGGGGCAACAGGGATTGCGGGGAACAATGGAGGGGGGCAACAGGGTGGGAAACAGGGATTGGGGGGCAACAGGGATTTAGGGGAACAACGGGGGGGCAAAAGGGTTTGGGGGGGCAACAGGGATTGGGAACAACATGGATTTGGGGGACAACTGGGGGCAAACAGGGATTGGGGGGCAACAGGAGGGGAGGAAAAAGGCTCCATGAGAGGGCAATAGCCCTGCGGGGGGGGGCAATAGGTTGGGGGGGTCAAGAAGCCCAGGGGGGGCCATCAGGCTTTGGGGTGGGGGACACACAACAGCCCCAGGGGGTGGAAAGGGGGGACAACAGCCCTTTTTGGGGGGGGGCAAAACAGCCTCGGGAGGGGCAACAGCCCTGAGGGGGCAAATAGCCCTGGGGGGAGACAGGGGCTCCGTGGGGGCAGAGCCAAGCCCGGGCCGTGCCTCGCCCCCCGCCCCATGGTGGGGATGCTCCCCATCCCCATTCCCACCCCATCCCCATCCCGGCCCCCCCGCGCTGACACCCGCGCTGTCCCCCTGCCCTCACCTGCGGCTGCTCGGGCGGCGGCGGCCCCTGTGCTGGCACAGCAGCGATCCCTTTCCTCCTCCTCCTCCTCCTCCTCCTCTTCCCGCTGCTCCCTCAGCCGCCAGCCGGGAATGGGGAGGGATGCGGGGGGGCAGCACCACCGGCGGGACCGTTACGGCCGCCGCACTACAGCTCCCGGCGTGCCCCGCGCGCCGCCCGGCCCCGCCGCCGCCCGGACTACAGTGCCCCTGGTGCCCCGCGCGGCGCGGCCGGCGGCGAGCGGCGGGGCGGCGCGCGGGGCACGCCGGGAGCGGCGGGGCCGCGGGGCGCCATGGGAGGTGTAGTCCGGCGCGGCTGAGGGCCGGAGCAGGCCGCGGGCGGTGGGGAGCGGAGCGGGGAGGCCCGGGGGTCCGGCACCCAGCCCCGGCTCCGGGACACTGTGCCCCGGCCGTAGGGGCAGCGCAGGGCCGCGGGCAGGCGGCGGGATGGGACGGGATGGGATGGGATGGGGAGCGGCAGGGCCCGGCCCGGCCTTGCTCTGCCACGGGGGCCTGTCCTGTCCTTCTGCTCAGCCCAGAGCAGTCCCTGAGACACCAAACCGGCCCCTGACACCCCAAACCAGTCCCTGACACCCCAAACAAGTCCCTGACACCCCAAAACAGCCCCTGAGAGCCCAAACTAGTCCCTGACACCCCAAACCAGCCCCTGAGAGCCCAAAACAGCCCTTGAGAGCCCAAACCAGTCCCTGACACCCCAAAACAGCCCCTGAGACCCCAAACCTTGCCCTAACACCCCAAACCAGCCCCTGAGATCCCAAACCAGCCCCTAAGATCCTAAACCAGCCCCCAAAATCCCAAACCAGCCCCTGAGACTCCAAACCAATTGGGAATTGGGACAGGGGTGACAAGATCCTGTCCCCAGGAGTCGGGGGGAATCCACAGTGGTTTCCTGGGATGTGGGAAGAGCCTCAAAGTTCCTTTGTTTCCTACCCAAAGCCCTGGAGATCCCCACCAGGCACGAGCCCAGCGGGAGGAAAGACAAACTGGGGGTACCAAAAGGAGTCTCTTTTATTAAAAAAGCACCCAAAAGAGGGGAGAATCCAGGATTTGGCTCTCCTGAGTGAGGGGCCGAGTGTGTTCCCACATGGAATCCTCTGCCCTCTTCCACCACCAGCTGGGAATAACCTCCTGGCTCCTTGGATCGCCCTTTCCACCCTGAGGTCCTCAGATTTAGCTTATTTAATGTCAAAAAAACAAAAACAGTTTACAACAAAATTAATAAGCCAGGCCCCCCAAATCTCACATGAGAGGAAAACCAATGGAAAAGCCTGGAGATGAATTTATGCCGAACTGCCCATGGAGGGGCAGCCCAAGAGCAGTGGATAACCAGGGGGTAATCCAAATTTCAGCTCAAATCCCTTCCTAAGGGGATTGTTTCCATGGATTAATTGCAGGACAAAGTGTCCAGCACCTGATTTCCAAATAACTTCCCTGATTTGGGGAATATTCAGGAAGTTTGGAGCTGGATAACCAGCATGGAGGGCACACAGGGCTGTGAATTTGCCCTGGCTCGTGGAGTGAGTCCAATGTAGCTCCTCTGGGATCCTCCAGCTGCTGGATTCATTGAATTCCTTCTGCTGTTCTCCACAGTAAAGCTGGTGCTGGAGGGAGAGGAGCGGAAAGGGCTTTACGTGGGAAAACTGCTGGAATAGAATTTTTTTAATTATTATTATTTATTTTTCTATTAAGTGCTGCCACGGGCTTAATAAACATTTTATGAACAGCCCAGCCTGGACTACACCTGCCTTGTTGGAAGCCACACACCACCAGCCAGCCAGACACTGGGAATTCTGCTCCCTGAGTGATCCCGGGCTGCTTCCAGCACGTGAGTGGAGCTGTTTCCTTCCCCGGGAGGGACTCGGGGCTCCCACCACGGGCTTGTCCCGACAGAAACACTTCCCTGTGCACACAGAAATCCTGCCTGCTCCAGGAAATGCTCCTGGGAATGCCCTGCCTATGGATATGGAGAGGAGAAAACATACAGCTATTCCATGCTGGCTTGATTCTGGGAAGGAGTGGGTCAGAGAGGTCGGGCTGTTCTTGGCTCTTGCCTTGCCCAAATAACCCAACCTCGTGTTTTCCAAGCCTGCCACTCTCAAACCTTCCGGGGATACAGGACCGCGTCTCTGCAGCTGGATCCTGGGATGCACCCCGGGATTCCCTCCCAGCAGGTTTGCAAAACCTCTGCTGTCCGGAGCAGGGTGGAGGGTTCCAGCAGTGTGGACCTCCAGGAGCTTTTCCAGCCCTTCAGCTTCTGGGCACTTCCACCTCCGGAGCCCAGGATGGTTTTAATTCCAGCAGCAGCCGGGTCAGCCCTTGGGTTTGTTCACTCCACTTGGGAATCTTACTCAGACGGGCACTTTGGTGCTTAACATTTGGGTTGCTCCCAAGTTGTGCTTCACGGCTCAGACGCCTCCCCTGAGCCATTCCCAGCTCCGGAGGGAAATCCCACATCCCCCAAGCCGCTCCTCTCCCCGTGCGGGGCAGGAGCCACCCCCATCCCTCCCTGGCTTTGGGGCTTCCGTTCGGGCTGAGCCCCCTGCCGCGGCACCCGCATCCCTGGATGTGCTCCGTCTCCGCAGGGAAAGAGGTGCTTGGAGGGGATGGAGGGGCACCAGGAGCATTCCCGCTTTCCCGGGATAAAGCGCTGGGATGGGGGGCGCCAGGAGCATCCCCGCTTTCCCGGGATAAAGCGCTGAGAGAAGTGGCATTTTGGGATGCTGGACTACAGCTCCCGGCGGTCCGCGCGGGCGGGGAGGGAGGGAAGAAGGGAGGGAGGGAGCGGAGCGCATCCCGCAGCGGGGACCCCGCACCTCGCCCGGTGAGGGATGCGCGGGCGGCTCGGCGGGCACCGGGAACGGGGTACCGGGCACCGGAGAGACAGGGAGGGCGGCACTGGGATGGGGGAGCCGGGAGCGCCATAGAGCGGGGAGGTACTGGGGACGGGGTACCAGGGATGGGGATACTGGGATGGGGAGCCAGGGGATGGGGAGCCAGGATGGGGAGTTCCGGGGATGGGGCTACTGGGATGGGGGAGCCAGGGATGGGGATACTGTGGGTGGGGGAACCGGGGGATGGGGACACTGGTATGGGGGATTCTGTGGATGGGGATACTGGGATGGGGGTCCAGGGTGGGGATACCGGGGATAGGAAGTTCCGGGATGGGGGTACCGGGGCAGTGAGAGTGCCAGGGGCTGCCAGTACTGAGGGGTGTGGGTACCTGAGGGACGCAAAGTGTGGGTACAGAGGGAAAAGATGCCAGGGGATGTGGGATGAGGGCACCAGCTGTGGGCACCAAGGGGCTGGAAGCAGAGCGGGAGTGCACAGGGATGGGGGGACCTGGGGGTGTAAGGGCAGGAGGGTGAGGGTGCCAGGGGATGGAGGTGTATCCATGGGCTGTGAGTTCCCAGGGGTGAGGGCAGGGAGGGTTGGTGGTACCAGGCTGCAAACTTCGTGGGGATGTGGATTCTCTGGGATTCAGGCACTGGATAACCCGGAGTTGCTGGGGGAGGGAGGTCTGTGCCTTCCTGTGCCCCCAGCCCAGGGGGGGTCCAGCCAAGTGGTCCTGGAGGCCATCCCAGGGTGCTGAGATCCCATCACTGGGATTCCCAGTTGAATGGTGGCTGGGGGGGCTGTGGGCAGGGAACAGCTCCTGCCTGTCCCTGGGGTGTTGGCTCTGCCTGGGGACCTGGGGAGCGATGACTTCATGGCCTTATTGAGAACTATTTCCATCCAGGCAGGCAAAATAAACAAGTGTAGGTGTCGTTCACCATGGAAAGTTACTGGGGCCGTGGGGAGCCACGGCCTGTTTTCATCCACGGCCCGGATTTCTCCACTTACCTCCACGGGATGATAATCCCTAAATCCCAATGAGATTAGAGGCAGAAAGCAAGGTGGCTGGAGTTCCTCCTCCTGCCTCCGCGACGTTTCCCACATGACGAAATCCCGCGTCTGTCTAACCCCGATTAACCCGCGCGCTGAGCTCATCCCCCAACAAAACCAGGAGCACCAAGGGTGAATCCCCATCCCATTCCCTCCTGGAGGCTGCAGGGAGGTGAGAGCCCGGGGAAGAGGCAGGAGCTGCTGGTTTTACCCCGTTCCTCTTCCCGTGCCAGCAGATCCGGGGAGCGCTGCGGCAGCCATGGCGCTGGTGAAGAGCGGTTGGCTTTGGCGGCAGAGTAAGTGCGACCCTGGAGCTGTCCAGGTTGGAAGACCCCCCAGGAAAGAACCCTGGAGAGGTTCTGGGATGCTGGGAAGAGGTGGGGAGTGGGGGGACACCAGGAGCTCCGACCTGGGCGGTTAATCCACGGCAGGGAGATTGTGGGATTTACATAAGCGGAGAGAGGGGCCGCTGCCATGAGAACAGCCACACGGCTCCGTGTCCGGTGCTGGATCCCATCCCGGGCAGCACCAACATGCCCTGATGGCTTTCTTGGCAGCCTCCTGAAACTTAAAGCCACCTGCTCACACTGCCCTGGGTGCTCCTGCCGGGCACAGGTGGCCAGTGGCTCACAGGAACAGGGGGATCCGGCTGCGACTTTGGGGGTGGCATTGGGTCTTGGGAATGCCCTGGGCTCATTGGGATCCCTCTCCTCCTCCCTGTCCCGGCAGGCTCCATCCTGCGCCGCTGGAAGAGGAACTGGTTCGTGCTCTACCTGGATGGCAGCCTGGTTTACTACCACGACGAGACGCAGCGGGACATGGACGGCCGGATCCACGTCAAGTACAGCTGCCGGGATGTGCGGATCGGGCGGGAGTGCAAAGGTGAGCCCTACCCCTGTGCCCAACCCCAGCCCAGGGCTCTCCGTGGGGCCACAACTCTTTCCCAATCCCGCTCTGCCCGTGCACACCCAAGACACCCCAAAAATAACCCAGGCTGCCTCATTCACTCCTTTTCCAAGCCATCCCCCAGGAGATGCACGTTGCATCTTCTTTCCACGGAGAGGGAGGGAGGAGGGAAGGAAGGAGGAATTCTCCTCCCGGTTGTGCTTGTGGAAAACACGCTCCCACGTTCCTGACTCATCCGCCGCCGTCTCGCACAAACAGGCAGAACAAAGCCCTGCTTGGCTGGGCCCCACAGCCCACGGCTGCTGCACAAAGAGCCTCTCTGGGGCTGGGGCTGCTGTGGGAGCACAATCCCACAGCTCTGTGCTCTCCAGAGGGTCCTGCCAAGCCTGGGCAATGGGGCCAGGCACAGGAGCCCTGGGGATTTAGGATTTGGTTCCTGCTAGAACTCACGGTCCTGCTCCCGTGAGGAGCGGCTCCAAAATTAGGGTGCACTCTGGTGAGTTGAAAGCAAAACAGCTTGGCCTGGTGGCCTGGGGCACATTTTTGGCAGTTTTCTGCCCTCCCATGTCCTTTCTGCCTTGGGGGTGGATATTCCTGCCCACCAGCTCATTCCTGCTGTTGGCTTTTAACCTTTGAGTTCCCCATGAAGCCCAAACGGAACCCCCAGTGCTCCTGTGCCGAGGGTTTGGAGCCCGGGGGCGGGCAGGGAGAGCCTTGGCTGAGGCTCCATGGATCCCAAGGCTGGATCCCGAGGCTGGATGCTCCCCTTGCACCCCCAGATGTGCAGCCCCCTGAGGGCAGGGGCCGGGAGTGCCTGCTGACCGTGGTGCTCCGGGACGGCTCCAAGACCACGCTGTGCACCGAGAGCGAGGACGACGCCGTGTAAGCTGCAACCCCCTTGGTGCCCTCTCATCCCCATTATCCAAGGCTGGAAAGAGCCCTGTCCTGCTCCCACCACATCCCATCCGTGGCTAACCCCCCTCCCTGTCCTCTCAAACCCCTCACAGGGTAAAAGGCACAGGAGGGGTTTGGGTTTCCCACTGGACAACCCAGAGCCAGAAGGAGCTATTTTTAAGCAGTCGGTGCCCCGTGGGCTGGGTTTTCCTCATGGATGAGAAATCCCCTCTTGGCCTGACTGAGGATCCCTGGAAAAGGGTTTTCATTGGTATCTGGTGATAAATAGTGTGAACGTGAAGTCTTCGCTGGCTTTAGGCAAACCCCCATTTTGGCACTGTTCCCCTTCTATTTATTTCTTCAAAAATTTGGGAACTAAGTTAAAAATTTATTTTTATAACACTAGGGTTTTTTTAATAATTTTTTTTGGTAAATTATAAAAAATTAAATGTGGGAAACCTTCAGCTGAGCTCAGAGGGAGGGAGATGTTCAGCTTGATCAGCTGAGCTTGGCCCCAGCTGGATGGAAATTCACCCATTACCTGCTCTTCTCCCTAAATTTGGATGCCACATTCCTGCCTGCCCTGGTTTTAGCTGAGCCCATTCCCATGGACTGCCCTGTGCCCACCCCTGTGGTGTCTGGTGCCTCCTGGCACCTTCCCATCCCCACCTGTTATCCCAGCACTCACCAACAGGGAATTAGGGATTAGTGCTGGCCCTACAGCCACATCCAGGTGTGCCGGGGGAGGAATGGGGACAATTCCCAAGCACTCCCCAAAGCCAAGTCGCTCTGTTTTGTTGCAGTGCTTGGAAGATGGCCGTGCTGGAGGCTAAATCCACCCCGGTGAGGCTTTGTGCCCTGGAGCAGGGACACATCCCACCATGGGACTGGGGATTCGGGCATGGAGGGGGGCGGTGACCCCAACCCCAGCCCCCAGGGCTGACACTGAGCTTGGGGGGCACAAGGGGGCACAGGGAGTGAAGTCCCCAGAGCCACAGGGGAGAAGGGGGGGAAATGTTGGATGCCACCACCATTGGGAGGTGACAGAGCCCAAGGAGACCCTGTGCAGTTGGGGGTGATGGGGGCAGAGTAGAGGTGACAGAGACACAGGGCTGTGGGGACACAGTTCAGGGGAAGGGGAGCAGGCTTAAGGTGGCAGGGGACACAGCTAAGAGGAACAGGACATTACTGAGAGGAATAGGGGCAGAGTTGAGATGGTGGGACAGAGTTAAGGTGAAAGGGACAGAGCTGAGATGACAGGGACACGGTTAAGGACAGAGCTGAGGTGACAGGGACATCGTTAATGGAAACAGGGGCAGAGTTGAGGTGATAGGACAGAGCTGAGGTGACAGGGACACCGTTAAGAGGAATGGGGGCAGAGCTGAGGTGACAGGGACACAGTTAAGCTGACAGGGACATTGTTAAAGGGAATGGGGGCAAAGTTAAGGTGACAGGGACACAGGTAAGGTGACAGGGACACCATTAAGGGGGGATAGGAGCATAGTTAAAGTGACAAGAACATTGTTAAGAGGAGTGGAGGCAGAGTTGAGTTGGTGGGACACCATTAAGGTGACAGGGACACCATTAAGGGGAATGGAAGCATAGTTAAGGTGATAGGGACACCATTAATGGGAATAGGAGCATAGTTAAGGGGACAGGGACACTGTTAAGAGGAGTGGAGGCAGAGTTGAGTTGGTGGGACACTGTTAAGGTGACAGGGACACAGGTAAGGTGACAGGGACACTATTAAGAGCCGTGGAGGCAGAGTTGAGTTGGTGGGACACTGTTAAGGTGACAGGGACACAGGTAAGGTGACAGGGACACTGTTAAGAGGAGTGGAGGCAAAGCTGAGTTGGTGGGACACCGTTAAGGTGACAGGGCCATGGGTAAGGTGACAGGGCCACCGTTCAGGTGACAGGGCAGGGTCAGAGTGGCAGGCTGCAGCCTGAGGGTGGCCTGAGGGTGCCAGGCTGCCCCAGGCACGGCGCCCCGTGCTCAGCCCTCACTGCCCCAGGTGCACGTGTACGACCCCTACGACGACGACTACTACCAGACAGTGCCGCTGGACTCGCACCAGACCGCCTACATCAGCTCCGGCCACTACGGCCACCAGTACGGAGGTGGGTGGCCCTGCCGGTGACCCCGGGGTGCCAGGAGGGTGCTGGCTCCCTGGATCACCCCCCGTGCTGCTCTCCCTTGCAGGTCCCGGGGTGACCCACGTGATTGTGCGGGAGGATCCCTACCGTGTGTCCGGGGACCAGATGGCCCTGGGGCTGCTGGCGGGGGCGGCCACCGGCGCTGCCCTGGGCTCCTTCATGTGGATGCCCTGCTGGTTTTAGCAGCTCCCACGCTGGGTCTCAGCCCCCTTTGGCTCCCCCAGTCCAGTTTAACTCACCCCTGGCTTGGAACCTGCCCTGAGCCCCCGCTCAGCCTCCCCAAAACCCTGGGGACAGACACCCCCCCCCCACCCTCCTGCCAGCACCAGCTTCTGCATTAAATGACCCTCACGTGCTTCAGAGATGCCCTAAAACCCACCCCAGAACTCCACAGCATCCGATTCCTGCTGGGAAAGGGCCTGGGAGCTGCCGGGGCTGTCGGCAGAGGGAGGGTGCAGTTCCCCACCCCAGATCTCCACAGGGAGCTGGCTGCACAGTACCTGGATTTGGGAGCAAGGGGGAGTTAGTTTAGGGGGAAGTGGCTGGAGTTTTTTTGGCTGGGTGAACTCCACACTGAAGAGGCTCATTAGAGGCTTTTTTGGGGAGAGGCTCCGGCACTGGAGCAGGAGGTGACAGAAGGGGCAGCCATGGGGATGCTCAAGAGATGGGTAAGAGAATAAGGAGGATGAAAAACCTGTGCAGGATTTCTATCCCTTTCCAGTCTCACACCAGTCCTCTGGGCCTGGCCAAGCTGGAGAATTGGTGCAACACCCCCGGGAACTGAGAGTTAAACCCCTGGGAACTGAGCTGGGAAGAGCCCAGGGAATATCCCAGCCAAGTGGGAGGGACACACAGCACCCTGAGTGTCACCTGATTTTTGGGAGGGGGAGAAGGGCAGCTCTCCCTGGGGGCCAGGGATCCTTTCTGGCAGCCAAGCCAGGATCTTCACAGCAGGGATTTGGGATAGAGCGGGGACACACAGTCAGGCCCTGGGACAAGCAGCAGCTCATGGGATTTTTGGGCAGCACAGGGAGATGGCAAAGGAAGGGGGTGAGGAGCAGCTGCTGAACACCACCCTTATAACCCAGGTTTTCTCCTGGAGACAGCACTGATGCTATACAAATGTAGGAATTACAGACCCCACAGCTGGATAAAGAACCCCCAGTGACACCAGCACCCAGCTCTGCCATTAAAGCCTTGGATCAGCTCAACCCTGTGCCCAGGGGGGATTGGGATATCCCCACACCCCACCCTTCTCCTCCCCTGCCTCCCTCCTGCTCCATCTGCTCCCGGGAAGGGAAAAACCCACAAACCCCTGTGCGGTCTAATAAAGGCAGCGAAAAACCAGCCCTGGCCTGTGGTGAGTGAGGAGGAGGAGAAGGAGGGGCTGCTCAGCCTTGGCCATTCCAGAGGGTGGGAAGGGTTGTGTCCACTTGGAGAGCTGCACAGCACCAACTCCCCCATCTCCTGTGCCCCTTTGCCTCCCTCCCTTTCCAGCCAGGAGCTCCAAAACACCTTCAGCTCCTCACATGAGCAGGACTGGAGCGTCCTGGGGGTCCCAGCCCGGCCTCTAAACACAGCACAAAGACCCCAAAGAGGCACAGGAGGGACAAAGCTGCCCCCCTAATCCCTCTTCCATGCAGGAGCCACCATGCTGGGCTGGCAGAGCAGCTCCTGTGCATCATGGATTTGTGGGATGAGGCGTCTCTGCTTGGGACGGGACCAGTGCAGGGACAGGCACTGCAAGCCCCATTTTAGGCCCCCCAGGTGCTGAACAGCATCCCTGGTTCTATTTAATCTGTAAGGCAGGAGCCAAGCTTGGCTCCCCCAGCTCCCAAGCCAGGGATTCAGGCTTTCCCCCACGGCCCCTCCATCCCTGTGTTAATCCCAGCACAAAACACCCACTCCCAAGGGCAGGAGGGGAGAAGGCTCAGGCCATGCACCCCCCACCTGCCATGTCCTCGTCCCTTCTGCCCTCTCCACATGCAAGCCACTAAACAAGGCACACAATCCCAGGTGAGACACATCTGGGGATGGAAACATCTGGAAGTTTTTCATCAAGAGCAACACAGCCTAGAAATCCTCCCTCCTTCCCATGCCACGTCCAGCTGCTGCAAGAGCTCCTTTTCCCCAGCTCAGACTCCCCCACTCCCCGTATCCCTGCAGTACCTGAACATCCCAGGGCTGATCCCGCTCTGTCCTGCTGTGCTGGTCTCCCAAGGACATGGATTGATCCATGGGAAGGGCACTGATGGATCTGCACGTGCCTCCAGCAGCGATCCCGGGGTCTTCGCGCTGCCGGTGGGAGGAGCTGGTGGCAGCCAGGCCCTGCACTAGGAAGCTGAACGAAGGAGCAATTAGACATTTTAGAAATCAATGTGGAAGCACAAACACCAGAACCACGGTCCACAAAACCACCTGCACTGGGCGCAGAGGGGATTCCCAGGAGCTTTCCATGCTGAGGTTGTGCAGGACCAGCGGGATGAGAAGTGCTGAGGAACCTGCCCCATTCCCAACCCGAATCCAGACCCACAGGACTCCTCTCCCCAGCAGGGAGAGCTGAGGGAGATTCAAACATTGAGCAAAGCTCAGAACAACTCCAGAACCCCTCAGAAACGAGGATGGATATGGCAGGATTCACAAGAAGGACCCGGCACAAGCCATTAATACATAAACGTGCCCACAAACTGCATGGAAAGATGAATCCCACAATATCCCACAGCACAGAAATCAGCTGGGGCCACGTGACCCTCACTGGGATCCAAACCCACTTCTCTGGAAATCAAGCAGCTCGGGAAGTGTCGGGATTGAACCTCAAATTTCTACCCAAGCTCAAATTTCACCCTCAATTTCCTTCCCGAGCTCAGAGAAACACGGGAAAGGCCAGTGCCAAACCACCAGCATCAATCAATCCCCTCTTCTCCACTGCCTGGAAAATTGGATTTGGGAACAGCAGCCCAGGGCAGAGCTGTGGGGCAGCAGGAGCATTCACCATCCAGCTGCCTTCAGCCCTTCCCTCCTCCTCCTCCTCCTCCTGGGAAGGGCAGAGCTGCTCCTGGCACTGCAATTCCCCTGGAGTTTCATTCCCGACACGCCCGAGCCCGATGTTTACAGCTGGCTATGAGGATCCTCCAAGAGGATCCCAAATCTCTTTACGAGAAGCCCCTTTGCCACGCGCTCAGACCAGGGTGGGGAAGGGAATGGTGGTTAAGAGGAGGGGGGAATAAAATAGGTATTTTTGCCAATTGATGAAAGCTCCATTACACTGTCCATTAGGCTGGAAATGCCGGCTCAGGCAGCGGGAGAGCAGCAGAGGAGGAGGGAATGCAGATGATGGGAGGAGAGGGCCGGGTGCTCGCAGCTGCCTGCGGGAGCGCTGGCAGCCCATGCCGCAGCCTGCCCATCCCATTTATCTTCCTGCCGGAGCTGGGACATGCCCAGCATGGCAAAAGGAGCCGCTGCAGCAGGCGGGGAGAGCCCCGAGCTCCGGCTTGCTGAGCGCTCCGCCGCTGGAAGCACCACTGCAGCCAGAGGATGGCACCGGCTGCTGCAGCAGCTCTGCAGACGCTGCCGGGGGATGCTGGGGATGCTCCAGCCTGGAAAGATCAGGGGTGACCCCACCAGTGGGCAGAGAAGCCAATGAGCACCCTCCAGGCTGAGCCACCCGCTCCCTGGGGGGGAGTTTGGAGCAGGACTGGGGCTAGAGATGGACCCACTCTAGCAGGAGTGACCCACTGGGACCAGCACCCCCGGGGAGCCCCCTGCCCATTCCCTGCAGTTTAATCCAGCCCCCTTTGGAGCTGGGAAATTGGGATAGCAGTGTCGGAGGTGACAGCCCCAAGGATCAATTCCAAGGAGTTGAGCTGCAGACACCACACTCCGATATCCCATTGGGCTCCTTCCATCCCAAACCCACTGCCAAGGGGTGAACTGGCACTTTCAGAGGCTCCCACCCATCAGGGCAGGGCCTGGAAGTGCCAAGTACAAGAACAGAATCTCCCCCAGTGACTAAAACCTCCGGTGACTTGTCCCCACATGGCTCATTTCCCTGAATTCCAGCCCATCTCCACGGCCTCACAACCAATTGATTCACCAAGGTTGGGATGTTGCTGTTCCCACACCAAATCCAGGCAATTCCCTTCTCTCCCGGCCACGGGCTTGGAGCAACCTGTGTGGAAGATGCCCATGGCAGCGGGTTGGGAATGGCTTTAAGATCCCTTCCAACCCAACCATCCTGTGATTCCAGGATTCTCTCCTCCAGGAAAGACAAGGATAACCCATCCACGAGCATCTGGTACTGGTACTCACCTCCCTGGCCCCGCAGCCCTCGCCTGCCCAGCTCCAGGGATTAAGGAGGATCCTCCTCAGGGAAGGTGGGGTTGCTCCACCCGTGTCCCAGGGAAGCTGAGGCCCTTGGATGGGGAACAGCTGGATGTCAAGAGCAGCAAAGGCCCAGAAAGGCACAGCTGGAAAATTTCAGAGACACCGCGTGGAACCAGAGGAACGGCAAACACACAGCTCCACGTCTTCCCTCTGCAAAGAAACCCCCCAAAAAGTCCTTGTTGCCCTTAAAAACTCATCCTGCAGCACTTGCAGCCCCCCCAGCAGGAGCTGCACCTCCCACCTGCGTTGTGATGGAGAGAAGAGACCCAGAGCTTTCCAATGAGACAGGTATTTATTTAGTTCAAGCGCTAAGGATTTGTTCTCTTGTCGTTGTCGGTATTATCAAACAGAGCTGAGGTACCAGTGACATTCCAACATGAAGAAAAGGAACCTTTTTTTATATCCCCCCTTACACAATTTCTTCAACTACTTTTACCAAGACAAAAGGTGAGGCATGGAATAGCTGCGTGCTGGGGCTGTACAACGAGCAGGGCAGGGCGGGGAGGGGAAAGGAAACAGAGCCGAGACCTTCGCTCCAAAAAATCACACACAAGTCAGCACTCTAAAGGCCTGTTCCCATGGTTCCCAAAGAGCAAAGGAAAGGTGAAATCTAAAACCAGATGGTGCAAAAAAAAACAAAAAACAAAATACAAAAACCCCAAAACAAAAAGTAAAATATGAAGCTCATGTTGCTCCTGTGCTCATCTTTTCTGCGGGAAGCTGGGATTGGGACTGGGGTCACGTTAAGCACGGACTGTCAGCAAGGACTGTCAGAATGTACCTGAGCACAGCCAGGGCCTCGTGGTGAGGGGCCAATCCAGGGCTGCCTCATCCATGTTCCTGCAGCCCCCGGGAGCTGTGGGAATGCTGCTCTCCAGGCCCTTGTTTAGAGGGAATTACAGCCCAACCTGCTCTCAGATCTCCCAGGAAAAGCAGCCGCGCTGCCAGTCCCATAAAACCCCCGGGCTGAGCCTTGCAAATCCAGTGCTTAAAGCTTGGGACTATGGGCAGCAGAGGGGGTTGGTTCTACCAGAAGCAAGAAAACCAAGGATGTGCTGGTGGGAAACAGCCAAATGAAGACCAGGAGAAGCTGCATGAAGAACCAAAGGAGAAGAAAGCCAAGGAAGAAGCAGCAGGATGAGGCATTTCTGCACAGGTAAGAAGAACAGTACGACACAGGAAAAGCAGCCAGGTTTCCTTCCCCCAGAGAGGTTCTTTGGAAAGAAAGAATGATCCTTTGTCACATATCATTGATGTTTATTTCAAGACATGCCACGTCAAAAAAACTCGCCTTTAATATTGCATTAGAAAAGCACTTTTACATCTCGTTCTGCCTTTGAGTTATTGTTGTGCAGAGTTGCCAGAAACCCAGGGCAGGGCACGAGCCCATCAGGAATGAAGAATTCCAACTCTTTTATGCCCGTTTCCTGGTGAAAAGTGGTGGTGAGGACGATTCCCTTCCTCTCCCCCGTTTTAGATGGCAGGGAGAGGGGCAAAGAGAACCGAGGCGGAGCCTGAACATTCCCTTGCAATTGTCCGTTTAAGCAGCAATCGCAACCCAGACTCGAGAATTCCTTCCCTGCACCTCGGCCAGATCTGCCCAGCAAACAATGTATTTACAGGTGTGTTTTTATTAACTTACACAGCAACTTCACAATGAACTAGTAAAGATTAAAAGGGTGCACTTCTAGTGTGTTCCATTCCGTGGGTCTCGGGGAGCTACATCTCGCAACACCAGCAAAAGCTCTACGACAGATTCCTCAGCCAAAAGGAAAAAAAACCCACAATCAGTACTGAACAGAGTAAAAAAAAAAAAAAAATGAAGCCAAGAAATAAATATCAAAGAAAAAAATGATTAATTGGAAGCTTAGTTCAATAGAAAACTGAAATACTACTTGTTTAACCGAACTATACAGCTCTAGCGAACCGAACTAAACCGACTCGGAAGACTGAACATAAAAAAACCCCAAAAAGCTAAAAAATAAAGGCATAAATCTGCATAATCAGAAGTTGATTTCCATCCTACTCAAGTCCCTCCCTTTCCATCTAAGATGGCTCAACTAGATTCCTGTAGGATCACAGTAAACACCCCTTCCCCACCGACCTACGCTCTGGAAAAGCAGGAGCCATTCCCTCTCCGCTGGGGCAGCCACCTGCTCTTCCCTCTTTCTCCCAGATTTCCAAGGTTTCCATCGGCTTTGGCAGCTTTTAGTGCCAGTCCTGATTTCACTATTTCCCCTAAAAAAAAAGAAAAAAAAACAAAAAAAAAAAAGGAAGCAAAATGCTTCCTCCTCCAAACAGCTGGAACGTTACGTTCCCATCTCTCGGGCAGGAATAATTCACTTCATTGATGTTTTCTACTTAAAAAGGAAAAAAAAAATATGCTCCTAAAACTCTTCTTGCACTCGAAACGTTATTTCCCTGTTTCCTGCAAGTGTTTTGTGAATGCACATCCACCCCTTCCTTCCCCCCCAAATCCTCCAGAAGCCACTCATCCCGCTCAAGAGAGCCCCTCCGCGTTCCCCAGCGCGCTTCCTTGGAGGTGTGGAATTCCCAGCTCCAGCAGCCTGTGGTGGTGTCAAACCCCTGCTGGGGTGGGTTTGCACACCAGGCAGACTCGCTCTGCTCGAGGGAATTAAGAGCTTGGGTTTCTTTTGTGGTTTAGTTATCGAGGAGAAGCGTTTAGCCCTCGGCATGCGCCGCCTCCGCCCGCGATTCCCGCTGTCTACGCATTCCCAGATCCTCAGAGAACTCCAGTGGGTCAGATTTGCAAGCCTTCTTCTGCACATCTCATCTAAGTCCAATCCCAAACTTACTCGGTCGCCCTCATTCCAAAGTGCGGTATCATAACATATTAAAAAAAGGAACAAATATTAAGAAATTGTACCTATTTTTCTCTTTTTTTTTTTTCCTTTTTGTTTTTTTTAAAGTTATAACTAGAATACGCTGGGATAGTTTGGCTTTTTTGTTTTTCTTATAAATAATGAAGACACTGACATTTCTCTGTGTGTGTGTGTGTGTGTGTGTGTGTGCTTGTGAAGCCAATAACCATCTCCACGAGACAGGCAGCGATGAGGAACTGCGGGACGTTATCACGGGAGGGGGGGGGCAAGCCAATATTCACACTGCAGTCAATGGAGAGGACAGGGAAGGGGGAGCAGTGATGTTCTGGAGAGAGGTGGGAGCCACATGGGATTAGCAGGAACAGCCTCCTTCACTGACAGGCTGCTCTTGAGGCTTTTCCAGTTTTATGTCAATCACTGGAAGGAGGGAGTTAAGGCAAACGGGTCTCCAGCTCTGTTTTCCTGACTGGCTTTTTCAGTATTGCCCTGGAATTTCAGTACTTCCCTGGAATGTCAGCATTGCCCTGCAATACTTGCTCCCAAGAGAAGCTGAGGTCGAGGTTTCTCACCACACCCCCCAACCCTGCACTGGCACGCTCAAAGGGCAGGAGGGACAATGCCAGCCCCCAAATGGGTCTCTGGCCAGTCTACCCTTCCCAGAGATCCCAGGGATCTCTTCCTGCAGGAAGTAAAGATGTCGGGATGCACTGAAGGCTTCAATCACTGTTTCCACAGAATCACAGAACCATTTAGGTCGGAAAAGCCCTCCAGGACTATCCAGTCCAACCATTCCCAGCACTGCCAAGGCCACCACTAACCCTGTCCCCAAGTGCCATATCCACATGCTGTTAAGTCCCTCCAGGCATGGGGTCTCCACTCCTACCCTGGACAGCCCATTCCAATGCCCAACCATCCTTTCAGTGAATATATGTTCACTAATGTCCAACTTAAACCTCCCCTGGCACAACCTGAGGCCGTTTCCTCTTGTCCTGTCACCTGTTCAGAGGGAACCAGTCACAGCCTGGAAACCTTCAGTGTGGAATCCATGCTGGATTCAGTATTCCAGCCTGGAGAATAGTGGGCACCCAGGAGGGGCTCTGCCTGCTGGCCCAAAGAACATGGAAGCTCTGGAGGAGGCAGGAGCCTGCAGGAACCCAGGAAGGGAGAGCTTCCTTCCCAAACTCCTGCTCCTCTGTGCCACAGCCAGCTGGCAAGTGCTTCCCTCTCCTTTGCCTGCCCACACTCAGCTCTGGGACAGGCAGGAGAGGGTTGGAATAGTGGGTATCCCATGCCTGGGAGTGTCCAAGGCCAGGCTGGAGCAACCTGGGCTAGTGGAAAGTGTGGCAGGGGGTGGAACTGGATGCGCTTTGAGGTCCCTTCCAACCCAAACTAGCCTGTGATTCCATAAGGATGATGTGCTTTTGGAAGGCTCAGCACCACATTCCTCCTCAGGCTGTGGACATTCCTAACCCCCCAGAGCTCCGGATGTGCCACCCTGAGCACTCCCATCAATCCCTGCTCTAGTTAAACCTCTCTGCTGACCCCCCCACCAGCCAACAAGGCTGGAATTGCCCCCTTCCAACACCAGCTGATATCCCACAAGGACACTGCAGAGCTGGCTGCTCTGAACCTGTGACAAGCTGCTCGCTCTGCAGCACTCGGATTCCCAGTGGATGCCCTCCAGTTCCAACCTCAAGGAGCCTTTCCCAGGAAGAGCTTTGAATGCTAATCCCCAACTTCAGCACAAATCTCCAGTGTTTCCCTTATCAGGGAACACAGAGATCACACGGCTGGGACTTCCACTTGCTCCTTTAGGGGGGTGAAGTTGGTTTTAAAGAGGTTTGGAGAAAATAAACATGGAAAGGGAAACAAGAGACCAATAATTCAAATATTTGGTCCATCTGGCTGCTCTAAACTCACTGTGTATTTAAGTCAGAGATGCTTTGCCAGCTCCATCTCTGAGCACAAGCAGTCCAAGATCCTTGATCCATGTCCTGCAAAAAAGCTGATGGAAAATCCACCCCCATTAATCCCATTCCATTTCTGCTATCTGCAGGCTGCAGGAAGGCCAATTCCGAGTGCCCTCATTGCACTCCCATTTGGAGCCTGGTGATGAAACTCCCTGATACAGTCCCTGCCTGTGCACTCTGCCCCCTCATTAATAAAGATGGGTGCTCATTAAACTTCTGGGGACCTGCATAACCAAGTGGTTTTGATCCAAGCACAAAGCTCGTGCCTCAGCAGTTGCAATCCACAGCTTCCCCAATGCTTTCCCCTGCACCCTGATGGAATGTCAGCACCAAGCTCGTCCCCCTCCTACCGTTCCTTCCATGTCCTTCCTCCAAGGCACCATTTCTCCTCCATTTCCCAGCTGCAAATAAAACCAAGAACCCTGGAAAATTCCTGTTCCAAACACGCTCTCTGGCCAGGTAAGTGAATCAGTTTAGCCATTTCTGCTTGTCATGAAGAGACCCTTTATCCCATTTCCATCCCTCATGCCACCAGTTGAGTCCTCTCCTCCCTCACACCACACAGATGCTGCCTGGGGTCCAGCAATGGCACAGGATGCCCTGGGAGGTTGTGGGATCTCCATCCTTGGAGATTTCCTAAATTTCCCTGAATGTGACCCTGATAAACTGGCCTAGATTTTGGGATTACCCTTGCTTTGAGCAGGAGGGTTGGAGAAGGGACCTGCAGGGGATTGTTCTGGGATCCTGTCAGTCAGATCTGCAAGAGCCACAGGGGTTCCCTTCAGGCCTCTTTGCAGCTGTTTTTTCCCACCCCACATCCAAACACCAAGCAAAGAATCCTTTTGGGTCTGTTTGCACCTTCCCACACTTCATACCCCCTCATCCTTCCCCTGCTGCCTGCACCCTCCACACTCCCAGTCCCAACCTTCCAGCCCACCAATCCTTCTCCCTCAGCCCTCCAAGCTCGAAGGTTACTTGCCCCTATTCCCCCTGTTTCTGGGATGTCCACAAGCTGGCCGAGGGCTGCAGTGGATTTTCCTCCAGGAAATGCCTGGCACAGCTGCATAAAGGATACTGTCTTCTCTACTTTTGTCTTGTGTGCTTTCCATGCCAGGCAAGGCAGCTGCCACACGTCGGAAAAGCTGCAAGAAAGCACACAGGGAACAGATGAAAACAATCCAAGCCCCCGGGATGATACAGTTCAAACAATGACTCCACACATCCTGCAGCACTATTTGCACTGCTCAGCCCAAAAAGCCTGACACCAAATATAACCTTTATTCCTTGGAAATGGCAAAGCTCCTCTCTGCTGTCAGTGAGGCTCCCTGGGAACCAGGCAAAGGAATCTGCCCAACCCCGAGCCTCATCTTTTGGTGCCATGCTTATCCTGTGTCCACACTCAGGGTGTAAAGCACAAAACAGCTTTGCATTTGCCATCCCAAAGCAGCTCTGCCTTGCACTTGAACACCATGTCCAGTTTCCCAGCAGGGTTTGGGATCAAATTCCTCCCAGTTTTGTTGCACTTGAAGGAGGGTGAGACAGAATGGGACCAATGTTCTTTAATGCTTCTCCCACCTTCCAGACATTGTTCCTCCTCTGTATTTCTGCCTTACCGAGCATCCAGGACAGCAGATGCTTCCAAGCCCTCCAGGTCCCCATCCATCAGCGTGTTCCCACCCCGAAGGCAGCAGGATCCCAGAGCGGCTCTGACGTCAGCCTTGCTATGTTCCATTATTCCATGTTTTCCTGCCTCTCCTCAAATGACACGAAGCTAAACCACTTATTCCCAGTGACCCACTTTCCACAGAAAAGTGAGCCAAGCCTCCACCAGCCTGTTTACAGCAGGAATGTGGGTGCCTGGGCAGCTTTGGAGCCGTGTCCAAGGGCTTTTACCGGTCTGGCTCCCAAATGATGCTGGGAAGACATTAAGGCAACTTGGCAAGTGCCCTCCAGGCTCTCCCTGACCAAGCCCCCAGGTGTGGCACACACTGCAATGTGGCCCAGGACAAGGACAGGGCTGGGAGAAGCTGGTCCTTGGTGTAACTCACTGATTTCAGGCACTGATTCCACAGTAAAAGAGCTCCGCACCTCCCTCTGTTTCTGTGAACCTCTGCCATTATCCAAACCCTTCCAGACTCCCTGCAAACCTCAGGGAAACTCTCACAGGGCAGCAAGATGGGATTCCTCACTGATGGAATGTTAAAGAGTATTTTTGACCCAGCCCTTGGCACAGGAGGCTTGGAAGTGTCCAAGGCCAGGTTGGACAGGGCTTGGAGCAACCTGGGATAGTGGGAGGGGTCCCTGCCCTTGGCAGGAGTGGGACTGGATGAGCTTTAACATCCCTTCCATCCAAACCAGTCTGGGATTCCATTTGTTCCCTGTACAACATGTAGAAAGCAATGGATGCACTTTATAGAGGGAAAGGATTGGGGAGTCTCAGAAAATCCTCAGCTCATGGAACCAGCTGGAATTCCGGCACTCAAACCAAGCTGCTGACAGAAAGGCTGTTTAAAAGACACTAATCCTTGCTTTACATTAAGACCAGGAATAAAATGATGCTTTTAGCTGCATTTCTCCCCTAAATTATCCGACTAAAAATAGGAATTTGGCAACTAAGAAAATCGACTTTCTCTCTTATTAACCTTCTGCTTATCAGCCAGAGCATATGTGCATAAATCCAATTAGGGGAACTTGCTGCTGATTAGAAAGGTGCCTTCACACAGTGCCTGTGGAGCTTCCCAGTGCCTGACACAGCCCTAGTGACTATGTGCACACATATATATGTTTAATGTTTGTGTGGCTATAAAAACACACATCTGAGGAGCATTCAGGACCTTTTTCCCCAAGGCAGGAGTTAAATGCAGCAGCTGAAAGACTAAAGACCCACACAAAGTCTCTCTGCAACCTCCTCCCTGATCAAACTCTGGGGAAAAAAAACCCTCATCTCTGCCCACTGGTTTCAAGATTTACCCAACTGTGCTTTTCCTGCCACTCCAGCCAGTAAATCCCCAGGGATCAGCAGGATAAAGCTCCTGCAGCAACATGGGAAGGCCAGGAGGATCCCTGCCCAGACAGATGGAAGAGCCAGGCAAGAAACCAATGCAAAGCAAACAAAAATCTTTCCCTAATTCTCATTCTCTGCAACTCTGGGACTAATTGCTGGCCATCAGCTGGACAGAAAGCAAGAGGGAGGAGCAGAAAGAGCCCGTGGTGGCCGAGGGGCCACGTTCCCTCAGTGGCTGCCATGAGAAAGTGCCTGTGCCAAGGGCCACACTGAGCCTGTGGCTCCTGGAGAGCCAGCATGGAACGTGCCAGGTACTGCTGGAGGCAGCAATTCAGGGGCTCTCCCTCCCCTCCCTTCCTGCGAGGCAGCAAAATGAACCCTGACATATTCTGGGCATGAAATGCAGGGCCTAACAATGAGATTCCCTGAAATACAGACTGTGGAGACAGAGCAGGGAGCCCAAAGCCCTTTAAAGCTTTTCCAGGGCTGACAGAGTGAATTAAATGCATTCAATGAAGAAAGTTATCCACTCCTCTTCTCCATCTTATGGCTCCTGGGAAGTTTCAGTACTGGCAGGCAGGAATTTTGCATGGAAGTGAAAAAGACTCCTAAATAAACAGTCCATGTTCCCTAATCCACACATTCCAGTCACAGTATGCAAGCTGTCAATTCCCACATTGGTGGACAAACAAGTTACTCGTCAACTACTCCAAAATTCACCTTTACATTAGTATTTAGTATCTAATACCTTAATTTTGACACCAAATTTCATTGTATGCAGTCAAAATAGGACCTTTGTATGTCAAATAATTTGACACTTGAATTAAAACTCCTGGATGAAAATTAACTTGGACAGGGGTTGTTCCACTGAATTAGAATACATTATTAGTTATCGGTTATAGGAAGGTCAAATTTGCATTCAGGTCATTAAAGACTTTACACAGATTTTGGGAAGGGGAGCCATTCTGCAGAACTAGCCACATGCTTGCCCACCTCACTGGGGGAGAATTTATTGGTAAATAAATTAGATAAAGAAGTTACTAAGTTGGTAAAATAAATATAAATTAGTAAAATAAATTCATATGGTTCAACAGAGAGGCTGCAAGAAAACAGGAAACCACAAGTAGTGGTATTAAAAGTCATATCCTTTGAGAATTGTTTCAACCACCACTTATTAAACTAATAAAAAATGAGAGTTCCAAATATTCCACAGCACAGAATAGCTTTGAAATCCCTGAAAATTCCAACCCATGCCTGCAACACAAGGATCAAAACTGAGAAGAATAATCCATTTTTAGCTCTTTTTGAATAACCACTCGTGCCTTTGCTCTCCAGTGCACACCCCCAGGTCTAAGCACTCATTAAGGATCCAAACCTTAATTACCAGCCAGTGGCAGGATAATTGTGGGCCCTGGAATGCAGCACTTCCATGGCTCGTAATGCACTGGAACTCAGCACTAAGATAACACATCTAATTATTCCATTAGAGAGGCAATAATTTTGCTACTTATATACCAAGTCAAGGGACATTTTAATAACAGACCCTTCAGTCCTGTCTATCATGTACAAGAAGTTTATAATCCAATTTTAGCAACTGCAGGGACCATTCTGCATATCAACTGTGCAGCTACATACATAAGGATATACATACACATGGAATCCCACACTGGTTTGGGTTGGAAGGGACCTTAAAGCCCATCCAGTCCCACCCCTGCCATGGACAGGGACACCTCCCACAAGCTCAGGCTGCTCCAGCCTGGCCTTGGACACTCCCAGGGATCCAGGGGCAGCCACAGCTTCTCTGCCCAACCTGCCCATCCTCCCAGCCAGCAATTCCTTCCCAATATCCCAACACTTCCCTGCCTTCCTCATCAAAAGCAACTCATCATCTACCAGAAATGGATAGCTTTGGCTGTCCAGGAACATGTGTTCCTACTTCCAGAGGCTCCCAGCAGAGTGGCAATACCAGTTTACACTCCCTGGGCACTGGCAGCATTTCAAGCCATCAGGCTCCTCCCCGAGTGGTTCATTCACTCAGAGGAGATCACAGACACTTCTCACACCTGTGTTTCCCCAACTTTTTGGTTCCCTTTCAGCCCAACCACCAAATCTTGATTACCAGAAACCCAGGAATGGATGATCCTGTGCTCAGAATGCTTCTTCCATCACGTGGAAAGAAGTCCCAAGACATTTGATGCAAGGCCAGGGACCCTTCTGAGCCTCAGCCAACAACCCCACTCCGAGATGTTCCCTGCTGTGCAGGGACCACAAACATCCCTGTGTCCCAGATTTCCCAACCTCCAGGACGTCCTGGTCCCCCCGGGGGTGTGAGTAGGAGTCACTCACCTGTTTTACATTGTATCCTGCTTTTGCACTAGTTTCAATGAACATTACATTCAACTCTTTGGCTTTTCTCTCTCCTTCCTCAATGGACACTTGTCTGGGGAAGACAGCACAGAGTTAGGAAGAAACAACCACTCAGATGAACACCTTGAGAATTAAGATTTATCACAGTTCTGAAAGCATTTAATGGTTTTTTAACCCTGCATGACAGGCATCAGCACTTCAGGTATCAGACAGACTTCCATGGCACATCTGGCTCTCAACATGCCAGTGGAAAACCCAATTGGACTCCCCCCAAATCCCTGGCCGAACAATTATCCATCAAGGCCCTTTCACATTCAAAAATGATTATCAAGAACAAACTGTTTTAACAAAGGCCCAAGTGTAACCAGCTCATATGGAAGGAATTTTGTTCCCTTTTTCCCTTGGATAGGTGTCCCACTCATTAATCATCCTGTTAGAGCTGAAAATAAAAGGGCAGGGGGGAATTTTGGTTCATGAACTGCCAAACAAAAATCATGAGGTGTCTGAGGGTTTTATATATATATATATATATATATATATATATATAATATAATTCTTAATAGGAGGCTATAAATCTGAAGCGAGGGTCAAAGGAGAAGTGATCCCAAGGAAACAGAGATTTTGATCAAATCCAGAATCCACAGGTTTGACTTTGTGACTCTTTATCATTTGTGTTAATACCATAAAGCCAAATACGCAGCAAACACAGTGAAGGCTGAAAATGTAAGACATCTAATAAAAATATTTCAGTTTCCAAACTTCTGAGACCCCCTGAGGAGTGTCAAAAGGGAGCAAGCATCATTTAGATCTGATTTATATCTGCACCTATCATTTACACCCAAGCAGATTTATTAAGGATAAATCCTTATCATCAGTTTATTCATTCACTGATGCAGGTTGTAGTTAACACTCTGTTTTCTCCTGAGATATGAAAAAGCTGCTGCTGGTTTCTCAACTCATTCCCAGCTGGAAAATTTGGTTCAACCAAATTTTGATGTTGGAAATTTGGTTTAACCATGAGAGAGATGGTTTAAAATTGAGAACTAAACCAAGACTGAGCATTTGGGAACAAAAATATATTGAAAAACCCTTTCTAAACGAGCAGCAGAATAAGAAAGGCACCCAAAAGAGGAATGAATTAGCCCTCCATACCTCTTATCTGCTAGATCTGTTTTGTTTCCCACCAGCATGATGATGACGTCACTGCCCCGCTCCGTTCTGACGTCATCGATCCATTTTGTTGTTTGCTGGAACGAGTTTACATCTAGCAGAGAACAGTGGAGAGGATTATCACTGCAGGAATCCCTCACAGCTCCCGAGGGAATACAGCTGCCATCCGAAACAAGAGCTCCGTTTCTGTGGAATTGTGATGAAGAACCAGCAAATGAAACCCTCGGACCTGCCCCAGGAGAGGATGTGAAACCTTTGGCACCAACTTCACATGGGCAACTGTGCATTCACAGCCAGGGAGGGAGCTGAGTCCAGCACCTAAAACTGAGCCTCCCCACTCTGGTTCAGCTCCTTTTTTTATGACATAAAATCTTTTCTTTAGAGAATGGGGGTTGATTTTTGCATTCTGCTCATGGCTTGTGCACCTGCAGTTCCATTGCTCCTCCAAAGGCCTCATGCCCAATTAAGAATTTTGCACACTTTAATCACCTTTTCCTTCTCTAGGGAATACCAGGGTTATACAACACACCAGCAGCTCCTGGGGCACTGAACACTTGCCTTCAAGACAATCTCCAAATCGCTTGCACGGAACCAGAAGGAGAAATTTAACCTACTCACAGGCATTTTAGTTTAAAGCTACACCCTTGAGAGCTGCAAGGGAAGAACCTCAGACTGCGTGGGGCTTGAAAAAGGAGTTGGGGAGAAGCTGCCACAGAGCTCAGCACTTCCCAGTGTTACACAAAGACCATCTGAGCTGCCAGAGTAGTTTTAGTACTTAAAAAGGAGGGGCTCTGCAGCAGTTCTTGAAAAATATTGATTTCTTTAATGGCTTTTACTGCAAAGTTATATTTTGTGTTAGACAGCCAAGACTTGATCACCTGCCAGTGTCTTAATTCTCCTCTTCACTACTTGGGAACACTGAATTTGCCAGGTCAGTAAAAAATTTCACCTGTAATTTTAGCTCAAAGGAAAGTGGTATTTTTAACAATTAAAGCCTTTCTAGGTAAAGCCCTGACTCCTGCTGTAATCTTCTAGAATTTATAAATCAAAGCACTGGTACAGAATGAGGTCACTGCTCTCAGCCTGCAATTTAGTCCTCCTAAAATACAATTCCTGCCCTTTGTCAGTAAGTTAAGGGGTGCGTGGACTGAGGGGAGGGACAGAAGGAGGGGTCAGAAAGCTCTAATATTTTAGTTGACAAAAATATACATACCTTAGTAAGAAATGAGAGAGCAATTGTTAAAGGGTGAGGGCTCGGTGGGAAGTTTTACACGTGGCAGAGTGTGAGAGCAACTTATTCCAGGGAAAATGGCGAGTTAAAAGCGTGTTCCCCACCAGCCCATTCCCAGATATTTTCGGGTGGGGAGGGTAAATGAAGTGAAGCAAGCTACACGAGTCTCCAATTTAGGAATTCAGATATCCATGAACATGAAGACCCAAAGTCACAGGTGACATTATGATTGAGAAGCAGATGAAAGAAAGCAGGCAGGACTCAAGGCTTGAGGAGACCGGGGCAGGGTTAAAAGGATGTTATTTGTGACACATTTATACATCACACCAGCAGCAAAACAAGAAAAAAACCACATTTTTTTTTTCCATGCCAGGACGAAGACCAAGCAGATGGTGTGAGAGGACATGCAAAGCTAAGCTAGAAGATGGAAGGGGCAGAGGATTAGAAATGCAGAATTCCCCCCACTCACTTGTGATATCATAAACAACAACTGCAACAGTGGAGTCACGAATGTAGCTAGGGATCAAGCTCCTGAACCGCTCTTGACCTGCTGTGTCCCACAATTGCAACCGTACCTAACAAAATCAGTCAAACAAGCAAGAAAAATAAGAACAAAACGACAGGTCAACCCGGTGCCAAAATACCTACTTGTGATATCGTAAACTACTACGGCAGCGGCAGAGTCGCGGATGTAACTGGGAATGAGGCTACGGAAACGCTCCTGCCCCGCGGTATCCCACAGCTGCAACCTGATCTGTGGGCGGGAGAAAATTAAAAAAGCCACACTGCCACTAAAAATGAAAGAGGAGACAGGGTTTAGGTGGGGGAAAGAGCTAAATGGAAGGGAGGAGGAGTACATGCAGGGGCACTGCCTGCCCATGGCAGCAGCAGCAGCGGGCACTGGGGCTGCAGGGAGCTGGGCTCTCCGAAAAATGTCCCCCTGCCAAGAGGGGAGGAGCAAAATCACCTGGCTTTGGAGGACCAGCAAGAAAACTATGGCTAAAGGGGTGGAATCGCCATCCCTGGAGGTGCTCACAAAGGCCTGGGGATCCTCCACCATCCCTGGAGGTGCTCACAAAGGCCTGGGGATCCTCCACCATCCCTGGAGGTGCTCACAAAGGCCTGGGGATCCT
>JAWWEW010000001.1:1018747-1036996 GCA_035583185.1 Anabacerthia variegaticeps | reverse complement strand
CTCCAGCTCTCCTGGAGCCCCTTTAGGCACTGCAAGGGGCTCTCAGGTCTCTCCAGACCCTTCCCTTCTCCAGGTGATCCCCCCAACTCTCCCAGCCTGGCTCCAGAGCAGAGGGGCTCCAGCCCTGCAGCATCTCCTATCACCTCATTATCCATATACACTTCTGCATGCGAAGGCAACCAGCTCCAGCAGGAATTCTTCAGCTTGGATCTGCCCTGCTCAGATGGTTTCCTCCAGGCAGAGCAGCCCCAGAGGTCACTGGAGTCCCTCACCATGACTGGTGCTCACCCCATAATTAATGTGTTAATGCACATTAATTATCTGTGTTAATTCTGATGGGCTGCGACGTTTTCATGTGTCCTGCTACATAAAAATAGGAAATTCCTAAAAGGAAGGGTTTGGTCTCTGCCTCAGCCCAGGAACAAGCAGATACCCAAATACAAACACTCTCCTAAACCAGCAGCTGGATCAGTGGCAGCACCAGCAAACACGGAGCTGAGTAAAAGGATGGGAATTGTGACATTCCCATCAGCAGGACTGCCATCAACTCAATTCCAAGCCTTCAGCTAATCAAGTCCCCCTGCTCCACACCCTCTGTCTGGGAGCACTGAGGCCCTGCCTGGCAGGGATTTCAGGACGAGCATCCATCTGTGAGACGGGATCGATGCTGATCCCGGGGTTCCAGCGCCTGTGATCCAACAGCAGCCACGGGAGAGATCCCAAGGTCATTCCATGTGATTCCTGCTGGCTGCCTTGTCCTGCTCCTGGGGATTTGGGTGTCCAAGCCCAGCCAGCATTGCTGACATTGACTGACGGCACAGGCGGAATACGGAGCCCACCGGCAGCATTCCGTGCCAAGGGCCCTAAGGAGGCAATGGGGAACAGGGAAGAGACCCTGTGGATAGCACAAATGAGCTCCTGTCAGCACAGGATTAGCAGGGCATTCCTTGCCAGACTCTGCAGAGGGCTCAGGGAACACTCAGGAGTGACCTACACAGGAAAATTACTGGGATTGTGCCACTTGGAATGTGGGATGCACCGGGACTGACAGCCCTGCTTCTTTTTCTTAAGAATAGGTTCACCTCTCTCATAAGTCTTGTCCAAGGATTCCTCTGGAAAAGTCACACTTTAAATCTCTGAGTTCACTTCAATGCATCAGCAGTCAGGGAAAAAAACAAAATCTGCAAAGCAAAATAATCTTCAAAGTAATCAACACATCCAGCCTTTTCACTGGAAAGATGGAAAACTTCCCTTGACCTCTCCCAGACCTGGAAAACTTCCCTTGACCTCTCCCAGACCTGGATAACAGAGAGCCAACCTGCTTAAAGCCAGAGGAATTAATTAATTAAACCCCTTCCTCCTCTGCTCTTCACTGTCAGACTCTGGGAACTTCTCCCAGTTCCCCAAAGCAAGAACCAAAACTCATTCACTGTCCAAGCACAGAGACTGGATTCATCCAAGGAATTCTCAGGGAGTATCCACAGTCTCAGTGAGGAATTCCAAGGATGGCACCCAGTCCAGTCCCAGAGAGCAGAGGCCAAAAGCCTCTCCTTGCTGTAATTAAAGGATTTCTTATCCTCATTTTTTTCCCTATTGATTCCACTCCTGCTCTGCTGTCAAACCTCCTTTATCCTGTCATTCCTTTCCCGATGGGAGATGAGATCACACCAAAGGGCCACCTGAGCCAATTCTTTGCATTCTTAAGTCTTCAATAAACCGAAAAAAATAATAAAATCAAGAAAAAGTACAAGCAGTAGAAGGCCTGTGAAGGATAAACCTTCTGGAAACCCATCCGTGGACCTCTCTAAGTAGTTTTGTTTACAACTAAAATTAAGGAGTCTGCCAGAAAAAAAAAAGAGAGATTTTTATTTATAAAAAGCATCACTGCAGATTTATATATAGGTATAGAAATATATATATAAAAGATAATTTCTTTATTTAAAGGGCAGCACTAAGTGCCCATTTTTCCAAGCCTGGCCTGGCTGTGCAGGATGAAGCTGGCTGGCTGCTGGAATGAAAGGCAACTCCCATTGATCCCAGGGAATAAGAACATTTTGTACTGGTAACACTACAAAAATTGTGCAAGTGGCTTTCGTGCCACTTCAGTGGTTCCTGCATTTCACCAGCCAGCAAAGGCTTCTTTATGTCCAAAGAAAATGGCTCAAACAGCCTCTTTGAAGGGAATTTATTCCCAGCTTAGGTTATAAACTATATTGTTGGCCTGTTATAGAGATGGGCCTCTTTAAGAAGGAATTTAAGATTCAGTTTAGGAAATTAATGCAGAATATCCAGAGAGTTTTGGAACTGGAGACGTTCCATCTCTCCCTTACATATATTGCATTCCGTTCCTCCCAGGGGCAGCTCACCTTGATTTTAACTGACTCTATTTTTGATATTCCTTCCAAACAGAGCAAACAATGGACTGAGGCTCATGGAGAGATCAAACACACGGGGCTCAGGCAGCGGAAATTAAAGGGCTGCCAGTGAATCCTTCAGAGGGAGCAAAGCACATGCAGAACACAAAGTCTTCCAGCAGTTTTGTCCCTTCTATTTTAGTCCTCTTTTTCCTCTGGCAAAGGAAATTTGCAGCTGGACTGTTCTACACAGGAGCTGTGGGCCAGAGAAGCTCTGGAGATGGAAAATATTGACATTTAGGTATTTCTTTGGCAGCTCAAGAGACGTTTTGGCCCATGAGGACACTTGTAAAATGCAAAAAATATAAAGAACAGATGCACAGATTAATTCTGGTTGGGAAAGACCACCAGGATCACGGAGTCCAACCATTCCCCAGCACTGCCAAGGTCACCTGTCCCCAAAGGCCACATTCACATGGCTTTTAAATCCCTCCAGGGATGGTGACCCAGAAGCTACAAAAGGGCTACAAAAAGACCCCCATGTGGCAAAAATCTGCCCAAAACAAGTCAAAGTTCTCCAAGAACTTACAAGCAGAACCTGCTCCAGTGAAAAGGAGCCACAAGGATGCTGCTGCAGCAGTGTCTCCATGATTTGAGGGGGAGAGAAGGCCAGAGAACAGAAAACCCAGCTCAGAGCAGGGGGTTTGGCCATTTGTTTGTGTAGTTTTGTGGCATCCTCCCTCCAAAAGCAACTCCAGGAATGCAGACAGGATCAATACCAGTGTCAAACAACTGACCTTCGGTGAATCCCTGCCAATCCCTCATTTCTTTCAGGTCACCACCACAAAAAAGCTTTGCTTTTCCCTTTTAATTAAAAGCACTATTGGAACTGTTTGATACAGTCCCGGATCAATCACTTTGGCTTCAGGGATTGCCTGGAGCTCTCCATGTGGGAATCACTGGCCTGCACCCATAAAACAGGGCAAAATGCAGAGCCTGGCACTGCAGGATTCCCAGATTCCAATTTCACTCCCACAGCACCTTGGTGAATTACAGGGAAAGGTGTGCTTTGCATCTCCCAGTTTTCCATTTCCATTTGTTAGCCAGCAGGTGACAACACAGTAAGAAATAATTAATCACCACAGGTATTCCAAGTCTATTTATATCAGAGGCAATCCAAATTAACTCCACAGAAACTACTAGTAAACATGAGAGACTTCGGGAAGTCGAAGGTAATTTTGAAACACATGGATGCTCCATCCCTGGAAGTGTTGGACAGAGCTTGGAGCAACCTGGTCTAGTGGAAGGTGTCCTTGCCCAGGGTAATCCTTAATGTCCCTCTGGGATTCTATGATTAATATCACCTATTTATTTTTCTCTCATCCCATGTTTGACATTCCTGATCAATGAACCAGTGGAATAACCAAAGTGGCCTCAGAAACACCCTCTGTCCCCTGTGTACAGAGCCCTGAGGATTTTAAAGTACTGAGAGACACTGAACAAAAAGTTGCTGATTTTCTCATTGTAAACTCAATTCCCTTAATCCTTACAGAGATTCCCCCCCAAACTGAGCTTTCCAAGGCAGGCTGAGTTTTATTAGAGCTCAGGGTGGAGGGATGAGTTTTACTCATTATTCCAACTAAGCGAGAAACAGCCCAGCCCCAATTTTGCTGCCGAGGAGGAAATTCCCATTTCTGTTTGACAATCGGGCGCCTCCAACTCCATTCAGCTCTTTGTGATGGGAGAATTTCTGAGCCAACCCTTTTAAATCCTTAATATCCCAGCAAGTTCCCGGAGCAGCAAGTGTGACATCAGCCTTTTAGCTCAGTAGCTGTCGAAAAGAAAGCTGCATTTAGCAAAGTGGAACAGCCCCCAAGGCAGGGAGAGGAGGCTCAGTGGCTGGTGGGAAGCAGCATGAATATTGATGAGTGTCTGGTGCAGAGCAGCAGGAAGGGAAGCCGGAGTGGAGTGAAGTGGGATGATGTAAGAGGCAGTGCCACCTCCCAGCGCAGGAACACACGGTGGGAATGGCTGGCATCCTCTGCAGCCCATTCCCACGTGCTGCAGGATCAGCGACACAAAGGAAGGAGCACCATTTTCAATGGCCCTGCGTCTCACACGCCCTGCCTTTCCAAGACACAGGGAACCCGTTCATTTGGCTCGAGGTTTGCTACTCTATTTGCTACAGCCCCGCAAAAATGGTGGGATTTGCAGCTGGAGCTGTTAGTCACTCAGAAGGCAAAGATTCAGCCCTGGCCAGCACCGAAGACTCATTCTTAGTGGCTTCTAATTGAAATTAATAATCCTGATTCCAAGCCACGCCCCAAGAGATGCAGGTTTCCCCCACATGTGGGACCCCACTGAAGGCCTGTTACTGAGAAGCACCCAGGAAATACAATTCTGTCCCAATCCAGATGTCAGCAGAGCAAAGGGGTTTCAGTTCCAGTCAATCTCTGCAGGCAATAACCCACAGAAACAAGAGCTGACATTCCTACTCTTGCCTGTCAAGCACCCCCAGAATCTACAAAAAGGGCCCAATTACTCCCTTATCTCCAACAACCAGTAATCAAATGATTAACACTTCAGTAACTGGCTGTGAAAATACGTGTGAGCCTGAAAAGCTCATTAATTTTCATTCTTCCGCTGCTGTTTTCCACCATAATTCATCCAAGACAGAAGCAAATGGAGGTCGAGGCATTTTCCTGACCTAGAAAGTGTTTTTTCCCAGTGCCCAGCAAGGCCTGGACCGACACCCCCACCTCGGTTTTAACTCAAATTCAATACAACGCAGAGAAACTCAGCAGAGCCTGAAGATTTCTTCCCTCTCTTTCCAAAACCCACCAGTTCCAGGCTGGTTTATGGCTTAATTTTGAAGTTCTCAGCCTTTCTTTAGATTGGCTCCACATCTGGATAGAGACACGTGGGATTAAATCTGTTGAACACTGTTAATATCTCAGTCTCTGGAACTGGGAATGCACAGTTAATTAAAGCTATTCAAACACTGCTCTGTTCTTCCTTAAATGAAAAGGGTTTCATTTTATTCCTAAAAATTTTCCTGGTCTAATTCCTGTCACATGCTACTTCAGCAAAAGAGGTTTGGACCTCTAAAGGGTCATCTTGTCCAAACTCCCTCCTATGATTTTCATCCTCAAAATCCCAGATCAGACCTCCCTTCTCCAAGGGAACCTGCTCTTAATGCTGAGAAAAAAACAGCTGAGAGAGGAATTCTGAACAGTGTTATGAAAGAGGGGTGAGCAGAGGGTGGCAAGTGGTCACATCTCACCTGAGAATTCCTCCTTCCACTGGGACAGCTGAGCTGGTTCCCTGGTATTCACTCCTCACCACCTCCAGTGGACAAGGAATTGCCTCTCACAGGCAGAGCAGCAGTTTCCCCAAAGGATCCTACCTTTTACACAACCACTGCCAGCCATAGCATGTAAAAAGATCAGATTTCTCTAGCTGACAGCTGGATGCTGAAGGACAACTGCAGAAAAGCCTGCTGTGCCACTGCTCCCAGTGTTCAGCACCATATGGATGTGTTTGATGTTCTCTCCAGGCATCTCAAAACCAGCGAGAGAAGCAAAGAACTGTCACTTGTATTTAAAGCCTGGCAGGAGCTAAAGGGAAAAGGAACAGGCAGGAAAACCTATTTTCTATTACCCATTATCCATCTTTTTTCTATTATCTATTATCCATCCTTTTTTAAGTCAACAGCCTGGTTTTGCTTTAGACACGTTAGAATCCCAATTTTTTTAGCACTACACTTTTTCCAGAGGGAGGTGCCAGTTAGTTTTACCTGGTATCTGTATTTCTCAGGGAGAAACTAAGCCAGATGTTGGGACTGATTCCCAGTAGTAGGCCAAGGAAGAAGGCACAGCCTGGATACATAAAGCTGGAAAGGGCTCCCTTTTATATTTTGTGATATGAAAGGATCACCCAAATCAATAAAAACTCGTGGAGACTCGTTACAACTCTAATGACAAACTCAGAACTCCTTCCCACTAAGTAAATCCTAATCAGCACTGGCAGAGTTGATAAAAGTAGAACAATATCCCTGATTATTAATGCACAGGGAAGATTTCCTTTGGGATCCACAGCAAGCCCAAAAATACACGGTGATAAATAGCTTCATTAACTCTTGTGGGTTTTGGCAGTAATTAGCTTTACTTTTCCTCCCAAAATGGGAAAGATGCGAAGGAGCACAATGCAAACAAATCTTGCTCTCTTTGCTCAGTCAGAGCCACCAAGAAATGAAACACTGAGCAGGGGTCAGGCCTCTGGTTCCCCCTCAGAACCACTCAGCTTACAGACTTTGGAGCTTTTTTAAACAATTAAAGTTTAAACTGCAAAGTTTTCATATAAAAACTGGCTGTTTTTTACCACTGCATTGTAGAAAAGAATAAAACAAGAGTCAGCCTTTCACTGCTGAACAAAAAGGAGCAAATCTATTAAAGAGAATAACTTGATTACTCTGCTAATACAGTAAAATAAAACCCCATGGAAATGTTACCTCTTAAGCAGAGCTATAAAATTCATTTTAAAATCTAGGCCTTGTGTTCTAAAGATGAAGCTCCTTGTCTGGTTTTCTGCAGAGCCAGAAACTGTCTCCCACTTCCCACAGCCAAGGAAACCAGGAGCTTTGGCTTGGGGGAAGAGCCTTGGGTATCTTGCAACCAAAATGCTGTGCTGGGGTGAATCAAATATGCCCATAAACACCTGGAAAACAGGGAACAGCAGGAGGGATGGAATCTCATGAGCTAATTCCTGTGGGAAATGTGGTTTCATTGATATGAGGAAGAACAAACCCAGGGTAAGGTAACAGAAGATCAAGAATTCCACAGATAAGGAAAACAAAAGAACAGGGAGCTTGGGGAATTTTGCCCAAGCCATAAGAGGGATGAGACTAAACACCTAAAGAGAAGGTCCCAAACGGTCTCAGCTCTGAAAAGCTACACAAGGACCATCCACAAGTGTCACAAAAACGTGGAGAACCCAAAGGACACCTTGAGGATCCAACTGTGTCCCACGAATCATGGATGCACCCATGTTTACATGGATATTAAGCTTAGTTCATTAACTGAAGGCACTCACAGGGCACTTTTACATTTTCAAGTCTGAACACAGTCTCTCAGTATTTGCCAGGAATGAAAAACCCCAACATTTACACACTCATGGGGATATTTTTCTGCCACAGCCTGAAGATTTTGCTTGCCTTTACCCCTTGCACAATGAAAACTGTCCTTTGAAACAAGTTTCCAACCAGGCCTTAAATAGTCTCCAAAAGGACCATATTTTAACTGCTCACAAAATGCCTCAGAAGTGCCTTGAGAGCCTCAGCCAGAAACACTGGTAACACAAAGCAGCCCTTTAGAAAACGATCACAACCCTGGAAAATCCTGGAAAGCACATCCCAAGGATCTGCTGCCCAGGCCTGGATGACTGTGGAGCTAAGACAGAGGAAAGACTGAGCAGTACACACATCCATGTGACCACAGGCTCTGCTCAAAACCCCTTGGCACAGCAAGTGGAGGAAGGAGCTCCCAGCTGTGGGGATTCCAGGTGGACTTGACCAGCAACTCACTGGGAAGAAGAGTTTAAATACTAATTGGAAGGTGTTCCATGCAGGGGATGTTGTTGGGAAACTCCTCCTGCATCTCAGAAGTGGTTTTTGTTGCAAGCTGAAGAACAGCAGCAGTTCTTGCCAAGTCACCCCTGCTGGACTCCTCACTCTGCTTTTAAACACTGGGGTTCATCTAGCACAGGGTGAAGTAAAAAAAAAACAGTTTAGCCCAGATTTGGGAGGCAGGATGGAGGATGAGGGGAGAAGGGAAGGAGGAACAATACTACATCATGGCTACTCAAGTCCTCTTCATTCCAGCTGCAGTTTAGTTGGGAATGGCTGCCTGCTCCTGAGCCTGGATGAGGCACAGGATCCACAAGTCAGAGGATTTACCAGCCTCAGTTTAAAATCAAAGAATGACTAAATCCTGTGCAATTCCATTGCTAAAACAGGCACTCAGGTAGCACATGGAAAACAGTTCTACAGGTCCCTCTGGAGAAAGTGTAAAGGACATTTATATTCTCAGCAAGGCAGTGACTAAAAGTTAATCCAGGCTCCAGAAGAACCCCTGGATGCCCAGGAAAAGCTGGTCCTATATAGCTGTCTCCTTCCAGCTGCAATTCCAGTGCCCCCCAGGTGGGAAGGGCTGAGCTGGAGCTGGGCCATACCCAGGGGGTCAGAGAGCCAGGGGACACTGACTGTTTGCTTCTCACCAAAACAGCCCCTTCTGTTACCCCTCCATAATCCCAACACCACTCTGGCTCAATGTGGCTTAATAACTCCATTTCTGGACAAAGCATCCGTTTGGGATTGGAGCTTTGGGTTGGAATTTCAGAACAACTCTCCTTAACTTTGTTACAGCTTTGCTGTGAGCACACTGAGACACTTAAATGCCTTAGAGACACCTCATTCTCACCCTTCAGAGGAGGCAGAAATGCAGCTACATAAACACTTTGGGAACCCAAAACAAACACGTTGTTGTTTATACAACACAACAGACAGTGTATTCCTACTTCTCTGCATTAATGTTACACAAAATTCAGATGACATTTCACTTCCAAGCTTCAACTCCCCCAAAAAGTTTCAGCCCTTGGGTCAGGTCGTTTCAAAAAGAGCCCTTGTGAAGTCACACCACTGAGCACTTTGGGGAAGCAGCATTTCCATTGTTGAGACACGTAACAGATCCTGAATCTCTTGGAGCCTCATCAATGGTTTCTAGGCCAAATTCACAGAGTGGAGCCAAAAGAAGGCAAGTTTGGGTCATGAAATACTTACTCTGCCTTTAATTTAAGCTGTGTGTTTATTGACTGGATGGTGTTTGGTTGGGGGTGGTTTTGTTGTTTGTGGAGCTTAGGGAGCTGTGTCACGAGGCTCAGGCTGGCTGTCAGGAAAATGTTCTCCACCCAGAGCTCTGACCAGGCTCCCCAGGGCAGTGGGCACGGCCCCAAGGCTGCCAGAGCTCCAGGAAGGTTTGGAGAACACTCTCAGGGACAGGGTGGGATTGTTGGGGTGTTCTGGGTATGGTCAGGGGCTGGACTAGATGGTCCTTGGGGGTCCCTTCCAACTCGGGATATTCTATTCCATAATGGTCCACTTTGAACCTACCAAGTTTCAGAGACCAATATTAAAGTTTTATAATTGCAAGAGTGGCTTAAAATTCACTTTATATTTGATGGCACTTAAAGCCCGTGGGGATAAAGTCACTTTTTAAAGCATCCACTACTTCCAAGCTCTGCCATTCCAGCACCTCATGAAAAACCAGTGCAGCAAAACCCCACAAGATCTTCAGGAATTAATCCACATATTTTATAAGAAGCCAAAGCTGAGCAGAGAAATTGGGGTAAACTACTGAAGCAAAACAACATTTCCTGTCCCTCAGAAGCAGCCCCAAATCAAGAGGGAAAATCGAGGATACCACTGAACAGTCACATGGATGGAATCCTGCTCCCTTAGCACATTCCCATGGAATCTGTTTGGTGAAGTCACCGCAGCTCCACCAGAAGGAATCTCAGTTCCCTCTGGTTTATTACCACAGCAGGAATGCATCAAAAGCAGCTGCATCTTTGAAGGTTACCATGTCCATCCCAAGCCTCACCAGCTCCCAATGAAGTTTGGAGAAAAAGGAGGAAAACCTCAACTTACCAGGCACCCAAACCCCAGAATATCCCAATATTGTTGATAACACTGTCCAATAAAGGCAAATTGTTTGAGTAGCTGGAACACCTGCAAGATCCTCACAGCAAAGACATCCAAGAATATCCCAATTCCTGTCACTTGACTTGGAGCAACCCAGTTTTAACCTTCAGCTTCTTGTCTGCCCTTGAGTTCAAGCTGTTCTCCTTCCCACTGAACTGGACAGGACATGGAATGCTGATGGCACGGAGACACCTCATCCCTGGCTCTAGAGCTGCCCCTGAAAACTACCTTACACATCATCTAAAAGAAGGAGAAAGAGGTTTGTTTATTAAGCACTGGCAACATAAAATGGAACAGCCTTCAGGATTGCTCCTGAACTATAGGGCTTTCATGGAAGAAATTACAAGTGGGGAAAAAGATGCCAATATGTGACAGTTATTTGTGCCGTTCAATGAACTTTTACTGAAGTTCTTCAAGAAATTTCTAGACTAAGCAGTTGATTCTCTCTCCAAATAATAAAATTGAAATTTTTCCTCTTGGGAACTATTCAGGCAAATTGGCTCCAGCAACTGCATCATAAGATTGACTAATCTAAGGAGAGTCCCCCAGAAAATACTCATTAAATGCTGCAAGCAGGACAACACATCTTTGACACCACCTCAACAGGGGTTAATTAAGTCATTATAGAGGTGTTTGCAGCTACAAAACACCGAGGAGAGCCTGTTTAGACATGGCAAATAGACCAGGAAGTTGAAAGCCAGAAGTAAAAGCCTGGAAGAGCTCAGCGAGAGCCAAGAGGTTCAAACTTCTGGATTCCTTCACAATATCACAAGGGGGTTGTGATGCTGCTAAATGAACATTTTAATGGGTATATTCCATGCACAGGCAAGAGCTGAATGATTCAGTCTCCATTTGGAACTGCTCCAGTCAACTCAGGGCTAACAGAGAAACACAGGAGTGTCCTGTTTGGGAAGATCTGTGACCCAGACTTTTCCCAAGACAGGGATTCCTCTCCTGGAACTCCTGAGAAACAGGGAGAAAAATAGTTTTCATGAGCTGATTCCCATCCTTTCAGATCATATATCGACTCAGAAGGACAGGTGAACTCTTATCTACTTTGTTTCCTTCAAAGCAAGTACAGTCCCTGAATTTTGCACCCTTAAGGACAACACTGAGGAAGATTTGAGGAGGTTCACCCTGAACTGCTCAGGCACTCGGACAAAAGGGTCATTATAGGTCACTTCACCTGGAACAGCCCAAAGTCTCTGATGTTCATAGAACAAAAATATTCCTATAAATTTAAACTTCATCCTTCCTGCCCAAAATGCTCATTCAGCAGCATTTTTCTGTATTGTTATTCCTGAACACTTAAAATGATTAAGCACCTCCCTTCCATTCTTGGCTCCAAATCCAGCCCAGGATCTGAGTGGATTTATTTCTCCTTTTTTTAACTTCCTTACTCAACTTTAAACATCTATAAAACCTCCCATGGCCTTCCCAGAGGGGTTCCTGCTCCCTACAAGGAAAAGCCAATATTCTCCTGTTCCCTATTCAGGAATCGTGGATTTGGGCCCTCAAAGGAAACTGGAGAAGAACCTCAATGAAGCCTGGAATGAAAGAGCACAGCACAGAGCTGGACTTGTTTCGAGTATCCAGAAGTTTCTTTGGGTCTATAAACCCCTTCCTGGCTACCCAAAGCCAGCCTGTTCCCACCTCAATACCTTCTGTTCACTGTTGGTGGGAATGTGTCTCCATCCTCTTTTAAGGACACCCTCTGTCCTGTTTCCACACCACCTCCCCCTGCACCACGTTAAGTATTAATTTAATGATAATTTAATGAGCTGAAATCAGAGAAATCAAAGCAACTGCCTTACAGGATGCAAGCACCACAGATGACTCAGAGAAAAGCAGATAAAACCCCATTCAGGGGTGGGAGAGAAGATGCTGCACGTGGAGTCTGTCCCTCAGGAGACATTGCTGGTGTCACAGAATAGAGCATGGAAGACTCCACAGCAACAGAAAGCAGTGCTGGGATGGCAATACCCTCAGGTGGAGAGCGCAGGGATAGAACAGGCAGCCACCTGAGGACACATCCCTGCAGGGGAACATCACCTGGATACATCATTCCCTAAGGGAATTCAGGCCTTGCTTCCCTGGAGCACACGCCAAATGGAGCCCTCAGACCAAGCTACTGCTCCCTTCCTGGAGCTGTTCTGCCCTTGAAAGCACCACAAGCAGTGCTAAGTCAGCCATTTCAAGGAGGAATTAGAGCAGTTTCAGGAGACCTATTAAAATGCCAGGGATTACCACCCACTTCCCTTCCTTCCATCCTTGAACTCACTGATATTTTCCTGATGTTTCCCCAGCACTGTTATCCCACTGGCAAAACAAGCAAATGCTTCCTCCTGCTCTCTCCTCTCTTGACTTCCTGCACTGCCCCAAAGAATATTCTGCCCTCTCACACTGTGGCAACTGTTTTCCTGCCTGGAGAAAGGAGAAAGAAGGAGGGGCAAAAAAGAAGGAATTGAAAGTCGGTGCAGCCCTGCTTAGGAAAAAGCAGCTTGTGAGGAAACAGAAATGCCCTCAATGAGTACCTTCATTAAGCACAGCTCTGCTCCCAGGATCTGTGATCCGAGCTGACAGGGATGTGTGTGGAGAACACCTGGGGAATGGTGTGAAACTACTGGGGCTGCACATCAAACACACGGCCCCATCCGCATGATGCAAGCACAGAGCAAGGCGGGAGGGAAGAGCTGGAGAGAACAGAGCAGCACAGGCAGCCCAGCGAGGGGACAAGGGCACCACAGAACCCTGGGGAGCAGCAAAAACAACCACCACAAGCTGTATTTTTAGCACCAGAAACCCAAACCTTGTAGCCATCGAGATTGGCAGGGTTTGAGAAGCTCTGCTCTCCTCAGACGTGTGGCCAACACAGGGATACAAATCCTTTGTCTGAGGATTCAGGGACCCCACACTGCCTGTTCCTGGGCATGGCTTTTCCTCCTGGGAGCTGGGGCAGGACAGAGGCCACCAGCACTGCCACTCCTGCTTTACCTGCACTCCAAATTCAGAACTCCACGCTCATATGATGTTAACCCAGCACAATTCCCAACCTTTCAATGGATAGGCCTCCGAGAACTTCCTAACTGAGACACAGACCTGCCTGTAAGGAATTCAAGGCAGCTGACAATGAACTTGTCCCTTCCCAAATACCTTGGGAAGAGGCCATGGAGCCTGAAGGGCCTGCAAACTCAAGGTTTGATACTTACCTAGAATAATTAAAAAATAAGAAAAGTTAGCCTATAAAATATAGAAAATAGGTTCCAAATTGTAAGTGCAACAAGTTTTGATGGTGTTTCCTTTATTCTGAGCTTTTCTAGAAATAGGCTATTCCAGAAAGAACTGTGGGGTTCAAGTATAGAAAAAAACCAAACTGTTTGTATGAGAAATTAGGTTTGGAGCAGAAAATTCATTAGAGAAGAATTATCTACAGCCCAGCTGGGATCCAGTGTCTTGAAACAGATATTCTCCTCCAGCAGAATCTGTAAATAAATATTCTCCTCCAGTACTTTCTAGAAGAACAATTCTTTCATACTCTCTAAGTACTCTCTAAGGACTAGTGGAGTTCCTGTTTAACTATAATATTTCCTAAGACATGCAGAAAAGACTTGTTTCTAACTTGAGCAATTCCTTGTATAAATGTGCACAGAAGATAATTTGGGATCTTCAGGCTGCCCAACCTAAAAAAACCAGCTTTGAGTACACCACAAATTGGTTCTTGGGTGAGGTGTTTTAGGTAAGTAGTTCAGAAGCACCAAATCCAGGGAAGATTCAAAACATCTCCTGTAGGACACTTCTTCCCCTCCTACACTTTCCAAAAGGGAAAGCTAGAAAGCCTTTGCTCTTCCTGGGATCTGGAACCAAATCTTTGATCTTCCTGGGATCTGGAGCCAGTCAAAGCCAGATCTCACATCTCTGACTCATTCTTAGCTGTGCAAGCCTTGCACAGACTACAACCACCATTTAAAGTGAATTTCAGCATTCCTGAGACCAAGGAATTTATATTTATCTGTAAGTCACTTGTTGTGATGGGACAGAGTCCACCAACCTACAGAGAGAAACATCCCTTTGTATTCTGATAGGGGGAGGAAATATTTTAACACCAAACCAGCAGATGAGCCAAGATTGGAAAAGCTTTTCTTCCCTGGGAAAAGGTTCTTCTCAAGTCCTCTGTTGCACTACAGCATCCAAATAAAGAGGTCAATTTTATGGGACACGAGCGTTTGATCTGCCTGCTGTTTATGCAGTGTCAGGGAAAAAAAAAAAGTCACATTGTGGTTTAAGAGCACCTAAAAATAGAAAAAAAGTGGAAGAGAATTACGGTCACGATTGTGGGATGGAGGATAAAAGCCACTCTGATGAGTGTTCAGTGAAAAAAAGACCAAAGATAACTCAACTGGGAAGGAAAACTGGGAAGTCGGAAGAACAGAAAGAATAGGAGCATAATTATGAGTTTAATATATAAAGGGTTGATATTAAGAGGCTGCTTGGGAAGCTCAGAAGGGATTACAGGAACTGGAAGACCAACCCTTTGTACGGCATTCCAAGGTCAGGAAATGAAAAAATTAAGGATTTCTTCACAATGATACACCAAACTCCAACTGTCTCCAAGCCATTTGTCCCTTCTCCAGCTGTGTCCAGCTGCTGAGGGATTCACCCCCAGCTTCATCCAAACCAGCAGCAGCAAAGCCATCCTGGGTTTTATGCAGACACTGATTTTTCCAGCCATTTTGAGAGAGCCAGGGACACAACACCCAAAAACTGCTTCAGCAGCAAGGAAGGGGAAGGGAAAAAATAGGCAGGCAATACAGAGAAGACAAGGCAGGCAGCAAACCTCCAGCATGGAGACACGGCTCCTGCTGTCTAGGAAAGTCAAAAAGGAGTCAGAGCTTCCTTGGAAGGAGAATTTTCCCTCCATTTCCTTCTCTGCTGGATGATTCCACCACCCATCCAGTTCAGATCCCTTCCATTAACACCAAATCCTGCTGTCACTGCCCCAGAGGGGTCTCATGGCCATTTCTGTGCCAGCAGAAGAGAACAGGAATGAGGGAATGTTTTCTACTCCCAGAAAAAGCAACAAACTCCTGAACTCCCATTAATCCAACTGCCTGCCCATGCCTGGGCAGCTTCAGAGCCGCTGCAGGGCCAAACTCCCAGCCTGGGAGCAGGAATTCTCTCTTCCCAACTCCAGCAGCAGTTCCCTACGCCCCTTGGCAGAGCTCAGACTGACAGGAATCTTGTCGATCCGGCATCAGCCACTGCTTGGAGCTTTGCCACCCTCCCAGGGCCCCTCTCCTTTTAGTACACATCTAGTCCAGCCCTAATTGCCCTTCCCTTTGTGTGCCACACATCAGGAACATCAGGAAAATGAACTGGCTGTAACTCAAACCTAGACAGAGGCACGGACAGGAAGCATTTAGGGAATGGAATAAACCGGCCTCTGCATTAATTACAGAAGTGCTGGAGTGGGGATTTTTTTCCTGCAGCAGCTGCTGATTGCTCCTTCTGGAAGCAAATCATGAAAAAAAGTCACTTAGCAGGATAAATGGCACTCATCTGGTGGTGCAAATGTTACCAGTACAGAGGTTTGTGATCACAGTTCAGGCCAGAGGAGAGACAACTGAAAGGCAATTTCTCATCAGCAGGTTCACCTGCCCCTTCCCTTGATACCTCGGGTTGTGGCAATGCCTGAAGGCAAACCTGCTCCAGTATTTCTTCCCAATGCTTTCCATGCTGGACAAATATGCTCTCGATGTAAAGCAAAGCCTGAGTTCTGTGTGTTGGGAACACCTACACAAGTCTGGAGACAGAACACCACGAGCCTGTGAAGCTCGGAATAGCTGGGTGGCATCTCCAGGGGATACTGGCAGCCACTCAAGGCATGGAAGCTCTTCCATGAGCCCCAACTCTGAGCTTTAAAATGGAAGCCACTGCCATGGGCAGCACCAGCGTGAGCCTTGTACCTTGGCAGCAGCCAAGGTCAAGCAGGAATCACTCATGGAATTACCAGTCAGGCTCCAGTGTGGCCTTGGTGATGGGACTAAAGGAGGAAGCCACAGCGTGGACAAAAACGCCTTAGGAGAAGGAAAAGACTTTGGAGAACATCCTCACTTTGTCAGGTTCTAATCACTATCAAGAGCCCCAGGATTTTGTGTCTGGCTTCGTAAAAATACTTTAGAAGTCAAACTCCAGGACATCCCAGGATGTATCCCTCAGCTTCCCACTGGAACTAAACCAGCTGGCATCACCCTGGCCATGCCACAAGTCTGAGGGACTGGGGAAGTCATGCCCTGGCATTCCAGCAGCACGGACCCATCCCAGTTTTCCAGCAGAAAGGACACACTAACGGTGAACAAAAAAGGAAAGTTCCACCCTCACTCTAAGAACTCAAATTAAACAAATGCACCATTGTGCTGGACAGCTGAATAAGGACTTCCTTCCCAACTGGAAGGCTGAATTCCCTTTTCCAGACTCCACAGGAGGCAGCCAGAAGCAGCAAAGGGCTTGACAGCTTGGAGCTCACACTGAGGACAAGAATTTATTTACATTCAGTTTCACATAATATTTGCTTCCCAGAATATATTATTTCCTTGTGATGCACTAGGCTGCATTTAGGTAAGAGTTAAATAGTACTAAAACACATAAAAAGTCATTTTTTTTCCCAGTTAATATCACTCCAATATTCCAAATCGTATTTAGTCCATCATGGTTTGAACATAAAAGGAAAATACCTGATGTAAAATAATTGATTCAATTGTTCACTGTCCCTGGGCCTTTCTATATATTAGAGCCAGAAGAGTTTGGTTTATGCTGAGGGGAAAACAAAGAATCCATTTAGCTTTTCAACTCTGTGTAAGCTCAGTAAATAAACCAAGCAAAGGGGCCTGAAAAATTCTACTTTCACTGCAAGTCCACATTTTGCTTGCTGTTTGTTTGCAAAGACACTCATTTTTCATTTAAACTACTTCCATAAATACTTTATACTAACATGTCAAACCTGTAATCATTTTTATTGTATCAGTTCATTTTCAAAATAATGCTTTTAGAGAGTCACAGGATCATCTGGGGCAGAAAACACCCCCAAGATCATCAACTCCAACCCCTGACTGATCTCTGAGGTCTCTGCCCTGCTCCACACCAGGATCAGCACTCCCATTCCCTTTCAGAAACATTCATGTTTCACAAAATAACTGTTCTTACAGCTACAGGACTCACAGGTGAATTCTGAAGGTTGACTTGAAAAATCTGATGCTCATGTCTGAGACAGATAAATGTGATTCCTCCTGAGTCACGTTCCAGAGCACTGAGGGTTTAGTTGGCTCATTGGGGGTGGTTAGTTTGGGGTTTTATAATCATTAGTGAACACAACAGGTACTTGTATGTGCATGAATGCGACAAAATGCCTTTAAACATCTGGACTAAATTACCAGGTAACAAGAAGGCAGCTATTTCCTCACAAACTGGTTACAGGAGACAGATTTTTAACCATCAATGGAGCTGAAAAAAATGGCTGTTAGCTCTGATAATTCCCAAGTGCTCCATCTTCTGCTAAGGTAGCCCCAAATGAGCTTCCTCACCTTTGTTTCTCTGTTAGTCCCATTTATGTCTCCACCAAAACCTTCAAACCTCGGCTTGGCAGAACCTGGATCAAGTGCCAGGCACCACCACACACCTCAACAGCTGCAGGTATAAAATCCATTCTGTCACATCAAGGGAAAAGATGATCATCTGGTTAAAATCCCAAATTATTTCTCAGATGCAGGCAGAAAAGGATGCAGAGTGCAGCAAGGCACAGCTATTTCTCCTTTCAAGAACAGATCCAGCCCCTTCTGAGGCTTCCACAAATAGCCAGGGATCAAAAGGCACCACAAAACACTGAAGCCTTTTCCAGTGACAGACATTGCTATGGGAAGGGAGTTTTCAGAGAAGGAGAAAAAGAGAAATGGTGGATTTCAAGGCCCTTAGGACAGCCAGAGGGGATCAGACACCAAACTCATCACACCAGGAAAGAACCACAGACTGGTTTGGGATAGAAGAGACTTCAGAGTTCCACCCCCTGCCATGGGCAGGGACACCTCCCACCAGCCCAGGCTGCTCCAACCTGCCCTTGGACACTCCCAGGGATCCAGGGGCAGCCAC
>JAWWEW010000001.1:1002131-1013288 GCA_035583185.1 Anabacerthia variegaticeps | reverse complement strand
TCTCCTGGAGCCCCTTTAGGCACTGCAAGGGGCTCTCAGGTCTCTCCAGACCCTTCCCTTCTCCAGGTGACCCCCCCCCCCATCCCATCCCATCCCATCCCATCCCATCCCGTCCCATCCCATTGGGGCTCCAGCCCTCCGAGCCCTTTCCCACACAGATTTGGGCAGCTTTGGCTGCTGTGGGAGCTCCAGCTGCAATAAAACCCTTTTCACCACATCAGCACAACACCAGGGCTGGAAGGACATGCCCAACCCACAGGGGCTCCAGAGAGGAACCAGCAAAGCCCTTGAAACCACAGGTTTCATCCCAAAGGGACACGGATATTCCTGCCAAACAAGCATCTCTGCAGACACTCAGTGGTGTCCCCAGCACACCCCTCAGAGCAGGGTGACACATTCCAGGGGGGCCAGTGGTTCCCACTCACCCCCTTGCAGGGCACCCTGCCCCTTCAGGCCAGCCCTCCCTTTATATTTTTCATTCCTTTATATGTTTTGCCCATTTGTCCCCACTTTTCCCTCAAGGTTCAGCTCACTGGGAGGTTCCCAGCTGGGTCCTGTTTAAACCTTGGCCTTGGGATGTCTCCTGTCAGTGCAGCCTTGCAATCCTGTGCTGATTGATGTTCCCTGGCTTGAATATGAACACACAATGTGATTTTGGAGGTTTCCTGGGGCTTCACCTGCTGCTCCCAGAATATCCCAGTGAAACAAGAACGTGCTGGATGGCAGAGCCCCACAAGGTCTGCAGCCTCTGCTCCATGGGCGCATTCATGTTGGTGCAAACCTCTTGCAGTATACTCAACAAAATCCAAATAAAGCTCCACAGGGTATTTTCCACCTTTTTCCCATCTGGGAGATTGCTCAAGAGTCTCTCTGCTCTGATGGTCAGGGAAATGTTTGTTTAATCCCCTGTTTTAAAACCCTTTCTGTTTCTGATTGTTTCATTTGTACTCCCTCAACGTGATTGATTCACTGCTTCTCCAAGGGTTGTTTTTTTAATCCCCAGGCCTTGAACTCCCAGTGAACTAAAAGAGGAAAATGTGTCTTTAATCAGGTGATTAAATTTGAACAAGTTTTAATGAAGATCTGAGCAGGAGCTCGCATCCAGCCCCACACTCAGCATCTGGGAGCACTTCCATAGCAGTTGTGTGACAGCTCTCCTGCTCCAAAGGGAATCCAGACCGACAGAGAACTGCCTTAAGTAATTGAAATACATGCATTGTTCTTGTTTATGTGTCAGGGTGGATTCCAGGATCTTTCCCATGGATCCCAGGGAAAACAATGGTTGAAGGCAGAGGAGGAAACACACGTACCAAAGGTTTTCTTCTAAGGTGGATTTAAATACTTTTGCATTGGTTTTGTCATGGGACAGGGCTGAAAAGATTTGGAAACTTCCAGGTGCTTGATCTCAACTCTCCCAGGATGGCTTTGCTCCCTCAGGGAGCAGATTGAGGAGGGGCAGGTGCCAGAATTTTGGCTGTGTGGGCACATCCAGCTCCGTGGCAGGGAGAAACCTGCAGCCAGACAGAAGAGGATGGATGCAACAATCCCTTTCTGCAGCCTGGGAAGCCTTAAAAAAAAACAAACAGAGAAAACTGCCTGGGGGTGGTTTGTGCATTACATAAAAAAGGAAATCATTGAGTCACCTCAGCTTCTCTTCCTAAATGTCACCAAAAGGTTTGGAAGTTGAGCTCCTGCACCAGGGATTCTGCTCCCTGCCTGTGAAACGATCCAAAAGGCAAAGAAAGGCACATTCCAGTTGGAAATAAGGGACACGTTTCCAATGGAGAGGGTGCTCAGCCACCAGAACAGGCTGCCAAGAGCAGCACTAGCTTTGTATCCAGGGAAAATCAGAAGCAGAAGAGAGGAGGATGTTTTCATGGAAAGAAGAGTGCTCTGCTTCCATAAAGTGGTAAGTCACTGGGAACTATGGACTGTGGTGTGCAGGAGACTGAATTCCATGATTTAACATTCCCTTCTGGCCTTAAAGTGTATCCCATAATGACAGATGAGGAGGAATTCCTCAGTGGAGGGATGGATGGGTTTTTCATGGAGACAAGGAGTCACTGGGAGGGGGATTCCTGCAGGAGCCCAGACTTGGCTGGGATCAACATTCCCTCCTCAGCCACATTTTGGGGTGGCAGAATGAGGAGTCTGCAGAGGGGCAGAGGGAATGGAGGGGCAGCCCCATCCCATGGGCATTCCAGGGCATGGAATAAGGAGCTTGTAAGCCTGGTGCTCATCACAGCTTCCCCAAACACAGGATCAGCCAGTCCCCTGGGTTGAATCCTCTGGGGTTCAGAGGTCATGGGAGGAGAATCCCAGGGTTTCTGGCATGGGAGTGCTGGCCTTAACCCAGCTCAGCCTCCTGCAGTGCTCCTTCCTCGAGGCTCATTCCCCCGTCTGGGGCATGCCAGGTGGGATCAAAGGGCAGGACAACATCCACGAGGGCAGTGCTGTCCCAGGGAAACCCGCCTGGAGCTGGGAACGTGTCCTGGCATTGTGAAGCAGGGAGCAAAGGTGTTGTGGAGCAGGGAGCAAAGGTGCTGCGGGTTCCCTCTGCCCTCTCCGTGGCACACACGCAGGAGGGCACTGCCACGTGGACAAACCTGACGTGCGGAAAACCCCACAACTAGGTAGTTGTAGAGAGTTGTAGAGTTTATTCAGCAGGCTGGGTGCATGGGGGATTGCTCCACCAAAAACATGCACCCCTTGTCTGTACTCACAGGTTTGCTTAAATACAGGTGCAACATGCATATTCATTAATTCCTTATGCATATGCATTATTTTTTTTTTTTTTTAGAAAAGGCAGGGTTATTCTAATTAGTTCCAAGAAGTAATTTCTATTTTCTCCGCCCCCGCTCTCCTCCCATCTGAGTTTGTGCATTGGTTTCCATTTTTCCTGGGCTGGGGTCTTTGGGGGTCTTGGGGATGAAGATCGTGGGTCTTCCTCACTGTGACCTTTTCAACTTGGCTCAAAAAGTAACTTAAACCAGTTTTGTTGGCAACTTGAACTGGTCTAATTAGCAAACTTCTACAATTATCTTATTTTCTTGACATATTTCCTGATTTATCTTAGTTTTAGAAGCTTCAAGGCCAGGAACTGATAGCAACCATAACATATTCCCTGTAGCTAATAATTATGACCTCAACCATGCAGTTTATCTTTGCTACTTCAGCAAAAGCCTCTACAATTATTTCTATTAACCCTCTCAGTGTTAATTCTTTATTGATACCTTATATCACCTGGATGGAAGGAGAAGGGCGCAGGAGAGAGCTGGAGAAAGGATGATCCGTGTGGGAGAGGCAGGAGGAGCCAGTTTGACACGGCCTGGGTTTTCCTGAGCCAGCCCCGGGCTCTCCAGGCCCGGGGGACCACACAGCGCCCGTGTCGCCGCAGGCAGACCCCCTTGTGCACCTCCTGTCCCGCTAGAAAATCAGGGAGGAGGCCCCTGTCGGACCAAACTTCCTACACTGAGGATTTAGTAGTTCTAAATAAATAAAGATAAGTAAATGGCCGCCGGAAACGCCACACTCAAGATGGCCGCAACCCCACGGCGAGGCCGGAAACGCCACACTCTGCGCCGCCACGTGGTTAGCGCCACACTCAATATGGCCGCCAAGCTGTGATGGACGCTGCAAGCGTCCAATCAGCGCTGGAGTTTCGGGCGGGGGGCGGGCCGTGGCGGGCGGAGCTCGCGGTGATTGGCTCAGGGTGGGGTGCACTGTGCTGCTGGCGCCACTAGGCGGCGCTGCCCGTCGCGCGTAGGGGCGAGGGAGTTCCGTGTCCGCCATTACCGCCCGCACCCCCGCGGCCTGCCCGCCGCCTCCCGCAGGACACCGGGCCCCGCCGGCACCGCGGCTTGGCCAGAAACTACCGCCCCGTGAGGGCTCGGCGGGCCCGACGCGGGGCGGGCGGTTTTCCCAGTGCTGTGGCCCTCGGGGGTTCTCGGCGGGCGGAACGCGGGGAGGGAGCCGCGGGGCGGGGGGGGACACCCAGGCGTGGCGTACCGAGGCACGGCGGGGGAACGGTGTGAGCGGCGGACCGAGGGGCGCGGTGATGGCGGCGGTGCCGAAGGTACCTTGGGGAGGGAATGGCGTTGGGAATGGGATCGGGAATGGGATCGGGATGGGAATGTGCCTGTGTTTCGGCCCCTCCAGGTGCTGTGCCGGCAGAAGGCAGCGATGCTGGGGCAGCTCTGTGCCCTCGGCAGGTGAGTGTCTGCCACCGGGTGAGGGGGGGGAACACACACAAAGGCATTAAAAACACACCAAAAATGCTTTTAGTTTTGTTTTGCTTCGAAAGTCTAATGGAGGACGTTGGGATGGGAAGGAGGGGAAGTCCTTGTGTTGTTCCTGAGGGATTTGGGGTGGTGCGAGCCCAGAGAGCCTTTGGGAAAGGAGGGTGGGCACGTTTCTTCCCTGGGAGGGGAAATCACCGCTTTGAATCAGAATCTGGTGCTTCACAGAGCTTTTAATGCTTCTCTTGTGTCTTACAGAGCTTTTCGTCCTTGTCCTCTGTCTTACAGAGCTTTTAATGCTTCTCTTGTGTCTTACAGAGCAGCAACAGCCCGAGAAACCCCCCTGTGTGCTGCAGGTAAAGCCCCCTGTTAATCCAAATAAAAACCACCCATTGGAGCATTTGTGTTTCCTTTGATTTGTTGGGGTTTTTTACCCAGTTTTGGGCTGGCCAGACAGCCTGAGGTGGTGCATTTCCACTTCCATAGGTTTTCCCCTCACATTTTTTTCTCTGTCTCCCTGTCCTTGGCCAAGGAGGTGACACCAGTGACCGTGTTATGTGACACCAGTCCCTGTGTCACTGCCCAGGCACTGGCTCAGGTCCCTGTGGGATCCCACTGGGGTGTTTCCTTGGAGGTGTCAGAATTCCAGCTGGAATCTGCTTTGGATGTGCAAGGGGAAGTGGCTCAGCTCTTTGGTGCTCAGTTTCTCTTTGCTGGCCTGAGCTCTGTTTATGAAAACTATTGAGGATTTCACTTCACCCTGGAGAAGGAAGGGTTTCTTTAATTCTTAATCCAGTTTTAATACATGAATATTTCTCATATTTGCTAATATTATATACTTTAAAAACTGTATCATTTTAAAAACTTATATTTAAAGCTGTTGAAAGTTTTGATCTGGCTCAGTAGTACGGGAATGTTTGACCAGGGCTGGGTTTAAAGTTCAGTTTAAAATTAAGGCCCATCACTGCTGTCACATAAGAAGAGACAGAGGTAACATCTCTCTGTTCTCCCAAACCATCCAGAGCTGCTGAGGAGTCTTTCAGCCTTTTCTTATTGTTTCCTTGAGAATTCCCCTGGGAAATGGGTCATTTTTCATCTCTCCTTTCCCTGTTTTTGGCTCCCCACAACCAGCTGGGAGTTGTTGTGACAGGATTTCTGCTTCCATTGGCAGGAGCTGCTCTCCTGAGCTGCCACAGGTCCTACAGATCCCGTCCCACTCATGGAATTGGCAGGTACAAGTACCTGCTCCCAAAGGAGGTAGGCACAGGGACTTTTACTGGGTTGCTGTTATTGATTCCAAGGCTGATCAATCCTATCCAAAGGGAATGATGTCACTCTTTCCTGCTGCTTCTCGTGGGGAAAAAGTGTTGTGTGACATTCCTGGAGGGACAGGACAAGGGGGAACGGATGCCTAGGGCTAGATGGGATATTGGGAAGGAATTGGTGGCTGGGAGGGTGGGCAGGCCCTGGCCCAGGTTGGGCAGAGAAGCTGTGGCTGCCCCTGGATCCCTGGAAGTGTCCAAGGGCAGGTTGGATCAACATGATCTAGTGGAAAGTTGAAAGTGGCACTGGATAAGCTTTAAAATCCCTTCCAACCCAAACCATGTCAGGATGTTCCCACTCAGAACCTTCACCTTGTTCAGCCCATTCCTGTGGGAGCTCCCCTGGGAGGGAGGAATCTCCTCATGCTGAATCCACACCTCAGTTATTGCAGAACATTGTGAGAGGTCCCATTTCCCTGTCTCTTTTTTCACATTCCCTGAAAACACAACCATTTGCTGTGGAATGAGGAAGCACCACCAAGCAGCTGTCTTGTAGACAGGGACTGGAAGAAAAAGGAGTTTTATTCCTGCTGTTTCTCTTCCCCTTTTTTCTTTCCTCTGGAGGAAATGAAACAGAGCAGGGACGTATTTGCTTTGGGGTGCTCTTCCTTTGGTGCTGCCATCCAAGAACTGAGCTGAGAGGAGCTGTTGGGATAATGCCATCCCAGATTTTAGGGAGGGAAAGGGAGCACAGGTGGGCTCTGATATGTCTGACAAACCTCTGTCAGAGGAGACCCTGCAGGGTTTGATTGCCAGCATTGCTCAAATCCCTGTTCCGTTTCAAAAACCAGGGTCCAAAGAGGAAAAAGGAGAGAGTGCAGATGAAGGAGATCAACCCTGGCACCGAGTTTGAGTTTGGAGATGTCAACATCCAGATGACTTCCTATGACCTGTGCCTGGTGGAGCACTTTGCCCAGTATGTCCACAGGCTCTGCAACCGGCTCGGCATCCGCGTCACCGAGAGGTAGGAGGGGCTGGCAGCCCTTGGAGAGCAGGGCACTGCCCAGTCCTCTGGCTCAGCCATCCACATGCCCCTTGAGATGCCAGTCCAAGCCTCCCCTCCACCCTGTGTTCTCCTGTTGGGCATCCCTGCAGTTCTGGGTGGGAGGAAGGTTGAAATGGACTTGTTCGGTTCCTTCTCATTCCCATGAGGAAAAAAGGCTTTCAGTCTCTGGGTTTAATGTTATTGCTTCAGACTTTAAACCTGGCTTAGCTATTGCTGGGTTTCCTTCATGGTGTTTAATCCAGGCTCTGTGCAGTGAGTGATCCTGGTTATCCAAACTGGAATGAGCTGGGGAAAGGCCTTTAGTGCTGGGTGAGCTTCCTGCTGCTTCAGTTTAGGAGTAAAGGATGCTTTAGGTACACACTAAATCTCCAGACAGGAATATCCCAACAGGACCTTGGGATTTAATGCCTGAGGAATGTGAGACAGCACCTCAGTGCCAGGAGTGCTCCCAAGGGCCTGCAGGCACTGGGAAAAGCCTGGAGTTGCCATAAGGGAATGAAAATGGGTGGGATCTCCAAAATGTGTGTTTTCAGTTGTGCCCTCTGAGGTTGGACCTGGCTCGGTGTGTCCAGAAAGGAGGGATTTGCCCTTGGAAATGTAGTGGAAAAGGTGGGCAGAAGGATGTTATTGGTGCTGTGGAAATGGGGCTGGGGGTGCTGAGGGGTGTGGAATCCTGCTGGGAGCAGGCTCTGATGCACTGCCCTCTTCCCATTAAGTGTGGGGTGCAAACAAGGTGCTTTGGGGGTGCTCTGTAGCAGCAGCAGCAGCAGTTTTTAGCTCTGTCCCTGATCACAAAATAAGTCAGAACTGTTGCTTTCCTTCCACTCCAAAGAAATTAAACTTTCTCAGGCTGGTGTTGGGAGCCAGCCCAGCCTTTTCCTGGCAGTAGGTGCTCTGAGCTTCTCCATCTCCTTCCCAGAAAACCCCCGGGCTCTGCCGGCTCCTCCTTTGCAGGACTTGCTGTTTGCAGAACCAATTCCTCCTGGAAAGTTCACCTCCTTTCACATTCCTTGCTGTGGAGTGCAAGGAGAGCTCGGTCCATCCCTGGAAAGCAGTGGGAATGTCCTCAGGACAGGGAATGTAGTGCCTGTGCTAAGCCCTGCCCTCTGGCTCCCACAGCTACGCCATGCCCACCAAAACCAACGAGGTGCTGTTCCTGGAAGAGAGAGGATCCAAGATGCAGCTGGATGCAGTCCTTACCACCCACCAGAGGGTTGTTCAGGTAGGACCTGGTGCCTCCTGCCATTCCTGTGGTTCTCCTGCACCACAGGCTCTCCAAAGGCCTTGAGAGTTGGAACTGAAGCTGTAATTCAGGTGTAAATCAAAGCAGAAATTCAGTCTCTTACTACAAGTTCTTCCCAAAGGAGAAGCAGGGACAGCTTTCTTGGCTTTCTTGGCTTTTTGTATTTCAGCCACTAGATTTGTTGTCTATTTATTATCTATGTTCTGCAGAATGCTCAATACAAGAGGTAGGAAAGTCATGTTTAAGGATGGGTAATTGTGAAAACTCCATGAAATTTAAAAATACTGCCAGTAACAGCTTCAAAAGACCCCAAAGCCTAAAGTGGCTCCAGGAGAGCTGGAGAGGGACTTGGGACAAGGCATGGAGGGACAGGACAAGGGGAATGCCTTCCCAGTGCCAGAGGGCAGGGCTGGCTGGGATATTGGGAAGGAATTGGTGGCTGGGAGGGTGGGCAGGGACTGGCCCAGGTTGGGCAGAGAAGCTGTGGCTGCCCCTGGATCCCTGGGAGTGTCCAAGGGCAGGTTGGAGTTGGGCTGGTGGGAGGTGTCCCTGCCCAGGGCAGGGGTGGCACTGGGTGATGTTTGATGTCCCTCCCAAGCCCAGGCTCTGTGGATTGCTGTCCTGGAGCACTGACTGTCCTTCCTCCTCTCAGATCAGCGGTTTGAGTTCCACGTTTGCTCCGATCCTCCTGGAAACGATCCAGAGTAGCCAGCCCGAGGGGGTCCATCTCCTGATGAAGCAGGTATGTTTGCACTGCCCAGTGCCTCTCCTTGCAGGAGGCACAGATGATCCAGGGCAGGAATTTGAAGATACTGCTCTAGGCTTAGGGTATCCAGGATCTCCCAGAGCCAGGTCTTCCCCGATCCATGAAAATCCACTGTTTCTCATTCCTGAGGAGTGTTTCACTTCCCATTTAGCCTCCCTAATTGGTGCTACTTCCCAGCCATTCCCACAGATCCCTAGGAGATGGCAGGGTGCAGGTTCCTCTCCTTTGCTGTCCCAGATTCCCTGTGAGTCAGGAGGGAATGTTTAATTCCAGCATTGCCTCACCACTTATCCTGGAATCACCAGGAGCTTCGTGGAGCACTTGGGAGCAAAGCTGAGACTGCAGACCCAAATGCTGTGCCCTGTTCTGATGGGATTTGCTCTGGGCGTGGGACTTAAATGTGGGTTTTGTGAGAAGCCCAACAGTTTTCCAGCACTGAGGGACTTCCCACTCCCAGGATGTTCCAGCCTTTAGTTTTTCCCATTAATCCTGATGTCTTTCCCTCCCTCCAGCACACAGAGGCCGATTTCAAGAGCCGCTTGAAGTCTCGGCCAGAGCTGGAAGAGCTGCTGGCACAGATGAGCTGAGTAAGGAAAACTGCTCCATGCAGGGGCTGCTCCAGCCTCCAGAGGGAGGTTCCAAGAGCTCTGTACTGAGGAGAAAGGAATTCCCTCTGGGGACAGCCAGGCTGCCTCAATAAAGATTGAGAATTCATGTCTGACTGGTTTGTACTGGGAGCCAAGGGGCCACAATGGAATGTGGCTTTACATTCCTTCAGGTCTTCCTTATTTTTCTATTCCTGCTTTTGACAGGTGGGAATTTCTGCAGAAATCCCTGCAAGGGACTAATGCTGTCCCAGGAATAATACAATCCCAGGAATTAGAGTGTGGTGGATTCCAAGAGAAACTACTCCAGAGACTGGTTGGTTTGGAGGTTTTTCCCCCCCCACTTTTTAAGGAGCAGCCCCCTAAACAGAGGGAAAAGACCTTGTTCCTTAACACCCTCTCCAAACTGGGCTGTCCACGTGTTGCTTGTGCTCCTGATCCTGTGATTTTTGGGAACCCAGCACCCACCTTCCTGGGAAAGAGCCTGGGAAATTCCTTCTGGCACAAGTCTGGACTGCCCTTCCCTTTCCGTCCTCCACAAAACAGTTTTACTTTGTTTCTCTTGGCTCATCTGCCAGGAGCTGGTGGGCAGAGGAGCATCCCTTTGATCCCCATCCCTGACTTTCCTGGGGCTTCTCCAGAGATAAATCCCCCCCACCTTGGGACAGGAGGTCATCACTGCTGGGAAAAGCTTTGGGAAGGACATGGAGTGAAGGACATGGAGCCAGGTGAATGCTCCCAGTTTGGGACATTTGGGGCTGCCAATCCACAGCCATGGAATCCCTGGGGCTGGAAAAGCCCTGCCAGCCCAGGGAGCCCCCCCTGTGCCCGATGCCCACCTTGTCCCCCTGTCCCTGAGTGCCACGGCCAGTCCTGCCCTGGGCACCTCCAGGGCTGGGCACTCCAACCCTCCCTGGGCAGCCCCTGCCAGTGTTTAACAGCCCTTTCCAGGCAGGAATTCCTCCTGCTGTCCCCCCTGCCCCTCCTGAGGCCGCTCCCTCCAAACCACCCACCCTCTCCCACTGGCACAGGCGAAGACCATCAAATTCCCAGATTTAATTTCCCTGCCCTTGGATAAAACCAGCAGGGACCCAAAGGGGGTGTCACTGTGCGGGGTGTGCCCCGCTCTGTTCCCGGTGCTGTTCCCGGCGGGCCATGCAGGCTCCAAAGGCTCGGAGCTGTGCCTGGCACTCCCTCCAGTCCCGGTGCCGCTCCATGCACTCCTGCAGCTCCCGGTGCTGCTCCAGGCAGCCCGTCCTGGCGATCCTGGCGTCCAGGGGGTCCTCGCCTTCCTCCTCCTCCTCCTCCTTCCCGGCCCGTGGGCGGCTCCACGAGTGTCCCGGCTTGGCCATGGCAGAGCTGGGAGATGGAGAGGGTGGGTTTGGGGGGGCATCCTGTGCCTCTGGAGCCCCCACGAGGGGCTCAGCACCCCTAGAGACACCCAGGACCGCCCCACGTGGTTGCTCAGCACCTCTAGAGACACCCAGGACCCCCCAAAATGGGTGCTCAGCATCCATAGAGACACCCAGGACCCCCGAATGGGTGCTCAGCACCCCTGTATACACCCAGGACCCCCGAATGGGTGCTCAGCACCCAAACCCGGTGCCCCCCGCACTCACCCCCGTCCCTCGCGGCGCGGCCCCTTTAAGGCCTGAGTCCCCTCACGGCACTTCCGGGAGCGGGCGTGTCCGCGCGCGCTGATTGGCCGGCGCTGGCGGGGCGGAGGCGGAAGTGGAAGCGGAAGTAGAAGCGGAAGTGGCCCGGCAGTGATGGCGGCGACGCTGCGGATCCAGAGCGACTGGAGCCGCGCCCTCAGGTGCGAGCCGGGCCGGGCCCGCCCTTACCCCTGTCCTTGTCCCCATCCCCGGCCTCACCCCTGCCTTCTCTCCGCAGCAGGGACGAGGGCGAGGCCTGGCTGAGCTGCCGCAGCCCCGGTGAGCGGCCGGGGGGGGCCGAGGGGGTCACGGGACGCATTGG
>JAWWEW010000001.1:941888-994855 GCA_035583185.1 Anabacerthia variegaticeps | reverse complement strand
GGCAGGCCCTGGCCCAGGTTGGGCAGAGAAGCTGTGGCTGCCCCTGGATCCCTGGGAGTGTCCAAGGGCAGGCTGGAGCAACCTGGGACAGTGGAAGGTGTCCCTGCCCAGGGCAGGGGTGGGATGGGGTGACCTTCAGGCCCTCCATGCCCCGCAGCTATCGGCGCCTGGCCCTGCACTACCACCCCCTGAAATGCAAGGAGTCCTGGGGGCCCTCGAGGTTCCGGCAGCTGGCAGAGGCCTACGATGTGCTCAGCGACCGTAAGTGGGACAGGCTTCCCTTCCGTGGCTTGGGGGGCAGGAGGGGCTGGGAGTGGGTGTGAACCCCTGGTCCCCGGCACCCCCAGCTGTGTGAGCCACAGCCCAGGTGGGAGCTGGCCCTCACGCTGGGGCTCTCTCAGCACAGCCATTCCCGACCCCTCTTTGTTCCCTAAGCCATGAAGAAAGGCATCTATGACAAGTTTGGAGAAGAGGGGCTCAAAGGTGGCATCCCCTTGGAGCTGGCCAGCGACAACCCCTGGAGTGTGGGCTACGTGTTCCACAACAACCCCGAGAAAGTCTTCAAGGAGTTCTTTGGTGGGGACAACCCCTTTGCAGGTACGTCAGGGGGCTCTGGGGTGGCTGCTGGGATTCCATGTGATTTGGAGCTTTAAGCTTCCCAGGGATGTTTCCCTGCCCTGCTGCTCTGGGCCCCCTCTGGTGCTTGGAGGTTAGATCCTGACTTCCCCCAGTCCTGGGTGGCAGAGAGGCCAGGAGGTGCATGTTCAGGCTCCCCAGCTGTGCCTGTGACCCTTTCCTGGGAGGATTCCCATCAAAAAGAGGGATTAGGGGGACAAGGCTGCCGTAAACACGAGTGAGGTGGAGAGACTCCTGGAAGAAACCCCTTCAGGTGGTTCTGAGTGGGAGAAGGTGGGAGGTGAAGACCCCAGAGGACCCCCCAGCCCTGACCCGAGTGAGGGGCCATCTCTGCGCTCCCTCCTGCAGAATTCTTTGCCGAGGATGGCTCGGAGTTCCTCCTGCCCTTTGGAGGGCCCCGGGGCCGAGGGGCGCTCCGGCAGGACCCCCCAGTCATCCGGGATCTCTACGTGTCCCTTGAGGATCTGTTCCATGGCTGCACCAAGAAGATCAAGATCTCCCGTAGGGTAGGACTCGTGGTGGTGAGGAGGGGGTGGATTTTGAGGTGGGCTCTCCCCTTGGAGCAGGATGTTGAGGGATCAGCAGGAGCCAAACCACTGTCCTCCTCTCCTGGCTTGGCAACAGGAATTCAGCACTGGAGGTGATGTGGGAGCAGGTGGGAAGCAAGGGCTGATTTTGAAGGTGGGTGGAGAAGGAGCTCAGTGTGTTCTGGGCTCCCACAATTCCATTTTCACTGTGCTGTGTCTCCTTTATCCCCTCAGTGAGCCAAGTCCCCCCTAGCTGTCCCAGTCTCCTGGATCCAGCCCTGAGTTTCTCCTGCTCCAGGACAAGAGCAAACAGCCTCACATTGTGCCAGGGGAGGTTTAGGTTGGATATTAGGGAACATTTCTTCCCTGAAAGGATGGTCAGGCATTGGAATGGGCTGTGGGCAGTGGTGGAGTCCCCATGCCTGGAGGGATTTAACAGCTGTTTGGACGTGACACTTGGACTCCATGATCTTAGAGGGCTTTCCCAACCTTAACAGCCCCATGATTCTATGATCTGATCCTGTTTGGACCCACCAAGGAGCATGATCCATCCTTTCCCTGCTCCCCACCAGTGGAGCTGTCCTGACCTTCCCTCTCTGGGCCCCTCGGTGCCCTGCCCAGGTGATGAACGAGGATGGCCAAACAAGCACCATCAGGGATAAGATCCTGACGATCGACGTGCAGCCCGGATGGAAGCGTGGCACCAGGGTCATCTTTGAGAAGGAAGGAGACCAGGTAACCACAGAATCCCAGAACTCCTAAGGCTGGAAAGGACCTCTGGAGATCACCCAGTCCAACCCTCTGCCAAGGCAGGTGCACTTGGCAGCACGGCCACTGGAGCAACTCAGCATTCCTGGGCCCAGAAACACTCTGAGGAGCCATTCCTGCCTGGGCTTTCCTTAGATTAAAACAAATAATTGGAAGGGGTGGTTTTCTGCCTGGCACTTGTGAAACGCAGTTTGATTTCCCCTGGCTGAGCAGGAGTCTGATAAAAGACTCTATTTTTTTCCTAAAGAAAATGCGTTTCCCTTCTCCCTTCACAAAACAGTGGGAATTTGTGTCAGCTTTCCCTGTGTAAAATCATTTCCTGGTTTCCCAGGCCAGGTTGGACAGGGCTTGGAACAACCTGGTCTAGTGGAAGGTGTGGATAATCTATGGAAGGGCAGTGGAACTGCATAAGCTTTATTGTCCCTGTCAACCCAAACCATCCTGCAATTACATGATTCCACAATCTCTTTTTTTCCCCTCAATTTTAGGGCCCAAATGTCATTCCAGCTGACATCATCTTTGTTGTCCAGGAGAAGCTTCACCCAAGGTTTAAAAGAGCAGACAACAACCTCGTTTACGTTGCCTCAATCCCCCTGGGAAAGGTGAGGGTGCAGGGCTTCCCCTTTGGCCCCTGGAGCTGCAGGAGTAGCTCCTGGTGCCACACTGTGCCTGGCAGGCACTGACTGGATGCACCCTGGATGTGTGGACACTGGATGGGAGGCTGCTGAACATCCCCATCAACGACATCGTGGAGTAAGTGCCGTGGGGAAATGGGGCCTTTCCATGGATCTGCATGAGCAGGCAAGAGCTCGGCACTTCCCAAGCACTGGGGCGCTCCAAAGGCTTTGCCAGCAGGTTTGGGGCAGGAAGAAGAGCAGGAGAATGCCCACAGTGGGTGACTCTTCTGGTCTGGGGCCATTTTGCTGGGAGAGGGCTGTGTGGGTGGATGGGAGTGATGAGGGTGGATGGTGGAGCCTGACAGAGGACAAGTCTCCACCTGAAGCTGGAGGAGCAGACTTGACCTAAGATCATCCCATGCTGGGATCACCCCATGGCTCCTCTCAGCCCCTTCCTTTGCTTGGCAGCCCCAAGTACTGCAAGGTGGTTCCCGGGGAGGGAATGCCACTGCTCCAGGACCCCCAGCACAAGGGGGATCTCCTCATCTACTTTGACATCTCCTTCCCCAAGATCCTCACCTCTGAGATGAAATCGGTCCTGAGAAACATCCTGGTGCCTGAGGAGCAGTGACCTTCCCCCTCTCCTCCCCGAACACCTCTGTGTTACAGCTCAATGAAGTCCATTTCAGTTGGTATTTGTTTTTATTTTCTTGTGTAATAAAAGTATGGTCACTTAAGCTAAGCTATTCCCCTCCTTCCACGGATACAGCGTTGGCTTGGGACCGGATTCCCTCTTATCCTGGAGCAGTTCTCCCCTGCTCTGGAGAGAGGGTTGTGCCAAGGCTTCTGAGCAAAGGCAAACACTTAACCAAACCCTGGGCAGTGCTCGTGCCCTGGATCCGTTCAGCACCATGTGTATTCCAATGTTTTCATCACCACTGATGCATCTCAACAAGGAAAACAATCCCTGTTCCTCCACTTCTCCCTCACACCTCACCTAATGTTAGCCCTGATGTGCCAAGGCCCTGGATCTCCCTGGCTGTTCTTTGTCAGGCTCTCCATCTGTATCCCACCTTCTCCTGGCTGGAGCTGATAAAATAGGGGCCTGAGATTTTTCTAGCAGCAATTAATTCTAGTAAAGAAAGAACAGTGCAAAGATTATCCAACTGCAGAGAAGCCTTTAGGAAATAACCCCAAAGAACTGACTCTTCCTGCATTTCCTGTAGTTCTCCTTCCTGTTCTCACCTGGGCTGGAGGGATGTGCCTGGCCTGTGATGTTACTAAATTTGTCCCCAGGTTCTGCTCACAGACACTCATTTTCTAACAGGAAACACCATTTTATTTTTGCCTTTCCCAAGCTGCTTCCAGGTTCACCTGGTAATGGAACAACACAAATAAACATGTGTGACAGCACAGGACTCTTACAACAACCCTGATTTCCTGCCCTGTCCAGGAATTACCCAAAGGTGCTTGTGCAGGGAAAATGAGCCACACAAATCCTTCTTGTCCTTCCTAGTTCCAGGGGATGGATGAGCTGTGCTCTACAGTGCCCTGCATGCAGTGCAGTCCCACACCCCCCCAGGTACATCCTACCCACCCCAAATGCCTGCCCTTCCAGCCTCAGGACATCATCCAGCAGCAGTGTTAGAGCCAAGGCAATGTTCCCTTGCAGAAATTATATCCCAAGCAATAGCTCTTGGAGATGCCTTAAAATAAAAGGGTACAGTTGGATAAAGTTTTGTTTGGATGAAGTTTGGAGTTTTTCAGGGCCCCAGCTGAACTGCAGAACCCACAGAAAGCTTTAACAGGTGGGTCAGACCTGAAGTGCCCTGAGGTCAGCTACGTGCATCCCTTTCCTCAGGGACAAGAACTTCCAGAGGCCTGAGATTAACAGATTTTACCCCCAGACTCTCCCCTCACCACCTCAGTGTGACCCCAAAGTGTCCATTCTGTCCCCTGCAAGTACCTGGTGACACCAGGGAGGTCCCTTTGGCCACAGGGCCTTTCTCCTGCCCCTCTCCAGCTCCCCTGCTCGCTCTCTCTGGCCCACACGAGGCCTCTTTGCTCTGCCATTTCCCACGGAGAAGGACATGAACTCACAGCCATCAACAGGCCTGACAGTCCCTGCAGCCAGAGATCAGCACAGAGAGGCAATTCCATCATCTAAAAACAAAAAAGAAGAAAATGTGATTTCATTTTAAAGTTCTTTTAGGTTCTCCAAACCAAAACGACATTTGCATTATTGGGTGAATAACGAACAGTGGACACAGGGCATGTCATGAATGCTGATTGGAATGGTGATTTCTGGGGTAAGGCCAGCTGATTTCCCAAGTTCAACTGCTGCCCAAGGACTGACTGGCACAGGAGCAAACGTCCTCCATGAAGTGGTTTTGTTCCATCTAATAACATTTGCCCAGTGTGTTCCCTGTGGATATTGCCAGGCTGGGCACAGGCACACGATGCTGCCAGCATGCTCCTCTCCAAACAGAACTAGGGGCTCCTTGGCAAACTGCCTCTGCCAGGTGGATTTCTCCAGCAGAAATTAACGAATTGCTCAGACTCTCTGACCACAAACCCCAGTTCTGACCTAGTTCTCAGGAAGACCAACAAAACCCACAAGAATGAGAACTTTGTGCTGCCCTGACAAATTCCATCTCAGCTTGGCAAACACCAATCCCTGCAGGTCCCTGCTTTCCAGAGTCCCAGGGATCCCCCGCTCCCTGGAGAACCTGCCCCAGCCCAATCTGTGCCAGGCTGAGCACAAGGCACCGGGCTGGGCAGGGAAGAAGCCTTCCCTGACTGCTGTCTGACAGGAATATGTCACACACAGAGATTATATTCCATGAGCCAAAGCACTTCAGGGCATCACACAGTGCAGAGAGCAGGAGAAACACAGTTACACCCCTTACCCTGCTCAGTGGATTCCCAGTGGGGCATGAACAGCATTTCATCCCGATCCTGAGACCTCCAAGGAAAATAACTATTAAGATAGCCCTGAAGAAGCCACTTTTCTGACACTCCTGCCCCAGAACCAGCAGGTTCCTGTGGGAACCTGAACTATTTCTGCAGTTTGGAAGCTAAAGCATCATCCCTGGGCAACACTGCCCAACTCCTCACTGGGAGGAGTCCTGCTCTTACCTGTGGAAACCCCGAGACCTGGCAGAGTTCTGGTTCAGGGAGCAGCTCCCCAAAGGAATTATCTCTGCCAGCTTCCCTAAGGAATTCTCTCTCCCAGTTTCCCTAAGGAATTCGCTCTCCCAGCTCCCCTAAGGAATTCTCTCTCCCAGCTCCCCTATGGAATTCGCTCTCCCAGCTCCCCTAAGGAATTCCCTCTCCCAGCTCCCCTAAGGAATTCCCTCTCCCAGCAACAACAGCATTCCAGCCACCACTTCCAGGGTTGGACTCAGTGGTTCTGGTTTAGTCTCCATGGTCTTAGAAGACTTGGTGGCTTTTTAATTTTTTTTTCAATGCCGGTCGCTTTTCAACCCCTTTTATGCGTTTTTTTGTGTCCGTGTGTATTTTATCTTCTTTTTTTCATTTTGTTGCAGGGTTGTTCTTTTGGTGCAGGAGTTTGGGATTGGTTAGTGGCCGGGAGATGAAAAAATTCCGGCCTTTAATTCACATAATTGAATGCTGGCTTGCATAATGGCTCGTTAATATGCATTAAAAGTCATTAATGAGTGCTCCTGTTGGAATGAGTGGGGTTCCTGCCCTCCAGCCAGATCCAGGAGGTGTCTCATTATAAAATCACCCCACAGCTTTTTGGGAAGCTCATTTTAACCCGTCCCAAGCCCTTTTAAAGCCTCCCTTGTGCCACCAGACCTGCCCGGGTCCCTTCCAGCTCTCGGGTTTAAGAGGCACATGCCCCATTCCACCTTCCAGGAGCAAATCCCGGCTCCTCGGCCCTGTGGGAATCCACAGACAGGCCCAGTTGTTCATGGAGCAGCTTCCCAAGGCAGGAATCACAGCCCTGGGCATTCCAACAGCACCCGGCTCAGGGCGTAGACTAACCCAGCGAAAAGCATTCATTCAGCACCAAAAAAACCCAAGTCAGCGCAGTCTCTGCCTCATAATCCTGAGCAGGGAGAGGCTTTGGGATTCTAAAGCCTCTGAGAGAAAGCCACTCCGAGAGCAACAGCCCCGCCACGGCTGTGGCCACCCGGCACCTTCCCTGCAGCACGACGCACGCTCGAACAGCACTCTAAACACACCTTACAAAGAGATGAGTTAAAACACGCTCTTACCTGCCCACCTCTACCAGCTCCGCTCGCTCCCTCAGCTGCCTCGCCACTGCCGCCTCCCATCACACGCCCGCCCTTATCAGCCCTCGGCCGGCTCGCCATTGGCGGGCGTGCCCAGGCGCTCGCGGCGCTGATTTGACAGTGGGAGCGGGGCCACGCCCCCAGCGGGGCGCGAGACCCTGCCGGGCCCGATCCTGATCGCGGTCCTGGTCCTGGTCCTGGTGCTGGTGCTGGTCCTGATGCTGGTTATTATCCTGGTTCTGGTCCTGGTCCTGGTCATTATCCTGGTTCTGGTCCTGGTCCTGGTCCTGGTCCTGGTCATTATCGTGGTCCTGGTGCTGGTCCTGGTCCTGGTCATTATCCTGGTTCTGGTCCTGGTCCTGGTCCTGGTCCTGGCCATTATCGTGGTCCTGGTCCTGGTCATTATCGTGGTCCTGGTCCTGGTCCTGGCCATTATACTGGTCCTGGTCCTGGTCCTGGTCATTATCCTGGTCCTGGCCATTATACTGGTCCTGGTCCTGGTCCTGGTCATTATCCTGGTCCTGGTCCTGATTCTGGTCCTGGTCCTGGTCATTATACTGGTCCTGGTCCTGGTTATTATACTGGTCCTGGTCCTGGTCCTGATCCTGATCTTGGTCCTGGTCCTGGTCCTGGTCCTGGTCCTGGTCCTGATCTTGGTCCTGGTCCTGGTCCTGGTCCTGGTCCTCGTCCTGGTCCTGATCCTGATCCTGATTCTGATCCTGATCCTGGTCCTGATCCCAATCCCATCTCCATCCCAATCCCAATCCCCATCCCCATCCCCATCCCCATCCTGACCCCACTCCCGATCCTGATCCTGGTTCCAATCCCAATCTCCACTCCAATCCTGCTCCCACTCCCACTCCCTGGGGATCTGGGGGTTTCAGAGCTCTCCTGGCTGCTGCTCGGCATTTGTTTTGCTAATAAAAGCAGTGGATTAGTAGGAAAGGAGTGGGAAAGGTGGAGACAGTCCTCTGGCTGTGCTGGGAATGCCCCCGAGACAGGAGAAACCTCCTGGCTGCAGTTCCGATGGGCAGGTTGGGATCCGTGTCCTCCCAAACCAGGAAAGAGGTGCCTTCCCTGCCCAGAGGTGCGACAGGGAATGGACCTCTTGGCAGGAACCCCTGTCATTTACCCACTCCTGGGCTCTGAGACCCCCCCAGCTGGAGAACTGCACCCATCCAGGAGGACCCGCACCCTGCCAGGCTCCAGGAGAGCTGGAAAAGAGCCTGGATCGGGGAAAACATGCCAGAGCTCAAGGAACAGAAGGTGAAGGAGAGAAAACTGGCACATAATTCCTGACAGAAAGCACGAGGAGAGCAGCCGTGTGACTCCAAAAGGAGAGGAGCACCTGAATTGCTGCTGTTCCAGGGAGCTGAACAGCAGATTCCAACTGCCAGATCCAGCTGCTGGGAAGGAAAGACACAGCAGATTGTTTCTGGAATAAACCAAAAAAGCTTGTTCTCCCACAAGGTGTTTCTGTGGGACGGGGGAAACACCAGTGCAGATGCCTGTCAAGTCCTCTGTATGAACAGGGCAGCAGATCCTTGGAAAACCCTTCCCACAAGCCTTCAGGGAGGGAGAGGATTGCAGGAAATACATTCCACAACTGAAAAGAGAAGGCCTCTGAAAAACAAAGTGGAAAAAAATACCTTTTACTCCAGGTCCGTGTGATCTACGAGGACTGAAACACTTGACATGGACACTGGGCTCCTCTTGGAGGGAGTAAAGAGTTGCAAAGTGTTGGGAGTGTAATGGGGTTTTTTAGCATTCTAATAAAAACAGGACCAAGCAGCTCTGCTAATACAGTTACAACAGTGACATTTCCCCATTATTGTTCACTCCCATTAATGCAGTTAAAGTTGTTATCTGGACTTTCCACCTTTGGTTGGGATGTTCTCCATGTGCCTGTGGCCTGCAGGGGATTTTGGGGGAGTTTGTTTCCCTTCAGGTGCAGGTATTTCCACGTCCAGGTACTCCCCCAGGTGACGTGCTGGTGTTGGTAGGAGGGTTTGTGGCACAGCCAGATGCTGTTCCTGCCCACTGCCATCAGATGCTGCTTACAAACCCTTCTGGCTCTGCAGAGTCAGAAATACAGTGTTAACAGGCCTGGAAAATGCATGAGCATAATATTTTGGGGTGCATCTCCCATGGCTGGAGGAGCAGAGTGTTCTCAGCCTGAAAATAAACACAGGAACACAATCATGTTTGCTTTTCCCTCACCAGGAGCTCTGAGCCCAGCCCAGCCACCCAGGAGACCAAAGCTGTGTGATTCTGCAGGACCAGGCTCTGTGTTTGCTGCTGGCACATAAATGAGCCAAGATCCCCTCGTTTTCGCTCTCTGCTGCTGGGAAAACTGCACTTTCCCCCCTAAGGACTGGGGCTTATATAGGATGGCAAAGAAGAATTGTTCCAAATCCTTTGTAAACAAAGAGAAAACTTCCCAAGTCTCTCAGTGTGGAAAATAGAAGGTCCAGATAAGAAATTAAAAGACACAAATGCATTTTGCTTTTCTAAGTTAGTGTTTAGCTCTGCCAGAAATGCCCAAATGCTGCTGTGCTCCTGAACACCATCACGCAGAGCTGCTCCCTGAGTGGACATGCTTCACTTTACACACCTCAGGATCATTTTCTGTGCAGGCTTTTCCCCCCCCCTCTGGATGGTTTTGTTATGGGAGGATGTTTCTTGGGGTGTTTCACATGGAAGGGTTAACCAGTGAGCACTAACTCAGGGGAATGTTGGACTTGGGCACGGTGAGAGCTGCTCTTGGAAGACCATGATGCTCCTCCACATCCATGCTTTGAGGTGACACTGAAGAGCGCAGGAGAATGGCTTAAGGAGAGCAAAACATGCTTTATTTCCTTAGGGATTTTAAGCATTCTGACTGCTTGTCTTAGTCGGGGGGCTGACATTGAAGGGTTGCCCATCAGTCCATCCCAATCCCTTTATTATCTCCATCATTATTCCGCTGCTATTCCCTGTCCCTCCAGGCTTTCCCGGGGCCGCCAGGAGAGGGCACATCTCCATCAGGGATTTCGCTGCTGGATTTTCCAGCTCGCTCTGCTCACTCAGGACTTCGGGGGTTCACGACGTGGTGCTGCGGGGTTTTGCCCTCCTTTCCTCCCCTCTTTGCTCCTCACGCTGGATTTGCAGGCTGGCTGGGGACTGCCACTGCCCTGCTTTGGGAAGGAGGAGCTGTGGGTTTGTGGAAGAAATTCTGCTCAGACTCACAAGTGTGAACACAGAGCCACAAAGGAACCTGTCAGACTCTCATCTCCTACTTCCCTGAGGTTGCTGGGGGATGATGTGCTCTTATTACCGTGGTGCTTTCTATGAAAAAACCCTCAAATCCCAAAAAAGACAGATTTTTCTAATCTCGAGAGTAGATGGCGACTCACATCTGTCTTTTGTTTCTGGTACACGGGATGTTACAGAAGTAATAAACTGTGGCAAGCATTCATTGGAGCCATACTGAGAAGCAAATTCCCAGGATCTGACAGAAACTAAAACCATTTAGCTTATCTCTACAAAGCAAAGTGAGGTCGAAAACACAAAAACTTGCCTATTTAAAGATTTTATAAATAGACCAGTTCAGTGGCACTGTGATACTCTAGAAAAGGAGCCCACAGCCGAAATTTTGACTGGCAAACTGCACACCATTCAGCACTAGCTAATTAACACTGCTGGTGAATCTCAGACAGCCCCTGAGAGAACCAAAACATCTACCCACTGAATATCTATTTAAAAATACCCCGGCACAGAGTGACTTCATGCAGCGATTCCTCAAAGAGCAACCGCGGGCTCTGCATTGTTCACGTTTCAATTGTTTTCTGCATTTCTGTTTCAAATCACCAATTCCTGCGTCCTCCCTCGAGCAGCAGCACATCCAGAGGGGAACGCTGGGTTTAGGGGGAACCCCTGAAAGCTGAGGGTTCTCTGGCTGTCCTTTAAGCCTCACCTAAGCAAAGCTCTGCATTAGACCAGGCCAGCCTGGCTTTTCTGAAAGCACTGGGTGAGAAAGGAGGGATAAGCTTACAAAGCTTCGTATTTGAGCAGGGATTAACAAGGCTTGGAAGCAATTTGCAAACACAGGAACTCTTCCTGGCTACTGCTATTAGACCCCTTTTCTTAAAGCATCTCCCCCCAGCCCCAGACAATGCAGGGGGCTGGCTGGTTTAGCTGTGAAAGTCCCTGTTCGTGGGCTGTTGGTAAATCCCAGGCTGTTTATTCCATCTGGCCTGGGGGCTCATTAAGCCCCAGGGGCTCATTAACCCCCTTGCTGGGCACAGAGCAGCCCCGGGGGGCTGGAGCCAGGGCTCAGGGATGCCACTTGCACATCCCTTTGTTGGTCTGGAGGGGATTTTGACTGACACTGGTAAGTGAGGCCAAACACACACCTTCTACCAAGAGAAGGTTCCACCAAGCCTTTGAATCAGCAAGGAACGGGCCCACAAAGCCCCAGATAATTCAAGAGTGAATGGCAATTCCGTCATTCAGAAGAGGCAGTTCCATTTCCACGCTGCCAGGAGGAAATGCCATTCAAAAAGTTGACTAAACAACGTGGTGTTTGTAAACTGGCTCAGGACACAGAGACACAGCCTGCCAGGGCACAGAGCAGAGCTGCCCAGGGCAGCAAGGACCAGCCTGAGATGGGGCTGTTTTCTAACCCAGATAGCTCAGGAAACAGAAACCACAAAGAGCTTAAATGCCAGGAAAATCAGGCTGTTTCCCAGAAGTTCTTTTTTACATCTTGGCCATCCAGCTGAGCAAGTGGCTGCCACCACAGAGGGCAGGAGATCCTGGGTCTGCTGGAGGCAGTGAGTGAGTTCCTCAGCTCCTACCTGTGAGCAAACTGCAGGACAATCGACAGGGAGCCAAAACTCTCAAATATGCTATGTGAAACAGGACTAAAACTTCCTTATTCTCAGCAGCATTGAGCAGCATTCCTTTCCTTCTCTCTGCCTTGCTGTGTTTAGGTTAACCTGTGTGTTTGCTCACTTTAACCTGCATGGGTAGGTAAGTCTGGCTTTCCTTTGAGGCTCCTGCCTATTTCCCCAGGCTGGTGACTTAGGCCAGTGCTGTTGGAGGTGTCAGCTCTGGAGCTCCTGATTCCACTGAAACCCGTGGGGACATTGCCAGTGGTGGCAGAGGAAGGAAGACCAAACACCGAGTCTTTTGCTGGAGTGAACTTTGAAACCTCTCCCTAATTCAATCATTCCATGCACGCTGCTCTCCAGCACAGATGTAACTCCCTTCCTTCCTTCCTGGAGAAAAAGAAATGAGGACGACCAGAGAATTAGATGCATTACAGATAAATTGGCATCTCGCAGCAAAATAATTGTCTGTGCTTGCTGTGGTAAGAAATCTCGGAGAGGAAACACAGAGGAGCCCGGGGGAATGTGCAGTGGAGTGCCACGTGTCAGTCAGTCAGCAGGGACACCAGCACATCCTTTCCTCTGGGATCCTCTGGATATCACAGCCATCGTGTTCCAGCAGGCTGCTGGAATGCCTCCAAGCTGCAGGAAAGATGCCTGGGATGTTTTCTTAGCAGAAGGGAACGTGTCCCACATGTACAGCCTTCAGCTGGATGCTCCCTGGGGTTACCTCCCTATCAGGAGGGAACAAAGAGGCAACTTCCTTCCAGGCTGCCCAGCCTTTGTCTGCAGCAGCTCCAGGGCCTCCCTCTGGAAGGGTGACAAGCAAGAGGTGGGATCTTCACCAGAGCCCCCCTAGCAGTGCCCAGGAAAGCTGGTGGCATTGCCTTGTCACAGGGCTCTGAGTCTCCTACGGCTGCTCTTTGAATGTGTTCCACTTCACCCTGTGCCATTTACTGGATTTTAGTCAGCTTGCTTGTCTGCCTGCTGATTTCTCTCTTGGTGGGCATGCCAGCCAAGGTTCAGGGAGGGGGAAGAGTGTCTGGGGTAGCTGAGGGCTTTGTGAGGCTCAGCAGTGCCCTGAGGAAACGATCCACAGCGTCCTGGCAGGGGGAGAGAGGGCACAATGACACCCAAAATTAGGGTCCATCCTGGGGGGAGTGCAGCACATCTCAGATCTCACCTGGCACGGGTGGGAGGGGGGACATGGGGCAGCTGGAGCTGCTGCAGCATCAGCAAAGGGAGTGGGGAGCAGGGACAGAGCTCTGGAAGAAACCCTGGAAGAATTTACGTGGCATGCTTGGTTTTGTGGCACATCCTATTCCAACCCAGAGCCCCTTATTTAGTGCACACTCATCAGCGTGCCAATGTAACCTAAAGATTTTTATAAGCCAAGGTGATCTGGTGATTGTATCTCCTGATGCCATCTCAGCTTTCATACTAAAGGCAATTAGTATTTTTATGGGAAAAACCCCCAAACAAACAGCCACCCAAGCTCTGGGAGTTTCCCTCAAGCAGAACTCGCTTTCCTTCCCTCCTCAGGCTCCTGGTCCTGTAGCTGCAAGCCCTTCTCACAAAGAGCAATTCCCCCTCTGGGAAAGGGGGCACAGGGGAAGGACCACCAGTTTCCATGTTTTGTGTTGGTCTCTCTGCAAAATGGGAGGTTCCTGGTAGCTACAGCAACTGGTTTAATCAAAAAGCTAAGCAAACCCTCCTTGTCTAGAAGGAGTCAGAGCTGCTGTGGAGCTGGAGTGTCCAGCAGAAGCTTTGGGAGAACTTCCCTGACCCCACCTGGCCATCTCCATTGAGTAGGAGCTCCTGCTTGGATCCCAGGAGTGCCCAGTGGTGGAGACAGCCACACTGGGGGTGGGATGGCTCTGTATGTACAGACCTTCCCTATTAATTGGTGAAAGGAACACCAAACAATGCCTGTAGGGAGGGAGGGAGGGTCTCATCCCCTCATCTAGGATGGAGGCAGCAGGAGGAACCTGCCCTCAGAAGCTTGAGCAGGTGGAGAACCTTGCTGTGAGGTCTGCGAGGGGTTAATAACACGTGGAAATTTTTCTTTGGAAAAATGGTGCATGGCTGATGATGAATTTCCCAGAGCAGATGTCTAATTGCCAGCTTAACCTCTGGCATGCTTGGCTGACCCAGCAAGGCTGCTGGCACTTTGTGCCCTCACCCAGAACCACCCAGCCACCCCTTTTAGCTGCCCTTGAGCTGCTGAGCCCCAAATCAGCAGAGGAATGCACCTCCAGATATGGAAGTCGGTGGCTCTGCATAGCTCTGCAAATGGCCTTTGCATCCCACCCCCAAGACAAGGAACAGAGATGGAGCAGGGGCAGCCAGAAGTGATGCTGAGCAGAGGATGGCACCTCTAGGAGCCTTTTGTTTAGCAAATCACATCAGGAAACCACCCCACATGGGATGGTTTCATTACTCAAATATGTGAAGGTGCAGAAGGGGAATTTTCATCCCAAACTGGCATGTTTCATAACTCAAATATGTGAAGGTACAAAAGGGGAACCTTTTTTTTGCCAGACAAGAGGGATCAGCCCTGAGAGGTATCAAAGAGCAACCCAGTCCTCCTGTTTTATCCTTAAACCAACCTGCTCAGGGCAACCCCAGGGAGAGAACGATTTGGCAAAGCTGTCCCAAAGCAAAGCTGCTGCACCTCGAAGGGGTTTTGCTTCTGGTTGGTTGTACAGTGAGTACAAAGGGGTTTTGCTTCTGGTTGGTTGTGCAGTGAGGAGAAAACCCCTTGTCCCCTCCAGCTGACTCCTTTCTGTGCCTCTGGAACCCCATGCTGGTGTGTCCCAGGGCTGCTGCTCCCCGTGACACACACCAGGCTGGTACTTTTAGGGTAATTTATACAGAACTGTTCTCCCCCTTCAGTTAATAAATTAAATCTAGTTAAGCCAATTTATGTCCTCCAGCAGAAAACAAACCTCTTGTTTACTGTCCAGGTATCAGGGCTATTTCCCAAATCTTAGATAAAACCTAAAGGAATGACCACATCTTACATTATCACATTCTCAGCCTTTGCTGAGAGTTATAGACCCCATTTAATGAAGGGCAAAAATAGCTATTCTAGAGGAGAAAGGGGGAACAAAATGGGAGAGAAAGCCAAATATTTCCGTGGATTTGTAGCAAGCAAGGCAGTGATCTCAAGTCTGAACCTTTTTCATGTGTTTTGGTTTGGGGTGGTTTTTTTTGGTATAATTTCAGTCCCAATAAATGCAAAAAAAATGTGGATGGATGTAAATCTGAATGAGGAAAGCTGTCCAAGTAGGTGTCATCAGTAGCTTCTGCTCTCAGTAGAGGGTTCCCTAAGCATTCAGCTTTAATGCAAAATCCTTAGGAAATAATAATTTGGACGAACCAGTAAGTAAAAAAACTCATAACAGATACCCAGAGTGCATATCTGGGTATACTTCCATTAGATTTGCTAAGCATTTAAATGAAACCATATTTTTATCCATGTGGAGCAAATAACTGTATGGGAAAATAACAGGTATTTTGCAGAGAAGTTCACCAGAAGGTGATGGGCAAAGACCCTTTGCAATCTTAGCTACAAATGAATCAGAAAAACATGAACAGAAGGGTCATTGAAAGTCTGCACGCCTGACAAACCTCTCTGCAGCAGGATTTGTTTGGTTTGCAGTTCGTGCTCAGGGGCTGAAAATCAAACACAAATGTCAAAGGTTTGCCTGGTTCTTCAGCCTGCTTTTTTTTGTTTCCTTTTGTTTTTCAAATGCTAAAAAAATGACAAAGAGGAAGAGGGAATGGTTGTCAGAAAGTGCTCTGTGAGCACACACAGCCCTTCTCGGTCAGGTATTTTTCTTCCAGACATCTGAAGCTTTTCTTCCTGGTAGGATGTCATTAGCATATAATTAGGGTGCCAGAGCTGTGACATTTTCCTGTATGCTTAATGGGGTGAGTTCCTGAGCTTTCTTGGGAGGCTTTCCCCCCAAACTGAGGTCAAACAGTTAACCAGTCATTCCTTTCCTCCTGCTATTTATAAGCCGTGCAAGGAGCAGGATGTAGTAACATTCTCTTGTGGTTCACCACCGTAAGGAAAATGTTCCATTTCTCTTTGGAGACAATCCTCAACAGGCTCCCCTAGCAGGACCTCATTTATGGCTTTCTGGGGGGAACCTCTCTGTGTTCCTCCCCACCAGACCCAGCAGCAGAGGAAACCACTGTCTGCTGGTGAGACCCTTCCTCCCCTTCTCCCCTGCCACCCCTCTCCTCCCTGCCACTCTATAACATAATTAATATGAATATTAGAGCCCTTCCCCCCTGGATCCACGACCTGTCCCCGAGCACCGCAGTGCTGTGGGTGTCCAGAAACCTGAGCCAAGCCTTTACCCATCCCCAGCAGTGCCAAAAGGGAATGACAAGGCACCTGGAATTCTTGCCGTGTTTCTGCTGGAGACCTGGCAGGGCTGTGTGGATGTCCTGGCCCTCCTGTGAGTGCCCCTGAGCCCAGGGCATGTGAACAAAAGAGCCGGGAAGGGCTCCAGAAAGTCTCCCCATTCCCAGGGTGCCTGGGGATGCTGCTGGGCAATCCATCTGGGAAAGCAATTAGGGCTCCTTCCTCAGCTGCAGACAAAGAGGGGAGAAAGGGACTCTCCGACCCCAAATACCTTTCCAAATACCTTACCAAATACCTTTCTGGAGGAGGAGGCGTCCCACGGCTTTTGTTTTTCCTTTCAGGACATCAGCATCCCGTCCTTTGGAAATCTTTGCTCAGCACTGCACAGGGGGCTTTTCTCCGGGAAGAACTGCGGGGAAGAAGGAGTGGGAAACACCACTGAATGTTGAGCAGAGACACTTTCCCCCGGGGCCAGCCGGGTTTAAAGCCCTGGGCATAGCAAAGAGCATCAGCACTGCCAGATGAGGTCCCTCTGCCTGGGAACCTGGGGCTGTGGCAAGGACAGGGCACGGATCCAGCTGTGCCCAAAGGGGCAGCAACCTGCCCTAGTGTGACATTTCAGTGTTTGAGGCAGGTAACTTTGGCACCCCAAGTGGAAATGCAAACATTTCACCATCGACCTGCTCGGCTTAGTGTGAACATCCAATGTACAGACCCAGTCCAGATATATTCTTACACTTCCATCGTGGAAAAAAAGGGATCTCGCCCTTTTCCTCCCTGCTAGGGAAAACATTCAGCTCCCCTCTGCGTGGCTGTTTTCCATACAATATCCAGCAGCATGTTGAATACAGAACACGATGGGGCAACATTCAATTAATGCAATTAAGTAAGACACAGACTCATGCTTCATGCTAATCATTTCCGTAATCCAACAAAAGCCTGTCCCGCTTTTATTTTATCTGGAGTTTCCAGTCTGCTGCACCAGAGCCATCCAAAATGTAGGTCAGGCTTGCCAAGTCCACTTCTGCATGAAACAAGGCGTGTTCTGCCCCGGGGGAAGGATCCTCAGCTCCTCTCCCTCCGCCAGGGTGCAGCCAGTCCCCTGTGACAGCTCCTGGTGGCTGAGGGATGGGGAACTGAGTGGGAAGTTACATCCCCACGGTGCATGGACTGTATTTTGGTGGCATCAGCCCCAAGAGGGTGGCCAACCATCTCCAAACCCAGGGTTCCAGGGAAGTCAGTCAGTAAGTCTCTGGCTTGAGAAATGAGGACAAGAAATAATGTGAAATGCAATAACAACACTAAATAAAGGGTGACACTGCCAGAGGGACACAATGGCTTGAGGCAGCAACTCAACAGCCACATGTGACTGCCCACTGCCGACCAGCAGCAAACATTCTGGGAAGTGTCCTTCTGCAGGGGACAAATCCAGCAGCAGACATCTGGGCAAGAGCCCAGCGTGTCCCGCAGAGCATCTGCCAGCGTGCAATGCCCTGAACTTCGATGCATCCACTGCAAACTCCTCCTTCAGCCCATTCCTGCTACTGGAGATGGCCCAGTTTCCCAGTTAGCCGTGGTGGATCTGCAGGCTGCCAGCCCACGAGGGCACCAGCTGCAGGGAGAGTGCTGTACATGGGGCTCTGAGAGCAGTCTCCAAGAAGGAATTGCTATTAATTAGCAGTGCATTTGTCATCTGATGTGCAGGGATCACAGAGCACCTTCAGAAAGGCTGACACTTCCTCCCGAAATGGTTCAGGGCTCTACTGGGAACTGCCTTAGCAGGCAAGAGTTTATTATATATCTTTATAAACTCACTGCAAGTTCTTTCAAAAGTTTCTGGAAAAGACATAATCCCATCTGTTGGATCATCCAGAACAGGTGAATAAAGGACTGAGGAGCCTTCACAGCCTTCTCTGCATCGTTTCTGAGTGTTGGAGCACGGATTGGCAAGATCTCCAGGGATGGTTTTGACAGGCTGGAGGTACCAGAGGCATCCTGAGGAGCTGCTTTCCAGGGCACAGCACATCTTGTGAAAAACAGCCCTTTAGAGAGCCCCAGGGATGACCCAAACCACTGTGGGTTATGACTGCCCCTGAATACCCCCCAATACCAGGACAGCAGAGTCACTTTTGCAGTGGCAGAGCAAGGGAGGGCCTGACAGGAACATCAGAAGCCCTGCTGGTGTGGAAGCTGAACCGATTCCTTGCCAAAAAAACCTTTCCCAGAGGTTTGCTGGCATCACAAGATTCATACAGGAGCACATACATGTCCCTGCAGAAGTGCACACGTGCCTCCAGTGCTGCAATTCTGCACCCAATAAATCACTGTGGCCCTGTAAAACCCAATTACTAATGTGTTTAAAATAAAATATGAACGTGTATTTATAACGACGTGTAATATTTTATATAACGCTCTGGAACAGATGTCCAGGGAGCAGCAAAATTTTAATTAAGGTTTTTCATTGCTTTTCCTAAGAAGCCCAATCAAAGTCCCACTGAAAGACAGGAGAGAGACATTAAAAAACCCCCACACAGTGACAAATGTTTACATGTATTTTATAACTGCTCAGTGGCTAATCTAGTGTAAAAAAAGGCAAGACTATCTGGTATGAGGCTCTTTTCTGTGTATGGTTCTGGGATGATCAGTGGGAAAAAACCCTTCAGTGTCCTTAATTTCTCTTCGTGTTCGTCACGTGATTTATCAGCACTTTATAAAGAGGCAGAAACATGTTTCATCTCCAGATTGAAGCATTTTTAAGGGTGTCTCTCAGCAGCTACAGCTCTGCTGGTTGGGGGCCTTCCAAGGTCTACCAATATTATAGAATCACAGAATCAACCAGGTCTGAGATCACCGACTCCAACCTTTGACCCAATACCACCTTGTCAACTGAATTTAATTTCTTTTAATTTCTTTTTTCATTTTGCCTGATTAATGTAAGTGGCCTAATTAGAGCCTCTTTCTAAGTAGGTTTGAAGTTGCTGGTTATTCTAGGCTACTCATCAAGCAGCACTGTGTTAAAATATCCTCCTTGGTTTATTTTCTTCAGTATCTCAAGGAAACTTCACAGGAAAAAAAAAATGCTGTGAAATCAGTAGTGAGATGTTCACTGCTGACTCTCATCACTCTCCTTGGTTATATTTAAGCATTATTAAATATGATTAAGTGCACCCTCAGTAGACAGAGCTGTTTTATGAATTGCATGTGATATTCAGAGAAGGCTGCTGTGGTGCATAGTGATGTGTGAGTAATGGGATGGAAATAATTAACAGGTGGAAAAACACACTGGCACAGGAGACACCCTCTGAAAAGGGCACTCCCTCCTTCCCTGGGATCTTACTCATGGAACAACAAAAGGAAACCCACACACATGAAGGCTGAACCGCTCATTTGGAAGTTTTCAATTTCTCCCCTAAGGGAAGATAAAGAATATTTTTAAAGCATCTGCAGCGCTCTAAATCCTTCTCTTTTGGTCTCAGGCATTTGTTTCTCTAGCACCTCCAAAACCCCAGCACCTTTAAGCACAGCCCAGTGCCCTTAGGACAGGGACAGCTGCATTTCCCAGGGTGCTGCACCCATGGTGTCCCCTGCCAGCAGGAGGGACAAGCTTTTCTGCAAACTGCTGTTCTTCAGGGACACCTGAAGTCCTCAAGTCCATTTTCCCCCTCCCCTTTTTTATCCCCTGCGGTGTTTGCAGGAATGGGGCTGCTTTATGGAATGGGACACTTCCAGACCTGTCCTCAGCCTTTCCCACGCCTCAGCCCTGCTTTCCCTCTGTGCCAACCCGGCAAGCTGAGCTTGAGACAAGAGTGCATCTGACTCATTGCACTGCCAAACCCATTTCCTCACTCCTCCCAAGCTGACAAACACCTCCAGAGATGCTGCAGGGGTTGTCCCTTCCAGACCACTGCCCTGTTCCTATAGATTCTTGCTGCTCCTTCTTTCCTTTAGCAGTTTCCCCTGAGAGCTGCAGCCATCCCTGGTGGGTGCTCTTTGTGCCCCTGGGGTGGGTTTTCAGCCACTGTGCCACCCCCAAGATGCACACATGGCACTGTGCAGTCAATCCAAACACAACCCCTGGGGCTTGGTCTGGATTTCCCGGACACGTGGCACCTTGGCAGGTTGTCCATTGTCTTTCAGAGTGATTAGATCTGACAATGTACCAAACATGAGTGACATCAGACATCGTGAGGACTGCAGGAGACACGGGAGCAGCGCGTCCCTGCTGCCCAGATGTGGCCACAAGGGATGCGTGTGGCCCTGCCTGGTTATCACCCCAGGCTTGGACAAAACCAGTGCTGCTGATGGCTTTGATGCTTGGACACAGGGAGGCTTGTCATTGCTCTGGCAGAAACAGGCCACGTTCATTCAGCAGGGAAGAAAAAAATGAAAAAAGAGGCATTTCCCCATCCCTAGAAATGTGACTGCTTGAAGGAAGGTGCACTGAATGGGATCTGCACACAAGGCAGCCCCCACGCAGTCACCTTGGGGGAACACCAGGGGATCTGGGGCAAAATCCCCATGGAGAGCCCTGTGCTGTCATTTCTGCACCTTTCCCTTGAGCCCTGCTGCTTGTCCCCCTCCCTGTGCACCCCACAACTCCCACACCTTTGGGTGGCCACAACTTTCCAAGTGCACGACACTTAAAAAAAAATCATAACAAATAAATGGGCAGCAGATGGTCTAACAGGACAAAGCTGAACTGGAGGATTAACCAGACCATAATAAAAGCTGTCATTGCAGGTTGTCATCATTGGTGAGTTATTTATTAGCTCTAAACAGTGTCCCCTTCAGATACCAAATGTCAAACGTTTTAATATGGAGAAACCAAATCTTCCTCTTCCAGCTGCTCCCATTTCATCCTGCCAGCTGTACTGTCTCATCTTCCAAGACCTGCCAGAGCCCAGCATTAACATACCTTATTATGCACATTATTTTGCCAAAAGAGGCCAGATGAGGCCAAATCGTTCTGATAATAAGCCCTGCTGTCATTAAAGACTATTATGCATGCTACTGTTGATCCTAAAACCTTTGTGGAATATTAATGAGGGCATCCTTGGCATTTGCTGCGAGTGTTCTGGGCTAAATGAGTTCTGTCCACAGTCTGGAGGGAGCTGGGACTATCCTGGTCACTTCTGTAACTCAGGGGGAAAATCTGAGGTGGCTGCTGTGCTAAATATTCCCAGTTCTGGGGAGATTTCTTTCTCCTTTAAAAATCACACAGCCAAAGGAATAATGGCTGGGGGGGGGGGGTTGAGCAGTAAGGAAAGGGAGGACAAAGGAGGGAATTGCCTGGGGATGATCCAAATGTTTCATCCTCGTTTTCTGAAAACCTTTTTTAAGGTCAATTTGAAATGGAAATGTCGTTGTGAAATGAGAAGCTGAAAATGCCAGTGTGAAAATAGAAGCTGGGACATTTTAAATTCTCTGAAGGTTTGGTTTTTTCAGCTGAAGCAATGCATTTTGGTTTGGTTTGGTTAACCTAGAACCACGTTTCCCCCTGATTTCATTGCTTGGGAAAGGAGAGTCACCTGCTTTAAGGGTTCTGGCTTTTGAGGGAGTGGTATTTAACATTTATCTAGGTGCTACAAAGTTCTTCTGACTGCAAGTTTCATCTGTTATTGGAATCGTCTGATTTGTTTCCATAAGCTATTTATACTCCTAAAATTCAACTGGTTTTCCTTTTCCTGTCCATTTTCTCCAAGTATTTTGACAGTTTTTACACAGCATGATTTCAGCAGGGCAGGAACACACAGAAATGGTGGGGGAAATGCCATAGGCTCTATGTGATCATAAATTCAAGGCTGATTTCTTTTATGAGTGGACTTCTCAGATACCCAAAGGTTAAAGCCTCGCTTGCAGTGATGAACTAGTGAGAATCTCAGCCAGATTTCAATCCTTGGGCAGCCACTACAATGGAAACTCACTGCAAACCCCTTCCCTGGCCCTTCTGTCAGGCTGTCACTTCCAGTAATTGATCTCAGTTCTCGCAGAGCCTGGGGCTGTTCCTGGGCTCCAACACTGACCCGAGGAGCAGGACTGCACAAGCCAGGCTGTATCCCTGCATTTCCTGACCTCCCTTGGTTCAGGGAGCAGGACTGGGACGGGACTTGCAGGGCAGGGCTCCAGAGCCAGGTTTAACCCATGGTGGGCTTGTCCTGCAGGGCTCTCCTTGGGTTTGGTGGCCAGGAGCTCTAGTGGATCATGCTGGGGAAAAAATACATGTTTTCTTCCTTTCTTTTACATGTCAGTGTGGCTGGCAGGTCATTCTTTCTTTGCCTGTGGTTAATAAAATGGAAAGGAGTAATCAGCAATCTAGAAACTGTTATAAACTGTTGATCTCTGTTCCTAACAATGACAACCAACCCACTTGCTGAAAACTATTCAGCTTGGATTCCACGATCTTCAACATATTTTTAGCATCCAGCCCTCAAAACAAACTCATCCAGAGGAAGCTGGACAATTCCTCTTAACTTTACTCAAAACTGGCCAGGGAGATGAGCCCAGAGCAGCCCCCAGAGCCCCCAGTGTTGCCAGTGTGGTGGAAAGCAGCGTTCTTTTTGTGACCCAGCCCTCCAGCTCAAAGACAAAATCTGGGTGTTGGCACTTTTGGGGTCATTTTGCAGAAGCTGAGCTGTGTCACACGCTGGGGGGAAAAAAAAAAAGCAGGGTAAGAATTTTGGCACGGTAAACCTGCATTAATTCACTACCCAAGGGGCCATAGATTAGGAGACACCTGACCCATGCACAGCTAACACTTTCTGTCACCGAAAAGAAAGAAACACAGAGCAGGAGGAAAAGCCCCAAGCATTTTGAGGCTGCCTGGGTTGCCAGCCCAAGCAAGGGGAGGGCTCTCTTAGCTGCAGCCCTTCCCTCTGTGGCTGGCTCCAGCTGCATGGGGCACATCTGGAGCAGCCCTTCCCAGCCACACACAGGCACTTCTGCAGGCACTTTCCTCGCCTGGCAGCTCCACCAGCCAGGGTACAATATGTTCCACATATGGCAGCCCTTCCTCCCCGCTAAAGAGAGATGAATCACCTGGTTTCTCTACAAGGGGAATGTTTAAATCCTCCCTGTTCATTAGGAATAGGGAACAGCTTTCTCATTGTGATGCATATGAGGAATAATCCCAGCAAGAAGAGCAGCATATGCAGTTGGGGCTTCAGCTTGGCCACTGGTGCTGGCAGAAGGGAACTTGAGGAAAGGCCTGTTTTCCATGAATAATGCAAATTGTTTGCAGTTCCAGTAATTCAAGGCTTGTTTCATTCTGCATGGGGTCACACTTCCTCCCCACAGGCGCTGCTGGAGCAGCCAGGATCCCACTGCAGGCTCCAGGGAAGGACTGTGTCACCTCAGAGAAACAGTCTGGCTCAGAAACACAAGCAATGAGGGCCTGGAGAGGACTAGGACAGGCAACACATCTTTTAAACCCACCTACAGCCACACATGTACATGTGGAATTCAGTCCAGCCCCGCTCACCACGGCGTTTCAATCCACTGTAACAGCAGCAATTCACGGGCTTAAGTGCCTGCCAAGAGCCAAGTTTCTGTCAGGAACTCCCCAGAAGAAGTGTGATTTGCAAATCAGGCTGCAAAGTCAAGGAAAACATTGCTGTGTAACCTCAAGGAGAGCTACGGCAGCCCCGCTGTAAATCTGATATTCGGAATTATTTCCATGATGGCAAGAGCCACCAGTGCCAACTGGGACCTGTTGGTGCTGGGGATGCTGCAAACAGGGCAAAAAGGCACCCCTTGCTCCAGAGAATTCCCAAGAGGAGCGTGAGACGAGCCAGTGAAGGGCAGAGGGAGCCCAGGGAAAGCAAAGTATCTTGTCAGCCTGAAATGGTTTGCCTTTGGTTGCTCCTCACAAATCGCAGCGATTCCAGCCAGCCACACTCAGCATCCCGGGACAGGCAGGGAGGGCTTCGAGCTCCTCTCACTGTTTGCTTTGAACCAGCTTCTTTGAAAATTGTCATCTAAAGGGGGACATAATTCTTCTCCTGCCTGCCAAGAGCAGAGAGAAGGATTGCTTCGAAAAGGCCAAATGGTTTAAGCTGTTCCTGCAGGCGGCTCTTCTCGGTGTAAGGATTGGTCAGTGGGGTTTGTGTGAACAAGAAATAAAAACCACCCAAGAAGCCCCCTGTGCACTCAGCATCACACTTTGCTTCTGCTGGTGGGGCAGGCCAGGAGCAGGGAGTGTGAGGTGGAGAAGAGGAATTGCTGCCCTCAACTCAGATTGAACCGAAGTAGGTCGACAAGTGGAAATTAGAAAGTGGCCTGGGAATAAAAGCATGGAAGGATTTATCAGGGAAACAAGGGGTTGGAGCCAACTTCAAAGCAAGACCCTTGCTTTGTGATTTAAAGTGTGTCTTACAGTCGCTAAGCCTCGGATCCCTGGAAGCAGAGGTGGTTCCTGGGGAAGGAGCACACTGTGCCACCCCTGTTCTACCTGTACACATCTGGGCAGAGGTGAGGGAGAGCGAGGGGGGATGCACAGCTGCCCTTCTGCCTCATCCCCAAAACAGCACCCTGGTGGCTCTTGGGACAGCTCCTCCCATCACACAGCTTTCACATCCCCAAAGCCTATCCACTTGCCCTCATAGCTCTTCTTTTGCTCCTTTACTGATTGATCAGTCAAACCCTAAGTGTTGATGGGACTCCAAACTTCCCCCAACTCTCAGAGTACTTCCCTGGGCTTGGGAAAGGGGCAGGTAGACACCCCTGGTCAGGGAGATCTGCAGGATCAAGCTCCTCCTGCTGCCCTTTAGCACATGCTGTTCCTGTCAGCAGCTTCTTACAATGCCTACTACTCATTTTAATCCCTTGTACAATATGCAAGGGAGTATCTTGGACGTAATGTATGACCTAGATTGTCAAAGTGGTAGGAATTGTGCTTCAATAGTTCTTAGATCTTAGGAAATCCATAATAATCCATAATAAATCTTTCCCCTGACTAATTCATCTTGTACTTCTGCCTGTCAGTGGGACACTCCCTGCTCTGCCTTGGCCTGGATGTTGGAGGTGGTGAATTTCTCACAGCACCTTGACTCCTGTTTCAGGTTTTCCAGCAGTCCAGAAATATTCCTGGTTGATTTATGCAAAGCAAGCATTCTAGCTAGTGTCACACTAATTTGGGAGATTATTCTTGTTTTTAAAGCTATTCCTTTTCAAAGTTGAGAAGTTGAATTGTAGCCCCAAGCACAACAGTTGTGGCAAACCCTGAGGCTGAGACTGTACTGCCTCGGGACCTTGGACAGCCTGTTTTATACACATCATGTTTTCCCTTCAGCCGAGAGGGAGAGCTCAGGTTATGCAAGTTTATTTTGGAATTAAATAAAGCACTTTGCTTTCAGACCCTGGCAGTTCATGGGCATTTAGGTAAATGCATAAGCAGCACTTCAGATTATTATTATTATTAACACCTTTATTATCAGCTGGGATATTTAACCCTTGGAAAGTTATCTGCCTGAAAGCTGGAAGAGCCTCTTTCAGTGAGGTCTTTCTGGTCACTGACTTTCATCCCAGATCAATAGTCAGCTTGGAGTTTCACAACTTCCAGGGAGTTTAGGTTGCTTCCAGACCTTTTTCAAGACTAATTTTGAATCCATCTACATAGCACAGTCAACATGATGTCTGTCTTTTATTACCAGACATATTCATGTAGTGCTGGGCTGTGTGTTTAAAAAGCCACAGTCTGACATTTTTAGACTTCTCCCATCATGTTTCCTCTTCATATAAAATTCATGGCATAATATTTTAAACCTCTGCCTTGTACCCAGGTGGGTGATTCTCATGCATTTCAATGGTCAGGGGGTGTTTTTCTGCATGGAAAATCAATTGACTTCCCTACAGAAAGCTTCCAGATTTAACATCTATACTTGCTCTCTGTGGAGGCAAATGCACAAGGAACAGAAGACCCTGGAATGCATTAGAGGGAGGGGGTCCTAAGTCCTCACTCAGACAGAACTGCTGCTGCCTGCAGAGTCAGGAGAACAACACCCAGAAACCACAGGCCCAGAAATGGGCAGGCAGTTCTGCAGGGATTACCTGCATTTACCACCTGCCTTTGCCCCAGCTGATAAAGGGCTCCATTCTCCATCCCCACCCCAAGTGTCAAAATCTTTTGTGCCTCCAAATTCACTTTGTATGTATTTTTATAGTGTTGGGGCTTCTCCTGCCTGCCATAAATCTCCTTAGAAGGGATCAAGTTAAACACACTGAGAATGCACAAAGCACGTTGAAATCTTGGCCCTGCTAAAATGAGTGGGAGCCTTGCCTTTGGCTTCTGTAAGTCCAAGATTTTACACACAAAGTTGAAAGAACAAGAGCATTTCTCCAGGCTTAAAAGTGTTTTTCTTTGCCTTATTGGCATTTAGAGTTATACAGCACTTTTTAATTATATATATTTTTTAAACCTGATTTTGTCTTGCTTCAGCTTTAAGAAAAGGCAGTTCTCTAAAGAGAACAGAGTGCCTAGTCTGCTAATGAACTGTAATTATCCTTTTCTTCAGCAGAAATTGCACTTAGCCCTGAGCCTAATGGGTTGCTGATTCAGAGGAGAAACCTGTTCTGGGCAAATTCCATCCATTAGTATGTGCACAGCAATACCTACATGTACACCCAGACCAGCAAAAAACCACTTTCCTGTGCTTGTCAACTCATTTATCAGATTCCTGGAGCAGCAGAACAAGAATAAAGTAAAAGTTATGCTAATTTGGCTTTCCCACAAATCCCTTTCAGTTCGCCCATTGTGTATTTTTGCCCATTTTCCCCTGTTTTCCAGACTTGAAGAGCCTTTGTGTTGCTTTGGGAAGATGTTGAGGTGAGTCCTCAGCCCCCAGATGAGGCATCTTTGTCAACTGTGCACAGCTAAGAGTCATCCAGGAATATCACTCAACATAACTAATTTCTATGTCACGCTCATCCTGAATCCCTGTTGCATGTCCCAATAATTGTATTTACTCTAGGAAGACATCTTCCACAGAAATTCAATTGCATTATTATATAATTGCACCATCTATCTGGGTACAAAACTCTCTGCCTCAAGTTGGCCAGACCTGCAGACTGAATGAACTGGCTTATCTCGCAGGAGAGGCTAAAATAAGGTCAGAAGCACATTCTGTGGAGCTCAGGAATGCCCTGGCTCCTCCCAGGTGGCAGAGACAAGATCCCAGACTTCTCCAGGCTCTCTGCATCCCTTCCCTAAGCCCAGTGTCCCTGAGCTGCACCCCAGGGAAAGGCATGGCTCCCTTTTGGGGACTCCTTGGGACAAAGGGGGGCTCGGCTGGCTCACACCAGAGCTGGACCCAGCCTGTGCTGTTTCACATGGCCACATTCCACTAAATCCCTTGTTCTGCAGCTAAAAACCCCTTTCCTGCCAATGCAGAGAGGTGCCCTGCAGTCACAGGTTCCCTTCAGTGCCAGCCCTCCTGTGCCCATTACACTGGACCAAAAGCAGCATTTCCAACACCAAAAGCAACCCGAGAAGTAATTTTTTTGGAGGCAGAGGCACTAAATGCTCCTTTATCCAGCTGCTTTCAAATGGCTCTCTATAGTCCTCATTCCTCATCAAATCCCCAGGCAGGGGTGATCTGGGTGGATTTTGGAGAAGGTTTTTATCGACTTCAGGTCCTTTGTGAGAGGCAGAAGAGCCTTGCTGTGCCAGGGAAGACGAGCCCTTTTTCCTCCCTGTGGGAGAATGCCTTCTGTCACAGGGAGGACACACTCCGACAGAGTGATGTGCTTCCCATTTTATTCCCTTTGTCCTCAAATTAACTCTCACAGAGAGGCCTCCAGTACTTTAAAGGAGTTAAGGCAGGGCAGGGCTGTGACTTCCCCGGGCTGCTCTGAAATCGGAGTCGCTATTCATTTGTGTGTGATCAGCCCAGCCTCAAGGGGGACTCGATTACTTATTGAGTCCTTAAAATAACCCTCTGTGTTTGCATTCCCCTTGCCTGCAGAGATCACTCGGGCCCATGAGCAGCACTGCTTGGTTTTAAATTCCCATTTTGTTTTTAAGAACAAGAGGTCTCACATGCCTAAAGAGACCTCCTTCCCCTCCCTTCTCTCATTAAACCAACTGACAATCGACGTGTTTACCTTGGTCATTGGTTGTTTTTTTAAAAAAAAATCATAAAGTTCATGGCAGGTTTATGTGTGGAAAGGCTCTCCTTTCCTCAGAGAGCCAGCTGGACCAAAGCCACATCAAAAACTTCCTGTAAGGGAGACATAACTCGAGAGGAGGGAGGGATGCCCTTTGAGCACTGAAATCCTCTGCTCTGCCAGCCTGCTGAGCTGGCTCTGCAATGTCACAGCTGTCCCCTCACCATGGGCTTGGAACCCCTTCCACAGGCACATGTCCATGGATGCAGGGTGGGGATGGTGATGGTGAGCAGGGGGTGACGTGTCCACTCCTGTGAGAAAAATCTCTTTTATTCAAATATATGGGAGATAAAGAAGTTTAGCAGCAAAAGAAAGTTTCTACTTCAGCACGTGCTGAGTGCCCTGGCCACAGAGGTCCAAAAAGCACTCCCCCACCCCCAAAATCATGGGGTTTATGTGTCCCAAGGGTCCTGCCTTTTTAGTAAAATGAGAGGAGTGGGCCTTTTCTTCTGATTGGGTTTGGTGTGCCCCCCTGTACAGGGAGATTGGTCTCCTGGTCAGAATGACCACCTTCTTCTGCACACAAAGAATTTGCCATGTGTCAGGGCCCGTTTCAGCCATATCATTGTCTATTTTCATAATTCCCTGTTCCCAAATGGTGGTTTGCCTGGACTGTGGTGGGATTTTCAGTCACTGAACTGCAGAAACCAGTGAAGTCCAGCTCAGCCTCAAGTGGTTGGCTTTGAGCTCGCTGACGTGTTGTGGTGATACCACTTCTCCTCCAGCCCAGCTTCCAGGACTGCATTCCTGTTGCTGCTGAAAATGCTATTCCCCCCAAAACTAACAACAGGGATGGGAACAGATTTTCCAGCACCCAAACCACAATCCTGAGTTAACTCAAGAAAATCCACCACCCATTTAGAAATCCTGCTCAATATCATTTTTTTCCTGTACCAGAACTTTCCAGACAAAAGTAGTTACTGTGGGTGTGAACCTGTTCCTTCTTTTAACTGGAGGCACCACCAAGGCAAAGCGAAGTCCAATCTACCCAAAAGTCCTTCTCCCTCCATCTGGAAGAACATGAATGAGAAATCTGTTTTGATGTTTGAACGGTGTGTTCCCAGCCATTGCTTTGTGTGAGATGGGAGAACAATGCCAATTCAAACTGGGAATTCCTTCTACGCAGAGGAAAGCACTTTACAGGCTTGTTTTGAAAGCCACAGCTCCTCAGCATTTCCCACTTCAGCTTGTAACCCGTTTAGAGCTGCGAGGGCTCAGGCTGAACCCCAGGTGATTCAACAAGCAATTAAAACCAGCTCAATTCTACAAGCTAAACCACTTGCAAAAGTGGTTACTGTGGCTCCGCTGAGCAGTGCTTGTAGATTTTTATGCCCAGGGGAACATCACTGAGGTAATTGCCTTTCCATTTGGAATAAATATGTTTTATTCTTTGCTGCTTAACTGGGTGTTTTTAAAAGAACCACCTCCATTAACATGAAAAAAAAGAGACACTGCACTTCAGGCAAAAAGAAGCCTGAAAATACTTGTTAAACAAACAGAGCATGTGCCACTAACATGAGCTGCTTTCCAGCTGACTTTTGTGGTTTTTTTTTTCCCAGTCTAAGCAGAGTTCACCTGCATCATTTCATGACTCCAGCAGCTGACAGTATTAGAATAAATATCTTCCTTCTCATTCACCTTTGAGCTCCTCCTCACAATGTTCCACCTAAAGCATCATTCACAACCATGACTAACACCCAGCCATTTTTGTTGCCTGCATGTGTTGCCATTTTTACAGTTTGTGGGGAGTTTTTAGTCATTCATAATATCAGTTTGATTTGAATGAAATCTTTCTGAACGTGCATGTTTAAGTCACCTCTTTTGCTTCAAAGACTTTCAAAATCTTGAAAGAACAGATTGAAAGAAATACCTACGTATTACCAGGCATCCCCTCCCAAAATGAGAGCAGAGATGTGAAGGGATGAATGATGGGATGCAAGGAGGGAAAAAGGAAGGTGAGGACTTGTTTCTAAAAGGGGAAAAGTAGAAAGATGGAAGGAATTCAAAGAGAATGCAGGAAACCCCCCCACCAGATGCAGCTTGACTTAGCACTGGGGATGCACTAGAATTCCCTCTGGGGGCATCTTTGACCTGAGAGTTCTCAAAACTTTCCCTGCTGGAGATTCCATAGTTTCCCAAGGCAAGCTGGTCCAGAGCTTGGTCCAAAGGTCATTAGGAAACTTTCCTCACACACAACAGGTATGTCACTGTTCTGGTTGTTACTATCCATAGTACTATAGCAATAGAAAAGCAGAAAAATAACACCTAAGTGAGTGGCCCTGGCTCCAGGAGGGGTCCCTGGGGAAGCCAGCCCAGGGCAGACTCCCAGGTTGATAGTGAATGACTGAGATACTCTCTCACTATCTTCCCCTTCCTTCCTTTCTCTGTTTTTGGAGCCCTGGGCAGAGCAGGGGGCCACTGGCTGAGCCCTGGCCCGGAGCTTTGCTGAGGAACAGGACGTGGGAAACTGCTGGACCTGCGAGATAAGGGCAGATAAGGTGACAGAAGTTACAGACAGCTGCATTTTGCAGGTGGTTGAGGAGGTGTCAAGTGAGCAGAGGCCAGAAGTCCCAGATAACTGGAGAGAGGCTCTAGGGAATCTCCCAGGGAGCAGGACCCTGCCAGAGCAGCAGTGCCCAGAGCCAGGAACACACCATGGAAGGACATTTCCCAGGGAGCAGGGTCAGAGAGAGACACATCTGGCACAGGGGGACCAAAGCTGGGCCACGTGAAGAAAACGTCATTAGGGAAGAATATTTGGAAGAATAAAACCTCGGGAGGAGAAGTGGAGTGACAAACCCAGCAAGGGAAAAAGGGGGATTAACAGAGGGAGGGTAAGGCACAGCAATCTTGGGATCACAACTGCATGCCAGGCAGTGCTGAGCTCCATTACAGCCCATGCAGGGCAATGGCCCAAACCTGCTGCCCTCATCACAGCACAGAAACCACAGAAAGCCAGCCTGTCCCCGTGGTCAGGAGGATGGGGAGAAACTGGGCTGCCTTCCCTGGCAGATCCAGGGAAATCAAAGACAGGTCAAGCATCCTGGTGTCACCAGGTCCATGCCAGGTCTGATGGCATCACCATCTTTCCTACAACTCCTGCAGAGCTTTTATCCTAAACCTGATTAGCCACTCGTGCCTGTTGGCAAATTGGCTCCACAGACACAGCGTGCTGCTGCTGCTCAGGAGTGGGAATTAAAGCCAGGGAAGGCACCCACTGAAGTCAGTGTTGTCACTAAAGCCTCCATTCCACCAAGCCTTGGCCCAAGAATAAAAGAAAAGGATGTTACGCTATAGCCTCCTCCTAGCCAAGATTCAGAGCCTTCTGGGTGAAAAGTTATGTGCTCCTGCCTCTCATTTCCTCTCTCTCCTTTTATTCAGACATTTATTTATCCCTCGAAACCAGAAAGCTGGGGATTCATTTATTCTTTACAGTGTGTTTTCCTTTCTTCCAGATCTTCCATGCAAGTAGGAAGGAATATCTGTCAGCTGCTAATTTCCCCCATTCTATTTATATTTGCATTCTTTCTCTCTGTGATAGCTACTCTACTTCACCCTCTGACATTTTAGTAGCCCAAAATGGGAAACCCTGGCCCCGCTGACGTCAAGAGGAGTTCAGCTATTGATCTCACTGAAAATGCAGTCTCAGACAGTGACCTGACAGGCTGCCTGCACACAGGGGGCCATCACCCTCACCACACATCACTTTCCTGCTCCTCTGATCCAGCTCAGAAGTGCTCCCAGGAGTCAGTGACAGGCTGGGAAGATGTGAGCCTTGATCATAACTATCTGCCTATGGAGTTTCTCTGGTGTTGGCTGCAGTCCCCCAGAACTGGGGGGTGTGCTTGGCTGCCAAGGCACTGAGCAACTTCCTCTGTTTAAACAGAATTTATAAGCCTTACTCTTTCCCAGAGTTCATGACTCTTTTGTAAAGTGTTTTATGATATAGTAGTCACAGAATCCACCACTGCAGTAACAGCTACAGACAAGGCTTCCCTTTGGGCTTGGCTTGGAGCCCATCTCCTGCAATGGGAGTTTTTTCCATGACTATCAGTTCCTTCACACACACACATCCCACAGCAATAACAAGTGCCCACTGTTTGGAGGGACATGTCTAGGCACCCTTTTCCTAGGGAAGAACCAGAGATCACGAGTCCAACCCCATGCAGAGGATCCACAAGCAGCTTTGAGAGCCTTCAAACACAGCTGGAATGAGTTCCCAGAGCATTTCCAGGGGCCCTCGGCACAGGAGCCACATTTAATCAGCAATACACACAAAGGGCCCGAGCTTCTTTTCTTTTTCCCTTACATCCATCATTTCCAGAGACTGTTCATGAGAGATTTAACATCAACTGCTCATGGAGCAGCCCATGGAGTGGGATACATCCTTTTATCCCACCTAGGTCAGGCCAGCTCAGTAAGTGGTGGCCCTGCAGGAGGGAAATAAAGCTGGGCAATGGTCTCACTGCAGGCTCTTCTGCACTCCAGGGCAAGCCTGGGGACAGTCCCCAGCACATCTGTGCCCTACAGGAGACCGTGTCACAGCTCCAGCAGTGGCCTTCCTGCAGAGGCAACATCTCACTGTGTTCCTGATGGAAGAAATCCCATATTTCTGCATGGCACTGCACATGGGCACCGTTCCCTTTGGGGCATTTAGCCCAGCAAGTGAAGCACCTCCTGGGCTAAAGAGCATTTGGGAGATGGTGCCACTGGAGGCACTTAAAGAATAACCTAAATCAGCACGTTGTATCATGTGGAAGTGTCACAATAAAATCACAGCACCCTGTGGGATGCTGCAAACCAGCTTTTTGATGCCATATTTCTAAATCTCACAGAAGACACTAATTATCAGGGGTTCCCTGGTGACAGGGTGAATCCCAGTGCTCTTGTCTGGCAGTGTAAGGTGAACACCCTGAGGGGCTTAGCTGGGACTCACTGCTCTGCACAGACCATGTTTGATAGGGAAAGATGCTAATCTGCCCTCACACAGGCACAGCTCTTTATTCCACTCTTTTAGGTCCAGACTCCTCCTCTGTGGGCTGACTCCAAGCGGTGACCAGTGCCAGATGCTGCAGAACAAGGTCTGGACAATTTTGGAGTGTGTTGGATGGAAGGAAATCTTTTTCCCAGCATTAATTTGAAGCACCAGCTGGCCCCAGTTCTGAAGCACATGGGGGACAAGGAGGGGTGAGGCTGCACTTTCATAAATTCCCCTTAATGTAGGGCTGAAATGGTGATTTTTGATTCCCACATGAACGCAGAGCTATTTTGCTTCCTATTAAAAATCATCAAGTCAAAAAATCACTGTGAACCAAAGGTTTTAGGATATTAAAAGGACAGAAAAATCTGTCTGGTGACTGCCAGGGCTCAGCTAATGCTGAGTGCCCAGTCACCCTGCTCATCTGCTTTCCTAAGCCTGCCCTCCTATAGCAGTGCCTGCTTTTCCAGCAGGAACCTGGAAATTCCCTGGGCCTGAGGGAGTTCAGCAATTGCTCTGTTTGATTTGCTGTGTTTCTGTTTTTATAGCAAACCAGCCCGTGTTTCCAAATCCCACTGTGATGGATAAAACCATAACAAGATTCCCTGGAAGTCCACATTAACATGCCAAGTCAATGAGTGTCATTAGCCAGAAGTGTCACTTGTTGAAATCATGTCAACAGAAATAACTCACCCTTCTCCTTTGGGTCACTGCAGCACCTCCATCTTCTTGACAAGGACTTTGAAAGGGAGACCATCTGCACCCTGTAGGGAATGAAACCCAGCTGTGTTAACCATTATAAACCAAGGAATGGTGGGGAAGAGGGGGACAAAGCTGTCCTGACCAACCCACGATGCCCTTCCAGGGCAGGATGAGACCCTTGGGCAGGCTGGACCTGCTTTCCCTGGTGCAACCACTGCATTCCCTGATTTATGCCAGCCCAGGGAGAAGGAGCCCCACTCCTGGGAAGCTTTATGTGCAGTTCATTAAGGAAAGAGGCAGGTCCTCCCCTCTGACCTGACTGAAAGCAGGTTCCTGCTCCTAGCTGTGCTCTATGACCCTTGCTGTGCATTAGCAGGAGTTGGAGAGGAGCAGCTTTGGAGCTGTCCTGCATTTCCTGCACTGGCAGGTCTACACCTCAGCTGTTTGTCTGTTCTATACATACAGATATATCTCATTCATGTTCTTCTTCCCTGTGTAGGAACTTGACTTCAGGGAAGATACAAGCACCAGGACCAAAAGGCTCCTCAGAACCCACTTGTTTGGGTTTGCTTTGGTGAAGAATAAAAAACCTCTTGATGCCAAAAGATGACTGAAGAGTTAATATTGCTCATCATTTTGCCTTTTTCCCTCAAATGACCCTTTTTATGATTGACTCTGCCTGCCCACCAGGAGCACTCCAAGCTGGTTTGGTTAAAATACTGCAAAGCTGAAGGACAAAGTGACAGCTGGAGGGCACTGCTTTTGTCCAGGCAAGGTGGCCAAGGACACCTAGAGACCCACCAAAGGTGATTCACTTAGAAACACCTTCAAGGACAAGGTGGTTTTGTTGTCCTTGCATTGTGAAAACACCATCACAACTTCTCTGCTTTTTTTCCCCTTGTTCACCCTTCTTTTTTAATTTAAAAATAACTTTGGTCCAGATCTTGTCTGTCTACAACTTAAAACCTTCACCAAATAGCCAACAGGATGAGAAATTCCCTCTTCAGTCAGCAGCTTCAGGAGGTTTAGTCCTACAAAGTCAGATGTGCTCTGAATTCATTAAATAATACGAAAGCAGCAAAAAAACTTGCAGACTATTTCAAGTCAGTGTCTGCCTTTCTTTGTGTTTACAGGTCTCAGTCCGGAGAACCCTCAAGCAGGCAAGTAAGTTATTTGAAAGTCACCCCAGGATCTGGAATCCTGCTTGTGTCTATCTGATCATCCCCTGAATGTACTTGAGCAGAAATAGAAATGCCTTTTAATTGCAATCAGGTGACTGTAGGTGCCAAAGTCACCGCAATATGCTGATGAGCATGTTAATGTCCCCCTGCATCGGTGACACTGGGATGCAGAGAAGGACAGAGGGAAGCTTTCCCTTGGATCTCTGCTCAGCTGGAAGGTCCCAGGAGCAGCAAAGCTCTGCTGCAGCCCCTGAGGATCTACCAGAGCTCCTCTCACAGCCTTTGCTGCAGGGTCTCTCTGGGGATTTTACCCCCTGGTTTTGCAGGGCTCATCTCCAGGGGATGGTTTTGGAGAAGTGCTGCTCATCAGGGGGCATCTCTGGCACTCAGTAAAACTGGGGACCCCATCCTGAGGATGGCACAGACCACCAGAATGGACAATGAATTATCCCCTGAGCCCTTTCCAGATCTGCTAATGCACATGGGGAACAGAACGTGCCTCCACTGTTGTGGTTAACTGCAGGGTTATTGATGGGAATCCGAAAGCTCTTTGGCAGGTGAGGGTTGGGGGGAGAAAAAGGGGCAGGAGATGTAAAGCAAGTCTGCTGGGTGCTGGCCAGTCCTGCAGCCCAAGGACTGAAAGTGGGTGGTCCTGGAACAGAGCCAGTCGAAACAGGGCCAGGAGATGGTGTCATCCCCGACTCCAACACATTCATAGCCTGGGTTTCTAGCAAGGGTTATTTTCCCCCTTTATTCTGCAGTGCAACATGAGCATCCCTCTAATTCCCTACAACCCGTGGGATGGATGGTGTGTTCCACCTCCCAGGTGCAACACAAGCATCTCTCTCATTCTCTACAACCCGTGGGATGGATGGTGTGTTCCACCCCCAGGTGCAACACATGCATCCCTCTCATTCTCTAAAACCCGTGGGATGGATGGTGTGTTCCACCTGCCAGATGCAACACACTTGACCAGAAAAATCACAGCGAGTTCCTGGAAAGAAGGAACAGCCCGGAGAAAGCAATCCCACCTGCCAAGGAGGGAACTTGGCATTATACTCCCCGAAAGGTGCATGAAAGGCTCTTGAAAGCTGCAAAATAAAGCAGTGTGACATGTGTGGGACCTGCCCACGCACCGAGCTTTCAAACCCACCTTACAGAGCTTGCAGGACTGGTGTGAGGTGGGTGTGAGCCTTGGGTATCATCCCCTGAAGCTGCCACAAAGTTTTAAGCAGAGCAGCTTGACATTTTCCTAGAGGTAGGAGGGATTTGGTGGGGTTTTTTAATTTAATTTTTTTGATGTATTCTTTTTTTTTTTTTCCAGTAGGGGTTGGGTAAGTGCTTATAGGTTTTGTAGCAGTGTGGAACTGATTGCAGCCCTCCCTGTGCTGGGGTTTCCAGGTTTGTCTCCCACTGCTCAGTTCTGCCCTGCGTTGCAAAGCACATTTTAAAGACTTTATGGTGACAGTATGGAGGGGGAATGGCTTCAAGCTGAAAGAGAATAGGTTTAGGTTGAATAGTGGGAAGGAATTGTTCCCTGTGAGGCTGGGGAGGGTCTGGAATGGATTTCCCAGAGAAGCTGTGGCTACCCCTGGATCCCTGGAGGTGTCCAAGGGCAGGTTGGAGCAACCTGGGATAGTGGGAGGTGTCCCTGCTCATGGAACAAGATGAGCTTTAAGGTCCCTCCCAACCCAAACCATTCCGTGATTTTATCATAAATGACAAGACTGGATAAAGAACATTTCAGAAGAAATTACAAAATAACCCCTTCAGCTTGAGCAAAATGCTGATTTCTGAACTTGTGAGAGAAAAACAAAGAAAAAAGAAAGCAAGGCATTAAAAACTGCAAGAAGAAAAGTCCCCCTTTTTGAACCATTTCAGGGCTTAAAGGTCTCACTGAGATGTGGGTAAATTTAGTTCTTTTCCTTCTGCTTGAGGAGAGTTGACTTCCATCTCCCACTTTCAGGCAGTTTTATGAATCTTTTCCCCAAATAAATGTATTTTCCCCAAATAAATGTGTTTTCCCCAAATAAATGTAACACCCCACACAGTTGCAAAGCCACTGATGATTCCAGGAAGACTAAGGCCACATTTTTCAATGAATTTACTAGTTGCCAATATATATGTCTGTACATACATGGCTCTGCCCTAGTCTAGCACAGAATCTTCTGAATATCACTCATCCAATGTGCTAAATGTCTATTTTTAAGTCGCTTTCCCACGCTCTGAGCAGTGAAAACAAGTAAGTCCAAGCGAGGTGGTGTCTGAAGTTGGGATTATATGCATTTCTTTATCCACTGAAGGCTTTCTGTGGTACCAGAGAGGTCAGATGCAGGTAGGGACAGGAACCAAAGGGGGACACAAAGCAATTTCCTTCCCCAGCATGCTGGGAAAGTGCAAAAGCTTTCCCATGTTCTCCTTTTTGCCTAAGGTTTTCATTTCATTCATAGAGGATGGAGAGTGAGAGGGAAGGCATTTAGCAGTCCCTCTGCTTGGAACACCTAAATGTCTCCCCGTGGGTCTGATTTACAAGGGAAAAACATCTTAACACCACAGTTTGGGTGGGGGAAGTCCTCCTTCTGCCCCTTTGGGAAGAGCAAGAGCCACATTCAGCCCCTGGTGGCACCCAGCAAAGAGCAGCCAGAGGAAGGACCCAACATTTATGGGCTCCCAGATGCAAAGCACAGATGTCAGCAGAACCTCCTCCAGCAGCACAGGAGGCAAAGGGCAGGCTGTGTGAAAAGACAGTGTTAGGTGTTGGCAGCTAAACTGGTCTTCAGATGTTGCTGAAGTATTTATAGAGCTTCTGGAAAGGGATTTGAAAATATGCTGTGATTAAACATTTGAACTGGAATAATGTTGAGATAAACGATTGTATGGAGGTCCCAAACACCTTAAATAGTCACTCTGTGCTCCTAAACCAGACTGTTATTGGCTCTGATCTTGATTTAATGTCCTCAAATGGGGCTTTAAAAACAAAAGCGGGACGGAGGAGTCAGGCATCGCCTTTTTATTTGGGAACTCAAAAGCCTAATGAGGTAAGGAAGCTACCAAGAGAACTATAAAAGGAAAGGCAAAAGGTTGAACAGTGAACAGACTTCCACAGGAGGTGGCTGCAGATGTGCAGGATATACAACACTGCCGCTGCTAGACTCGCTATTTAAATGGTAATCAAAGCCTTTCAGAAGAGAAGCAGCAGAAAAAAAAGGGCTAATTCCTCTTCCTGTACTTCATCAGCTGCGGGGAGGCTGCCGGTGCTCGGCTGGGGCTGTGGGGATGGGGTGTGGAGGAGAAGTGGCCAGGGCTGTGGTGTCACTGCAGTCCCCATCAGAGCAGCTGAACTGGCACCAAGGGCTGATGTGCTGCTGAAAGGTGCCTTCCCTGGCCCTCTGAGGATTCCCATGTCCCACAGGGACTGGGGGAGTTCTGGAAGAGCAAAGAACCCGAAATGCAAGCGGTGAGGGACAGCTAAAACTCGCACACTTGGGCACATCCTCACTTGCTGTGGCTGCTTGTTGGTGCTGGAGGAATTGTGACAATTGCCATCTCCTGAGAGACTTCAGAGACATTCCTCTTTTAGTGTACAACTACAAATAACACAGCATTTTGGCTTAAACTGCTTTTGGAGGTGGGATAGCAGGCAGATCTAGTGGAGTCCAATGTAACAGGGAATGCTGTGCTGAAAATGCCTGTGAATTTTCCACGGACAGCCTTTCCTCTCATCTCATTTGCTGGCTTTTCTGGCAAATTCCAGGCACTATTTTTTGGAGCTTCTGTCTCGTTACACTTTTCCTCTCTCCATAAGGAGGGCTGGGGGGTCAGGCAGCTTGCCCTGTCCTCCAAAGAGCCACTCAGAAAGAGCAAACCAATTGGGGAATCCAAACAATTCCAACAGCAAGGCATGAGAAATCTGTCTTCCCTCGACACAAACACCCTGACATCATCCTCATTCAGCTCACAAAACCTATAGCAAGAGCAAACAGCCTTTTCCTTCCTTTTGCTTGAACTGTTCAGAACCCAACCCTAACCTGCCACAGGAGAGATGGTCTGTGTGTATTTTCCTCTTCCTGTTCTTCTATAAATAAGCTGAGTTTTGCAGCACGGTCTGTTACACCATCACCACTTCCCTTAACCTCTGGCAGACAACCTGGATGGGATGTAGCCCCTGGTACTGTCATTTACAGCAAGGAAAGAACAAGGAATAATAAGTAAATAGCCCTGCAAGCAGCGTGGTGCTGACCTCATGGGCTGAATCCTGGCAGGAAGGCTTGGGCTGGGCAGATGAGGATAACAAAGTGAAAGAAAATTAACAATGATATTATCTGTATCTTTTGTGTATAGGCTCAGCCTCTGGTTTAGTGTTACATTCATGGCATGTTTACACTGTCATTCAGAGAAAACAAACCTGCCAACGTGCACATAGAAATGTTCAGAGTATTTGAAGTTCCTCTGGGATTTTGTAAGCATAGGGAATACAGCAAAATTATTGTAGCACAGCATTACATCCACTAACATCCCGAATAATTCCATCTGTGTGGTATGTCAGGAAAGTGAAATCCATCAGTCAAAAGCAACTTGTCCAGTGACATTGCAAACGTGTGTGTAGAAATAACAAGCCATGAGGGCCTTTGGCCACTTCTGTGGTTTAAGAGCTTCTAGATGTCCTTTTTTAGGGTGGGCTGCTCAGTTGTCATCCTGGCTCTGCTTAACCAGCCTGGAGACTTTCACTTGTGAATTAACACGTCTCTTTGCAAGAAACTGACATGGCAAATCTTGGTTTCCCCTTCACATGCCTGTGTTTATACACATATATATGTATGTGTGGGTGTGTGTATCTGCACCAAATCAATACATCTGTGTCAAAAGGAATGGCAATGAAATCTTTGGCACAGAAGGGACAGGATGTGCCTGGAGTTGCAGCTCCATCCCCCTGGGACAGAGGGACAAGGTGGGGGATCTGTGTTTTCTAAAGAAACCACTTAAAAGAGAGGTCCCCACCTCACCCGAGCTCCCTGATGGCTGGGAAAGCTGGGATGGGGTGTTGATGTGTGTCACCACTTCTGGGAAACAACTCTCAGGTTTAACCACCTTGGATTTATGGATAAGCCACTGATAATTAGCTGTGAGTGAAAGCTTTAACCAAGACCAGCCATGAGCATAATAAGGAAAATAATATTAATCAGGACTATGTTTATCTTCCTGCAGGGAGAGATCCTGGGGTCAGTGGGATGGTCCAGGGGAAGGCAACCCTTATGGCAAGGTTGTTAATGTGTTAAACATTGGCAAAATCCTAAGAGCTGCACCCTAACACAAGGTGGGGACTGATCTCTGAGGGGCTTGCTCTGCAGCTGAGTGTTTGAATGTGACTGTCACCACTGCCCTGTTTCTGTGACAGCAGTAAGGTGGTGTTAAGGCATTTTCAAAGCAGTAACCACGGGGTATTTTTAACTGACTTGTGCTTGCAGGAAAAGAATACAGTCACTTTTATTTAAATACAACCTAAAATTGCTCAGCCCACGTTCATAGGGCATGTCAAGTGGGATGTGTGATGCCAACATGTCCCACAAGCATCATGACACAGCTATATATGGTGGAGCATCCATTTGATATGAAAATTCCTGTGCTGAGCATGAAGTGAATGGCTTTGCCACACATGGTGCCTAGAGGGGGAACACCATAAAATCAGCTCTTAAAGAGGCTTCTGACCTCTTTGCTGCTAAAGAATGCTGTCCAAAACAGCACTCTCCTGTGTGCAGCAGTTTGATATCTCCTTGTCACGAGGGTGACACCTTGGACAACACAGTGACCCTGCCCTTTGGGTCTGATGGGAAGTGGCATCCTTGGTGGCCTTGCTCTGAGGGCTTTGGCTCACAAACAGGGATGCCTGAGCTGCTCCACAGACAAAACTGCAATTAGCAGGAACTTGGCCTCTAAAACCAGGACGGTGCAGTACCAGAACCCCCCACCTTTGTTTATGAATAACCCCCCCCAAATAATGAATTAAAACAAGCCACTGGAATTGCCACCCTTCCTCTTCCAAGGCAAAAGTTACCCACATAAATAATAAAATCCCAACCGAGACAGAGCAAAACTGGATGTTCCTGTGAAGGGCAGAATTGGCAAAAGGTATTACTATGCCTGTGTTCTCCCTGTCAAACTCAGGACAACACTGGGGTCTGAAGCAGAAATCATAAACAGGCCAGAGAAACCAGCCAGAGGCACATTCAGACACAAGGCACCATGGAAAGGGTTTTCAGGCTCTGATGGCAGAAGACATTTGAATTCAGAGATGTTTGCTGGGGGCTGTCGCTTGCTGAGAATGCTGGGACCATAAAGACTTCCCATTCTCTTTCAAGGCAGCCTGGCCCCTGTGTGTGGCTGTGCAAGGCACCAAGTCACTGCACAAGTGTGGTTTACAACCCGTGGGATCACTGAAATGAGTTCTGCAGCTCCTTTTGTGGCTGCATTATCGCTGTGCACTCTGACTCTGGGGTGGATCTGGACCTACTGCCCCATCATGCACAAAGCCTGGGCACTCGTATTTGTATGTGTGAGTTCCTGCCTACTGAATGGATGTTGGCTGATAAGGAAAAGGAGGTGAGGAGGGAGAGTGGCTCAGCCTGTCCTGTGCAGAGGAGCCCTGGGTGCTGTGTCTGCAGATTCTCTGACAAATGGGCTTTGACAAGAGCGAGTGACAAAAGCAAGAGCTTTTTAGACTTTTCCTCCTAACCCCCACATAAATGCTCCTTTTTTTTTGTAGGGTCTCCAGGAAATAGGCATCACTTCTGGACGTGCAGAAGTTCCTTACAGTAGCCCAAATGAAGTCCCTGTTACCCTGCTCTTCCCCAGTGGTTTGCTGCAGTGTCCCTGAGAGAGGAACCACCTCCATCATGGGCATTTGCACAGTGCCTGGCACAAATTCCTCACTGCTCCTTGAGGAAGTCTCCCAGCCATTCCAGCTACACACACACTGTATTAAAGCAACAAGTTGCTCCCTCCCTGAGCTTTAGCTGGGACAGGCATGCACTGCTCCTTCCTCTGAAATCCTGCTCTCTTTGTTTCCTTCCCAATACTGGAACAAACACTATTTTAATTTCAGGCTCTTTGACTCCTTCCCACACCCTGTGGGACTTTCCTGAAGAAAAGCACCAGGATTCCCAAACCCTGATGACCCTGGCTAGCATCCAAAGGCTGCCCATCCTTTACTGCTCAGGTAAGACCAGGCTTAGGGTTCAGAGCGAGCTCCTGGCGAGGGGTTTGAAAGGGACTGCCCAAGGGAAGGGTGGGCTGTGGAGGGGGCTTGGCTGTGAGGCACGTTTGTCTGGGCTCTCTCTGCAGGACCTTGTCTGGCAGTCTGCCTTCCACCAGGGCTGCAGCTGAGACACAAAGCCCAGCGCTGCTTTTGGAAAGGGGCCACCTCAGGAAAGTCTTGGCTGCGAGTCAAAGGCAGAGAGTTTGGGTTGTCCCATTCAGGTGCTCCTGCAGCACAGCCCAGACCCCACAGAGAGCAGCTGCTGCGAGCCTGGAGCGAACCTGAGCCACTCTGTGTCTCCCTTTTCCTTGTCCATACGAGGAGAATAACAGAAAATGGCAGGGTAAGGTTATTTTTCCTGTTTACCTCCCCCTAGAGTGCCAAACACAGATTTGTTCCCGGGTGTTGCGCAGAGCCCTTATCTGGATTGCAGGGCTGTTTGAAAACACTCCTCCTTTCCCTTGCTCATGGGTTGGGAGTGAAGCTGTGGGAGCTTTATTATCAAAGACAAGTTTTAAACAGTTCTAAGACCAGCACGTTCTGCCTCCCCCCTGCTCCTCCCTGTCCCTTCACCAAGTCCCTGTGCCCTGTGACAGCTTCAGGGAGGGCTCCAGGGCTGGGCCTGGCCCCTGGCAGAGGGTCCCAGGGCTCCTGCACAGCAGTGCAGCTGGGGACAAGCCTTGATGGATGGAGAGAACCTGGCAGGAAGGGATTTTCCCAGCTGCAGCTCGGGAGATGGTGTCTCCCCCATCCCAGTCCCCAGGCTGTGTGGGGTTTGGGGTGTTTCCCCAGAAGTGGCAGCTCCAGAGTGAGGAAAGCTGCTGGGAGAGGTGACTGCTGTATCCCTGCAAATAATCATTTAATACAGTCCCTGCTCAGCCTTGCTGCCAGCCCCCCACCGTGGGGACAAGTCCCTGGAGCTCTGGGGACACAGAGGATGCAGCTCCCAAAGGCAAGGCAGCTGTTTGCAGCTGTTTGCAGAGGAGCACTGGGGGGTTTGCAGTGCTTGCCCTGCCCACCCAGCTGGCATCTCCAGTTTTGGGGAGGAATTCATCCTGTGCAGAGCTCCCAGGCTCTCCTGCAAGCCAGGCTCAAGCATAAGCTGAAGCATAAGAGAGGTGCTGGCCCGGTGAGGTTTTCCTTAGGTCACTTTACCCTGCTCTGCACTGCTCCCGATATTCCTGCTTGCCCAGGGCGTGCATTCACCTGGAAAAGTGACAATTCACATTTTGGGGGCCTGGCTTTTTCCTTCTTTGTTGTGTTTTGTTCTTTCCAAGGCAAAGGAAAGCGGTCCCAACCCAGTAAAGCACATGCCGACCTTAAATTCATGTTTACACCCCCTGTTTTTCAGAACTGGGGCTACCACAGACCCTTTCTCAGCTGGCCAGTGGCAGCCCTACCTCAGTTAGGAGGATGTAGCAGTCTGGGAGGGTCTGACAGACATGCCCTGAGGTTTTAAATTGCCTTGGACTTGTACACAATTTGAACAAACCCCACAAAGATGCTGCGTGGCTCCTGCACTCCGCTAATTCTGGGGCTGAGTGGAGTCCTGTGCTGAAATACCGAGACTGAGGAAACTTGCCAAGACTCTGGGAAGCAGGAAGAGCAGGCGAGGAGAGTCATTAAAACACTTAACACCTCCCGGGAATGCAATTTGCATCCCACTTGCATTGTAAGAAGACTAAGTAATTTCTCACGGTGACAGTCAGAGATAAATGAGATGCGTCCCCATTTACACATAAAGAAAAGGAAATAAAGATTGTAAAAGCCCTGTTTCGGTGCCCAGCGCCAGTCCTTGTCTCCGAGGCAGCGGGAGCTGCGGGGTTTGCGCCTTGGGAAGCGCAGGAGGAAGCACCTGGTGGGATGCACATCTGGGAACTCCAGAGCCCTTCACAAGCCCTGCCAAGCCACGCTCTGGGGCCAGGGCATCTTGGCACCCACACGGGACAGGAGCATGTCCCCTCAGGACAGAGGGATGGGGGGTGATGGATGAGGGGAGGGGAGAGGATTGATTGCAAAGAAAGGTTTTATGGCAATCCCCGGCCTCATAAAACTAAAATAGGGCAATTTCTTATTCTGAAATCCGTCAGTGACCTTTGGCAAATCAATTCATCTCTGTCTGTGCCTCTAGTAAATGGGGATAATACAGCCTTGCTGTCTGGAAAAGCTTGGGTAATTCTGAGATGAAAGATGCTTTATTGGTACCAGTACCATCCCTCATTGCCATTAGCATGATAACAGATCTATCACCTAGCAACAGAGCAGCAACTCTCCCTGCTCTGCTTGGCCACTCTTCTGCTTGAATTTTGGCTCTCTAGCAATCTGCTTTTCATTTCCACAGGTTTTACAGCCTGTGACTGCCCTTCTTCCCTTCCCTGCTGCAGACAAGCACATCTGCCATGTCCCAGGTCCTCCTGCCCCCTTCAGTCCCCCCTTTTACCTCTTCCCTGGCCCTGCTGTACATGTGAGTGGTGAGAGCATCCCCATCAGCTGACACAGCAAACAGCTAAGGCACCCCAGCAGAAATGGCAAACTTTGAAACACACGTATAAACTTTGTGTAACCTTAGAAATACAACTATCTATCAGAAGTGCACAAATTACAGGGGGAAAACGTGGTGATCAGGAAACTTTATAAGATTTTGGAAAAGCACCCATTTCCCCAGACATTCCAGGCACCAGTGTTAAGGACAAAGTTGCATGTACATAAATAACACCGAGCACTGGGGGTCAGGAGTCCTGCCAAGCCCTGCAGATGCCTTTAGACACATGACAGGAGCAGTCCTTCCACCCTCAAGTGGTCCACAGACCAACCCAAACCACTAAAACCAGCACCAGCAACAAATTGGAGAGAGGATCAGGGGGAAAGATAAGGATAGTAAAAGCATTGTCCTGTCTTATCCAAGAAAAGCTATTCCTAATACCTATTTTTTTACCTAAGGTAGTTTTAATATCATTACTTAGGGGGAGCATTTACAGAAAGAACAGGAACCAAAACCTCCAGGGCTTAAGTCTGGGCCAGAACCAGAGTCCAAGGTCACACCTACTGGTTCATTGCTGTTCACCTCACCCTCCCCTGAGTGCAGCAAAACTTCACCCATCTCCTTCAGCTGGCCATTTGGGATAAAAATACTTTTAGTTATTTTCCTACTTTCTCTCTTTTTTCCTCCCAAAGTTCCTGTCTCTCTGATTTGAGGGATGATGATCCTGTAGCCTAAAACAAGAAGCACCACCAGTTGTTCATCCCAAAGGAAAAAAGGGACAGAGAAAAAGGGAAAGAGAAATAAAAAGAAGGAGGAAAAGACAAAAGTCCTTGGTTCTTGCTGGGGCTTTGAGAAGGATTGAGATGCCAAACTTCCCAGCCACTTGGGAGCTCCTTGCATTTTAAAGGAGGAGGGAGGGGGCACCACTGCGGGACAAAAAGCACTTGGATGAACAGAGGGAGTGACTGAGCCCTTCCTGTCCCTCCTCACCTGAGCACAAAGTACAAACCACAGGAAACTGTCTTTTAAGATTTCATTTAACACTCCTGAGAGGTGTTTGAGGTGAGGATGGTCAGTGTGAGATACCTGTGGGAGCTGTTTCCCAGCTGTCAGCACCCCTTCCAATAAGCCGAGTCTGGGCTTCTCTAATGGCCCAGTAATCCCATCCTCCTGGCTGGGATACATAGGGAACTAACCTGGCCAGGGAACTAACTGGGATCTGGTGTCTTCATTCAAAGGGCACTGCAGGTAACCAAAGGAACATGAGACAGGGTGCCCAAGGACCACACTGTCCATGGGAGCTGCTCTCTTGGCAACCACAGTTCAAGCACTAGAAAACACCCCGAGGAAAGGATGGGCTGGGAAGAGAAGCAGCTCCCTGGGCACACAGTGCAGACAGGAGAAGGGGGGGGATAGTTGCTTTGTGACATCCTTTCTTCCCTGTAGCCTTTGGCCATCCTGGAATCAGGCTCATAAGATGGCTTTTGGCAAGGAGGTTTTTCCCCACACTCCTGTGCAGTGCCTGAAGGCACAGGGAGGGTTTCCCTTCCCCACTGACAGTAAATGTGCAGCCCAGGAGCTTGGGGGGAAATTCCTGTGACCTGGATCAGGCCCCTGTCACTGGCAGGGTTGGTGGGAGTCGGGGTTGGTTTGGCACAGGAACAACTGGATTTGGATCATTTGAAGGGTCTCCTGTCCTTCAAAGGGTTTTAACCTCGCAGCAAACCCTGCCCTGTGGGTAAAGCCTTGGATCAGGGGGCAGCTCAGAGTCAGTGGGAGCTGCAGCTCTGCAGGGTCTCAGGGCAGGTCTGTGGGTGCCCATCCCAACCTGGAGCAGAGGCCAGACAGCCACAGCAGCCCAGACCACAGCCCCAGAATGTCTGGGTATGCTCCAGCACATCCTTCCCAGCCCTGGCACAGCCTGCAGTGACACGTGGCATCCCAACCCAGGAAAAGACCTGGGCTGGGGGCGGGCAAGGGAACATTTTGCTGACACTTAGAGACAGGCTAAGTGTGTTCCATGCTCCAGTCCCAGCTCCAGGCCATCTGCCAGCCCAGCTCCTCACCCAGGATGGAGCACAAGCATCTCTCCTGGCTGTACCCACGGCTGTGGGCAGGAGTCGTGCAGGGGTCACATGCCAACAACACATCTTGGAGCTGAGACTGGCACATATCTTGGATATGCAAGTCCTTTCCTGGTGCCTCAGCACAGGCACCCTGGGGGACTGCACTCGGCTCTAGGTAGTTTAAAGCTTCCTTCTGGAGAGCAGACCTAAATGTGTCATCGTTTCTGTTTGGAAAAGAGAGCACAGCTCGGAGAAAAAGAAAATTTGGAGCATCCATGGGATTTGCCAGATTGGAGACAAACTGCTCTAAAGCACTGGCAGCTCCTTGCTGAATTCACACAGGCGGTGCTGCCCCATCCCTGCCCCCTCAGCCAGTCCCTGTGGCATCAGAGCAGGAGGAGAGGGCAGGTTTTAGAGAGAGCACAGCCAGGTTTTCCACCCAGGTGCTGCCTGGCCACTGGGAAAGGACAGAGGGGTCACCCCCAGGTGCATCCGTGGACGAAATGTGGAAATGAAATGCTGTGGAAGGGGCCCCTGGGATGTGGTAACACATTGCCCTTGCAATGCACAGGACAATCTGCTCCGTTCTGGGGCTCTGCTTCGCCCCACTTCCATTTCTGCAGATGTGCAGCAAAGGAAGCTGACACAGACCCTGAATAATTGCCCCCTTCCCTTTTCCAGGAACTTCTTGCTAGAACAGACATGCTAAAACCTGTCTCCACAGGTACCCAAGGGTGCCATTCTGTGGGACCCTGGACTGGCAGTCCCACCCCACTCGTGTGGCTCCTGTCCCCTCTCTGGCAAAGGAAAGCACGTGGGCTTAGGGGAGCTGAAAACCAGCCTGGTAAACAAGTCAGAGCTGCCCCTCCTGTACCCCTTGTCTTCCCCTGGTTTCGTTTGTCTCAGTTAATAATTACTCTGCTGGCTCTCCAAGCCTGGCTGTCTTTGCTGAGGTTCTGCCATGCTGCTGTCTGGGGGCAGGCAAAGGTGGCAGGGAAAAGCCCCTTCATGCCCAAGAGCTGTCCTTATGCTGGGAGCACAGGACAATGCTCTGTTTCCTTCAGAGCAACAGAAGGAGGGAAGCTATTTGGGAATTAAGCCCCTGGAGACCTTGGTTTTAGATTGAGTCTGTCCTCTCTGATGTAGGAGTAACAAGGAGTTGAAGGATTTTTTACATGTATAGGGAGAACAGTGCTATTCATGCACACATTAATAAATATATTTATGATCTGTATGTCAAAAATGCCGTAGTTCTGTTCTTAGATAACAACCGAAGTTTTAAAACAAGCTTAGCACCTCACCCTTAATCGCTAAACATCTTTTGATGCTTTGAGTGCCAGAGAATCCCAAAGCCCGCTCGAGGCTCTACCCTGATGCCCTTTGTTCCCAACAACAGCTATTTGCCTCAGTAACAGAAAGCATCATGTTCCAGGCTTCTTTTGAGATTAAATATTGAAAAGAGTCCGAATGTTTCTGCCTCCCCCCCTGCAAACATCCGTAAGGCATGGTGGAGACAGGCAATGAAGGCAGTGCATGGAAAACCTGCTGCAATAAGACCTTTCTCACAGGGCACGTTTGGTTTCTCTCCAGGAGAGGTGATGACATGGAGCTGAACCTTATCCCGGTGTCCCCCCCACTATTCCTGCCTGGGACCACCTCTGGTGCAGACCCAGGACACAGGGGGCTGCTTGCAAGCCCAGAGGAGTCACAACTATTCCCAAATTTGGCTGCATTTCTGCCAGGTGAGTGATTTGCAGCCCTCAGGCCACAGAGCTTTTTAATAGGGAAAACAGGCTCCAGTGCTGTGCCCAGCAGGTTTTTGGTGTGCTCCAGGGATGTGGAGCAGGGATGCAAAAGAGAGAATCGACCATTTGTGGCCACAGAGGATTAAAAAAGCAAGGGAAAACCCAAACTCCTGCACAGTAATAGCGTCCCTCAAGGTCCTGCTCAATTTTTGGTAAGCACAGCCCGTATGAGCTTGGGGTGCTTCAAACAGTGCATTTAAAGCTTCATTACAAAGGAGCAAAGGGGCAGGTTCCTCTTGGGATGGAGGGGGGTCTGTCTGTGCCACCCCAGAACTCCCTTACCCACAGGGGCAGCCCCGGACCCAGCAGCACAGCTGTATGGGCCACAGCACAGCTGTATGGGCCACAGCATTCCCACTGCCTTCCCTTCTTCCACACCCCAACCACAGCCCCACTGCTGGCCCACGCTGGTTTGTGCTGGGCTGACTCCAGGGAGTTGCTGACGAGCCATTTTACTGGAGCACTGGGGGCTGGAAAGTGTCCTGCAAACCTGACCCAGCCTGTTTCCAGCTGGATTTCATTGCAAAGATCAAGTGATGTCAAGTGCAAAAGCACAAAAATAATTGCTATTTACTTTCAGGATCTGTAAACCTCGATGCTCAGGAATTTTAATATTCAGCAGCCCATTTGCAGGAGAAGTACAAAGACCAACACCTTTAGCAACAGATGCTGATTTCTGTTCTTTCTCACTGAATAAATTCAACACCTGTTTTTTGCAGGCAGAAGAGCCTGAACAAAAACACTTGTACCACTTCAGATCCTGAACTGTTTCCTAGTGATCAGTTAGTTTGCAAAACCCTTTTTTGAAGTGTTTCACAGCTGCTCCACTGACTCCACTGGGCTGTGCACTGAGGAACACAGACAAAGGTGGTTCCATCCAAAGTGTGAAGGTGTATTTTCAGCTCTGTGGAACAGGTTCATTATGGGCTCGGTGCCCCAGCTGACTGTGGGCACCCCTGGATCAGTTTTTCTAGGAAACAGATTTGCACAAAGGCAGGAGGAAGAAGAAATGGTACTTACAAGAACAGCTGCCCTCCCTCCCATCTGGATACAGCGAGGCTTCACTGAGGAGCAGTTTGGTCCCATCAGGATAATTTTGGATCTCTGCTTTAAGCCAGGAAGAACTGGACAGTTCCTACCTACCAACCTCCCCAGGTAAGAGAGCTTGGGTGATGCCCAGAGATGAATGTATGAGCTGCAGAGGGCTGGGCAGCAGCCAGGTGCAAAGGATGGAGCCTGATGGGTGAAGGTACAGGTGCTGCCAATCCCCTCCTCACCTCACCATCCTCCCGGTGGTTTTCATGGAATCACAGACTGATTTGGGTTGGAAAGGACCTTACAGCTCCAGTCCCACCCCCTGTCATGGGCAGGGACACTTTCCACTAGACCAGGTTGCTCCAGGTTGGCCTTGAGGTTTTTGAGATTCTCCTTGGTGACCTGGTAAACAGAGTCAGCAGTCCATGGCAATCTTGTTCAAAAAGTACATATATTTAATAATGATACCAAATACAGGTTTCCCCCATGGAATTTCCACTGGGGTGTTTCAGTAAGTCCCTTCTATGGTCACTGCAGCTGGACTGTACAGAGCTACTCTCTACGCTGGATACATGGTTATGTTTTAGCAGTGTAGTACTCATATATTCTCTATAAATATAATAAAAGATTTAACATTTGTTTTCATTCTGATTCTTACACATATTTACTGGGTTTTCACAAAAAATACAGGTCTCTTTCCTGCCTCCCCCAACCTTTTATTGGGTTCCAAATAAACCTGAGTTTGTAATTCAAGTCAGCATCTGCCATCTGTTCAGGTATGTGAGTCTGGCACACAAAAGAGGTGGGATTTCAGTGGTCTCTGATTTCAGTGGTCCCTGATCTCAGTGGTCTTGCTTGTGAAACTGGAAGGAAAATGTGTCAAACAGGAATAACTCTCAGCATTTGCATGGACACCAAACCAAGAGTGCAACAGAATTGTTTGCAAAAGCATGGATGAACAGAGGGCTAAACCTTCTAATTTGTAGGAAATGGTTTGAAGACAAAAACAGACCCCCAAAAAAGTGTTGCCAACCTCTCAGATTGTTTACTTAGAAAAACAAGACCAGTATGCAGAACATGGTGCCTCTTAAGAGAGTTAATCTTCACTGCTTTATAACAACACCCAATTTTTTGGTAACCACTGCATTACCAATCCTGGAGTAGAAAACAGCCTTGGTACAGATTTGTGTGTCCTTTATTAGTCATTTTAATTCACTGCAGTCTCTCAGAGAAGCCTTCAGGTATGTCCAAAGCTGCCTTGCTGTAACAGGGGCTAATGCAGGTGTGGGTTGTTTAAACACAGCCTTTTGCAATCTGGATTTCTGTTTGAAGCCTCTGCTTGCAGATCCATGACATGAAAGGCAACAGGTCTTTAGTGTAGCAAATTTCCACACGATATTTGTTTTTAGATAATCCTATTTCTTGTGAGTGATATGATTAAATCAATGGGGCTTTTTAGGAAAAAAAATTATTCTGGTATTAGCTACTTTATGTAATTAACAGCAAAATTTGCTTTGACTTCCAATATTCCCACTTTTTTCCTGAATGTTTAGATCTCTTGTGTCTTTATCCAAGCTTACACCACCTTCACCTCCTTGGCAGTGCTTGTTAGCAAGCTGACTCTGGACAGAGTATCTGGAGCTTTGCCCTTTGCCCATCCTGAACAATGCCTGGAGCAGTGCCACAGGCAGGTGGGGCTGGGACAGTCCTACCACAGATCCTGGACAGGCCTGGCACTCCTGGCACCACAGATCACCCTGAGGAACCAAACCCCCAGCAGCATTTCCCATAGCCCTGCTGCATCAATGGGTGGGAGCAGCAAAAATGCACCTCCACACAGCTCTTTCCAGCCACGTTTCACTGTACAGTCAGGTGCCAAATGCTGATATTTCTTAAGAGCATGAGCAGAGCCCTTTTCCTTCAACCCCAACGTGCAGGACAGCGCCTTTCCTTCCGAGCATCCCCTCCTAGGCTGGACCACCGTGGTGGGTGACGCAGCCACAGTACCATGCCCGTGGCTCTCCCCTCCTTATTAAAGTGGAATAAAAAGGTGGATCCCGGTGCAAATCCCAGGGTGCCAGGCTAACACTGGCCACTGACAGCATCTGCTGCGTTGAAGGAGATCTGCGTGGGGCTCATCTGCTGCAGCTGGGGCATCCTGGTCTCCAGTGGCTTCTCACCCGCCGACTGCAGGGTCTGGCTCCTCTTGCGCAGCATCTGTCCGATCCCCATCATGGGGAACCTGCCCCTGCTCTTCACGCAGTTGGGGCTGCCCAGGGGGTTGCTGGGCACCAGCTGGGTGGGCGACACGGCTTCTTCCTTGGCTGCAAACGCCTTCTCCTCGTACGTGAAGGACACCTGGGTGGGGTGGATGGGGGACGTGCTCCCCGGGGGGAACAGTGGGGACAGTGTCCTCTCACTGGAGCTTTTGTAGGGGAAATTCATGGGGGAGCCTAAAATTCTGTACTGGTGGGAGGGGGACACCTGGTCTATTTGGTCCTCTCTGTCGACCGACTCGAAGGAGTGCACGATGTTGAGGATGAGGGGGGAGTCCCTGGCACGGCCCCCACTGCGGGCTGGCTCCTGCTGCGGGGGGGACTCCTGCCTCTTGAGGGGCCGAGGGGTCCGGGGGGGCGGCTGCTGCACCTCCAGGTACTCCAGGGAGCTGGAAGTCACACAGCCTGCCTTGGGTGCCACGGGCTCGTGGAAGGGGCTCACCCCGCCGGCAGAGTCTGCAAGGCAATCAGAGAAGGAGCCAGGAGAGTCACCAGCACTGCCTTCTCCGGCAGGCAGGTCCCACCTCACCTGGGACACACGGCACAGGAGCCTGGGAAATGCACCAGCCACAAACAGTGCTCACAGGGATACACCAAGAACCCAATTTCCATACTTAGGGATACACTCAGAACCCAATTCCCTGACCCAGGGATACACTCAGAACCCAATTCCCTGACCCAGGGATACACCCAGAACCCAATTCCCTGACCCAGGGAGGGATACACCCACAACCCAATGCCCTGACCCAGGCATACACCCAGAGCCCAATTCCCTAACCCAGGGATACACCCAGAACCCAGTTCCTTGACCCAGGGATACAATCAGAACCTAATTCCCAGACTTAGGGATACACCCAGAACCCAATTCCCATACTTGGGGATACACCAAGAACCTAATTCCCTGACCCAGGGATACACTCAGAACCCAATTCCCTGACCCAGGGATACACTCAGAACCCAATTCCCTGACCC
>JAWWEW010000001.1:887260-941788 GCA_035583185.1 Anabacerthia variegaticeps | reverse complement strand
AATTCCCTGACCCAGGGATACACTCAGAACCCAATTCCCTGACCCAGGGATACACTCAGAACCCAATTCCCTGACCCAGGGATACACTCAGAACCCAATTCCCTGACTCTCACTTGATGCTTATGCTGTGGTTTCATGGGTGATTCATCTGCCACTTCCCTCAAAGGCAGCAAGAGAGCTTAAACTGAGTGAGACAAGCACTTGCAAAGGAAAACCACAGATGTCTTCAGCTGTTTGTATTAATTATATCCTCCAAGGCCATGCCTGATAAATCTCCCATTCCTCCGTTCTTAGCACAACTCTGCATGGCTCTTTCTGGATCTGTGTCCTGTATTCACTGACATACCCCAGGACACAGGGAGTTAAGTTAATCCCCGGTGTCTTTCCCTGCATTTTGGAACAGATCCTGTTCTTGTTTTCACACGTGTAAATATGGAGTAGCTGCACTGGCCAGACTTGGAACGGATTTGCTGCATCAGCTTCAGCAAGAACCTTCCTCCAGCAAGGACTGAAAATAAATGGAACAATCTTTGCAAGATTTGGCCCAGGAAAACAAAGCAGCTTGTGGAGAAGATCTGCTCAGCTTCTACAGGATGCTGGCACTGGCTTATGCCAAGCACGTTTTGCTGCCTTTATGGAAAGCTGTCCAAGCAGACTGATTGCCAGCTCCCCCTAATTGAATTAACCAGCAGTTAATCACTGCCCATGAGTTCCCTCAGCCTCAAACCACCTAAAAGGGATCTAAAATAATTTAGGTCTGCCAGCCCTCAGGTCACAGCCACAAATCTCACATCTACTTCTTGTGAAGGGATGGTCTCATCGGGGGTTGAGACCTGAGTGGATGAACAGGATGGGACCTCACACTGAGAGTTGTCTGGCAAAAGCAGACCAAGTTTAACCTGACCAGCTTCCTACTAAAACTGGTCAAAACTTTATTTGAGATGTGTCAAAATATGCTTTCCATAAGCAGAGACATGCTTTAGCTGAGACTGACTGATTTTCAGGTTTCAGACCAAAAAATCAGGGAAAAACCTAAAGAGGAAAAACCCTACTAGGTTTACTTCCCAAGTGCCTTCCTCCCAAAAGGGACAACAAATTGGAGCAAAATGGGCATTTTTAAGTGGGTTTTTCTGCATTTTTCACAAGAAGTATGTCCCATTTCTGCCCAGCTCTCTGGACTCCTGTTACCTTGCAGCACAAACACCATTTGGACACTTTATTTTAGGTTGAAAGCACCAAATGATAAATGAGAATGAACACGAAACCACCACAAGCCTCCCATAAAAATAACCCCCTGACACCACAGCAATGTTTTGCATCACTCTGCTTCCCCACACTGCTCTGCAGTGATCACCCCTTATTGAAGAGCTGGCTACATCCCCTTCCTCCTCCTCAGTGTCTCCCCTCCAGGTGAGCAGCGCCAATCCCTCCCTTGCCCTCTCCTCCTTTCTCCAGCAGCTCTCACCCATCCCTCCCACCCTGTGTGATTAATGGTCTGCTCTGGCTCTCACGTCTTTTCCTTCCCCTGCTCATGCTTTTCCCCCCTCCTTGTGCTGCCTGGGATTTGCTGAGCTTGGCAGTCCCACCTGCCTGTCCTCCAGGCTGCCCCTTTCTCCACCAGGGATGCCACTGCTGCTGGCACATCCCCAGGGTCAGGGATCCTCCCGTGCTGCTCCTCAGCCCCCTCTGAGGAGAACACATTCGCTGCTAGGAAGAAGCCTGTCTACCAGCTCTGGTTTGTCAGTGATCTGGGGTGGGTGTTGATGCTTTCAAAACACCAGTGTGAGTGCAGATGATTTGGGGTGTGTGTAAACAGGGAGAGAAAGCTTTTCCTCAGGCGCTGCGGGAGTGCTGTCAAACACAAGGGGAAGCAAAAGGGAGGGCTGAGCATCCTCAGGGCATCCTGCTCCGTGTTTGGCACGATCCAGTCCTTTCCCACACCAGCCCCAGAGCTGACAGCAGTGCCAGCCAGCCAGTGTTTACTCACAGACACCCAGCAGGCTCATTAACACTCATTAGCACACACACAGGGACGGCCACCGAGGTGTTTCTCCCACTCACCTTTCTCGGGACCTCCAGCCTTGGCGACTTTCCGGTCCTTGGGCAGAGCCTTGGCGTTCTGTATCTGTGAGATAAGACAGGAAGAAGGCTGTCTATATGAAACTGGACTTTTCTCCCTTTTCTTTGGGGGCTGACGGTGAAGAATCTCCCCTTTCTTTTCTCGCTCTTTGAGTTTTTGGTCCTTTAGGTTGTAAAACAAACAAGAACAACGTGGTTTACTGGAGGGCAGGTTCAGGGCTGTACAAGCACTCCGCTTAGCCAGGCTGGAGTAAGAACTACACATTTACAAGGCACTTGTCCTGACTACTCAGAACAGCTACAGCTTCCATATCTCATTTTCCTCTGCTCAGTTTGACACGATTTCATGGCTTCCATCTGCTCTGACATCCAGGCAGTGCAAAAGCTGGTTTTGGAAAATTAAAGGAAAGTTTTCTCATCAGAGGCCACTTGTCCTCACTGGAACGAGCAGATACAGGTTTGTGCTCCCCCATATCTGAAATACCCTGTTTAAGCACCAAAAAAAGGCCTTTGATTTCTCTTTGCTCTGCTTCCTCTGACATCTAAAAAGGGGAGCTACTGAGTTTTAAAGAACTGTAAACTCTAATTTATTTTCTGTCCAGACAAGATCTGGAGGGGTATGGCCCTTGCCTTGACAGCATCTCTGCAACTGCACATCACATGGAGGGGGGGGAAATTCATGGCCCAATCCTTCATTGAGCCCGAAATCCTAGTCATGAGGGGCAAGGCAGCTGAAGGGGGGATTGCAAGAACACATACCCAACATAGGTTTGATCTCCAATGATGACAGAGGGAAGACAGAACCTGGGAGCAGGACTCTGGAGAGGAAGCCAATTTTCCAAGCACTGTTTTACAGTGAAAATTCATTGCATTCAGCATGCTGCATAACACCCTTTTCCTGCCACCAGTTTCTGGGGGGAGCCAAAAGTCTTAATTCATGTCAAAAAATCAGGCATCAAATTTGTGGCTTTGTTTTTCTACCCCTCAAAGGCTTCAGGGATCTCTTGCCTTTCTGGAACAGAGCTATGTGGTGTGGTCAAGATGTGCCTCTCAAAGAAGAGGGGCTTTTGTTATGGTTAGTTTGGAGTTTTTCCTGTGGTCCTAATTCTCATTAAAGCAGCATGTTTTGTTGCACCTTATTAAAAAGTCACTGTAAGTACAAATCTCTTTTAAAAACCAGAGTCCCTCTGTGAGCTCCTCGTTGTCTCCACCTCAGCCTTGTCCCCATCCATCCCTTCTCTCCTCCAATTCCTTCCCCTTTGGTCAGCTAAAGCTGGCTGACCCTTCCAACAGCAACCAGTGAGCACAACACAGAACTGCTGGTGCTCTGCTTGCATGTCCACCTGATGCCTTTGCCTTGCCCTTAGAGGCTCCAAGCATTTATTCCTGCCTGGTTTGGAGCAACACAGCATGGGATTAGGCTCAGGCACTGCCTCGGTGAGCACAGTCACTCCTGATGAGGGTGGAGGAGTAACAACAGCAGTGATGATGATGATGGTAACAACAGAAACACTGTGTGAATGACCTCCTGCCACAACAGAGTCAGTGGTAGGTGTACAGCTCGTCTTGAGCCCAGCACACCATTCCTCCTCTCATCAAGGCTCTGAGACTCTGCTGCCGAGTTCAGCAGAGATGGGGCTCTACTGAGGATCTTTTTTTAAAGGTACTCGTGAGGATGAGCCCGAGTGGTGACTATATTAAGCCTACAGGAGCCAATCAAGAGTGTTAGCAGCTTTCTGCTATTTTGGATGGGTGAGGAAAGGACCTGCACGTTGCTGCAGCCTCTGTCAGAGTGCAGGACGTGTCAGTGCTGCAGCATTTTCAGCCTCAGGGTGCACAGCCAGGCTGCAGCCCCTCACCTGCCATGCTCCTGGCTTTGCCTTCACCCTGCTGCTGTGTCTCCTCAGCCGCACCACACAATTACAGCACCCACTGCTAAGAAAATTCACATACCCATTGGTAGCAATTAATTAGCTCACGCTGGATAAACACTGCAAATAGTCTTAGAAGTGCTTTTAAAACTATTAAGGTTGCTCCTTAATGACCAAGGTCGGGAGAGGGGAAATGACCAAGGTCCTAAACTCCCAAAGTGCCACAAACTATTACATTTTAAAAGGGAAGGAAGATTTCATTCAGGGGAGCTGTAAAAGTTTGCTTGGCCACGTCATGCTGTCCCACAATGCAGGAGTTGTACCAGTACTTTATCCTTGAATAGGTTGGGAATTACATCATCCTCTGCTATTTCCTGTCCTGACCTCGACCCTCAAACCTACCCTTAGTCCCAGCAAGGGATTTGAAAGGAAGATAAAGGATATTTGCCTTGGCCATGCCTGAAATGGTGATAGGGCAATGACACAAGCCCTTAAAAATGGCACATTGTGCAGGTCTGAGCCCCTCAGCTGCCCTGTGGGAGGCAGGTACTCCCAGCCCGCTCCCCTGGATGCTCTGGAGGCACAGCCACTCATCATCCCCTGAGACCTCTCCCAATGGAAGAGAGATGGAGAGAGGCACACAGAGCTCTGCCTGCCTCCTCCCTGTGCACCCCGAGCACCACAGTGACACCAGCCTGGTTCCCTGGCACCACAGCAGCTCCCAGACCCTCAGCCTTGGCTCCTCACCACCCCCAGTCAGGCAACCTGATGGAGAAGAGGGGCTTGGCATGACCACTGCCCCCGTGCCCCCTGCCCGCCCCAGCTGCTGGCAGCCCCTGCCCGAGGCTGAGTCCTTATTTCACATGGCTGGAGTGAGATGGCAGAAACTCTGCTGAAGCTGCCACTGACCATCCCTGTGCCTGCTATTCCCATGGCAACACACAGCTCTGCCCCTGTGCAGTGCCTGCCCAGGGACCAGTGCCTCCCAGTTCCCCCTCTGGAAATGGCAGGGAGGGATAAGGGGACTCAGTCTCTGGCTCATGGACCTTCCTGAGCTTACAAATGTCTCACCCCTGAGTCCCAGTGGCACCCACTGATCCCAGTGGCATGAGCTGGGCACTGCCAGGGCTGTGCTCCCATCCCCAGGAGAGATGTCCCCCTTGATACCAAGGGCAGGGGCACCCCCAGGGTCTGTATTCCCCTCTGGGTACAGCTCCACCTGTCCCAGCACAGCAAGGGCCACGTAATGCCCTTTGGGAAATACAGCTGATGTGAAAGAAAACGCCATAGAATCAGAGTCACTGGTTGGGGTTGGATGGGACCTTAAAGCTGTGTCCCCTGCCAGGGGCAGGGACACCTTCCACTAGAGCAGGTTGCTCCAACCTGGCCCTGAACACTTCTATACTCAGCTGTGCCCATGCAGAAAGGGAACAGACTGTGGTGTTGTTATTGCAGTGTCTGCACTGTGAGTACATCCTGGTAACTATTTCAAGAAAGAGATGACACCCCCTCATCCCCTAAATAGCTACCCTGGGACTAACTCCGAGTGCAGGAGAGGCTTTGGAAGGAGTTTTATCCCCCAGCATGCCCACAAACCAAACTGGGGCCGAACACTGGCACTGGCACTGGTTTCCAGTTATCCTTAGGGAATAAGCCTCCCTCCTGGATGGCTGGCAGAGCCCTCCGTGGCCCTGTCACTGCACAGACAAGTGGCAGCAGCAGCAGGACAGCAGGGAGCTGGCCCAGAGAGCAGCAGGATGCTCCACGCAGCATCCACAGCCTTCAGCTCCCAATACCTGCCCGTGTTTCCAGGGAGAGCCTGCCCTGCAACAGCTTGAATAAGCTGTCACAGCACAGTGAAATATTATATTCATTGAGTCTACCCACTGCTGGTACATTTTAAGTAAGATGGTTTTGATTTATGTAAGAAGAGAGTAAGTACTTTGCCCTGATGTTTCCATGGCGTGCAGCTCAGCTTGTCTTGCAAGCAGCCCTTGTAAGAAACACCCAGCCACGACACAAATCTGCCCCTGCAATGAGATCATCAATCCAGAGCTGAGGAGCAGCTTTGGAAACAGGCAGACTCCTCAAGAATGCTGCTCTTTGTGTTGGCAGGGAAGACTTGCACAGCTCAGATTACTCTTGTAATTTTAGTGCTTGGCAAAGAATCAGCCAGGGAAGAAAAATCCAGCCATGGTTTAATAAAAAAATACCTTCTCTACTTGGCAGGCCAAAAGGCTGGAGACCAAGGCTCTCTGCCCTATACCACCAAGGTCTTGAGACTCAAGGAGAGTCTCAAGTTTTGATTTTCTTATAACACCAGCAACTTGCACCCCCAGAATGCAATTATGGAGCCCCATGATTAAGTTGGTGTTATTTTTCTAAACAGAGTCTTAAAAGCTTTTAATTTCCCCAAAAAAACCTGGAGGTCACCTTTACACTTCCACTCTAGGGAACTGCTATTTGTTCCTCTGAAAAGAAATTGAGAGAATTATTTGTCCTGCACAGGCATGACCACAGGTCTGGTTTTTTCTCCACAGGTCCACAAACCCATCACCTTAATCCCAATCACCCAGGATCCTCCAATTCAACCTGTTCTCAAAGCACTTTAACAAGCTGTGATGAGCTTTACCTCATAGGAGTCTTTATTTGCCTTGTATTTCTCTAGCTGGTATAGTTGGTTCTTGTGACAAACACTGTCCTGGCCTTCAGCCTTCTGTGGAGAGAAAAGCAAAATAGACAGGATAATTAGAGAAAATTAACATCCAATTGCTGCTCAGTGTATTCACTCTTGGCATTCGGTGGAGGAGCATCAGCTTACAGAGCAGATGATTTTGGTCCACTACATTTTAAATGCCACTGGTGGCATCACCAATAAAACATTCTAGTAAAAAGACCTGACATAAGAAGCTGTGGTTAAACTGGGAGGCACAAGCCATGCCCAGGGGCCAGGAAGGTGGGCAGGGTGTTGGACCATGTAAAGCTTAAAAGCTAAATAAAATCTTAACAGCTCTTAAGCTTTCTCCTGAACCAAGCTACACGGTGTTATTGATATTTCAAGCAACAGAACTATCCCAGCCCAGGGACAGAGCACTCCACAGAATCACAATGTGCACGTAAAAGGCTCTGCATGGCAACAGTTTGCTTTCCATAGGGTAACTGCCCTGCTGGAGGGAATCTCCTATGGAAACAGGAAGATGCAAAACCTACCTTTGCAACCTGGGGAACTCCTCTCCAGAATAATATCATTCATTTGCAAAGAATCCTTCCCCTGTTTCTGCTATAAAATTAGCAAAAACACCCACCCCCCAAAAAAACCCCCCAGGGGTAAAGCCTTGATTTCCCCAGCAAGCAGGGACACCTTGAGCCCTTGTGTCACCCTGCTCACCCTGAGGCTGGCCAGGTAGCGCTCCAGCTTCTTGTTGAGCAGGAAATAGATGGCCAGGGTGTGGCTGGCCCTGTTGGAGAGCACGGTGTTGATGACATCGCTGTTCTTGTAGCCCAGCTTCTCGGTCATGTGCAGCAGGACACTCTGGCTGAGGTCCTCCAGGTGAATCCTGCGTGGGGGGACAAGGCAGAGCACGGCGTTGGGATGGTCACTACGGGGAGCAGGTACAGCCTGAAGGGCTCAGATCATCTCTCCCTTCCCTTTAAAAGGACAGGCTGTTTGGGAACTCCCCTGGCACTGTGGAAGCTGGGAGAGCTGAGCAAACAGGACTGTGTCCCCCATGTCCCCCCCTGGTGTGAAAGGGCACCGTGATGCTCAGGGTTGTTTGCTATCCTACACCCGACTGGTGAAGACCATCAGGATTATCTACCTGGTTTGGAAGGAAAAGAGGTGAAACCCAACCCAGATTTGGCTCCCTGAGAAGTCCCTTTCCTTGCAATCAAACACCCCTGCCTTCAGGTGTCACCCAATATCCCTGCACTCAGCAGAGAGGGAATTCCCTGCTGGAGAAAGGGGTGTGCAGGGTTCCTGCAGCAGCTCCCAGAATGGCCACGCTGCTGTTACAGCCCTGCCACTTAAACACACACACACAGACCATGTCCATGTACCTGCTCTTCTATGAAGTCTGTAACAGGCACAGCAAAGGCAAGAAATGGAGTGGAAATGGCAAAGCATCAACTCAGTCTAAGTTAAAACCAGATTTTCCAAGGCACTCTGCTCCTAGTTAGCCCTCTAAGCGTGCTGGCCAGATTCCCAGCTGTACCTGTCAGCTCCCATCCATGTCCAAAGAAACGCTGGGCTCCACTTGGTCCCTCAAGGATATTCCTTGCTCCTCACACCAAGCCTAGTATGTGGCTAAGGCAGCACAGGGGAGCTCAGGCTGTGGTGTTTTTGCCAGCTTCCCTACCCCTTCCAAAGGATCCTTCCCACCTCTCCCACCCCTGCCCGTGCTCCTCTGCTGGCAGGAATGCCTGGGGCTGCTGTGCAGGACTCAGACAAGATGTAAAAGGGTGTTTAACAGACAAGAAAAGCTGCCTGGAAAATCTCAAACAACTCTTTGCCTTTGTTGCCTTTGCTTATTAACAGTCATTCTGCCCCAAAGAAATGCTTGGGCTTGGGGTTTTTTTTTTCAAGTTCAAAGGCAAAACTTATCTTGGCCATTGCACGTTGAGGCATCTGTGGAGCAAAAGAAATTCAAGCAATTTCAGCTTGAAGTGCTCAGCAAAATGGGAAATTTTTGCTTGCCTTCAGGGAATTTCTTTAACAAAAGCAAGCTTATAAAAAGCCTGGGAGAATATTCTCCTGAAAAAGCAGTTTCTGCCCTTCTTCCACCTTATCTCCATGTTCTTCCCTTTCCTACCACGTTCCTGCCTTGGGAACAATGGGTATTACCCCCAGAACAGTGCAAGAACCCAACACAGCTCCTCCTGTGTTGATTAGGAGAGGAACTGTTTCTCTGCAAATTCAGCAGTGGATTTTCCAAGCACTGTTTCAACACCCACCTTATCCACATCTGCACACTAAGGAGAACTTGGAGAAATTCCATCAAAGCTGACTCCAGTGGTTCTTTCTGAGGCAAACTCAAAAAGAGTCAGGCCACATATTTAAATATTTTAAACTTTACAGATTATGTTCCCTATAAAGCTCGAGGATGACAAAGTCAAGCTTGGGGCATCAACTGGTTAAACTAAAGCAGTATTATGAAAAAGAAAAAAAAGTGAAAGAAAGAGCCTCTGTGGCTTTTATCCTTTACAGCTTCACCTAAAATCTGGATTCAGACAGAAGGAATATCTACTTTTCTCTTAATTTCTGAAAAAATAATGGCAAAAAATCAGTGCAATGAGAAAGAAGGAAGGGAAGTAGTTCCCCACCTCACTGTGCCAATGGGCAAGCTCTGGAAAGGAACCCACAACCTCACAAAAGCCTGACTACTGCAAGCCAGGAATTAAAAAATAGAGGCATGAAAACACCCCTACAAATGCAAAAGAATAGTGAAAGCACATTCAAGCCTTACTCCTGTATTTCCCCCCTCTTTTCTGCAGCTAAGACTCAAACAGACAGAGAATTAAATTACCCCTCCAGCTCTCTGTTACACTTACACTGCCTTAACAGATGCCACATTCAGTGGATTGATTGGGCTCATTATGACAGTGATTTCATTAGCTTAATGACTCATTCAGTTTACACTTGTTTTGCCTTTCTTTACCACACCACATGCCCCACACTCAGCACAGTCCAGTGTACCAGGGGCACTCACATCTCCTGCAAATCAGCTCCCCTGCCCTGAAACTGGGAGCAGGCATGTCCAGAGAATGGGTCTGCCTGTTCTCTCTCCTTGTGACACAATTCTCTGGAGGGGCCACCTTTTTGTTCTGCCCATGCAGCTCTGGGCATCGGTGCCCTCCCTGTTCCAGTGGATGGCTCTGGTGGTGCCCCCAGGCACATCCAAGCTGCTCAACATCCCTCCAGCATCAATCCTGTTATTCTCCTCAGGTGTTGTTCACCTCCTGGTGAACAGCAGGTTCTTCCTGGGTGGAGGACAGTGGATGTGCAGACAAAAGCAAGGCACCACACCTCCAGGCACACACTGCATCTGGTTTCTGGCAACTGAGCAGGGGGATTATGATCTTCACTGAAGGACTCTCCCCTTAGCAAAGTCAGGACAGAAACTTTGGAGCACTGTCAAATTTTAAGCACCAAAATGAGGCTTTAATTTGCTGTCTTTGCCTCAGTGTTGAGGCCTGACCTGCAGGTACTGGGCTGTGTGTGAGGCAGAGCTGGAGGGCTTCGAGAGAGGAAGGAGGTTTTACCTGATCAAACACAGGCATGTATTGAAGGGAGTTGCCTGAGGCTCCATTTACAGTCACTGGAGAGGAGCTCGTGTCTCCGGGGCACAGAATCATCCCAGGGCAGAATCAAAGGGAAGGCAGATGAATCCTTATGTAAGAAGTGCCCTTGTTTCACTCTGCTGACTGCCAGGAGAGCCTTGGCTGGCTCATCTGGCAACTCCACAGACGTTTAAAGTCAAGCAAGATTATTTCTAACCAAAGTGGACCACGAGGATCTTTCCTTCATCTCTTTCTTTATCTCTTGACTGACCATGAGATTTGTTCTCTTCTTGCACTGAGTCATGTATTCAGCAAGGGTTCAAGATCAACAGGAAGGCAAGATCATTGAATTCTGGCCTCTCTTTCACCTGACCATGGATATAGCACAAATAAGCAGAGCCTCTGCTGGAAAAGTAGTTTGGCCTTTACTGAACAAGGAGGAGATCAGACCTGCGTGTCACACAGACCCACTTCCATACCTGGAGCCAATTAATCACATGCTCTGCCCCCCAGACCACCCTGCAAATAATGCACTCTATGCCAGCTGCTAATTCAAGGTATCAGCTTTGACCATGCCAAGCAGCACCTTCTCCATGGCCAATCCTAACAACTTTGACCATGGAGCCCCAGCAGCAATCCCAGAAAAGCCACTGAGATGCTGGCACATGGAGGGGGGGGAACTGAAGCACCAGGGCTGTGCACAGTCTCACACACCCCGTGCACAGACACCCAGGCAGGCTTTTCTGGCCCCTCACACACAGTACCTGTTTGGGTAGGTGACATTGGGGGGTGCTCTTCCAGGGTAGTTCTCATTGAGCCACCGGTTTGCCAGGGCCTGCTGGATGTTTGGTCTCTTGGCAGGATCTGGCTCCAGCAGGGATCGCAGAAAGTTTATGGCAGCTGTGAAGAAAGCAAGGAAAAATCCCAAACAATAGCTGTGCCATCTGCTTTAGGACTTACACAGTAGCTGGGTTGTACAGGGGTTGTACTGACCAACTAAAAAGGAACCTTTTCCTTATGGTATCCCCCATGTCCTTGAGAAAATGGAAGCACTGATAAGGGATTAGTGAGTAAGATAAACAATGATTTATAGTCACAGTGATTTATGGAGCCATAAAGGAGAGGAGAAGAAGAGGTTTTTTGTCTCAGAGCTTGTTTGAAGTTTCGGAGCAGGTGAGCCAACACTTGCTTTCCACATGAGGACAAGAGGCTGGAGGCAGGTCAGACACAAATCACTGTGTTTGAAGTAGAAGGAGATGGACCATGGGGGAGTGGAGGAGAAGGAAAGAAGACACAGCAAATTTGGCTCCCTTGGACATTACGAGGACAAATTCTCTCCTGGCTTCCATCCAGCCTGCACTCAGTTGCAGAAGGTTTTAGCCAAATTAAATGAGTAGGGTTTCAGATGCTGAGCCTTCAACTTTCAGTGACATTCAAATATTACCCAACATTTTTGTTACTTCCCTGCAACAACAATATTGCAGCAAAAGCCTGTTCATAAACTTGCTCTCTGCGTGCCCCCTCCTCATCCTCCTGGCCACGGAAACCCCCACTGCAGCAAACAACAAACCCCTTGTTTCATCTCATCTGCTCTCGCTCCAGTAGTTCCCTTCTCTCTGTGCTGGAAACCACACACATCCCATGGGCTCAGAGCAAGACAAACCACCCCTTCCCAAACCAACACGCTCCTCCTTCATCACCACCACGCTCGCTCAGTCCCCAAATCTGATGTCTCCTTAAAAGCCTTATTTCACCACCCCCACACCCTTGCCAAGAGGCAGACTAATTAAATGACGCTTGTGAAGCACCACAGATCAACAGATTCAGAGACTGGAAGAAACTAATTCTGGAAAGAGGATCCCCCCTGGAGGCTCCCTGGCCACTGTGAACATGGTGGAGATGAGTAACTGCACTGGGTTTGGCAGATTTGAGCTGTCAGATGGTACAGGGAGGGGAGAAGCCTTTTCCAGATCAGCCACACAGCTGTGGGACAACACAATTAGTCCCCCAGGGAGCAAATATGAGCAAACATGTTCCCTGTCATGAGTGAAACCAACTGAGTGTCCCATTCCCTCTGTGCCTGGTCATAACTGGGTACACGGGTACTGCTTGGAAATGCGTCTGGAGAAAATGCAACAAGGTCATTCCACAAGCTCCACCTGATAAAATCCTTCCTCACAATTACAGGCATGAATAAGTGATGGCTTTTCTTCTCATCTCCACTAATTTCTCTGTTCTAGGAGAAAGAACATGAGCACATGGAAGAGGTAAATTGAGGGAAGAAAAGGAACGTGTGCAGGGAGAGTACCAACCTCCTGAACTCTGCCCACCTGAAAATCAATAACCAGGTGGTTGAGTTATTCAGGAAGCTCAATGGAAATGGTTTCCTAAGTGGGAAAATCAAACAGTAACTCCAAACTTCCCCTGTTGCGTCACAGGTTGCTTTGGGTGCTCAGGGTGAGCCAGCACTCTGACTGACACAGAAAGGTGTTTCATTGCTTGGGGATGGACAGGATTGGCACCTTCCACCAATGGCCTGTGTGTGTTCACTAACCAAATACTGCAAGACAAGACACCAAGCATGCAAAACAGACTCCTGCAAAAACTCTCTACGTGTGAGTTTACAGCCAAGTAACACCTGGTTAATGGAAAAGGTCTGTAAATCTAAGAAGCTGAAGACCACTACAACTCACAGAGCAGAGTTTCTGCCCACTGACCCCAAGCCTAATGGTGGCAAGAACAAATGTCACCTTCAATCACAGTGTGCAGTGTCAGTGACTGTGCAAGGCCACTGGCTCAGCTCAGGAACTGAGGTGTGCCTTTGCTCACAGAGACTAAAGGTTAACTCGTTTAAATCTAGCCCATTAATCTGCCATCACCCCTCCAAGCTGCTAGGAGTTCTCACAGGATAAACAAAGCACTGCCTTCCCTGGAGAACAGTGCCCAGGGAGCTACAAATGCTACAGAGAGGCACTGGTGAGGAAGTCTCATCTCCATTATCAAATGGTGCGATGGATAAAACAATAGATGGAGCCAGACAAAAGGAAGGTTATCTGGCTTTCCACCTTCTACAGGTCTTTCAAGCCTTGAGTTGTCCTAGGGAAGTCAGTGAAATGTCACACTTAAGGAGAATGCAAGAAAACAATGATGGGGGAAACAGCCCACTGGTTCGAAGACACTGCACAGCCATCATGAAACTGCTCTTTTTTGGTAAAAACCTCCCTCTAGGAGGTAAGTTTTGTCTATTTTCTGCCAGACTTGGAAAATGTTGACTTTGACAGGCAAATCCCTGAATTCAAAGGTTACTTTGCAATTGATGCAGGACTTGGCATCCAGATCAGTGCAGCAGTCAGGGTAATCTTCCTTTTAATGTGCTCAGAGGGGCTTTAAAGGGTGTGCTAGAACATTAGAACAGCCATTCTGAGCCACTGAATCCTAACGGGAAGTCTCTGGGGTGGAAATTCCAAACACTCTAATTTCGCCAAACAGCCAGCAAAAACCAAACAAATCCAACAACAACAAACCGAAAACCAAAACAAACAAAAGAACCCCCAAACCAAAGCAAAAAACCCAAGCAGAAACTTGCAGCATCCCAGCTCCCTTGTAAACTCTCCACTTTCCAAGATGCCAGGATGGGAACTGCTGGCAGGAGAAGCGTCCTTCATACAGGGGCTGAGTGAACAGGGAACAGCAGGTTATCCAGGGATAACCCTGCTGGGAAAACCCACTTCTCCCACACGCAGGTGAACTAATTCTCCTGTGCTTGGAGAATTCATCCTGTGACACAACTCCCAGGGGTTTCCTCTCCCAGCCTGTACCAAAGGTTTCCTTCCTTAGCTGCCCTTTGGGCACCTGCAATCTCTTAATGCGACCGAGTGTCCTGTGCAAACAGGCTGCCAGGGGAGGAGACAGAACAACAAACTTGGCATGCAAAAATACAACCCAACTGCCAAACAGAGCTCGTTCCAAATGCTGACAGTGGTCTTGCTACAAGCTGGAGAAGGATTCTGTTGCCTAGTGACACGGCTCTGAAGCAGGAATTAATATTTCTAATACTAATACACCGACAGCTCCGCACTCCGTGAGCACACAAAGGCTGCCCCAGGTCACTGCCCCAAAATAACTTCCAGAGTGCATGTCATCACTCTGTAATAAATGTGAGGTCACTTGAGGCAGGTCATCACCCAACCCTAGTCCTGATAATGCCCAGGAATCTGCCATTCCAAAATAACCTGTTTGGCCATGAACACCGTACCCTAAAATCTTCTGAGCAACCAACCACCCCACAAAAGCAGCTCCACAGGATTTCCCAGGTTTGTCCCTTCTCTCACATTCAGCACAGCCTGGTGCCTCTGCAGCTGACAGAGAGAAGTCACAGCAAAAGGACTTCTGCTCCAGCAACTCCTGCAGTTCTTTCAGAGGCTAAAATGAGAGGAAGGACTTTTCCCAACCAGCACAGCACATTGAGCCACAGTGATCCCATGCAAAGGGCTCTGACCAGACCCCAGCACAGCCCCTTGACTACCTGAAGAGAGCTGGGTGGGAAAAGGGTTCATCTCTTTGTCCACCATCTTCTGGTACAAGGCTCTCAAGCTGAATGGCTCCACGGTGAAAGGCAACGTTCCGGTCAGCATGGCATACATGTTCACCCCACTGGATAAAACAGGGAGGAAAAGAACACAAAATCATCAGGAACAAGGAAGAACTTCAGGTTTAGAGACTGTACCTCATCTCTGATGCCTGACAGCTATGACAGGGTCGATGCCCCATCTCTGCAAACACTCAGGGTCAGGCTGGATGGGGCTGGTGGAGCTGGAGGTGTCCCTGCTCATTGCAATAACAATTATAAACCAGAGAAGTAACTCACATGGACCAAACGTCTATTTTGGGCCCGTATTTCTTCCTCGCCAGAAGTTCAGGGGCTGCATATGCTGGGCTCCCACACTGGGTGCTGAAGGGATCAGAATAACCCAGGATGCCTGCACAGTTGCTCAATCCAAAGTCTGTGGAAGGCACAGAGACAGAGTTATGAAAGACAGGCACAGTCAAACTGAGCTAGAACACAAGTTAAAAAGAAAGAACATTTTTTTCCCAAGAGCCAAGCAATGAACTGCCTAAGAAAAAAAAAAATCATCCACATGCAAAGATTTCATGTAATTGGTTTCTACGAGGTGCTAAACAACCAGAGATTTCCACAAACAATAAAAAAGAGAGTCTTAGAATATGCACACCCATGAATTTGATACCCAAAGCAACTGCATTTCACAGGGAATGGATGGCAACAGCCAGAGCTGAGCTTGTCCTGGACACTTGGTGATGTGCATGGGACAAAAGGGCTGCTGTGGCTTCCACACTGCTGCAGCACGTGCTGGAGAGGCCAGGTTTACGTGGGAATTCCCTCTAAATAAGGAAGGGGTCACTTTCTGGGCCTCCCATGGCCCAGAGGGCTGGAGAGGAGCACCCCAGCTCTGCAATAACACAGGGAGGTCTCGGAGCAAGAAGGGCAATGTCTTGCCTTGGCTGCCCCCTCCCTGCCTTCTGCCTTGAATTGTTGTCTGTCTGGCTCTTGGCTGTATCTGCCACTCTTTAGCTGGCAATAACAACAAGGGGCTGGCAAAGGCTGGCACTGGGGACATGAGGGAGCTTCCCAAGTGCAGCCCAAGAGCAGGCTGGCGCCAGGAAGGGTGTTCCCAAAATGCCCCCTGTCTGCCCCAGTGCTGAGCTGGCCCTTGGGAAGGGATCTTCAAAAGCAGCAGGGAAAGGAAGGCAGGGTGGCAGTGATGGCAAACCCACCCTGTGGGGTGGGACAAAGCAATTAGGAAACCAGGGCTGGCACAGAAGGGGAAAGCAGACAGGAGTCCCTCGAGGTATTGGAGGGCAGACACACAAGGCTTATTCCCTCGGAAAACCAGGCAGAACTAGAAAAATGCTTACAAAGAAGCTGCAGTCACCAGGCTGGCTGGGTGAGCCCCAGTGCCCACATGACAGCACAGCTTTCCACTCCACTGGCTCTGACTCTGAGCCAGACAAGCACAGGCAACACAAGAACCACCATATTTCACACCTAAAGAGGCTCAAGGGGGTGTTGCTGGAGAACATTGTCAAAACTGAAGGGAGAGTCGAGACAATTCCTTGCCTCTGATGGCAAACAATGGTCTCTGGACACTGCTTAACCATCCCTGCTAGATGTGCAGTATCCCTGGGGCTTTTACAAATACTTCTGAGGGTCCATTAACTTAATTAACGTACTCATTAGCTGTGGCTTGAGATTAGTTATGCCAACTGTAAAATACTCTTAAGGACTCCTGGAAATGGTCTCTCCCCACAGGATCACTGCTGGTCTTTACCCTGCAGTGTCACACCACCTCCAAATTCCTTCTCTGTACTAGAATGCCTTGCAATCAGAGTATACAAGGGCTGTATTCTGAACTGGTGCCAGCCAGCATCCCTTCAGCAGTGTCAGCACAGGGACACTCTGGGGGAGGCTCTCATTCTCTTCTCTGCTTCCATTACAAACAAACACCTTATTCACTTCCTTCAGCTCATCCGTCTCATCAAAGCTGCTACACCTTTTCTTGCCACAGTGCCTGCCGAAATGCAGAATGTGTGCAAACAAATGCATCTTGAGGACAGGGATTTCACAGCCCTGGAAATGAGAATATTGTTATTAGCACTGTGGCAGCACGTCGTGAGCCCAGGGTGCTTTTGATTGAGGATGTCCTGCTGAGCTCCACAGGGACGGCGTGACCACCAGCGCTGGGAATTCCACTGCCATTCCTGCCTCTGCTTCCCTTTCAGTAGGCCCAGCTAATTACAGAATTCAGATCAAAGGCCACCCTTGGTTTTCCAAAGTAAATATTATGACATGGGAACTCCACCACCCCCACTACTCGTGCTATCGAAGTATCGCATCGCACGACTCCTCTGCAACGCCCGCGGGAAATCAGCCCGGATCCATGGATATCCAGCTATCTCTGGAGCTGTGACAGCCAAGCAGGGAAGGAGCTATGAAACAGAAGCCTTGGCACCAAGCTCCTGCCCAAGCTGGGCCAGCAGAGCTGGGTGTCACAGTGCCCCAGCACGACATCAAGGACAGTCGCATGGCCCGGGAGTGGCTTTTCACAGCATGGGGTGGCAGAGGAGGAGAAGGGAATTATTTCCAGCATTTCCAGTCCTGATGTCCCTTCAGTCTGATTAACAGACTGCCAAGAGTGAGTTCTCTTGGAGGGGATTTCTCTAAGAAGAATATATAGGAGCACATTATAAACCACCTTGTCACGTAGCTGAAAAAGCGTGACAAAAGGAAGGTGCCACTGAGCAGCTGGGCAAAGAAAGGGACTCAAGGCACTCAGTTCCCACTGAAATGCAGGAGGAAGCAGGGCCTTTCAGTGCCACTTCTTGGTACGTTTTAAATCTTCATTTCAGCTCCTCTTCTTCCTTTATGGTGGGTTTTCTTCATTTCACAGCTCTCACAAGAACCAGCACTGCTGGTGAGACGCAGCACAAGCTGGCTGCGACGTTAAACCTGGGTTTGCTTACAGCAGAATCCCTTCTACCTTTATTTTGCCACAACATACCCAGTTGGATGGTGGGATCTAATTGCTTTGTTTTAAAATACATACTGCGTGCAATCTGCTTTGCTTAAAACATCAGGCTGCAGAGCTGAGACAATCTATTCCAAAGCTAGCGAGGCTACAGAGGATCAGACTTCTCTTCTCTCTGTTCTTCCCACACCACCCACTGCAGGGAGACCCTTCCCTGCAGCCAGAGCAAGTGAAACCACGGGAACAGTTGTGAGGCATGTTCTTTTTGGCCCATGAGTTTTAATTGTGCACGGGTCGTCTGAGCAGGTCTCGGGTGGGATGTCCAATTCACACGCTGTTGTGTCATCAAACTCCCAATAATTACAGAAGTTCTCTAAATCCATCAGATGCTCACACAGCACTGTTGCAAACCATCTGGTCTCACTTATCTGCTAAATCAAGATAATGGGTGCTATCCATCATTACTGGTGAATGATTCATGGCAGTGTATCAGTATCCTCTTGACCCAGAGCTGAGGTAATGCAGAGTCCTCTTTGCTGGTATTTTCCCAGAATTGGTCGATTTGCTACAGAATAATCACTAAAAACCAGAGTAAAACTCCCAAAAACTGAGCTCTCCAAGTAAAATTTGAATATTGCAGATTTCCTTAACCATCCTCCTCTCTTCTCTGCTTGGAGATGCACAAGCTTTACATGCCACAGTGAGTGTCCACTTGACCCGAGTGTCAAGTGTTTCTCATCACTTTTCAGTCCACGAAACCTTTTGAAGAAAGTCAGTTGAGTTTTTAGGTCTGCAGCCACAGACTCTGCTGCAGGCCCATGTGTAGGCATGGAAATAAATACAAACAGATGTTTGGCCCTTGTTTTATGAAGGGAATATTTTCTTTTCAATGCCCACACCAACATTAATGGGAGTTATGCAAGGCAGTGAGAGACTATACCCAGCAGTGACTCATGTAACACGTCTGCACAGCCTGAATGAATCCAGCACCAAGTACAGCTGATACCTAAATACAATCAAGACTCCACCGCTGATCCTTCCTATTTTTTAACAGCCCTCTACACCGATTTCACACTGGGTGCTGGAAGCAAATTTGACAAATACAAATATAGGGCCGAGTTTTGCCAGCTGCTAAAATTGGGCTCCACTCCCACTGACTTCAGCGGAAGCATATGCATATGGGGGCAGAAGGCAGCCCTCAGCAAACGTGAAGGGATCAAGATAATAAAATAAATTACTTCTGTGCTGTCAATTCTTTGAATTCTTTGCAAAGTTCCCAATGTGAGTACGAAAGCTGTGGTTTAAAGAGGGAAGATTATTCCCATACCCGGTTAAAGCTGAATTATTCGGATCATTTTTTCCAAGAGATGCTGTCAGGAACAGCTTGATTGCTATCTATACTCTCCCAGCTCCTCTCTGCAGCAACATTAGCAGTTGTCACATGGAGCATTATGAAGTCTCAAAAAACCCTCTTTACAAAACGAACAATTTTAATTACTGGAATTGCCAAAGTGGTTTCATACCAATAAGCTTGATATTGTTGTCTTCATCCAGCAACAGATTTTCTATCTTCAAGTCTCTGAAAGAAAGAAAATATTTTGAGTGAATCTCCAAAATAATGAAGCAGCTTTCCCTCGCCCTCATCAGTGTATTTACAAGACTCAGGCGTAAGAACTTGTCTAATGAGAGCAGCACCCCCAGTTCCACATTCAAAGCACAAAGCCCCGTGCACCCTCTCCAGAATGAACTGAGCTGCTTCCCACCCATTCCCAGGCAAAACCAACTTCAGGGCATCCTGGAATTTACCAGGCTCTTCAGTCTCCCCATGGACTCAGAACTTGGCCCAAACCTTACAAACTGGAAACAATCCTAATATGTGTTTTTGGAATTGAGGCCACTTTCTCCTTGCTCTTCACAGCCAAAGGCCCCTGCTGAAGAATAAACCTTCCTCTGCAGACACCTGAGGGGCCAAATGTCTGTCCTCTGCTGGTGCCTGCAAGGGAGACCAGGATCAGCCTGCTCTGAGTGGGAAGGATCCCAGCTCTTTACAGGGGCTGGTCAGCCCTGCACCTGGTAAAAACAGAGCCTATGTTCTCAGAACAAGAATTCTTCCCCCCTCCCAGACATGAGAGATGTCTTAACAACCAGCACACCGGGATATCCATGGCTCAGAGGGGCAGGGATGCTTCTCCCAGCACGCTCTGGAGAAACCTGGATAATAAAGCCATCAGCTGCAATTATGGGAAGTCAGTGACATGCGTGGTATTTGCCTCTGTAAGGCAAAGGCAGCGATGAAGGAAGCCTCTATTACAGATGAAGGCATAAGGCTGAATAAAATAAGACAAGGAAACCAACCAAACCCAGCTAAGTACTTCCATAAGGAGGGATCTGTGAAAGAAGGAAAAACAGCCATGACCAACCCAAGCCTTTCCTGAGCTGTTCCTCTCTGTTCCATTTTATGCCCATGCTGTGTTTCAAATAAAAGTGAGGCAGAGGAGGACTTGCAGGTAGGATGACACTCACTTTATCAGTATGACCACAAGAACCTTCCCCAAACTTAAAGTATGTGGAGCTTTGGGTCATGCATTGCAACGTCTCAAAGCAAGGAGGAAGACCTGAGTATATTAAATATGAGCCAAGAAGAGGTAGGACTTTAAAGGCAAGGGATTGGAGCTGAGAAGAAAAGACACACAGAGTAACAGCTGAGTGACAGGAGGACTAGCCATGAACACCAGAAAAGATATTTAAATAAGGATCCAAGGTTAAAAAAAAATGCAACAAAAGGTAAATATTACAGGGCATTTTAAAGCTATCAGAGGCAAAAATAGCAATGCAAATATCAGCCTGGTGTAGAGTGCAGTCAGACCTGGATAAAGATGTTTACCCATCTGTCTATTCTCAGCAGAGCTGCCAGTGAGTGGTAACTGATCTAATAGTCCATATGCCCCACAGTTTTTGTCAATCCCAATAGGAGAGCACTGGTTTTTGGAGTGACACCAGGAGCCAGGACAAGAGGCTTTTACTCCCTGATACAACCTAAAGAGAAAATTTAATTATCTTTTACAAAGGGAGGCTTATCTGAGTTGCTCACAAGACTTGTGCTCCAGACCCTTCATCACCAGCATCATTGACTGTCTCAGTTTGCTTTTATTTTTTAAAGCCTTTGTAACACAGGGCATGAAATTCAGGGCTCCACTTCTGGGACTCTGCCCATTGCAATGGAATAATGTTGGCATCCAAACAAAACAGCAACTCTGGACACTTTCAGTTTCCCTCCTTGAAGGAAATCTCATCTTGTTCCTCACTGTCACAGCTCCTCAAAACACCAGGGCCAAAGGATTATTTGTGTTTTCCCCCTTAAGCAAACTTTCAGCTGAAAAACTTGCTGAAAAGCTTAAAACCACCCTCAGTGATTAATTATGAAAGGAAGGGAACAATGCTATCTTTTCCTGAGGGGCTGGTTCCACGATGCTGGGAGTGCCTGAGAGCTGAGTTAGACAAATCCAGGAATAATGAAGACACCCAAGGCATTCCCACAGTGTGGACAACCAGCAGCACAGAGCCAGCATTCCCTGGATCTGAAAATACACCATCTTCCTGGGATAAATTCACTTGGGAGTTTGTTCACGGGGCTGATTTGTCCCTGGTTTTGCTCAGAGCACTCTGGAAGCCCCAGCTGCAGGCAGTGCCTCCAGCGAGGAGCACAAGTGTCCTCCCAAAGCAGCTTGGCAGGCAGGAGGCTGCAGAATGGAAGTTCCACATCTCACACTTTATTTCTGGGCTGGGGGAGGAGGGATGAGAAGGAAGGTTTCACCAGCAAGCAGCTGCAAAGCAGAAGTTGTTGGCTGCTGCCTCCTGCATCTTACTTTTTATCACAACAGCACCACAAAAAAATCTCTGCTCAGCTGAAGACCCACAAGCCCATTTTGTCTTCCCAGGCAGCAGCCAGAGGGGAGCTGGAAAAGTTGCAGAGAATTGGGTTCATCATCACATTTATATGTCAATATACATTTCAAAGGCTTTGTTATCAAAAGAGCATTTATTGAGCCTGATTCTGCTGTCAGTAACAGTGTCACTGAATTCCACGTGTCTGTAAAAGAGGAATTCAGTCTATTGTCTTCACTAAAATGATGTTTAGTTTATTTACTAATTTATTTACCAGAGCACTCCAAGAGAAAGCCCAAAGGTAATTCTGAAATCTGACATAAAATAGAGAGGCAAACCAGCTCCGCACTTCAAAAGGAGAGTTTGTTCTGGAGTGCAGGATCTGTCATAAATATTGCATCATCAGCAGCCAGACAACTGGCACTCCAAATTAAGAGGGTGGAAGTTATCAAAGCCAACATGCCAAAGGAGCAGGTACTGGAGCAGGAATCCTGGGCCACCCTGAGCAGCTGGATTGTGTGGCATCACCTCACTCTGCTCAAAACCTCGGGGCCTTTTTGTGTCTTTCAAACTCCTCATCTGCTTTTAATCACCAAATGGCAGTGGAAGGTACAAACATGCTGCCACGAGGACAGAAAAGGGGGAACACAGAAAGCTGTCTTTGCTACCAATATGTTATGAAATTCCTCTCTTTGACATCCTGACAGTAATTGCACTGAATGGGATTGAATTTTGCTCAAATGACTTTAAAAGGGCTGTTGAGAATTTCCTGGGGGATGCAGTGGCAAGAACCAAGGCTTTCACTTCATTTTCTCTGCTGTCCTTGGGCTCCCAAAGGGCTCATTTTTCCTCCTGCTTTTTGGCAGCAGGAAGGTCTGTGTAAACACTCTCTGCCAAGAGAAAGCTTCACCACATACTGCCATTTGGGTTTGTTTCCCTCTGTCACAGGGAAAGATCTATATTCCTACCTGATTCACAGCTGAGACTGTGGCAAGTGTATTTTTAGCAACCAGCCAACACTCCTGATGGAGGGAATGAAACACAAATGATTACATGAAATTATATATAGAATAGTGGTGTTTCACTTTCAAGTTCTCAGCCCTGGAGACCCCTCACCAAAGATGCAGGTTCTGCACTCAGGGACTTCTTCACCTTTCTTCTCAGATGAACTATTTATAGTTCTAAACACATCCCTACAGCCAAACACGAGTTTGGAGGTATTTCTGTATCTCTACATGAAGAGAGGTTTCCTGAAGTTGTTTAATTTTAGGCAGTTCACACATCAGTGCCTCTTACCAGAAGGATTTCCATTGAATTTGGGGTCCCTGCACTTGTCCAAAGACCAGAGACCAGAGACCTTTTCTGCCATGCCAGGTCTGGACTGCAAGCCATGAAGCTTTCTGAGTAATACTCATCAAACAATGCAAGCAAATTTCATTCACCTTATTTCACCTGGGTTGTTTTTTTTTCCCCATCCTGCCTTACAGTCCAGGGTAAATCACCTGCATTATTCCCTGAATAATGCAGGCAAACCCAATGATCTCTTTGCTGTAACACAGCCAGGGAACGCTTTCCAGTGTGAAAATGTGAATGATGAAATCACTTGGAGAGACAAACAGCAGCCCCGAGTTCTGGCCCCGGTTTGTTCCACACCCACGGATCACCACGCACATGGAAGTGCTGGTATTTTTACCTGCTTTAAAAATAACAACAACAACATTGCCTTTGCATCCAGGCAGGGGATGAATCAGACTCCTGCACTATTTTTTCCCCCCTCTTCAGATTGAGTGGTGTGCTTTTAGAGCTGCCACACTCAGAAACCTGAGATGCTGAAGGACAACTCCTGGGGGTAACTATTATTCTTTCTCCCTCTCCTGCTCGCAGAGAGCCAGGAGAATAAATCTGGATCACGCCACCAGAGCTTTTCCTGCCTCTCTACACTGCTTCACACATGGGGGCTGCAGAACAGGTCAAGACATGGGAAGGGGTTAATCTGGAGAAAACACTTGCAGATGCACTGCCTGTGCTCCTGTCCAGTGTCATCAGCTGGAGCACAATCAGAGCTGCTCCCTCACTGGGGAAGCCTCCCAAGGTGCAGCTCTGCTGGGAACTGAGCACCCAGGGCATGGGGGAGGCTGCCCCTGGGGCCAGCATTAATGCAGTGCCACAGGGCTGGGCAGGCACAGCAGGGCATGGGTGGCAGTGCTCCCAGGGCTGCTTCCCCCCTGCCCCTCACTCTCCAGGGCCTGGGGCTCTGCTGGTGTTCCCAGGCAGCAGGGAGGGAAGGGCTGGGGGCCAAACCTGCAGCATCCCCAGGCTGCTCCTCGGGCTCACACCCCCCCAAAGCCCTGCCTTCCTCACCACAGCAGCCTCTTGGCTCCAGCCTGTACTTAGGGAACAAGCTATTTTTGTACAAAATGTGGGTTTGAATACTCTCTGAAGAAGAAAGGAATCAAAGCCAAGCCTACCAACCCCCAAAAGTGCCTTGGCCACTATGCAGAGGGAGAGGAACTGCTGCTGAACTCAATCCTGCTGCTAAAAGCTAAACATGTTCATCAGTTCCTGCCATGGTTTCCTCTGCTCATCTCAGAAACTTTATTTTCTTCACGTCTCTCTAAATACCAGATAGCAACTGATCCCTTAAAGCAGTAAGCAGACTTCTTCCTTGACCATGCCCCAACCTGGGGGGTTAATAATTTAAAGAGATCAGCAGTCCTGTGGCTGGTAGAGAACCTGCAGAATGGACCTGGTAGCTGCTCAAATATCTATATTACAGTGGTACCTGAAATTTAGCTGGAGAGAAGACCTCAGTGTTCCCGAGGTCACACATAGCACCTTATCCCAAACGGATCACAGGGAACACACAGAGATTCAAGGCAGGCAAAGCAGGTTTCAGAGCACGTGGGGTCCCACCAAGCCAGATGCACCCACGCTGCACAGCTCAGCACACAGCTGGGCACAGCTGGAGGAGCTGGCTGTGAACAGGGACAGCTCTCCATCTTCCACAGAGTCACTGGAGCCAAGACCAAGCTCCTCAAAAGCATTCAGATGTCTGGATCCTACAACATGCCCACATAACCCACGGGGATGGGGCCTACACAACTTGCTCAGCATCATATGGGAACTGCGTGGGAGTCCAGACTTAACACCAGCTGGCCCAAATTTAGAAAGCAGAGCCTCCTCCTTAGCACAGTGCCCTATAAATACACCTAAGAACAGGAGAGGAGACATACTGGCTTGGACCAAAGGTCCATCCAGCCCACCACAAATCCTCAGGAGTGCAGAAAGGCACAGGGACAGGCAGCACGTGTGGTACCATCTCCTGCACCCTCCCAGGCTCTTCCCCCTGCTGCCTGCTCAGGAACTCCAGGCAGAGGCAGAGACTGCTGATCCATCAGCCCTCCACAGGCTTCTCTCCATGATGAGCTTGTCCTGCTTCCCCTGGAGCCCAGGGAAACTCCTAACTCCCCACACCCCTGTATCTCCACCAGTAAACCAGCAGACACAACCACCTTCTCCAAGGAACAGCAACAGGATCAATCAGCTCATGTGGTACAGAGCTTCGAAGAGGCAAACAGTGCCTGAAGGGAAAGGGCCCTACTTTTGGAATGCACAGGCTTATCCTCACGGACACTGAACCACAGAGTATCCTGAGCTGGAAAAGACCCACAAAGGTCACGGGATCCAGCTCTGGACAAGGAGTCAGCATGTCCCCTGTGTGCTACACCCTTCAGTGCTTTGTGCAGACATTTCTAATGCCTATAACATGAACATCCAGACAACATCGTGAAGAGCAGCCAAAAAGCTCCCAGGAACTTGTTTTGACAAGGCACTCTCCTTACAACACAAATAAAGTGCCAAAATGTGCCCTTTGGAGGCTCTGACACAGCCCAGAGAAGGTCTGTAGGTTACCTGTGGACCACCCCTGCCCTGTGGAGATGCTCCACGGCCAGGATGAGCTGCCGGATGTATTTGCGCGCCTCGTGCTCCTCAAGCCTCTTCTTCTCGTAGATCTTGTGCATCAGGTTGCCCCCAGGGCACAGCTCCATGACAAGGTAGTAGCTGTTTTCAGTCTCCAGTATATCCAGCAGCTGAGCAATGTTTGGGTGGCGGATCATCTGCTGGATTTGCCCTTCCCGTCGCAGGTTCTTGGTGACATAGGTGTCCTTTTTGGCTCTCTTCTTGTCAATGACTTTCACTGCCACCTGAGGAGAAAAACCAGAGGAGAGGGGGGTTGTTAGCAGTCACATGGATGATTTATTGCTCTAACCCTGTATAAACAAAATAATAGAAGTTAAAGGATGTCTGTTTCCACAGATGCTCCACGGTTTCAAGCACAACTGCACAGGTCAGAGAGGGAGCTGTTTTTCCAACCCCACTGACTAATCCTTCCTTTATTTCCTTGTGCAATGACAGTCAAAAATTACAGCAAGGAAATAAGTAACAAAGGAGAGGAGACAATCCCAGTATCCATACACAAACACTGGGCACACCTAACACTGGCCATTGATTTTAGCTGTTTTCTCAGAAAGCCTCCAGGCTGGTGTTTACAAGTCTTAAGTGCCGTTTTTAGCTTTTTTCTTTTTTTGTTGGCTTTGAATATGCAACTCGAGATGATGTGCTTCCATGACAATTTTCTTAGACTATAGTCAAGCATTAGCTTTGCATGATTAAACAGGATCAAAACATACTATGAAAAACAAAATACTTTTGGTACCACTCTCTTGGCACATTTCTTTTTCCCTCTCTCAAGAGAGCTGGAGAGGGACTTTGGGTGAGTGCATGGAGTGGCAGGACAAGGGGGAAGGGCTTCAAACCGAGAGTGTAAGTTTAAACTAGAGATTAGGAAGAAATTCTTCCCTGTGAGGGTGGGCAGGCCCTGGCACAGCTTGCCCAGAGAAGCTGTGGCTGCCCCATCCCTGAGAGTGTCCAAGGCCAGCTTGGAGCAACCTGGGATAGTGGAAGGTGTTTATAGATATTTATTCACTGAGATTTCTAATTTCATTTGGTACTGCAGGTGTTCTTCCAGGTCATTAGTACCAGAAAAAAACCTGGACAGCTTGTGCCAGGCTCAGCGACAAAAGGCACCCCAAAAATCGTCCCCCTGGGCTCCTCATTTCCTCAGAGCTCTGCCTGTGACAGCCACTTGTTCCTCAGGATGAGAGGAGGGAAACAATGCCTGGTAGTCCTGCTTGCCACTGACTTCCACATGATGTGCAGAGGGCTTTTTTGGGTTAGGGTTACATGGGTACAGGTCCAATATAACACCCAGAAAGTGCCACATCTGCTCCCTCAGAGGGAGGCACAAAGATGCTGCACACAGACCTTTGCTGTCTTGCCTTGGAGGGTTTCCTGCATCACCTTACTCCTACAACGAGCAGGAATAGCAAATATGGGCAAAGCTTCAGTGTTACTCACCCTCCACTTAAAACCCGAGCCCCAGAGGCTTCTCTCTATCTCCAGCCTGCACAACATCCCTCCTCTCAGCCAAGAAACCAACTGCTCCCAGCAAACTCTCCTTCCACCCTGGCCAACTCCATCCCCCAGCTCTGCAGCCTGGTGGGCTTCACCACAGGGAGATAAACTTACTCCAAACCCCTCTGGCCTCCTTCCCAGCCTGAGAAGGTGCCAAGCACACGTCAAGGACACGACAGCTCTCTCTCTGACTGGCCTTACCTCTATTTTTTTCTGCAAGCAAAGCAAAGGTTAAATTAGAGAACATTTTGGTTTTCCTGCAGAGAACAAAAGCCACAAAAAGCACGGTCTGGAAATATGACAACAAAAACAGACCCCAAACCCTTTGACACGAATGCCTTGAATCAAAGTCAAGTTTCATCAGGAGAGGAATTGAAGAGTAAAACTCCGGGAATTGGGGCTTCATAGTCTGTCCTGAGAGGCAGAAGCCAATATTGCTGAGTGTGTTGTTAGCTGGGTACGTTTCTGCTGTGAAAATATCACTGTGATGACATAGCCCTGATAAAGAGATATGGCTGAACACCACACACAGCCTGGGTGAAGCTCAGGGCAGCATCAGGACCAGAAACACCTGGAAGCCACATTCCTGACTAGTCACATTAAAGAAAGATCATTTAGTCATCAGATAAAACAACAGGTAAATCAGAGCTCAACTTCACCACTTTTGGAGCCCTCAGGTGATTCACCAAGGAAACAGACTTAAATTAGTACATTCTTTTACCTAATGAGATAGAACTGAGCACAGAGGCTGGCATGGGTAATTGAGACAGCAAACCACACAAGTTACTCTGGTGAGGACAAACAAATTCAGGGGTTACAGAAACATGAAATACCACGTTGTGGCACAACACAATCTCTGCAAAAATAAACAAGTAAATAATAACAAAAAACCCGGTATTTTTCACAGCTGCAGGGTACAAAACATGGAATGTTATTAGTACGGAGCAGCAACCTGCTACTGATATTGGTAAGTCCCCCCAAATTCATTGACCAAAAAATAAAAGCACATTATTACACATGTCCACATCATTGCCTAGGCTGAGCTCAGTTGGTTCAGGGCAACCACCTGAACCCAGAAACAGAGCCAACTACGTGACTCCTTGAGGACTCTTTCACTATCACACAGAATCAGGTTTCTATTCCTTGAGGATTAATCTTCTCCTTGATTTTGACAGACACTTGGTCAGGCACCCCACCCATTCCAGGAGGCAAGCCAAGCTGCTTTCAGGCCCACCCCTGACTCCAAGATCTCTTTCCCCCTTCCAGATCCCCCACATCCCCCAGCACAGCTGACAGAGGTGGAAACCACACATTTTGTTCCAGCAACAGCATGATCCAGGGATCAGACTCTGCACGCAGTTACTCCAGGGCTGACTTAGCCAAACATCCCTGATTTCAAGTTCACCCAGAGTCAGACCAAGGCACGTGAAGACCAAATGTGGCCTGACACATGCAACACACACAGCCTCCTGTGCAGTGGAGACGTGTGTGCATGCACCTGGAAATTTCATTCATGCAGAAGGAAAAAAGCATTCAGCAGAGAAAATACTGTAGATGTTGGGTAATCATAAAACAAACACATTCGAGCTTTCACAGCCTACTCAAGACATGCCAGTGATTCAGCTCTGCTCTCCCGAGTTTCAAGCAGGGGCTCTTGGTTTCTGCATCATGCCTATCTCCTGACTTGAATTCTTGGCCAATATTGGCACAGAGATTAAAAAAAAAATAAATGATAAAGCAAGTAATTACCCTGAATATGTAGCAACAGTGGCTCTTGACATTCAACATTTTGCTTTTTGCTAAACTTCTGCTGTGTAAATAGATAAATGGTTTAGGTTGTTCTGTGTTATGAGATACAAAGATGAGTAATAGCCCGTATTTTTGGTTCCCAAGTCCTAGAATTACACTGTTGGAATGAATTACTTTCCTGAAGTTTATGGTGTGACACATCATATGAGCAATTGCTGCTTCCCCCCACCCTGTCACACCAAACCCCCCCAGGATGGGCTATGTTAGGGCAGGTGAGGGGAGTGCAGGCACCACTGGTGCTCCACAGAGCCTGCTGAGGAACCAGCAGCTCCAGCAGCGTGGCCAACACGGGCACGTGGCATCACCCAAACAAAGGCACGTGTTCCACACACACGGGCGGGGGATTCTTGCCAGCAAGTGCTTCAGGAGGGCTTGTGAATCTGCAAGGGAGAGGCGGAGGAGGGTGAAGCTGACTGGCACCAAACTGCACAGAAACACTCACTGCAGGGCCCCGAGCAAAAGCAAGAGGAGGCAGTTTCAAGGACCAAACCTTTAGGAAACCTGGGAGCCACGGCTTTGGTTGGTAGAGTGCTGCTGCACCCACAGAAAACACCTTTTTGCCTCCCCCCTGTGAGCAGTCCTGCCCTGGCACGTGGAATTGTCACGCAGCAGGGAAGGTGGCTCACACCCAGGCATGTCCCAGCGTGGTGTCCACACAGGACATGGCCAGGAGGTCCCCAGACCAGCCCCCTGAGCCCGTGGAGGCTCTGCTGTGCCAGGCAGGGGGAACCTCCAGCTGCTCAGAGAGCAGAAGTCCTGGTCATCTCCTCTTCCTCCTCCCCTTCTGCCAGCTCTTTAAAACCCCGCCAGTGGGGAACCCCAGGAAGAAGTCCAGGTGAAGAAGTCGTGCTTCTGTAAGTGTGGAAAAGACACAGACATTGCAGAGGGGTCTGTTTAGACCATGGCCTGGCTGCTCTGCAGCAGTGCTGCTTCCTCAGGCTGCTGCTCAGCCTTACCAACACAGCTTTCTCCTCTGAGCTCACCCTCCATAAATACTCCTCGGTGCTGGAATTCTGCTTTGAAAACTCCTCTTTTTCATCCTCTGTTGTGCTTCAGTAAGAGACTGAAGGCATGGAGTGCCTGCTGTGCACTGCTGCCACCCACACCGGGTGCCAGGATGGGGCTGCACACAAACCCACAACACCACCAGGGCAGGAGGGGAGATCCAAGCTTATGCAGAACCAGTTTTCAACAACACACAAAACTGATGAAAGGCAACGGGGCTCCTGGTGGTTTGGCTGCTCGTTCCCTCCCCGAGAAGCAAAGAGCTTCATTCAAGCCATGGTTTTACTGTAAAAACATCAATCCCTCTACCTGACTCCCCCTGGTGAATCTCAAGCTTTGACTCGCTAAGACACATCATGATTCCCCCTGAATAAACCCCCAGGGACACCCCCAGAGCCCTCAGAGAGCCCAGGTGTGAGTTCAGCCTTGGGTTTTTGGTTTGCCACATCAGATGTCTCTGCACAGGCTGTCCCTCTTGGCATGAGGGTGCACCTCAGCATTTGCCTTCCTGTTTGCCAGAAAACAGCTTTTCTCAAGGAGCTGTTTGAGGAGCCAAACTCAAGAGGTCCCGAGCAATGCCCACGTCAGACACCTTCAATGACAAAGAGAGGAGCATTTCCATAGCAGTGGCCCCAGCTTGGCAAATAATGTTATAACATGTTTAACTTCCCAGAGAACAGAGGGTGGCACGTGACCTTGCCAGATCAGGGTAGGACTGTTCGAGGACTTTTCAAGAGCTTTCTCCACTTACCCAACCACTTGGATTGTTTCCTTCTGCAAATTCTCCCCCCAGTTTAACTAAGGGGGAGGCAGTTCCTGCTGGTTGCTGCCAAAGGGAGCTGTGGCTGGACGGAGAGGAAGCTGGTTTGAAAAGGAATCCAGCAGGCACTGTGGGACTTGGCCAGGGGACCACAGAGCACAGGAGCAGCAACTTCAGCTGTCGAAAGGACTACTCAGCTGTTGGAGGGACAACCATCCCTCCTTTTTTCAATTTTCCCCCCCACTTCATTTATTTTTTCCTGCCAGAGTCTCCTCTGGCAGACCTGCTGGAGATGGTGCCAAGCCAGGCAGCAGCACGGACTTCCAGCATCATCCTGGACCACAGGAGGTCTGGTGCACACTGACCATGCCCAGGAAGTTGAGAGCCACAGGCTACAGCACCTGGACTTGTGCAGCTGAACCCACAAACCTTGGCTTTTTAGTTTAAGCTTGGCCAGGAGAATGAGAAAACGAGACAAAGAGCCAGAGCATGGAGATATTTTTGAGCCATTAGCACTGCAAGTCCATCTCCAGCTTTATTTCTTTGGTGTGCCCAAGAAGGCAATGAATGCAGTTTCCTTTTCCCCTCACCCCCAGTGATAGCTGTCTGGCATCACTTGCAGCTTGCTTTGTATTTATCACTGTTCTCGCCACAGAAATCTGAGCTTTGTTTTCAAAACCAGCTGGTGATTTTTTGGGTGGCCAATTCAAATCATACTAACCAGGCCTAACTCTGAAGGCTGCACAGTTGTCAGCAATCCCTTCAAGGCCATCTCAGTTTGGGCAACCAACCAGCCAGGCACATCACAAGTTGCTTTTCACAACTGAATCCAAGGATCAGAAAATGCCAACTTCATTCTCTGGGCAGCATTTATTCTTTCCTTTAACTGTTATAGCTTAGCCAATTTTACAGTGCAGTAAAGGAACTTATATAGCAGGTTGCAGTATCTTGAGAAATAAAGCACTAAAGAAAAGGATCAGCCAAGTAAATGCACATCAAAACTCCATAAAGCGTGCCCTTCAGCAAGGGGACAGGACTCACAAATCACAGCTCTTCCCCCAGGACTGTCAGGCACAGGTGACACAAGACAGCACGACAGAAACACAAACTTAACTTTCCCCATGGGACTGAGCTCACTGGAACTGTAAGAAATGAAACGTGCTGCATGTTGGGTCTTTGCCACATTGCCTTGTGGTCTGCACCACCCAGTTCTGAGACCTTTCTGCCCGCCTTGTGTGCTTGCTCTGGGCACAGAGGCTGAGTCAAACGTGTGGAGGTTTTATGTCAAACAAGGAATGCCATCCCTTTGCCTCACACCTGAGTGGTGAGATCTGCTCTCTCACAGATTTGTGCCTGCTGCCTGTAGGACAGCTGAACATACACTTTGATTTTGGCATTGGCTCTGATATTAGTAAAACCAGCCATCAGAAAAGCTGTCGAGGAGTCACTTCTGTTAGGGTATTCCCTTTTCTTCTGAGCCTCTGACAGCGCAAGCAGAGGGTTTAGGGCTCAGCAATACACAAAACCAGCTGTAGAGACAAGCACAGGATCAATGTCTCAGCAGGCAGAAGGCCACTCTCTCTGCTGGCAAACCAGACAGTCAGGAAAGCCTGCAATCAACCCCTGATGAAACAAACTCTTCCAAACAAGACAGTAGCTCTGGGAACACTCCCTCATATCCTTCAGATCCATGGCAGCCTGGACAGAAAAGAAAATCAAATTGCCAGGGGCTAAAAGGAACCTCTTCCCATTCCCTCCAGCCCGGGGATGACAGCATCCAGCAGTGCAGAGAGGGATTCAGCAGGACTTCAGATAAGCAAATGATCATAAGCCCTCTTGATGCCACAGCCAACTCAAACATAATCCCTACAAGCATAAGCAGGATGTATTTGTTAAAGTAAGAAAAGGTATTAATTACACCTGTCCAAGGCACTGGGGACTATTATTAGATTACTGCATCCAGCTCTGGTGCCAGTAATGAAAAACTGATGTTAAACTTTTGGAAGGAGGTGTGACCAGAGCGTCAGAACAGTCTGAGGTCCAGGGACTGTTTGTCGTAGTAGCTGACTGAAGCTCAAAATATTTAATTAGGAGAAGGCCAACACGAAGTGCCAGGAGGAGTCATGCAAACAGACACATCCTGACCTGCCAGTGTCTGTGCCACTGGAACAACCAGACCTTCAGAGCTCAGGGACCAGTGGGAGATGGTTTTGAGGCAAGGGGGATGCCCCAATCCTGCTCCTACCCAGCCACCCCAAACAGAAACCTCCACAAAACACACTTTTCCTTGTCCCTGCATGTCCAAAGCAGCAGGATTTTGCTGCTGCCACAGGGTCAGAGCAGAGCCAGGAATATAGAACAGCCCCATCCACGGGAAGGAAAGCATGGCTTGTCTTGAGTGGGTCACAGCAGGGAACTGTCTCACCTTGGGCAAAACAAAATCCATTCCAGCAACCTCTCAGTGCTCTCTTGGTCAGCTAATTAATGGCATGGCTGTAACTGCAGCCCCCAGGGAGAGGAGCACATTTTTACCTCCCTGGCCTCCAAGGATATCTACACGAGTCAAGAGAGATTATGCAGAGACTGATGAAAGTAGGGGTGGCAGAAAGCCAGACACAGAGATGCACGAGGATGCACTGAAGAGATTCCAAAAGAAATCCTTATGAGCTTGTCAAACCCAGTCTCTGGGCTGGAGACATCCCCTGCGAGGAGAAAGTGTGCCTCTGAGTCCCTGGACAGATGGGCTTGCCTTGTCATTGACATGGAAAATATCCATCAAGTATCACTTTCCAAACTCTCAGTGTTTTCCAGAAAAGGCCCTTCTGACCCCCATTCATAAGGCAAGACTGACATGCCCAGCCCTGCAGAGGAAAGCTCTTTGAGCCCAGGGTATGATCAGCCAACAGGGAAGACATTCTTCAGGACCTGTCACACAGGGAAAGCAGATGGAAAACCCCTTCAGACCAGCCAGGTCTTCTCTGCACACCCATGGAAATTGATGGCAACCATTCCTGGGGACAGCCTGTGTGACAACTGCTGGGAAGGGCAGGTCCCTCCACCCAGATGTGCCTCTGCCAGGATATGGGAGCTGGGGCTTGGCATCATCTGTGCCCTTCCTCAGCCACAAGCAAACCGTGTCCCCCCCAGCTGCTTCTGCTGAACCACAACTGGCCTCCCTAACGCTGCAAAGGTGTCACAGTGAGATGGGTGGGGGTCTCAGGTTACCCCTGGGGAAGCAGAACTGATCCCAAAGGACACTCCTGCAGCACCAATCCCTACAGGAGAATCCTGGTGGCTGATGTGGCTCCCCACTGTCCTGATCATGGACTGGGACGTATTTCATATTAAACAGTCCCTGTTTCATGTTTTGGTGATCTAATGCAGGGCTGGACTCGTGGAAGGCTAAGTGTCCCTGATTTAATACCAAGAGCAGCTTTCTGGCTTTAAGCAAGAGAAAAACCAACAACCAAAACCCCAAGAGCCACTGCCTTTGAGGCCCAGGTACTACCCTCCTTTGTAGTGATTTAAAACACAGCAGATGAAACATTTACAACTGCTGGGAGCCAAGAAAAAGGTGTCTCCAATGAAGTTTTTATATATAAATAATATATTCTCTCCCTCAGCTCTGTGGACATTATTCACAGAAAACAAATTTATTCTCTGAAAAAAAAAAAAATAAAATGTTTCCATGACAATCTTCCACAACAGACAGAGAGCAAAGGAACTTTATTTTATATAACTTAGCTTTTTTTAGTTCTCTTTGTTGCGGTGATTCTCCTCACAGTGCCAGCAGCTCTGATCTTGCATGGCAAAGAAGCCACAAAGGTGCTGGAACCCAGAGCTCAGCAGGACAAAGCACTGTCAGAAAAGGAGACTTTGGCCAGGGCAGAACCAGCTTGGTGTTAATTTTTAGCAGGTGGTTTCCCTGGGGGACCATGGTAACTCCTCCGGGACTCTTTCCATGGAAATGAGGTTGGATCCTGTTCTCTGATAGCACCAAGCACAGAGCAGCCCACGGGTCCAGCTCAGAGAGGGGTACCTGTGTCCCAGGGCCGTGTTTGTGATGCTGCCTTCTCTCTTACTGCAGCAAAGCCAACCTGACTCTCTCCATCACCACGACCTTCACCAGCTCCCCAAACCCACCCACAGCACCAGGTTCCTCCCCTCGAGTAGATCAGACAACCCATCAGGGAAACACAGCACGAGCTGTTTGAGAGCCACAGATTTGGGAGATTTGGGTTTTTTGCTCTTCATCATACGGTCTGAGCCCAGCCAGTCTGCTTTGGTGCACTTGCACCCCATGCTGCCAGGTGAGCACCAACACTGCAACCTACCCAGTTCTTCTGGCTGGTGTCTCCCCAGCTGCTGGCTCTGGACAGCTTCAGATGCTTCCCCACGACCCTGAAGGACACTGTAGCCTGCACATAAACTCCCAGCTCATCCTTATGCTGCTGTTCACACAGCACAACAGCTTGGCTCTGAGGCACACTGCTACAATTCAGTCACCAGAAGGTCTGTCACACCACCTCACCCCTGCTTTCCTGCGGGGTTATATCCTTGGGAAGAGCAAGTGCTGCTCACTAATAACCTCCCTTTCCCCAAGTGCAGGCAAACACACAGCTCAGGAGGGCAGAGGGGCACAGACTTGCTGCATCTGCTGAAACCAAGAGGCTGCAGGAGCATCCTCCAGGCCACTGGTGTGAGAGGTGACACTGCAATCTTTAATTACCAGGCCATTTATGGGTAACCCATGCCTACAGAAACAGGCATGCAGCTTTACATATCATTAAACACGTTCAAAATACAGAACAAACACAGGGATCCAGATGTAAGAACCACACCTGGTATCAATTCAACCCAAACACTCCTTCCACCCTGCATATGCCACTGAAACTATAAGAGTCTATAGGAAAAGCAGCACATTGCTGACACACACTGTTAGCAACATCCTTAAAACTGCTGAATGCAAACTTGAAAGCAGATTATCTCAAGAGGATAAGGAACTGCCACATGTGCATCAATTCAGCTCATCACAGAACAAGTTGCAAGCTACAGCTGGAAAGCATTAAAGCAATCTTGCTGGAAGACAGGCTGCACTGATGAACAGGCTCTCGGGCCTTCCCAAGCTCATTCCTGCTTACACCCAGCGTGCAACACAGGAAAGGGAGAGGGGGAAGAGTGTGGCTTTATAACCAATGCAACTGGTTACTCTCCAGGTGAGCCATCAGCATTTAAGCCGAGCAGGTGGGAGCACATCAGCACTTTGGCTTCACTCTGCCTTATGCTAAACTCCTGCAAGCTGCAGAGCTTAGCAGGGAATGCTGTGCTGACACAGCAACCTGTCTCCTGGTCCCACTCCCAGTGCTGCCATTGCAACCACGATGCTCCAAATTGTTCTCAGGAGGATCATATGTTAACAGCACCCTGTGTTTAGTAGCTTCGATCCAAATTCTCTATCTGCACACACAGACACAAACCTCTGTGAAAAGAACAGCGACAAAGCTGTGAAAGCAAACGCTGAGAAGCAGGAAAATGTCAAAATTCAGGCTGCAAGAAGCAGCCTCCCTTCTCCTCCTCGGTGCATGTAATTAAGAGTGGCACATCATCCAGGTGCAACAGTTGGCAGCTGTTAATGAAGGAGAACAGCACCCTGGGAAAAAGCCACCCTGGGGATCTGCAGAAAGTGCTTTTCAAAACAAGGCTTTGGGGTTTTTTAATTTTTTTTTTTTTTTTCGATAGAGATAAAAATTTGAAAATATGTAGAGAAACAGGTAAGGAGAGAACCACTAACCAAACACTCGAGAGTGACAGAACAAGCCGATATACAAGCATCACTGGAGGAAGAACATAAAATAACAGATCAAATTTCAAATTAAAATCCTGCAGCTTTACCCTCTGAGCCCCTGAACACGACGAAGCCATTCCATGTCTCACAGTTTTACCTGTGACCTCACAACCCAACACACCCAAAGGCCTGTGGCCACCAACTCCCCATTCCCTGAAGCCCCAAGGAAACTGAATTTACCCAAGGCAAAATTAACACTGTGACACAAAGAGGCATTTCCAGCTCTCTGCAGGGAGCCTGCTCTGCCCACCTACCCACCCCAGCACCTCCAGGGGGCCCAAACACACCTCTTCTTGCTACTTTTTCTTTTCCTTTTCAATGCAGATACACGTTCTGAATGTGAACTCTTCTGTGAAAAGGCCACTTCCAACATTAATTGCTTTGCCTTCATAAAAGAAACTGGTAAAATTGTATTTTTAGCCACTGCTTCCCACTGTTGCAGAAAGCCACTTGATTAACTGTAACTAAAAATGTACCTTGCTCCAGCTTAACAATGGTGCTAAAGAAAGTGATAAACAAAGCTCTCGGTGGATGAGAAATCAAATGATTCAATTCGCCTCAGTGGCTCTTTTTTCCAAGTGCCAAAGATTACAGCAAAAAGCAGCTGAATATAAGCTGGGATCAAGTTTGTTTACAAGAACCTTGGCTCAATATGTTGTCAATACACACACACACACATATATATATAGATATAAATATAACAGAGAGTTATTGGCCCCTTTCATTGGGGTCCACAGCAGGCAACACAACCTATTCACCCTCCTCACAGAACTCCAGCTTCACCCCACCACAGTGATGGCAACACACCCTCAGCTGCCTAAGGGTGCAGAACATCAGGATGATGTGAGATCTGCCTTTGCCTGATTCCCACCTTCCCTCCTGAGCCACCAGCAGAAGGCTTGGAGCAATCCAAGGGCACGTTGTGCACAGGCTCCCAAAGTCACCCAAATACAGCTCGCTCAGCAAGGCTCCAGAGCCACAATTTAAAGCTAAATTGGCTGGCTCTTTGCAGAGGAACTGCGTTTCCTCAGCATTAGCAATAAAGACTGGCTGAGCCGAGCTGACAAGCCAGGCTTTTACCCCAAAATGTCAGATTACAGGCTGTGATATGTTATTCCAAAGCCACAGCCAGAATAATCTGCTCAACATTCTCGTGTGCCCAGCAAAAGCACACTTAATTGCAGCAGCCCCTACCAAACAAGCCCAGCAAACAAGGACATGCCTGGCACTGAGATGTGCCTTCAAGTCCTGGGATAAAAACCCTCCTGGGGAAGGTTCAGACATCTCACCATAGCTCAGCCCCCTGTGCCTGGAGGAGCTCCCTGGTCCCACCCCACACGGATCACTCCAAGCACACGGTCCATCAGCTGCCCTGCTAGAGGGACCAGTGTTTGCCCCACACAGGGTACCATCCCATGCTCTCCCCAAGACCTTTTTAGCTTCCAGTAATTTCAGGGTGAGGTAATGGCAGATTTTTGGCACCCACCCCGCACTGCCTCCATTCTGTACAATGCATTGTGTCAGTGCAGTGGATCCAAGCCTAGCTGGGGACTCATTAATCCATGGATTTCATTCCCAAACACACCATTTTCTGAAACAACAATGCGCATTAACTCCTCCGGAGTTGCTAAAGGCTGCTGCAAATCAAAACCTGTTTGGGGCGCCCCCACTAAAGTCAGACATTTCAGTGACTGTAAGGGCTCAGCCTCTGCCAGAACAGCTACCAGACATCAGCAGTGAGACTCTACTTTATATTCTTAAACAATTTTATCGAATTTAGGCAATGCTTTTGGCTCAACAGCGGCTTTACAGAGCGAAAAAAAAAAAAATCAGATGTCAATTGCTTTTGGTGTTTTGTTTTTGGTTTTTTTTTTTTTGCTTTCAAAACATATGCAGGCACTAATCCTGGAATAGCAGGCTCATAAAGCATCAGCTTAGAAAAATGCAGCGATCCCACTGATCCAGCAAGCTGTCGGCGGGACACGGCTGTGCTTCCACATTCTGTGTGCTGCACTCCACTTGGGAGAGCAGCAACGCACACTCCTGCAGAGCAGTTTCCCCTTGGCAAGAGACTGGCAGAGAGGACACAGCCAGCTTCTGGCTCCCACTGTGGAATGGGGGCAGCATTTCACTCCTCGTGGAGTGAGATCTTCCAGCCTCAGGAGGAGCAATGTGTTGCTCTTTGGGATTTCTCCCCCCCAGTACAACACAATTTTAAGGCTGGAGAGATGATAGAACTGTCACCTGCAGGTACTGATGCCATGTCTCAGACAGCTCCCTTAACTCCAGCTTGACTTCAGTCACCTGATGTCTGGAGGAGGAGGTGTCTGTGCTGAACATCACTGTCACTGGGGCTCCGACCTGGCACTGTCATCCCCATCTCCCAGCACCTGGGCTGCTTCCCACTGAGATTTCTCAGAAGGCACAAACACAGCCTAATAAAGGATGTGGCCCTGGATGTACCAGGATGGAAGTACTTTGCCCTGGAGATAAAACATTTATGTAAAATGCCCTGTTCCCACGGAACCCCTCCCACGACCTGCTGCTGACAGACAGTCCCCAATCTCATGCTCCCTGGCACTTCTGCTCCCAATCCCATTCCCACCCTTCCAGCCTCCTCTCTGACAGAGCCTTGTGCTCTGGGAGGAAGGAGCAGATGTTTGCCTGCTCTCCCCCCTCTCCCAGGCAGAGCTCCCTTGCCTGTGGTGGGCTCCATGTGGGCAGAGCTGCCGGCAGCTGCGAGGCAGAGCCAGTCTGGGCACGTTTCAGCTGCCTTTGGCTGGGGGCCACACCAAATCCCGGCACAGGAACATGCCCACCCATAGCAGTGTCCATCAGGGGTGGGATTCTCACCTGGGGTCATCCGTGGGCTGGAAAGCATTCACCCCCCCCCAGAGAGAGAGGAACATCACTGAGACAGGACCTCACCTGAAGCAAACCATTAATAACCCTTATCTCCTACCCACTAACTCCAATTGCTTATCCATAAACATCTGGAACTAAATAGGTGGAATTTCTGGGAAGAGGGACCTTTGACTAACCAATTCCAAACTACCTGACTGATCTTTCACCCAGTGACAGCAAGAGCTGCCTTTGATGCCACGGCACCAGCTCAGCTCAGACAGAGCTCTGGGATCATCCTGCCTGTCCACGGACACGGAGGCTGAGCAGGAAGGAAGCGTGACTCGCCGGAGTTTCTGCTTGCCACTTTGTCACAGCCTGTGTTATTCCAGAGATGGAGAGGAAAAAAAAGACCAAAGCAAGCAGCTAGGCCGGGGAGCTGAGACAGAGGGGTGTGTGGTGGGTCTTTTTATTTTTTCCCCTCTTAACAGACTGAGATAAATGTAGCAATCCCAAAATGTGGAGGTGGGGAGGACGTGTGTGTGCATGTGCCTTTTATCAACTGGAGGATCATTGGATGTTTCTGTTACCAAGGAGAAGCACACGCTTGGTAACAGAGGAGAGCAACATTATTTTTTATTTTTTTTTTTTGGCATTCCTATATAATATTCACCAACCTTATCACTTTCCTCATGATGAGATTCAGAGCCCTATATTAATTTTCGCTCCGTGACAAATTCGCTGGAATGAAAAAAAGAGAGAGAAAATAACTACCCGAGAATACAAGAAGGCACCTACCAAGGTGCATTCTGAGCAGCAGCAGCAGCACCACACTGCCAGTGCTGCTGGAGCTGCAGGGAACTGCACCCTGCACAGCCCCGCTGGTCCAGGGAGCTTTGGGGAACAACCCGTGTCCTGCTCTGGGGAGCCGATACAGGAGAAGCACAAGTGCAATGGCTCACAGAATCACTGAGCGTGGAAAAGACCTCCCAGGTCACCGAGCCCATCCTGTGCCCGATGCCCACCTTGTCCCCCTGTCACTGAGTGCCACGGCCAGTCCTGCCTTGGGCACCTCCAGGGCTGGGCACTCCAAACCTCCCTGAGCAGCCACTTCCAGTGCCTGACCAACTCTTTGCACGAAGAAATTCCTCCTGATGTCCATCCTGGACCTCTCCTGGCACAGCTTAAGGTTATGCTCTCTCATCCTGTCTCTGGGAGCAGAGCCTGACTCCCACCTGACTAAAAACTCCTTCCAGGGAGTTGCAGGGAGTGAGAAGGTGCCCCCTGAGCCTCCTTCTCTCCAGGTTGAGCCCCTCCAGCTCCTTCAGCCACTCCTACAGGACTTACGAGTTGTGCTGCTAAACAAGAGCAGCACAACTCTTCATCGGGGGGCCCTGAGGGGCTTCTCCTCGCTCTGTTTACCGCCCAGCCAAGCCCCTCTTACTCTTTATAACACCATCACGTGTCCTGCCTGATGGGCAGAAGCCTCCATGGAAGGGTTCTGTGTAGCAAACCCAACGCAGAGACCCCGCAGAGACTTTTTTAACCAGCACCCCGGTAAAAACGCACCCGGGGCGCATCCCATCACCAAAGATATTGGCCGTGCATCGCTCCAGCAACCCGTGACGGCCCGACCGTGTCCCCCCCTGCAGGCACCGCAGCATCCCCCAAATCCCCGCTGCCCGGCAAGCACCCCTGGGTGCCCACACGTGATATGTCGCGACCACACGACACACAGCGACGGGTCCTCGGCAACACAAGCCTCACCACGAGAAACACGCTTCTCACCGAAAAAAAAAAAAGCAAAAAAACGGGGGGGGGGGGGGAGATGATTAAAAAAAATTAAAAATTAAAATGTATATAAAAATAAAGACAGACAGGTCAAGGCAAGTGAGGTATTATTCCAAGAGGAAGGAGAGACTGTAGACGCGGGGGAAGCGCCCCGCGGAGCCCGGGAAGTTGGGGGACGGCACAGAGGGGAGCCCCGGGGGGCTCCTCCATCCTCCGGGGGGCTCCTCCATCCTCCCCGGGGTGGGCTCACCCTCCGAGGATGCTCCTCCATTCTCCGGGGCTCACCCTCCGGGGAAGCTCCTCTATCGTCCCGGGGGCTCCTCCATCCTCCCGGAGGGGCTCAGCCCCCCCAAGGGGCTCCTCCATCCTTTGCGAGGGGCTCATCCTCCCGTGGGGGCTCCTCCATCCCCCCGGCCGGCCGAGGACCCAGCAGACCCCCTCTCCCCCCAGCCCGAGCGTCCCCCCTCGGGCGCGGTACCTTCTCCCCGGTGAGCACATGCAGCCCCTCGCGGACCTTGGCGAAGGAGCCCTCTCCCAGCTTCCTGCCGATGAGGTAGTTGCCGACCCTCTTGGTGTGCTGGAAGTCCCGGAGCCGCTCCCGGGGCGCCGCCGTGCCCAGCCAGGCTGCCAGCAGGGACCCCCCGTCCGCCGCCGCCCGCCGCCCCTCCGCGCCCGCCGACACGGCCGCCGGCTCGCCCAGCAGCACATCCCCCGCCGCCGCCGGCATGCCCGGCTCCCACCCCTGTCCTTGTCCCTGCTCCCACCCCTGCTCCTTGTCCCTGCTCCCTGCGCTGCCCCCGGCCCGCGGGGTGGGCACCGCAGCCGCTCCGGGCACAGAGAGGCGCGGGGGACGCGGCGCTGGGGCGAGCAGGGGTGCCCCGGGATGCTGCCCCTCCCTCCTTCCTCCCTTCGTCTCTCCTTCTCTCCTTCACTCCGTCCCTCCTCCTCCTCCTCCTCCTCCTGCCGCTGCTGCCCCGCTGCCCGCGCGAGGCTGGAGCGGGGAGGAGGGACCGGGAAAAGGGAGGGAGGGACCGGCTAAAGGAGGGAGGGAGAGACGGAGGGAGGGGAGGGGAAACGGGCTCATTCAGTTCGAATTTGCGGTAATTTAATCCGCTCGCACGCGGGCGGGAGCAGCTGCCATCCAGACCCGGCATCTGGGTGTTTGCGAACGCGGCTGGCCCCCCATCCCCTCCCCGGCATCCCAAACCGGGGCTGCGGAGCATCCCTCTCCCGGGAATTAACCCGGGGCTCCCCGCTCCCCCCGGGCGCGGCTGTGATTCCCTCTGCATGTGGCTCTGCTGTCCGGGAACATCTTTTGTGTTGCTTTTCCCCACCTCCTTTCCCTCTCCCGCCGGCGGCCTCGTCCTCCTCCTCCTGTTCTGGAGAGCCGGAGTCCCGGCTGAGCTCCCCCCATCCCGCAGCCAGCATCCCCCAAATGTTCCCCCTCGGGAGGGAGGAGGCGACCTGGGCTCCCAGGATGCGCCCATGGCACTGTCCTTTCCCGACCGATCTTCCCACCTCGTGGGGAGGGGGAAGGAACGAGTCCCTTGCCATTGTCACCTCGCAGCCCCTTCCCACCCAGCTGGAGGCTGCGCTGCCAAACGGGAGAGAAGAAGAGCAAGGATGGGGGATAATCCATGTTTTCGAGTTTTGCCCGTGTTGTTATGTTAGGGAATACTTTGAAATAACAAAAGGAGCCAGTACACCCTAACAGATGTGAGGTGTGTCACCAAAACCTCCCCTCGAGATGCCTCTGTACCTGACACCAGCTGGCCTAGAGCTGTGCTGCCACCCCATGCCATCCCATCCCACCCCATGCAAAGCTGCTGTTCCCACCAAAGGGCTGGCAAACACACCTCTCTCTGCTTTTTAAGATATTCTTTGACTCCTTAAAAACGTCAAACCAACTTTACATCGCATTGCTGTCCATTTCACTTTGTTTTGCCTCGACTCCCCTTCCACCACCGGGCTGGAAGGACCACACTGCCCCAGTCCCTGCCACTGGAACAGTCTCGCTGCATCTCTAATGGGGTTTTGGCTGGCACAGGTGTTGATGAGCCGTGTGCTCCTTCCACACCAGTTTTCCTTGACATCACTGCTTTGATTAAACTTCCACACCCCTCCTCTTTCCTTACAGAGGGATAAAAGCACCTGGTCAGCCGGGATGAGGAGGAGAGGGAGGGAAGGATGGGGTGCCAGCGCTGCATGGATGTGGTGGCTGATGGCTGTGTGGGGTGAAGACCCTCCCTGCAAGGCAGAGTATGGGGAAGCAGGCTTGTCCTACGGATTTCTGGAGGTCAGCTGGCCTCCTCCCACCACCTGACTTCGGGTTCCCTGAATCTCCAACTGGCCTCTCCAAAATGTATTCCCAGTGGCTAAATACAGCACAGTTCCAAGGCTGAGAGCCCTGGAACTGGCTCCACACCACCACGCTCAGTGAAATATATGTTTTCAGATGAACTTTCAAGCCAAACAGAAATACAACACTGTTCCAGTAGGCAGAAACCGGAGAAGGGAAGGCTTCAAAGCCCATAAATAATAGTTTGGATTGAAAATTTCCACCCATCTCATGCGCTGGGTTAATTTACAAGCATTACAGCACATAGCCACCTAAAACAAGAGTCTGCACGTCCTCTGACCAAACACTGTCCCAGGAGCAGTTTGGTCCCCTGTGGGGAGGTGTAGGGACACAGGACCAGGACCCACTACCTGAACTCATGGCAACTGGGGTGCACTTTGGGATGACACATCCCTGAGAGCTAACCTAGAGCTGCCCCCCTCCCGTCCCCCTGTGCAATGCCACGGCAGCCTGTTTGTGCTGTTGTGCTACGAACAGGGGCTGGGAGGGAATCCAGAATGTTTAAAAGTGCTGGGAAGTTTGGGACAAGTCCTCTCCTGAGCTGGCCATCAGAGAAATTGCAGCGTAAGTGCAGGGTGAGGCAGTGCAGGTAACCTTGTACCTCCCTGTGCCACACAGATCTCATCCTCAGACAAATTCCCACTGTCATCAGGCCCTCCTGAGGCAACTGGAACTGGTAAATCTGGTTCCAACTAATCCAAATGGTCCCGGAGAGAACTAGAGTGAGGTTTCCTAAATCGAAGCTCAAGTGCGAAGGTGACAGGAGCATTCCCTGTGTCTGCAGGGAAGGTGACCCAGTCCTTGCACAGCTCGGGACAGTGGCAAGATAAGATCATTCCGTGGTGGGCCTGGTCTGTGTCACAGATTCTTCAGTCAGCATGACATATATGAGGGGTTTAACAACATTGCTGTATGGGAACAAGATAAAAAGGGGAAAAAACCCCACCCTGTTCTGCAGAGAGTTACATTGGAAGACTAAAAAGTACATATTGCTTTCCAGTTGGGAAGAGGCTACATCCTGTCTTATTGAAATATGTGCCTGTGCTAAGAGGTTTGGAACTGGACCCTTCCCCTGCCCAGAGGAACATTCCTTCAGACAGACAGACAGAGAGGCAGGCAGAGCTCTGTGCCTTTGTCTGGGCTCACAGCTCCCACTCTGCTGGCAGAACATGGGTCTGGACACTGCGAGGATTAAACACATGTTAGTTTATGTTTTTCAGTCCAACACCTGAAAATCAGCCTCTTTTAAAACTAAAACTGGCAAGAAACGTCCGTTGCAGCAAACATTAGGAGAGTTCTGAAAGAACCCAATGAATATCTTTTTTTTTTAATTGACTCAACTTGAGGACTTAATGAGTTGACAGTATCCTTTTCCCCAGCCGAGCCCACTGCCTTCTCACGATTTCTATCCTGTCCAGCTGTGCCCATCAGGGTGCAGTCTGGATGGAAAGGGGATCAAAGGCTGCATTCATTTCTGTCCATGCTCTAATTTAAATTTAACTTCCAGTGTGCTTCGCTTTGAGCTGCAGTCTTTCTAGGTAATGACACTTGCTGATTAACTGCTGAAATTACTAATGAATTAAAGGCAGTAGTCAGGTTGCAAAAGCTGTAACAACACGGTAGTAAAGATAATTTAGAGCTCGATTTAAATCCACGAAAGCAAAGAAATTCAGAGTTACCGTGACAGTATTGTCCTTTGCCATCTCCAGCCCTTTAAAATATTGCAGTAAAATGTTTTATTGGCTTGCAGACTGGAGCCCATCAGCAAAACATTTCACCTTCTGGTGCAGCTGGTGGTGGCATTTAATATTTACCTGCCACATCAGCAGGTCCATGGTTAACTGCTGACTTCAGCCAGGTTATAGGAGAAACCCTGACTTAGTGCTGATAGGCTAAAAAAAGTAAAAGTCAGCCTGCTATTGCATATGCTTTCCTTGGTATTTCACCCTGTCTTAAAATAACTGGGGATTTCGCAGGTTTTGTTTTGGTTTCTTTGTTTGTTTTGAGGGTTTGTTTGTTTTGGGGTTCTTTTGTTTGGGGCTTTTTGTTTGGGGTTTCTTTGACACCTCTTTAGTTTAGTAATATTTGGGTTTCAGAGATTACAGGGGTGTTCCTTAAAGGAGATTTTTTGAAGCGAGAGCGTATTTGTATTAGCTTAAAAATCTAGATGGCACTATTCTTAACTTGCAAAAAAAGAAAAAGAAAAAAAAAAGGTATAAAAAGAAAAGGATGTTATGCCAACATGAAAATAATCATGGGACCAATTCCTACCTTCCTTCTTTATGAGCTTCACCGTTCAGTGGCACAGCTGACACGAGGGCAAAGGCAAGGACCTGGGGGTGATCCCTGCTCCTGGGGAGGCTGAGGCGGGTGTGGAGGAGGAGAGTGGCACAGCAACAGCGTGCAGAAGGATGTGATGGTGCTGCACAGGATGCCTTGCTTTAATCCTGAGCATGTCACAGGTGCCAGGCCCACAGGGACTTGGGAGACACTTTGCAGGATCAAGAACAGGCGGCTTGGGAGAGATCACCTTCTCATGAAGAACCCTCATGGCACAGTTACCAAAATCTAAGGGGTTTTATTTATTTCAGTACATTTATTTACTGTGAAATGCCTGCAAGGTAAAATCATTTGTGTTTAGCTTGCTTAATAGCCTTGGACACATACACGTGGTTTAAAAACCATGCTAGGCTGGCCACTGTTCATGTCCCAGACTCCCATGGGGTGAGTTATCCATGCGTCCCCCTGCCAGACCCCCAGGCAAATGTTGGAGAAAGCAGATGGGCCTTACGCTGTGCCCCGAAGGTCAGGGGACGTCGGCTCGGCGAGGCCACTGGGAGAAGTAAATTCCTGAGCTGGGGATGTTTCACGGAGAGCGCAGAGCTTACACTCTCCAGATGTTCCAGTTCAGGGTGTGTCAGCAAAAGCTCTCTGGCCAGACTCAGCTGTCAAGATAGTGCCTAGAGGAGGGGAAGAGGAAATTCCTCAGGCAGCCTCAGCCTGAGCTGTGCTGTTTCACTGGTCCATACTGGTGGTCCTGGACTCCCAGCATCAGAATCTATAGGGGAACCCACACCTGGAAACAAACACGGAATGCACTGGCTGTGCATTTCATAAGGAACCTCCCTGTCAGTAGTGCAGCCCATACACATATTCTTGGGTAATTCTTTTGTAAATTACCTGAAAGTTTCCTACAGGATGAATTGATCTTTCAGCCAGCCCTACTGTTTCGGTTTTCCTTCTCAAGGCCTGAGGATGCACCGTGCAAAGCCTTCCTCCCATAGCTCATTTGCTTCCCACCATGTTTTATTCCACAGCTGATTCTCCCCATTGTACAGTTCCCTTTCCACACAGCTACACCTTCCAATCCCTGCTCCTGGCTTGGGTGCTGAGAGCTCCTCCAGAGTTCCCTTGGGATACCTGGCCCAAACTAGCCTATCTCAATACTTGCTGCTTGCTCAAAGGGATGTTTGCTCCCACTTATTTTCTGTGTCTCTCCAGGTTATTCTTCCTTCCTTGCTTATTTTTTGGTCTCAGAAGTGTCATGAACAAGCTCAAGGCTCCTATCACATTGGTTCAAAGAACACAAAGCAGGAGGAGCTCTGGGACAACTGATGGTTTAGACCATCTGTCCATGACTCCAGCTTCCCCCTTCAAAAGAAAAGAAAATAAAAAAGGGAAAAAAAATGTTGGTGAAATACTAATTCCCACAAGATTTTGTTGCTCTGTCTCTTACTGGGGCCCTCAGTACAGAGATGGGTTTGTTGCCCCCAGCTCCCATTGTGGGCTCTGGTCCCAGTGGTGCCAGGGGAGGATTTGCTTCAAACACTCAGGGAGAGAGAGGTTCCAGTCAACATAACCCTGTAAATCCTTCAGTGGAAAACTGGAAGGCAGTTCCTGCTGGCTCCAAATACAGTTTTAAAATATTTTACTGGTAGACTTTCTAGAGAAATGGAAAAAAAAAAAAAAAAAGAGGAGAAAAAACCCCAGAGAAAAAACTAGTTCTGGGTTTGCATATTGACATGATTACAGAATCACTCAGAGACGTGTTTGGATATCAGGTTGATTATTACAAAACCCAGTAGGTTATTTATTTCTGCACCTGTTTCTTCAGCAAACACATACTTTCTCCCTTGAATCAGCACTGATCCACCTGGCTGATGAACACTAAGTACCATGAAATATTTGGCAGGGAAGAGGAATTACTCATGAAAACTCTGGCTTTGACAGCACTTTCAGACTCTGCTACTCCCTGTCTGCTCTGAAATGGCCAGAAGAGATAACATGACTCAGGCGCTGGGCGGGTATTTCAGCTTATCAAAACCAACATCTTAGTCCAGTTAAAACAGGGCCCGCACAAAGGAAAAACAAGAAGCCCTGAAGAAAATAAAGCTTCTAAACAACCAGGGTATTCCACAGTACTCCTGTAGTCCCAGCTGGAAAACTGCACCTCCCCAATCCAAGATGTAAATTGGTAAACTGAAGAAAATTCAGAGAAGAGCTACAGGAGTGAAGAAAGACCTAAATAATACACTTCACTGAGGAGGAACTCGGTCCTTTCAAGCCTAGCAAAGGGAGGGGGGGCGACTGCTCCCAGTCTGTGTGCCCCAGTATGAACACAGGCTCGCAGACAAGGCTGTAATAAGATCCAGGGGTTGGGAGCTGAATCCAGACAAATTCAAGCTATAAAACAAGACACATATTTTTAACAGTGAGGGTAATTAACCACCACAGTGACCCAGCGAGGCATTATGGCGAAGCCTCCTCCTTTGGAATTCTCTAAATCAGAATCAGATGTTTTTTCTCGAGGCCGCTGTATTCCAGGCAGGAAGAAGCCTGGAGCTGGGTGTCAAGCAGCAAGGCGGGCCAGAGCATCGCAGTGGCCCATCTGGCAGCAACAACCATCAGCCTGAATTATTCCTCTGACACGAACCAGATCCTGCCGGGGCAACCAAGGGAAAGTTTTGCCATTGGAATCGCCCGTTCACTGTCCCCAAGGTTTTTATTTTTATTTCACGTGGGTTTCTAAGCTTTGGTGGCATACCGAGGCACATCACACCAGTCTTTGCCCACACTCTTATTTTCTGTGCTGAGGATGGGCTCGTGGCACTTGGGGCCCGTTTCTGTCCACGTTCCCTTAGGACACGCTCCCCCAATCCCAACCCATGTGGCAGCTCAGCACGGGCAGTGCCAGGGGCGAGGGGGGAGCAGGGAGGAGGAGGCTGGTTGGAAATGGTCATATCGCCAACTACGGCCGGCACTCATTCCTGCATATCAATATCATATCTGGAGAGAGGGTCATGCAAATTGCAGGTGGTGGTCGCATAGCAACAGCAGCACGAGTGTAGAAACCCAAACCCTGCCAGGAGAGCCATGGCCAGCTCTCAGGAGGCAAGGGAGGACAAACACATCATGGGTCTGCAGGGGACAGGGGAGCCAGGAGACACGCTGCTTTGGGAACAGGAAATTAAAGCCCAGAATTCTGAAGAAGCCAACTGGCTTCTCTGCTTCCATGAGAAGTGAGAATGTGTGGGACTAAAGGCCAAGTGCACCCGCAGTGATGGGACAGGTCAGGCTGCACCCAGCACTTGTGGCCACTCACCAGTGGTGTCCCCAGGGCTCAGTACTGGGCACAATCCTGTTCAAGGTGTGAACATGAGCCCAGGTGTACCCAGGTGTGCAGGAGGTCAATGGCACCTGGGTTGGACCAGCACTGGTGTGGGCACAGCACCAGGGCAGGGACTGTCCCCCTGTGCTGGCACTGCTGAGGCACCTCCAGCCCTGGGGGCAGCTCTGGGACCCCCAGACAGGAGAGACACTGAGGGGCTGGAGCGTGTCCAGGGAAGGGAACGGGGCTGGGAAGGGGCTGGAGTGGCTGAGGGAGCTGGGGGGGCTCAGCCTGGAGGAAAGGAGGCTCAGGGAGGACCTTCTGGCTCTGCAACTTACACAGCCCCTCATACCCAGGTCCCAGCTACGTGCAACTCAGGCTCTTATTATAACACCCCTCTCTTTGCAGGACTTGAGTGTTTTAGAGTAGCACATGAAAGAACATCCCCAAGGCACAATTCGTTCTCTCTCTTTAAGTAAGAGAAGATTCACACATGCACAGCAATGTTTATTTTGGCAGGGTCTGCTTTACTAATTATTTATATTTGAAATAAGGATACAACATATATTGCCAAAACCAAACCAAACCAAACCCCAAAACCCAAACAAACAAACTAACAACAAAAAAAAGACCAACAACCCCGAACCAGTGAGTTTTGCAAATGAAGCATTTAAGAGCTGGGCTGACAGCTCCTGGTCAGAGAAGGCAGAGCATTCCTCATGCATTCAGGAGCAGCCCCACTGCCAAGCACCGAGAGCCATCCAAAGAGCTCCTGAGACCTGGTTTCCACCCAAGCCAAAGTTCAGGGAGAGCAGGCACTGTGGATACCCACAGCTGAGCCCCTGCTCTGGGCTGCAGCCCCCACAGCCCCTTTGGACACAGCCAGTCCTTCCTTAGCTCTCCTTGCTTTCATCTCCTGCCAGTGGTCAAGTGTTTGATGTTGGCACACAATTGACACCGGAGGTGCTTTCCAGCTGCTTTCCCTTCCCAGGCTGTGGTCACACTTCACAGGGCCCAGGAGCCCTCTGGATTGCTTAGGAACTTTGTGTTAGGAATTTTCCTTCCAGGACTTGAGGGGAGTCCACAAAAAGGATGGAGAGAGACTATTTACAAGGGCCTGGAGGGACAGGACTAGGGGGAATGGCTTCAAAGTGACAGAGAGTAGGTTTAGATTGGCTATTGGGAAGAAATCCTTCCCTGCGAGGGTGGGCAGGCCCTGGCACAGGTTGGGCAGAGAAGCTGTGGCTGCTCCATCCCTGGAAGTGTCCGAGGCCAGGTTGGAGAACCTGGGATTCTGAAAAGTGTCCCTGCCCATGGCAGGGGGTGCAACAAGATGGGCTTTAAGGTCTCCTCCAACCCAAACCATTCTGTGATTTGGTTTGGTCTCTTCAAAGATTGGGCTGGGGCTTGATACGGCTTAATTTGATCTTGAATCACAAAAATGATCATCAGATCCAGGGGATGAACCACCCTCTGCAAGAATCCTCCTGCATGGAGTGTAGAAAATAATCTGGTTAGTAGCCATGGTGCAATATGCATGTGTGTGGGTGTGTAAAGTTATATATATGTGTATAAATAATGATTTTTTTTATCAAGAAAATGAAGCAGGTTTTCATGTTGTTTTCACACTCGTTTTTCTGACTGAAACAGGACTTGGGGGCTGGGGAATTTCGGGTGCAAGCTGGTACTCTCCACTACAAGGCTTACTGCTTTCACTGAGAGCAAAGCAAAAGGTCTGAAAGCAGATCCTGAAAATAAATCTGTGATGGAAAGATGTCTGTGGGAAACGGCAGGTGAAAGGGACAGATGCCTCAACACCTCAGCTGGAACAGGGGAAAAAAAAAGTGCTAGAAACCGCCTTTAGATTATTCTCGTTGAACAAACAAATAAATGCCACCAGCACAGGGGTTCTTTGTTTGATGGTCGCCTCCTGAATCCAGGGGCACGTCAGATCCCTCTTACTGAATGAGGAAACAGAGTTCTTTTGTGGAGCAACCAGTTCCTGGACTTTGTTGTTCAATCTGTGCCCCTCATGTGCTAGGAGATCAAAGTGATCTTTTATCCTGTGAGTTCTCTCTCGCCCAAGATATTTACTGACATTACTCAAACTCAGACAAACCGCGTTTGCCTCGTTTACCCCTCTTGGTGCGGACATAAGGGCCATCTCCTGGCCACAGCAGGGACTGTAAGAGGAGCAGCAAACTAAAAATAAGGGGTTTAAAATCTCAGGAGTAAAGCCTGCCAGGAATTATTTGCTCCACGATACCTGGAAAGCTAAACAGAAGCCACAAGTAAGGATTTGTGCCACCAGTCCTTCTCAAGGGCACCAAAGAGAAGTTTTATCAATTTAGGCTTAAGAACTGTCTCCTGCACAGGATTTCCTTCTCCTCCCTCAAGGATAAAGAGGTTTTTTACCAGTGTGCTGCAAAACCAAAAATGCTCACAAGATAATTAGTCACATATTCCTTCTTGGCTTAAATCCTTAGTGGTTACATCCCATAGTAAAGCAAGTATTATTGCTAGGACCCAGAATTTTACTGCACCCTGTGACACCAACCTGCCCCAAACCCCACCTTCAGAAGGAATCACTGCAGCGTGGCTATGTGCTGTTAAAAACCAAACTAAAATCCCACTTTCTCAACAGCATGAGGAAGAAACACCAAGAAAAGCCAGTTTCTGAATGCTAGAAAGCAAAAATTCAAAACCACATCCAGAGTTCTTGGTGACTTTTAAATCTCACACATTACCGGGGAAATAAAAAAGGACTGAACATGGCTTTTGAATGCCTGACACAGACTAAATAAAATCAGGCACTTGAACAGAGGTTTGACAGAACTACAAAAACAGGTTATACCATACCCTGCAATCTGATTATATACACACAGACACCACCTCACAAACCTGGTGGGGAGGGAAGGAAAGGTGCTAAAATGTGCTAAATGGAGCCATAGGAAGCTGTTTACTGTTTCTGTGCAAGAGGTTTGGCTCAAACTCTTTTGGGGCCTAAAGTGAACTAAAGCTGAAAGCTGTTTTCACAAAGACAGCGTTTTCTGCTCCTGCTGACTGGGTAATCTGATTTTTAATTCTTCTAAACAAACAAGCAAACAGAAAAAAAGACATAATTCCTATCCAGTTGGACACAATTTGTTGCTTCTTCTCATCTCACTTATGGAGTAGAAAAACCCCTCTGAAGTTAAATTTTCTCAAATCCAAAATGAAATACTGTGTTTTAAAATACCTAACAAGAAAGGAGATAAAGAACCAGGACCATAAAGTTGCCAGGAAGAGACAGAGGTTGTGCAGGTGGGGAAGAGTTTCACATTTCTAGCATTTTCATTGCTGTTGGCTCACACCCCTGCCTAGAACATCACTGACACTCAGAACTTCTTTTCTTCAAATGAGTCACCACAAATGTCATTTGTGATTCCTAATTGAAAAAAAAAACCCAAAACAACTACTTTCCTCCTGCTGTGCAGGTTTCCTAAAGTGCTGAATAATTAATTTTAATGCGACGTGAACACATTCATTACAGTTGTTCTTATAAACCCCACCAAGGTTTATAAGACATCCCTCCACAGCAGGTTTAGAAATCGTCTCATTAACAGGAGAAGAAAAACCCCAAATAAGTATTTTTAAAATTTTTTTTAGTATTTTAAAGCTAAGTCTTCAGTAGTAACAGTATGGCAGAGCCTAAAACCCTAAATGTTTGCAACAGACAAAATCACCAATTTCCCCTGATCCAACTTCCCTGGGGAAGTAGTTCCAGAGTAACTCCCTTTCCAGAAAGTATTTTACAGGCTCCAGTCTTGCTGTTCATGGAGAACAGAAGAGAGAGCCCCACAGCAGAACCACTCTGGTTTACTTTGGCCACTTGTATCACTGGATTCCAGGAAATTCTATTTAAAAAAAATAGAAAAATTGCTCTCTAAGCTAATTACAGAGTGGCTGAATGAGTCATGGAGGCAGACACAGATCATTAAAGAATGAGAACATGACATTTTTATGGGTGATCATTGTCAATCACGTCCTTTGTCAACAGCGATACACGATGCTAATAATAATTGAGGAGACTGAGCAACATTCAGGGTTCTTCACATCTTCAAGGATCAAGACAATGTTACTGCAAGGAGAAAAAGCGACAGACACATCATTACGTGAAACTCCTTAAATGCTTGATCTAAATGAAATTCAGCCGAAGTCGCGTTTCATTGTGTGTAAAATGCCAAGGATTCTGCTGAACTCAAAGACATTTCAGATTTCAACCAGCCCAAGTAAGACGTTCAGGAGTATTTCATCAGCCTGTACAAAGATATTGCTACGTGAAATAAATAAAAAGATACAGAAGTGCTATGTGCAGTGACCACAATTTGTTCCCAACAGCAGCCCATTTAACACAGACTTATGGAACATGTTCTGCCTTTGCTGGCCCTGCTTCTCAGGTGGCAGAACCAGCCACTTTTTGGGAGGACAAGAACAGAAATAAAAGCTAAACATTAATTTTCTGCACTGAAACCAGCAAAAATCACACGAAGCAAAGACATTGACCCTTGGCAAGCGGAATTATTTATTTTATTGCCCCCCACCATTCCCCCATAGCTCGGTAGCTTTCTTAAACAGAACTATGATAGCTAAAGTGATTATTTTTAATTCTAACGCAAATGCCTGGCTCGTTCCTGGGAGCGGCACCGGGTGTGATGATCACTAATTAGGCGCAGTAATTGATTAATGGTCCTCACCGGTGCACAACACTTGGATAATTGGTTAAAGACCCTCACCGGTGCACAGGATTTGGATAATTAATGAATGATCTTCACCACTCACACTTCACTCGGGAACCGCCTTCGAGCTGCGCTGCTACTTAACCCTCTGCCATGGCCGGGGCACGGGAAACGCCGGTTTCGGAGAGTTTAGCGTGCTGCAGGGTATCGTAAAAAAAAATGTATTGGTTCTTGAGTGCTTAATGTGAGGCGGGGGAGCAGGGAATGAGGAAAACATTGGTTTTTTGAGAGTGTAACGCGGAGCAGCGTGTCAGACCCAGGCCTCACTGACGGAACGGAGCCGAGCCCTGCCGAACGGGACCGAAAACACCCGAACATGGCCGAGCTCAGCCGAGCATAACCGAAGGGGGCCGAGCTCAGCCGAATGTACCGAACAGAGCCGAGCCCCACCGAACAGGGACGAAAAGACCCGAACATGGCCGAGCTCAGCCGAGCACAACCGAAGGCGGCCGAGAGCATCCGAACATGGCCGAGTTTAGCCGAGCTTAACGGAATGGACTGGGCCGATCGGAGCCGAGCTCGGCCGAATGGAATCGAACGGAGCCGAGCCCAACCGAACACGGCCGAAAATACCCGCACGGGGCCGAGCTGAACCGACGGGA
>JAWWEW010000001.1:873545-887160 GCA_035583185.1 Anabacerthia variegaticeps | reverse complement strand
GTCTCGCGGGGCCCCGCGCGCTCCTCCCGGCGTGCCCCGGGCGCTGTGTCCCCCCGCCCCCCCCCTTTTCCCCCCCCCCGCCCGTCGCGCGGTCGGGCCGGGCCGCGCGCGCTGCCCGCGAGCCCCGCCATGGCCGCCGCCATCATGGCCGCGCCCTGAGGGCACCGCCAGCGCCGCCCGCCCGCCCGCCGCGCACCCCGCCCGCACACAGCGCCGACATGGAGGCCGTCAACGCCTTCAACCAGGAGGTAGGAGACCGGGCGGGAGGGAGGGCGGCCGAGCGCCGCGGGGGGACGGGTACACACACAGGCATACAGACACAGTCACGGCGGCCGCCATCGCGCCCGCGGCCCCCGCGCTTCCGGCAGGGCCCGGCCTGAGGGGAGCGCGGCTGTGGGGCAAAATGGAGGCTAGCGGCCCCGGGCCTGCAGGGGCCCTGCTGGGCCGGGCCGAGCTGGGCTTGGGGGGCGGCGGTGGAGGGGCCTCTGCGCCCCCTTATGCCTCTTCATCCCTGCTCCTCTTCCTTCTCCCTGCTCCCCCTCATTCCTGCTCCCCCCCCTCTGCTCCCTCTCACTTCTGCTCCCCCCGCCTTTATCCCTGCTCCCCCTCATTCCCTCTCATCTTTGCTCCCCCTCCGTCCCTCTTTCCTCTGCTCCCCTTCATCCCTGCTCCCCCTCCTTCCCTCTCAGTTCTCCTCCCCTTCATTCCCCTTCCTTCCCTCTCTCCTCTGCTCCCCTTCACCCCTGCTCCCCCTCCTTCGTTCTCAGTTCTCCTGCCCTTCCTTGCCTCCTCAGCTCTTTTCCCCTTTATTCCTTCTCCTCTCTGCTCCCCTTCATCCTTGCTCCCCCTCCTTCTCTCTCAGCTCTCCTCCCCTTCATTCCCCCTCACCCCTGCTCCCCCTTCTTTCCACCATTCCCCCTCGTTCCCCCTCACCTCTACTTTCCCCCATTCCCCCCACCTCTGCCCTGCTCTGCCCCCTCGCTGTGCCCTGCTGGCCCCTGTTCCACGATGGCTCTTCTCTTTTGGGAGCCGTTCCCTGCCCGGGGTGTTGTTGGGCAGCGTGGGGGGAAGAAGCCTCTCTCGAGGTTTGTGTTTCCTCGCCGTGCCCCGGCCGTGTGAGCCGGGCTGGCCAGCGAGGAGGCATCCCTGGGAGGCTGCGGTGGGACAGAGCAGGCTGCAAATCATTTACCCTCCTGCCGAGCCACGCAGAAGGTCCCTCCCTGTCTTCTGATTTTTTTCCCTGTTTTTTTTTTGTTGGTTCCTTGTTCAGCCCATGGGAGCTGGAAGCAAAGAGGAGCGTGGCTGTTTTTTGCGTAATAAACAGCGATTTAACGTAGCCTCTCCTTTGTAAAGTTTTCTGGCACGTGACTTAAGAACGATGGTTAGTTGTTAGTTATGCATCCACCTCGGCTGGGCACTGAGGCCGTGCAGGTCCTCCCTGCACGGAAAATCTGCTAAAGCTCAGCCAGAGCCTGTTCCAGGTTGGGTGGCTGTGCATTTCTGCAGAACAGAAACAGGAGAAATGGCAGCTGCTCTCCTGTGATGGAGTCAGGGTGATAAAAGTTCGCTGCAGTTTCTTGGGATCCCGTGACTAATCCTGGCGTGTTTTGTTCTGCACCTCTTCCTGTGGGAAAGGTGGGATGCTTTGGTTTGATGTAGGCAGAAGCACTGAGTGGAATCCTGCTGTCTGAAAGAGAGCAAAGCACTGGATTTCATTCGGACATCAGTTAGGGGGGAGAAACGTGTGCTTCCTGAAAGCCCAGTTCTGTAGTCGCTTGTGTGTGTGACGGGTGCCTGGGACTGCTGGAGTGTGAAGCAGCCTTGGGAATGAGCTCAGGGTCTGTGTGGTTCTGCCCTGGCCTCTCCCAGGAGGTGTGTTTGTGGTGTTGGCTGAGGACGTGAAGTCCAGTTCTCAGACCGAGCTCTTTGCTTGTCCCCACGTGTTGCCTGGAGCTGTGCACACAGGGCAACACAAACTGAAATGCTCTGTGAGGGGGTGAGATTTACAGGCAGATGCTGTTCCGTTTCTGGACTTTCTGAGTGGAAGAGCAGTTTTACCTGAGTGTTGTTCCCAGAGTGGTGGGAATAGTGCAGGCTGGGGAATGTGTGAGTGCTCGTTTTGTCTGTACAACTTGGTGTCACGAGGCCTTCAGAGGTGCCAGTCCCCAGGTCACTGAAGGGTTTACTGTTTTATTGGGAGTGCAACAACTTCAGCAATGAAGGTGGGAGCAGATGCAGAATACCCTATAGGCCAAGAATTCCTGGTCTTGCTGGCTGTACAATGCCAGTGTAACCAGGGAATTGTGGTTTTATCATGGAACTCCCAACTGCAGCAGCCCCGAGATTGGAGCTGCACTTTCCATGTGGGAAGAGGTGGTTATCTTCTGGCTTTGCTTCCATGTCAGCTCTTTGCCAGTCTGCAAGAGGGAGGAGATGCCACTTACTGTGTCAGGTGATCCCATAATTTGGGACTTTTTGGGGTCATTTTGGTGTTTGCAGCAATCTCTTAAATGGTGGGAGGTCCAAGTTCAAAGCCTGGCTGTAAATTAGGCATCCTCGAGGCGGTTGGGTTGGTGTCTCCTCTTGGATAAAAGGGCTTGGGGAGGGAGAGGAGTTAGTTTGGCTCTGGCAGTGGGTGGTAACTCGCTTGGGTTGCGTAATTTGATCCTGTTTGATTGTGGTGCTGTTCCCTAACTCCTGTTCTTTGAACCTGTATTTTGAATGCAAGTTTGCCAATAAATGTCCTTTTCAAAATTCTCATGTTTCTGCAGGAGCAAGCAGAGGTTTTGTATTTGCTGCTCTATCTTTATCCAGCTGTAGTTTGAGCAGATGCCACCGGCTGAGTAGGTGGGATTTGACAGGGCTGTAGTGTGGTGTGTTTCCTCTGAGGAATTTAGTTCCAACTGGATCCTGGACTGTTAGGTGTATATATTATGTTACATTAGTGGCACAGCATAAATAAGTCACAAAAGGTAACTGGATAATGGACAAAACTCTGTTATGCTTTTAGGAAAACAAGCAAACACTTAGGGAAAATGTTTAGGAAAATAAGCAAGTGTTTTTTCTAACAAATCCAAACAAAACCTCCAAACAAACTAAAAATCACACCCGCAAAACCTAAGCAAACAAAACCACCCTACTTAACCCACACATTTGCCATGGTTTGTAAATCCTTGGCATGTTTTAATTTTGGGAGAGTTGTTTCCTCTCCTTTAATATGAAAAACTTGAGGAATAGTTTACTGGTTATAAAAGTTAGAGATTATTATTTTTTTCACAGTCTTACTGCTGGAAGTAGAATAAAGTCAACTTTCCTGTTTTGTAATCTTTTATTTGTGTTGAGTAATGCATATTATTCCCTTAATCATGTGTCTCAGGTTGACAGTAGTTAATCTGTACCACTGAAACATTTGATATCCCACCTAAGCGTGCCTGGAGACAAACAGGTGGCAGATCTTGTGGTCTCTTTGTCTAAAGCTGGAGCTGCAGGTTCCTTCTTTGCTGTTTGCCCTTATCCAGGGCTGTGGGCAGTTGCAGTTTTGATCCAGCTTGGCAGTTTTATGCCAGTGGCACAGCTTTATTTTGTCTCTTCTATTACAGTGTTCCCCTCCCTCCCTCCCCAGGTGCTATAAATAGAGGTTGGCAGGATATCCTTCCCAGTGGTTCTCCAGCAGTTACTGGAGCTCGGGATCCCCGGTGAGAGTCCGGATGTGCATGGAAAAGCAGCAAGGACACGACTGCCAGCATCTGGCTGGAGTCTCTTGTCTCTGCACTGAGCTTGTTTCCAGGAACACTGGACATTCTGGGAGGGATTCCTTGTAGGAGAAGTGAGTGTTGGACATGAGAGCCCTGCCCTGATCCTAAGAGCTGCATGTCCAAAACCATCTCTGCAGAAGACAAAACTCTATTCTGTGTACTTGCATTATGTCATTTTCATATGAGGATCTTTTGTGAAGATGTTTCTCCCCAGTGGTGCAGGATTTGTGAATGGCCTTTCTAGGCTACAGAAGTAGCTTAGTTGATGAAGTGCTATTTAGCTTCATTGCCTGGGGGTCATATCTGGTCAAATTTAAGTCTCACTTTATTTTCCCAAGAATGCAGCCTGACGGCTCTGGATGGATGTTAGGATGATCTCTTACCTTCAGCAGCACCTGATCCTTGCTGTGCTTCACAGCTGGTGGTCAAGCATTTAAAACTTGCATTGATCCTCTGAGACAGGGAATCTGTTGCTAAGTGCTTTCTCCTTTTGTTAGTACCCCAGGGAAGAATGGGGACCTGAGGAGGAAAGGAAGCAGTGAGTTTTATAGGGGAAGGAAAATGTATAGGGCTAACAGAATTCCTTTGGATTTTTTTAAAACATCTGCCCTCTTAAACTTCTGACTGTGCATTAACAGTAATGGTAACAAAATAATGTGGTATCTGTGCTTGTTGGTCGTGTCTTCCATCATCCTTTTGCTTCTGTAGGCACATGAACAAATAACTACAATTATGTCTTTAAGTGCCTGGTGGTTTGCTGTGTCAGGTGGTTTCTAAATGCATAAATAAAAGACATTCCATAAAGCAGTGAATGAATGTGCAGTGTATGGAGCGTGCTTTGGGAAGTGTTTTTGGGCACCTAAGGCTTGATGGAATCCTTGAGGGTGTGTTAGGCTGCGCTGGAAACTGGAGAAGGGAAAGTTGAATGAGGTGTCCTGACAGTGACCTGAGTGCTTGATATCCACTAATCACTAAACACCGTGTTTGTTTTAGTAGGTGATTCTCTCTGTGCTGCTGCTGTGCTGTGGGGTTGATTTAACAAGCGTATAAAACAGACCTGTTGGTCTTTATTTGTAAATAAGAGACCTTTTTATGGCAAAGACACTTCAGCAAGAGAGCAAAGCCAGGGAAGTCAGTTGAAGTTCTAATAGGTATTTTTATGTTCCTACTGTGTTATCTTATGGTTAAAACAGGTAAATAAGCTTAAGGTCATACATCAAGCTTGGTAAATTTTAAAATGGTGGTTCTCAGCTTTCTATGTAAAATAGACCACCAAAGGGCATTAACTGCAGAGAGACAGAAGTTAATAATTTGCTGCTCAAAAGAGTGAGAACTAAAGGCCATCATCCTGTTCCTTGTCCTGTTTCCCAGCCCTTGTGGCACCTCACGGGGCTCCTGAGCTGGAGCAGGGGCACAGTTTGAGTTGGAAGATATCTTGGTTCGTTCCTGCCACGTGTCTTTTGTGGTGCTTCTGTACTTTACACTGGGTTTTAATTTGGGAGGGGTCAGTATATATGGTTAGTCTCCCTTTTGCTGTCCTGCCATGGTTTAATGAGTGGCTCACCCTTGTTGCTTAATAGCGTTTATTAGCCTGAAAATGAGCATGTGAATCTTCTGCCTTTTGTGTTCTTGGCTTTACAGTGTCCTTCCGTGCTGCTCTGCAAAGTACCCAGAAATACCCTTAAATCAATATTCTGCATTGTGGCTGGAGTTTAGTGGGCTCTTTAGTACCTCCACTTCTTTTGTATCAACTTCCTCCAGTCATGCAGTTATGGTCAGTGAAAGCAGAAAGTCATTTCTAGCAGGTCAGAACATTCCAGGGACAGGCTCCTGTTGGGAGGCAGGACATTGGAAACACTCTCAAGCTGCAAATTTCATTGCCTTTATTACGTCCACCTCAATGATTTTTTTAAATAGAGTGTAAGTTTTTGTGTCCAGGTTGTTCCTTGGGCTGATCATGGTGCCCTTTGAGGAACTGGGTGTATTCTTGTGAGAACAGACCTCTGAAAATAGGAGTGGGGTGGTGGTTTTTTAATATATTGGTTTGGGCAATGTATGTGAAAGAAGATCCAAGTCTAATTGCACCTATGCAAATAGAAGTACATGGGTGTCTTACTGAGCAGCTCCCCCTTCTAACAGTGGAAAGCCATGAAGAACTCATAAGGGTGTTAAATTTTAGATTTACCCATCTTTAAAACATGGTGTTGACACATGTAACCGATACTGAGAGTTAAATAAAAATCAGCTTTAAAATAGTCATTTGGTATTCTAAGATCTTAGGTAATTTGAAAACAGCAGCAAAGTTCTGATGTAAAATTCCAAGAGAGAGTGATGGGGAGGGAGAAGAGAGGGCAGAATACATATATATACACACATTCATATGTGAGTGTGTGTATAATATATATGTATGTATGTGTGCTTTAGTCCTCCCTGGCAGTTTTTCTCCTTGGATTTTCACTTTTTTTCCTGTGTTTCCCCCAGTTGCAATGTCATGCTTGGGATCCTTTTAAGACACTTCTTTTTATTATTTTGCTGCCCCTTGTTTCCTGTCACCTTGGGCCCTGCTCTGAGCCCTCCCAGTTTCCTGGGGGTCTCTGCTTGTGTTCCTGAAATACAAAGTGCTGCTTTCACACCAGCTCCTTTGTTCTTATTATATGGGGCTGGATCCTTTTGCTGGAGGACCAGTTACTTCTCCATGTGTCAAGGGGAGGATATGGAATGCCTGTCTTAATGTTGGCTCCTTTTTTCCTCCTCCGTCCCCGTTTTTGAGCCTTCTGGCAGTTTGTTGTGGGTGTTGGGGTTTGGATTTTTTTTCCCCCTTTCATTACCTCTTAAAACAGATTTTTCTGAGTTTTAATAAGATCACTGACTTTGTTCATTGAGAGTCTTTGTGCTTATTCTAAAGCAATTAAGTCAAAATTGAAAACAAGATTTTAAAAAAAAACAAGTCAGTGCACAGACCCCTCTCTCGTTCTGTTTTTTATCTAACAGTTTTGATTTGTCCGTGTTGTGATTTCTCATCAAGCTGAAATATGCCTTACAGTTAAAATGGCTTTAAAAATCCAACATTCTGGCACTAGAACTTGCATTTCATGGAAATGAATAATGAAGAGTCATGGTCTTGTGTTGGTGTTGGAAAAGACATCTGGCTACCACTGTTTTGAAGGACAGTTTTTCTTCTCTCATATCTCCTGAAATAGAAATTGAATGAAGAAAGTAAATACCTTGTTGCCTACTCTCTGTATTTTATAGGTGTAAGGCCTCCCTCTTGTACTGCTGAAAGCCTTGCTAGCAATTCACTTTCCTTTAAGTATTTGGGCAAGTTTTTTCATCTTCATTGATTCTTTTCCTTGACTGAGACAGTGAGTCAGTCTGTGTAAATTGGTCACTTCACCAGTATCTTGGAACTTAAATTAATTAAAAATAAGAGAAATTTTTAAATGACATCTTACTTTCCATTGCACTGACAAATGAAGACACTTCTATTCTCTTATGTTGCTTTATGGAGTATAATTGATGACATTTTTGATTAGTGTTCAAGGACTCAATTTTTTCTTTATTGTAAAGAGCAAAATGAAATTATGTAACACAAAAGCATTTTTTTCCCTATGATTTGTGAGGAATATTTCAAGGTAGAATTTCAAGACTGTGCATGTGGAGAACTGTTGCAGATTTCAGTGTTGTTTTGCACTCTACAAATCAGGACAATATAGTGACTCTGCCTTTAATAAATCACAGTTTAAATAGGAAGCTCAGTTCATGGGAAGATTAGAAATAATATTTAATGCAGCAGAGCACCTCACCATGAGCTGTGATGGAGGGGGTGGATTAAAAAGTAGTGCTGGGATATCCTGGGCTCTCTTTCTGCTTGGGAGATGGGAAAGACCACTGCAGAAGAGCAAGTGGTCCTGACAAGCCAATGTGGATTATCCTTCCAGGCCTACGGAAGAACAGGAATGTGTCCAGCACGCTGTAAAACCATAGTGCAGTGCACAGGGTAGCTTTGCAACTGGTTATTTGCAGTATGAATTTCCAAGAGAGCTTGTGGAGTAGATAGAATGCACTGCAGGTCCAGAGGGGGGTCTGGAGAGTGGTGCAATGTGCCCTGGAGTCTGGGGTGTCTTTGTGTGTGTGAGTGCCAGGCTGTTAGTGACAACAAACCTCCCCCAATGCCTCAGTTCCCTAAACATTCCCCAGCAGCCAAGCACAGTGGGTAGGCCTGTCACAGTGTTGAGGTGGTGCTGCCATGCTGGGGAATGTGCCTCCTTCAGCTCTGTGTGTCCAGCTCTTCAGGGGTGATTGCCCAGCTCTGTGTCCCAGCATTAGTTTCCCTCAGTCTCTGAAATGGGAACCTAATGCTTATTTTCAGTTAAGGACTATATATATATGACACCTATTGAAACTAGTAACTACTGAAAACCTTGTCCTGGAGGAATGAACTTTTCCAGTGGGTGACATATGGAGAATAAGGCCCAGCTTTCTGCATGTGCTGCTATTTGTTTGGGAACACAGACACAAGCTGCTGTTACTGCTGCGTTCTAGGGGGTTTGTAAAACAACAAGTTCTCAGGGCCAGCCAGCAGTGTGGCCATACAGAGTGTGGGATGTCAGTGATCTGTCACCCACTTGAAATTTTGTCTCTTTGGTTAATTGCTTAAGCTTCAGAATACATTTTTAATGTTTGTTTTCTCTATTTAGCTCTTTTCACTGATGGAGATGAAACCTCCTATTTCCCGAGCAAAGATGATTCTCATCACAAAAGCTGCCATTAAAGCTATTAAGGTAAAGTACAACAGAACAAACATGAAACTCTACCAGCACCAATGTTTTATTATTTCACTTTGAAGTAAGTACTCAGGATTTCCCAGTCTCAGCTTCAGGGATGGTTTACCCTGGTGGGCGTTAAGACTGTTGTGTAGAAACAAGTGGGTGGTGAACATAATCTCTTGGTTTTTGGACTAGGAGCAAAATGCCAGCTTGATCTTACTTATTTATTTTTTTTAAATTTTTTGGGGTCATTACTTTTTAATGCTACACCCACTGGAGTGTTGTTATTTTTTGGGAAATAAAATTTTAACTGTTGCAGGGTGCAGCTGTACCTTATTAGTTGAAACACAGGTCTTGCATAGAAAGTAACTCCAGAAAGCTTTCACTAATACTTTACAAGCTGCATGGCTTGTGCTCTCACTGACACACTTGTGGCAGAAAGGAAGCCTTGGGTCTGGGTCTCCCCCATGTGCTTTAATTAATTAATTAACCTTGATCACATCCTGCCTTTTGGAATGTGGCTGCAATATTCTGTGGTCTTTCCGAAGTGGTAGTAAGCACAAAGAGTAAAAAGGCTTCCAAAATGATGTGTCTACTGTGGAGTAGTTGAGAAGTTAATGTATGTATTTATTTTCCAGCTCTACAAGCATGTTGTCCAGATTGTGGAGAAGTTTATCAAAAAGGTAAAAAAAAAAAAAAGGCTATTGATAAAGTTATTGTCTGCATCCATTGCTAGATATTGCTAATAAATAACCAAAAAGGCTTCTGTTACTCTGGGATTGAGGAAGGAAATCCTGGTTTGTTAGGATTTCATACATTTTGGTATCACTCAGTTTTCCATCATACATTAAGAAGGGGTGTTGAAAAAGTCAATTGTGAATTTTTTACCCACCCATCAGCTGGAGAGAAACCTGGAGGTGCTGAACTTAAAATTGCCCCCAACAAAGTTAATCCCCATTTCCAGCAGTGGCAATTTTCCTGCTTGCCTGGGCATGTAGAACAAGAGGCTGGAATGCAGTGCTGTCCTTGTCCCCAGGGGCAGATGTCCTGGGGAGCTCTGGGGGGGTGCAGTGCTGTCCTTGTCCCCAGGGGCAGATGTCCTGGGGGGTTCTGGGGGGGTGCAGTGCTGTCCTTGTCCCCAGGGGCAGATTTTGGTGGGTGATGGAGGGTTCTTGCTGTGTTCCAGTGCAAGCCGGAGTACAAAGTCCCTGGGCTGTACGTTATCGACTCCATCGTCCGTCAGTCCCGGCACCAGTTTGGAACAGACAAGGATGTTTTTGGGCCAAGATTCTCGAAAAATATTACTGCCACATTCCAGTATTTGTATCTGTGTCCATCTGAAGACAAGGTATGTTGTCACTTCTCAAGCATTGCTGTGCACCGATCATGGTGTTTGTGTTCCTGGGACAGTGACTCTGGTGATTCTCTCTGAACCTGGGAGTGACTGTTACTGTAGGAAAGGGTAAGAGGCTGAGAAAGATGACCAGAGGTGATAGTTAAATGCAAGTTTGAGTTAAAAGATGTGTTTTGCCTATGCAGACATTTCAGCAGTGTGTGTTACTGTTCTGAAAGCTTTTCTTTCTGAGGCTCCTTCAGGAAAACTTCCTCTTCTCTCTTCAGGAGAGCAGGAGGAGCTCTGGTTTTGTAGGCAGAGGTGGTTCTGCTTACAAATGTTTTCTAAGAAAATCATCACATTGATTTCATTAGTCTTTCCCAGTCCTGTACCTGAGCGTTTTGTTGCTGGTCTCCATGGCCAGCACTGGTATAAGGCTTTGTTTTTCTCAATTCTGCTGTTCTTGTTCATAGAACAGAGGCTCTCAAAGTGTCTTGAATTCCTGATGGTCCAGGTTGTTACCAACTGAAAATGGCTTTTGTGCCCTCTGTCAGGAAAATCCAAGATAAGTGTGTTTTAGAAGTTTCCAGTTGGTTTCCAGAAAAACACCTACTTGCTTTTTCTCTGTAAAATACTCCTTTTCTACCCGATTTCTTCCCTAACTTTCTAAATAAGCTTTTGAAAGGCTTTGGTGCTCTGTAGTTTTCTACATTTAGTCCTTCAGGCTTTGAATCTGATATTCTGGAGCTCCTGAGTTAATACCTGGGTGAAAAAGAGCAGTCCCTTCTCCTTTCTGTTCCTGTGCTTACCATTTTGTTTACATGTATGAATTAGTCTGTCCATCTCCTTCATGGAACTCCTTGGCATAAGGAATGATATAATTAATAATATGCTTGCTTTATTAAATTTCCAGTTCCTAAATAAAAAACACCTGATCTGCAGATATTCAACAACTGTCTGATACCTAAAGAGAATGATGCTACCTTTTCTTTTTTAAATAGCCTTTTTCTAAGATAAATGTCACTGAAAACAGGAGTATTAAATTTACTCATTCTTTGGCCTTTGTCCTATTTTCAGGTCTCCTGGAGTGAGCATTTTTTTTGCTTTATTCTGCTGTTTTCAAGTTAACTGCTTTTCACACCAAAATCTTATTTAAAAATAGATGTCATGTTTCTCTCTAATTGATGTTATTTTGTCAAACATTTTGTAGAATTCTTTAATGACTTAGCTAATGAAGGTAGAGGTGGATTTGCATGGGTGTAGATAACTGAGTCACAGCGAGACATTTGATTGTTGAAACAAGAAGGGACAGATTCAATTCATTTGAAGTAAAAAGTCCTTAAAGCTTATATGTGTGCAGGTGAGATGACTAAGTCTACACAAGGAGAGTAATACAACATATATTCTGACTTTTACCTGCCTGCATATGCCAACTGAAGCAACACAACTAGTGAGACAGTATTGTTTTAGTGCTGGGCTAAAGAAGGAAAGGCTAATTTCCAGCTTGTTCCTGAAAGCTGCGTTGTTCTTCATGTCAAAAAAAAAGAAATGAGCTTAAAATAACAGCTGACAATCAGAGATTCTAAATTAATCCTTCTGCAGTGATCAGTGAGGATGTTTCCCACTTGCTTTCCTGATCTTTTGAATAAGGATGGAGATGGTTTCTTGTGTCAACACAGAATTGGTTGGGTTAGGGATAAAATCAAGGAAGCAATCCTCAATCTGGCTTTAAAGTGTTGTTCTAGTGTTTTCTGGTGTAATTGCCCCTCTCTTCATTAGGGCTTTCCAGCTCATCTTTTTCTCTTTGTGGTTGCATTGGTTGGTTGTTTCATCCCTTGGTGACCATCTGTGAAGAAATGGGGCTCAAGTGATGTCCTCAGTGGTACATCAAACCTGGATTTCTGACTGGCCACAACAGTTTTAGGAAAATGTCACAAATTGCTCTAAATTAAAGCACACAATAAAATAAGTGGGCAGTTTTTTTCTTTGCTATGTAGAAGGTGATGCTGCCCTGTGTCATGACGTGGGGTTTGTTAAATTGGTGTGCCTGGTTATGTTCTGTGCTGTTCAAACCTTTCTTCTCCACATACAGAAGATAACTGGCACTTTGTGAGTTAGGAGAGCTGGATTCAGTGTTGGTGCTTGCTTTTGTTTCAACAGAGTAAAATAGTCCGTGTCCTGAACCTTTGGCAGAAAAATGGAGTATTTAAAATAGAAATAATCCAGCCTCTCTTGGATATGGCAGCAGGAACTAGTGCCACTGCACCAATGGCAGAGAATGCTACCAACAATGAAGGTAGGAATGACATTTTAACTTGTGATTTCAAAGGGCAAATGGCAAGAGCTTGTTTGCTTCCACAGTAAAGCACCTGCTCTTAATTCCAGCAGTAACATGTTCATAAACTCATCTTTGTTGTTGCAATTATGTGGAGCAGCTGAACTCATTTTGAATATATGCTGATACTGTACTTGAGAAATTATCAGCATGTGAACATTTAATTGGAGAATATATGAAATGTATATAATGAATATGTATGTATACATACGTATGTGCACACTTACAGATGACTTCTATGTCACCTCTTAAACAAATACTTATCCTTTCTTTTGCTTTGAAATATTTTCCTGTTGCTTCTCAGTTTTATAATTCTGATGTAATTTTTTAACATTAGAATCCAGGTAAGTAAAGTGGGATCTTACATCTTAAGAGCTTGCTCTTTCCCTGGATCAACGTAGTACCTGGAAGCAGCAGCCCTGGAACACTTCCACTGATGTTCCCCATCCGGAGTCTCAAACAGTGCATTTCTGTCTGGGCTTTTGCTCGGGCTGGAAACCAGTGACCCACAGCAGAGCAGTGAGGGCCTGCCCACAGTGCTTGCACTGACCTATTTTGTGCCACAGAAAAGGCTGGCAGAGAGGTTACAGAGTGGTGGATGAGAATACACATTCCACAGTTCCCTCTTTCTCCGGAGGACCTGTTTTTTGGCTTTGCACTCTGTGTGTTTCACACAGAGCTCTGTAACCTCCTTATTCCTTGGAGTAGGACTGGGAAAAACACAATTGGAGTGGGAGAGGGGTGGTGACAAACAGGAAAGTAGTGATGCAGAACGGCACAAGTGAGATCCTCTCCAGCTGTGTTGAGGGGTGTGTGTCCCAGGAAGTGTTGTACAGACATGGCAGGGGAAGGGGAGGGGATGCTTTGGCACCCGAGCCTGGGTGCAGTGGTGGCTGTCCAGTTTCATCCTGCTGGGAGAGGTGAGGGGCACTGCCCTTCCACCTGTGTCCCCTCACTGGTGGCAAACAGGCTGGTTGCCTCCTGCAGAGATTTTCAGTGAGATTATTCGAATCCACCAGAGGGGATAATTTGACCCTGAAATAAATATGCTAGTGAATAATAATAAAGATATTAATGCATTATGTGAGATAGAAGCTGTTTAGCCCATAAAGAGAGAGAGAAATGCAAATTTTCTCCCCTGAGCAAGCAAAAATCCTTCTGAATATATACAGGAAATAATTTGGGAGTTACTTTAGACTTAAAAACAACCACATACCTTTTTGCAGTATTTTTGTCGCATTTCACTTCTGGGAAAATATTATTTAACACATTTGTCTGTGCTTGCTGCCTGTCAACACTGGAGTTATTTGAAGTGCAAACAGGAATGGCTTTAAAGGAGTTGCTATTGAAAGGCAAACATGTTTGCTTAGTATTTTAAACTAAATATTTTTATCTGTGGAGTTTTTTCAGCTGTCACTCCTTGTAA
>JAWWEW010000001.1:849355-873445 GCA_035583185.1 Anabacerthia variegaticeps | reverse complement strand
AAGGCAAACATGTTTGCTTAGTATTTTAAACTAAATATTTTTATCTGTGGAGTTTTTTCAGCTGTCACTCCTTGTAATCACTCCTTGTACAGCTTTATTATGTCCATTAAAACACATTTGCTAAATAGTAGTTACCTGCTCACAGTGTGTAGGAGTTGATGATATTATTGCTAATTTACCTTATACTGGCAAAATGTTTATTACAAAAGGCACTGTAATGTAAAGCAAAGAGAATGGGAGAGCTGCATTTGTAGCCAAAGGCTATCAGCATGTCTTAGTGTGATCTCAGTTTCAGTGAAGCTTCTTGGAAATAGGAATCTTTTCTTGGAAGAATGAGTAAAAGTAACTGTTCTGTGGGAGGATTTAGCCGTCAGCTGCACATGTGGCTTGTGCCTGTGCAAAAGGGGCATGTGAACAGACTTAACCAAAGTAAATGAGCTGCCCATGGAATAACCTTTACCAGAATTCTTACAAAAAGTTCTGTTCCTGCTAGAAAATAGAAAATACTAAGAGAAACTCAGTTGCTCTTCTGACGAGCCCTGAGGTGGTTGATGTGAAATAGTCATCCAAAAGGATGAGCCCAGAACCACCATGTTCAGCATATTGGTGCTCACTGACTAATGCTGTTTGAGTGAGAGCTTTTCTAAACTTGGACAGTTACAAACAGGGAGCTGTGCTCAAAAATTCCACGTGGGACCAGCTTCCAGAGGGGCCTTTTTTCTGTCCTGCTTTGAGCAGTGACTGGAGCAGTTTACGGCCAGAGGAGCAAAATACACAGTTGGGGTGGCATACATAGGTCCTTCTGGGTTAAATTGGACATTGTGGCCAGGCAGTTGTTCTGAGGAGGAAAGTGTGTGCACTGGAGAGCAGGGTGAGTGGTTTGGAGTGACACAGCCCTCCCTCTGCTCCTGCATCCCTCAGGGTCGCCGCCCCCTCCGGCAAAGGTTCCCTCGGAGCCCCCTCAGGTGACTGCGAACTCCGTGCCCACCGTGCCACAGCTGCCCAGCTCCGATGCCTTTGCAGCTGTAGCTCAGCTGTTCCAGACAACACAGGGACAACAGGTAACCTGCTTATTGCTTCCCTTCCAACTCCAGCTTCTCTGTGAAATGGCAGTGGAAAATGATGGAATTAATGCCCGCAGCTATGACCTCCCCAAGGTCTTCAGTGGAGGTGAAGAGTACTTGAGTTATCTGTGACCCTTTCATCCAGTAATTGTGGTATTTGGGGAAAATGCAGTTAAATATTCCTAAATAATTGGTTCTGAATTGATGCAGTTACAAAGTTCCAGAATAGGTGGAATATATAAAAGAAAATGTGAAGCTTTATTGTCCACTTGCAGTGTTGAAGAGCCTTGGCACTGCAATATTGGGATCTGCTGGATTTTGCCACTGAAGTATTTAAAAAGTGACTTTTGGTCTTGCTGAGAGTTCTCCATAGTTCAGTCAGGTTGCTGGTGTTCATTCCATGCAATAGTCTGGTTTGATGTAAAATTTATATCCTGCAACTCTTTTGATCTTTGTGCTTATATAAGAACATACTCTTAATATCACCTTGTGTTCTTGTAGCTTCAGCAAATCCTGCAGACTTTCCAGCAGCCCCAGAAGCCCCAGTCACCGGTCATAGACAACACTGTGATGGCTCAGGTTCAAGCTATTACTGCTCAGCTGAAAACCACTGCAGCTCAGCCACCTGAGCAAAAAGCTGCTTTCTCAGCACCTGAGCAGAAAACATCATTTGACAAAGTAAGTCTTGGTTTGTTCTTTGTCTTGAACCTCTTCAGGCCATGACTGTGTGATGGTACTTCATGTCCTCTGTTAGTTTTTCATTTTGTCTCTTCTCTTTCCGTTTAGAGGTTGGCTTCCTGCTTTTATGGCCTCTGCATTTTCTGAAGCTGAAGAATAGTGGTTTTGGACAGTTTTTACTCTGTATTAGAACGTGGATTTTTATTTTCCCCCAATTCTAACCTTATTTTGAATTCCAGAGCTGTTAGACATGTAGTAAGGCTGTGATCATAAAGATGTTCTGGCTGCCAATTATGTAAGATACAGAAAAAACAGTTGGCACAATGTGATTTCTTTCAGAAGTTACTAGATCGGTTTGACTATGATGATGAACCAGAAGCAGTGGAAGATTCAAAGAAAGAAGATTCAGCTCCTTCTCCTTCAGTGTCTCAGCCGGCGTTGTAAGTTTTGTGTCATATCAAAACGAAGAAATCTTAGTTCTAAAAAAGTTTTAGGTTAGGATGTGGATTAAAATTCAAAGTTAGTTCAGGGCTTAACTGTTACAGCCCAAATTTAAAGCAATTGTTGGTGGGGTGTTTCTTGTGTCTTTTTACTTTGGTGATATGGTGTAGGTTTATGTAACATCACTGACGACTGTGTTCTGTAGAGAAAAGCTTAGCTTTGATTTCAAGATGAGTTCTGTGTTTTTATTGCACAACTGAGTGTGTCAGGACATTGTTAGTGATCAGCTGGATTGCTCTTGTGGCCGGGGAAAAGATGCTATTCCAAACATTGTGATAGTTTTAGCTGTTTAAGAAATGCAAATTGGCTTTACTGCTTTACCTTCTCAAACATTCAATCCCCACACAAAGGAGCTCAGGCTCCTGTTTGCCTTTTGCTGTGCGTTATGATGAAGTCTGAAATGCCATGACCACATCCAGTTTTCTCCACAGGACCTCTCTCTCATTCAATGCACAGGCTGGATGGTGCTCAATGCCGGGGTTAGTCCATATTTCTTTTTTCCCCTGCTTCAGTCTGTGGCCCCGTGTCTTACTTTCTGTATATGCATCCAAACCCCACTCCTAAATCCAGAACTACTAACACTCTCATCAGCTTTCTTACTGTGTCTCTCACCTCCAGCACTTCTATGTTCCACAAGTATTAGTTAATTAGAATGCCTTTTAAGGAAATGGGTAGTGTTTTCCTTAGAATACTGGGGAACTCTGGAGTACAGGGAGATGAGGTAGGTCATACATAAGCACTGCTTGTGCCTGCCCAGCTAGGGGCTTTCGGGCAGGTTTGTATTCTATTATCAGCGCTTCAGAGCCTCTGTCCTCAGCACCTCACAGTTGTGCAGGATGTCCCTGAAGGTGGGATTCCAGTCTGGGCACACAAACTCAGTAATTCCATGAAAAACTGACCTGTCCAGAATCTCTTGAGAATTGTGTGGCACCTGTGTCTTCAAATACTGCAAAACTCCATTTCCCACCACCATGAAATTCCTTTATACTCCTGAAATCTGGTTCAATTTCCTGCAAGCAGGTCCTGTTCCCTGCAGAGCCCTCCTGAGTTCCCTGAGCACTGTCCATTCTGTGTGTTGAATCAGGAAGGGATTGGCACTGCTGTCATCCTGCTGGGATACACATCCCGTGCTCCTCTGCCTTGTTTCCTCCCAAACCGAAGCAGTTGCTCACCACAAAAGTACAGCCAATTCATTTTCCTCAAGGAAAAGGGTTGCTGCTTTTGTTCCCAAAGAGGAACTAGAAAGGGAGAAGTTTAGCCTAAGGCAGATAACCTTCCTGAAGCATTTCCATGGGCTGAGATCTTTAGCCTGCTCATACAAGTACAGGGTGAGAGAGAGGCTCTAACCTTTGTGTAGTGTTTCTTTAAATGATAATGATAAGGAATTCACTCTTTCTCCTTTTGTTTTTTTTGTTTTGTTGGAAATGGGGTCATAATAAAGATAATTGTTCTGTCTAAATTTACAGCAAGATTGTGTAAATGTGTAAAATCAAAAAGATCTGTGTATCTCTTGACTTGTCTCACCAAAATATTCCTGGTTTCAGTGGGTTTCCAGCAGAAGGCATGCAACAGCCAGTGTTTCCTCAGCTCCCAAATATGGATCCTTTTCAGCAGCGAATGATGGGAATGCAGCAGGATCCAATGCGTCACCAGGTAGCTTGAGGTTTTCCCTTGTCCCTCTCTTGTGTGTTCTATCTTTTGCTGCTTTCTTTGATGCAGAAATAAGGAAGTGGTTTTCCTATTGTGAGGAGTTGAATATGGCTTAGCCTTCCTTTTTTCAAAGAAACATATTTTTGTTCTCTGTCCTAGTCAGGCTTTGAAGAACAAGATGGTTATTTTCTACACTTAAATGCTTGACCTACTTCATGTTTCCCCAGTCTTTTATTGTGACTTTGGAGCAGAGATACAAAATAACTTGAGCAAACTGGGAAAGCCAATGTAATTTCTTTTCAGAGCTGGAGGGTTTTTTTGTTTGTTTTTATCTCCAAAGGTCCCTCTTCCTCCTAATGGGCAAATGCCAGGTTTTGGTCTCCTGCCTACCCCCCAGTTTCCACCCATGGCTCAGCCTGTGATTCCACCAGCAGCGCCTGTGCAGCCGACTTTCCAGTCTCCTTTCCCAGTCCCGACTGAGTCTCACATGCAGAAACCCCATCAGCAGGTGAGCAGCCCTTGCAGTGAACAGACTAACCTAAATGCTCTGGTACACAATCTTTCTCCAGTGGGTGTGGATTGTTGAGGAGGTCCAGGACAGAGCTGGCTGTCAGAGTGGCTCCACTGGGACACAGATTAAGCTGCAGGGCTCCAGGACAAGTGTGGAAAAGCCAGCTTCCTATTGGGAAAGGCTTTGGATTGCATTTTGACCTTCCACTTCTTACTTTTTCTCCTCCTCCCTTTCCTGTCTCCATCATACTTCAGGAGTGTTTTGTTCCATGGAATTCTGACAATACAGTCTTTTTGTTTAAAGAAACTCTCCGGAAAAGTTAATTTGTCAGGGCCTGGTAGAATGTGAATTTAGTAGAAATGAACTCAGAAGTCTGTAAAAGTTTAAAACAAAAAAATCCAAGTGTATGTAAATGCTTTTGTTCCTAATGTTTCTTGGGATATTGTTGGTTCAATAACTGGCTCCTATTAAGAAGAAACAAAAGAGCCAAATCTATTTATGAACCTATATATATAAAAGTGTAAGATACTTGCCTCTTGTTCCAAGAAAAGGGAATCCTAAACTGAGAAATAGAGATGGTACCAAACTGTCTGTGGCATCATAGATTGTAGCAATCAGTTCTTCCTTTGACTTGGAATAAAAGGACAGTTCTCAAGAGTATCTTTGTAATTAGTTTTTTAGTGTAGAATTCTGTTGAATCAGTACATTTTGAGAGGGGGCTTATCCGGATGTTCCATGCTGGGGTCATATCATGAAAACTTAGATTTATTTAAAAATTTAACTTAATGTGTAGGCAAGACAGAGTATGTTCTGGAATGGGAAGCTGTGGAGGATTTGGGTTAGGAAGGAAGAGCTGTGTTGGAATTATTTTTTTTTTAAGCAGGTTGTTTCATTTTATATATTGCTTTGACTTTCTCCTTCATTCTTCAAACTTGTTACAATTTGATTACATAGATGGCTTAGTTTCCTCTAACAGCTTGGAGAGAGGTGTAGTAAATATCTCACTCTGCCTGTAATTCTGATGACAGAACAGGATCCGCTGGCTGTCTTTAAGGACAATAATCATAATCTGTGGAGATGGACTGAAATACAGAAAAAAGATAATTTGCAAATTGAAACTGAGAGTTGTCTAAATTATTTCTATGATGTGTTTTCGGTGGTTGTGTGAAGTACATGTAATAATGGACCCTGTCCCTGTTAGTGACCACACAGTGGTGGTGAAGCTTTTGAGGAGAGCCATGTTAGTCTTTAATTTCTCACATTTGAATCTTCAGTGTAATTTTAGTGCTCTTACATAATTTAGCCTTGGCACAAAAAGAAATAAAATACTTGTGCTGCTCACCCATAACACCAGTCAACTTTGTATTTCAGGATATGGAAGTGGAACAGCCACCTGTTCAGGAGGGGAAACGGCATGTTTCTGACAGCAGGAAGTCAAGATCTAGGTCTGCATCAAGGTAAATCACTGAAAGTTCTTTTAGTGCAGGATTGAGAAATGGATTGGTGACTCTTTGAGACTGATGATTTCTCTGAAAGTCATCTCCCCTCCAAGGGAAGTTGGGTATCTTACTGGGAGAGAGTTACTTGAAACCTGTCAATAGTGAGTAAATTTTAGGGAAGCAAACACAAATTCCATGCAATGTAAATGAGGTACCCACAACTTAGAGAAAATAAATGTTTAAGTAACTACAAGAGGAAGAAAAGGAGAGATTAAGAGAAGAAAGAATAAAGAGAAAAAGAAGCAGAAAAATTTAGTTACAGCTTAGAAGGTCACATGCTGACAGCTTCAGGAGAGCAGACCAGGACAAAACTGAGACCTCGTGTGTGCCTTTTTATCTGCTCTGGTTTGTATAGCCAAGCCCTAGGCACAGCCTCTGACCCACTCTGGGTTCCAGGCCACGGTGAGGGGCAGTGCCCTCACTGTCCCTGCCAGGCTGAGCTGGGTTGGAGCTCCAGGAGCTGTGGGTGTTCCAGTTTTCCTGGGCTGTTTGTGACTGGCAGCCACTCTGGGGCTTCCCCATGTGGGCTCCAGGTCCTACCATGAGGGATATGGGGCCACCCCACCTCTGTGAGGTTTGGCTCATCCCTTCTCCCTCCACACACACCCTCCACAAGGTGGTTCTGACCCCATAACCACTGATCTGGTGTCTGACAGGGCCACGGATCACAGCTCACTGAGCAGATCTGGCTGCAGTACCAGAGCACAGCTCAGCCCTTGGTTACGAGTCCTCTCCTTCACAAGTTCCCCACGGTTTCTTTGAAGGCTTACAAGCTCTTCCAGGCTTTGGTTTAGAAGTTGAATGTGGTGTGAAACGTGACAGCCGTGTCTGTGGTGCTCCGCAGGTCCCCCAAGAGGAGACGGTCCCGGTCGGGGTCGCGGTCGCGGCGCTCCCGCCACCGGCGCTCCCGCTCGCGCTCCCGGGACCGGCGCCGGCACTCGCCCAAGTCACGCTCGCAGGAGAGGCGGGAGCGCGAGCGCGAGAGGGAGCGCCGGTCCAAAGGGCTCCCCCAGATCAAAGCAGAGACTGTTAGTGGTAAGTTTGGGCTGTGGGTGTTGCTGGTGGAACTCTGCACGTGCCACGAGTGCCCTTTGTTTGAGTGATGCCGTTCCTTAAATCTGCGTTCCTTTTCCTTGGGTTTGGTGCTGCCTGTTGTGGCCTCCGAGACTCAGCCAAACAGAATACAAGGAAGCTGCACTGTGACTTATTTTCTGAGCTGTTGTAAAGCTGGTAGGAATTAAATTCACTACACATCTCTGCACTTTCTTTACTCATAGTAGAGTTTTTTGGTGTGTCTCCAAGTTGGAAATATTTTGGCTGTAAAATGAGAAAAGAAAAAGCTGAAGCTGCGTGTTTTTTATTTTCCTTCCTTGGAGACTTATAAGGTAAAGCAGATTAAACAAGAAGTTGAGTGAGTTGTAAATTATTACAATTTTTCTAATTATTCAGTGCTGTGTGTCTCTCAAACCTGAAGGGAGGCTTTGACCTGGAAAACACAGGTTAAGGGTTGAAATAATCTAAAGTAATCCTGGCTTTGCCTGTGTTTATAGAGCAAATGTAGTAGTTGTCATCCTCTGAATATTCCTATGGAGTGTGGATGAATATTCCTATGGAGTGTGGAATCTTCTCTGGGGTCAGCAAGTAAAATATGAACATGCTGTTTTGTAAGAGGCACAAACTCAAAGAGTTTAATGAGTCCAGACCTGGCGAGTGACGATACCAGGAGTGTCAAAGGACTGAGAGCCTTGGCAGCTGTCCACTGGGAGCTCCCTGGCAGTGGTGGGAGAGGGGCCTCTGCCAGCACCTCTTCCAGACTGTCACTTAGTGCTGCCACACTTTGCAGCTTTGTACCAGTGGGGAAAGCATGGCTGAGTATTAAATGTTGCTGTACTAAACACAGCCAGGGTGATACTTTGAGCTTGTTGGCTGGTTTAGTGCCCTGAATTCAGCATGAGAGGAGATAAGTGCTGCTTACTCTGTCCTCTAAGAAGAGCTCCTCTTGGTAATGGCTCTTACAACCTGTGCTAACTCTCTTGTAGTTTGTAGTACCACACTTTGGGTGGGACAGCTCGACAAGAGGACAACTCAGCAGGATGTTGGAAGTCTTCTGGAGGAGTTTGGCCCAATTGAATCAATCAATGTGAGTATAAATGGTGCAGTCTGAGCTACTTTGATAGGCTTGGTTACAAAAAGTCTTCCCAGGCTGCTCCTAAGACAGCTTTGTGTTTGATACATTCCAAAGAGTTAAGCTCTCATTTCCTATGTGTTGTGCCTTTTAATGTGTAGACTCAATTAATTTGGCTGAGTTGTAGACAAAGAGGAACAGAGCTGCCTTGGTTTCCTGCAGTTTAAAAATGCAAATAAAATAGAGAAGATTATCCCATTTTCATAAAGTCCCTGCTTTCTCTGGAGAATGAGGAAGGGCTAGCAAGGAGATGGCTGCAGAATTACATCCTGTGCTGCTGAGTTTACCTGCTCCATTTTGTTTGAGTATAGAAATGTGGACTCCTCAGCTGGTGTCATTTTAACCATAAACACACAGAACTGTGTTTTGCTGTATTTAAGGATATTTTTATATATAAATGATAGCTGTTGAAATTTCATTGAGATAAATAAAAAGTGACTTTTCCTACTCCCAAATTTTGCAAATGTGTATTTCCAGAAGATACTGGCTTTCTTGGCCTCTTAAATTAACATTCCCTTCCATACTTCTATAGCCCCCTTGAATACTCTGATGTCCCAACTTACTGTAACTGAACACCCGTGTGTTGTTCATTGCTTTATCTGCAAAACCCAATTTTTTTTCCTTAAATCCCAACCAGATGATCCCACCCAGGGGATGTGCCTACATTGTCATGGTGCACAGACAAGATGCCAACAGAGCCCTCCAGAAACTGAGCCGAGGAAACTTCAAAGTCAATCAGAAATCCATCAAGGTACTGCCTGGAAAATGTCAGGATTTCTAAGGCTGCTGTAATTACTGTCATCCTGTCTCATCTGTGGGAGGCTTTTGGGCATTTCAGGCTTGTATGAGCTCTGGAGATGGTGTTCTGTAAATTTATGGGAATAGACCACTTTTTGAGAATTACTCTTCCTGGTCTCTAATGGCATTAGTGGAACCTGGATCAGTTTCCTTCAAAGACTACCAGTAATTGCCTATTTTATCAACAAAAATGGTGTCTTTTTAGCCATTACAGGGGACTGAAACTGTGTTTTCTCTTGGTTGGATATTTGCCTCATAACAGTTTCATTACATATGATAATCCTACAAAGAGCACTAATAAATAAGGAAGGATGCATTAATTAGTGAAGTTCTTCCCTTTGTAGAACATGATTTTAGAGTCCTCCAAAGGGAAACGGAATTAATCTTAGTGGCTGGAGAACATGGAAAAAAACTGGCTTTATACATTTTCCCAAATTGTAAGCAAGACTCAAACCAAAGCATGAAAACTAAGTCTGCTTTAAAAGAAGACAACTAACTTCAGAGTTTTGTAACTATTTCAGTTACTGTCTTGCTTTTTAGCCCCAAGTGGTAATGGTGTTTTTTGAGAAGGAAACATTAAATGCATTAAAACAAACATTTTCCGGACTTACATGTGTTTCCCCTCCCCAAGATTGCCTGGGCTCTGAATAAAGGAATCAAGCCAGACTACAAGCAGTATTGGGATGTGGAATTAGGTGTGACTTACATACCCTGGGACAAAGTCAAACCTGAAGATCTCGAAAGCTTCTGTGAAGGGGGAATGTTGGACAATGAGACTCTTAGTCCAGGTACAGTATTGCTGCCTGTTCAGTTCTGTGTAGTTCCTCAAGCTTTAATTATTTTCAGAAGTATGTATAAATGCTTCTTAGTTCTGTGCTCCTTATTATCTGAGTGTTTTCAGATGATTTTTGCAAACATCACCACATGTTTCACATGGCACTGCCTGTCTGCTCCCACTGAGCTGATCCATGCCTGTTGGGATTTTGTTTTGTGCAGAGTGGAAGGGAATCCCCAAGAAGTCTGAAAATGAAGTCGCTCAGAACGGAGGCGCAGAAGCTGCACACAATGAACCAGTGTCACCTATACCCAAAGCTCTACCTGTCCCAATTCCTGTCCCCATGCCTGCACCAATAACAGTACCTCCTCCACAGGTGAGACTTGCTCCTCCTTGACTTGGGGTAAATAGACAAAAACTCTCTTCACACTCAATTATTATTTAGAAGGAGGGTGGAAATGTGGAAATGCCATGAATGGTAACTCTGTTCTCTCAGTTACACAGAAATACTGTAGTAGTGGGGGTTTTTTATTGATAGGCTGAACTGCATCTTCAGTTTTGTAATTGGCTTTTTTTTGTTTTCCTAATAATTTTCCCCTAAGAAAAAGCTTTTCTGTTGATTGATATGCTGCTCCTTTTCTATTAATAGTTTTTCTTGTTACTGTTAAAATAGTAGTATCCCTTCTTCCAAATGAGAAGGAGTGTGAATGAAACTGTTTTGCATGTTAAGAAAATGTGATTTATGAACTACAATGTGGCAGGCACTCAGAGAAGATGAACTCAAATTATTTGAAGATGTGTATAATTTAGCCAGTTATGGGATTTGAGAACGTAATTATTTACTAAATGAACATTCAGTCAAACTTATAGTTTCAAAAAGTTGTAGTAGCCATTAACTATATTAAACAGTAGTGGTTTTGTTTATTTTCCTTAAATCCACGCTGAAAAAGGAAGTGTCAGGAAAGAGCTGCTGCTGCAGGATTCCCACGACTGATCCTTTTCTCACTTCCTGACCTTCCTGTCCCTTGTGCTTTCTCCTCCCTTTCTCCATTCCCATTTCCTCCTGAGTAAACAACTCTAGTAATTTTTTTCCACGTTGATCCCAGTTTGCTGCATCCCTACCTAGACTGGCTATATTTATGATATTACTCTGACTATCAAATTGTAATAACAGGGGTTTAACTGTGCCTGGGCTCAGTTCCCCTGGTGGGAAACCTGGGAACAGGTTCTTTCAGTCCTGAGAATGAAACAGTGAAAGATTTTCCTTCTTTCCTCTGGAAGTAACAACTGAGTTATGGTGTAGCAGTTCTGAAATGTTGCTGCTCTTGGAGGTGGTCAGTTATGGTCACTTGGACACACAGCTCTGCTTTATTAAATCCATTTTAAGTGCAGAGCATGTTTTTGATGGAGTTTTTTCCTTTTGATTCCCACACATTTAGCATAGTTTCTGTAATAAGCTCATAAATATGAGACGAAGGACCAGCTTAATTTAAATCACAGTCAATTTAAATTGAGGGCTTGATATAAATCAGAATTTAAAAATGAAAAAAGTCACTCTAATAGAATGTATAAACTCAGGTAGTGAGAAAGAAACAAGAAAAGGTTTTTAGTTCTCTGAAGTCTGTGCATTGCAGTGGATCCTCCTGGGTGGAAATGAGTCCCAGGCACTGGAGGTGAGCTACCAACACACAGTAATATCCATTTACCACAGAGAAGAGTTTTTCTCCAGTTACAAAGGCAAACAAGATTGGTGTTGATCTTGTAAGTGGTAGGAGTTCTTTGAGTGCTAATTAGGTCTCTTATGCAAGTCTCACCTTGCTGCAGAGCAATTTGAGGCTGTTTAAATGTTCCTGTTTTGCTGGAAAAAGGCAGAGATCTCAGTGGGACAAGGAACCATCCGGTCTACCTTGGGGTAACACATTTTCCCCTTCCTTTCTTTTCCCTTAGGTCCCACCACATCCATCAGGGCCTCCTGTGGTTGGTGCACTCCAGCCACCTGCTTTCACAGCACCTTTAGGAATCCCCCCTCCTGGATTTGCTCCCGGGGTGCCGCCACCGCCGCCGCCTCCGTTTTTACGGCCCGGTTTCAACCCGCTGCATTTACCCCCAGGTACGTGGGGCTGCTGCACAGCCTGCCCTGCTGAGCCCGAGCCCAGCCCCTGCTGCAGGGCTTTGTGATGGCCCAGGGGCACTCAGGGCTGCTCTGTGTTTTGCAGGCTTCCTCCCTCCGGGGCCGCCACCACCCATCACCCCTCCGGTGTCGGTTCCGCACACTCCGGCAGTGAACATCCCCAACTGTAAGTGCCCGAGCCCTGGGGGACACACGGGGGGCACCAGGAATTGCTGCTGGTGGTTAATGTATCGATTCTTGTTCCTCAGCTACAGCACCTGGTGGGAGTGAGGACGCTGCAAAAGAGTCGTCAGTAGGAAATCCCATCCCTGTAGTTTCCGGAGGCAGAGGGAATGCTGAAACCACCGATAGTTCCAAACTCTATGGGACTGTCCCACCTCCTGTAGCACCTACTAATGTCCCTGCTCCCGTCACCCAGGCTGTCCCACTCCTTGGTAAGTCCACTCTTGTGTAACTTCGGTAGTTCAGTGTTCCTTGGATTTAAATTCATAATCTAGGGGAAAGGGAAGGACACTTTTCTCAACTTGTTGAAGTCTCTGCTCCTCTGTTGGCTTTGAAATCATTTTTAGAGGCTTGATTTTGCACAGAAGGAGCAGTCAATATTTATTATTGAAGATCTGTTTTCTGAGGAAACAAAGCTGTAACACTTAAGTTACAAATTGAATCCTGTCTACTTTTAACAAGTAGAGGTTTATATAGCATAGAGAATGAACTTAAAATAACGCATTTGACATATAAACCAGGTTTTAGACTCAACTATTACATGCATAAAATTAATGTATTAACTATTTTTAGTGGGGTTTTTTTAAATCTGTGGAGATGTGGCACATACTTTTTCTGTATGGAATAAGTTGTTTCAGTAAAACAAACTCAAAAGCTTTTATTCAGCCCTGCAGTATTACAGGTTTTGAAACCTTTGTAGGAATATATTATTTAAAAATTGCCAGATGGTATTTTTAATACAAAACCAAGCTAACGTGGGTATGTTGCATAAATTCTTTTTCCCAATATGATACAAACCTGGTCATATTTTGGAAGGAGTGTGAACTGTTAAATGGTACAGAACTCTGCTAAATGTTTGTTTTAGGGTGGCCTTTGCTGAGCCAGTATCAAGAATTGACTCAAGACTTGCCTCTGTATTCTAGTGAGGTGATTGCATTTATGGGATTTCAGACCTCTGAATGAGAGCCTAACGAATAGAAAAGCTGATTTTGTGTTAGTGGGTTTCTGGCCAGAATTTTCTGGAAAAAAAAAAAAAAACCAAACCCAAAGATGTGTCTCCCTCAGACCTCACTGCTCCACAGGATGTGATGGCTAAATTTTCCATCCATGACCAGTGATTTATGGATCCTTCCTGATGAAAACTGGAAATAAAACTGTTTCAAAAGCCAGTTTTCAAAAAAGCAAAGAGCTGCTTCTCTCTGAAAATCACTCTGCTGCTTTTTAAACTCCATCAAAGCAGGCATGCCAACCCAGCAGCTGATTGATTGTTTTAGAGGACCTTGGGCACTTGGGAAACAGAGAAAAGCTTAAAAAATTCTGTGGTGACATGATGGAGTCAGGGAGTTCTGTAGTGGTGGGGAATATCAGACTGTGCATTTCAGAAATTCACACCTTCCTGGTGAATTACACTTGGGCTAATGGCAGCACAGGACTGCCAGAGTTTTGGGGGCTTCATGGGACTGTGTCTTGTACAGCATAACCTGAACTTCTTATTCCAAGCCTGTGGAATGGATGAAGTTCCTCTGCCATTTGCTGTATTGCTGCAGGTGTAACAAAGGTTTTACAGAATGGAGATTGAAGTAGATTAGACACCCCCATCAGTTTCTTGGTCAGCAGCTGCTTTTTCTTCTTACACATTCAAGGAAGCTGAATTTGGGAAACATGGAAGTCAAGGACTTGCCTTTGTTCTTACTTTTCACTGAGTAGTTGAGGCAGGTAAAGTTGTCCATGTGATCAGAGTGACTTCTCTCAATGTCCAGGCTCAGGTTTCCTGAGCTCACAGAGCAGTCCTGGAGTAAATCTGTGGTTTAGCTTAAGCAATAGCACTGGATGTTGATGGGTATCTTATTTCAAGAAGTTATTTATAATCAAGGGCCTACATAAAACCCTTCCTTCCTGATGTTCCAGAGTTGGGACTGTTCACAGTCTGATATGAGATACAAGAAAATCAGAAGAAACATTAAAATATTTTATGTGATTAAAGATAACAGATTAATATCAGTTGTCTTGGCTTTCTCAAACCCTTTGGTAAGCTGACACAAATAAAACTGTCCTGTAGTGCTGCCTCCGGCTCTGGGGTCCAGCATCAGAAGGATGTGGAGCTGCTGGAGTGAGTCCAGAGGAGGCCACCAGGATAATCAGATGGGATGGAGCAGCTCTGCTATGGGGAAAGGCTGAGAGAGTTGGGGTTGTTCAGCCTGGAGAAGAGAAGGCTCTGGAGTGACCTCACTGTGGCCTTGCAGGACCTGAAGGAGCCACAGGAAAGATGGAGAGAGACTATTTCCAAGGGATGGAGGGACAGGACAAGGGGGAATGGCTTCCCACTGCCAGAGGGCAGGGAGAGATGGGATATTGGGAAGGAATTGCTGTCTGGGAGGGTGGGCAGGCCCTGGCCCAGGTTGGGCAGAGAAGCTGTGGCTGCCCCTGGATCCCTGGAAGTGTCCAAGGCCAGGCTGGACAGGTCATGGAGCAGGTACATGGTGTAATAGTTGTAACAGATCACTGCTCGTGGGACTGGCTTCTCACTGAGTCCTTGAGTGCTCCCTCAACGTTCCCATGGTGTGCTCTCCACACTGAGCTGAGATGGTGGAAGGATGTTTGACAGCATATGGAGAGTGGTAGCAGGACTCTGCTTGGGAAATAGGGATGGAGGGGCTTGAGGAATGTCACAGGAAGGGCGAGGAAAGGTTCTTTGGGTACTTGGGCAGGATGGAAGAGTTCTTGAGCAGGCCAGACTCAAGGGATGAAGATGGTTGGGAAGAGACTCGCAGAGATGTAAACTTCTCCTTGCTTGGGAATACCTTGTATTAACCTGTACAGAACACGGGAGTTCTTTAACAACATTTGTAACTCCAGAAGGAACTTCTCTCTGTGTTTTTGTACAGGAGACACATTACAAAGTGTCATAAAATGGATCATTGTAACATTTCATACACTTTCTTTCATAACGGAAGTTCTGTCCCATCTCTCCTGGTTTCCTTTGTGCCTCCAGTGCAATTCCTTCATCACTTCCAACAAGGAGAGGGTTGTGCTTCAGAGCAGTGATCCCTTGTGGACACTGGGTCTGGATGTTTTGTGCCTTTTTCTGAAAAACACCCTCAGGTTGTGATTTATTTGTGTCTTTGGTCACCCTTGCTGCTGTTAAACTTCTTGTTCATCAGAACAAGACCATCCAGGCTGTGGTGGCTCAGGCAATTTTAAATGACCTGCAGAGCAGGTATTTTTAGGCTCCTTTTACAAGTGCCTGTTGGAGAAAGCGCAGCTTTTAAATCCTTTTGGACTGGACAACACATTCCTAGTGCAGAGCAGATGTTTTGACTTGAGCCAGTAATAAACTGCAGCTGCTGTGTTGGAATATTCAGATTCTGTGATCCTGATGAAATACACCTTATTGCAGTTTGTAGGTCCTGCCCTAGTGTTCTTGTTACCCAAATTCCTGCCAGGATAATGACATGTAATCAAAGCCTAGTTATCCTGGAGTTCCCATTGAACTTATAATTCATTTCCTGGTAGTACAAGCTCAGTTATCAAGTCTTTGCTCCCTTGCTCATTTGTTCTGAAGTGATTTTTGTAATCCTGTCTTGGGAGGGTGTATTTGTGGACAGCTCTGCAAGTGTTTAATTGGTGCCTGATTTGTGAGCAGAGTGAGGAAACTCAGGTAGTGCTTCTGCAGTTGCTTCAGCCTTGACATTGAAGGGGGTTGATATTTAAAATAGTGTTGAGAGTGAAAGAGAAGGAGTTCCAGGCACCTTCATGCTCCTTAGTGCTGCAGTTTGTGGAGAAATTAAATTACATTACTAAATGTGAAACTCTTCTCTCTTGCCTTATGTTCATGCTCTTGGAGCCCATGTCTGCTCTGCTGATTCTAAGCAGAAGCACAGGCTTGTCCTCTTCAGCTCAGTAGTTCTCAGTTAGTCTGTTCTGCCTTATTTTTAATCTTTGGTGGCAGACTAAAAGATGTATTTCTCAACGAGAACATCCCCAAACCTTAGAATTCCTGGGAGACATCACTAGCCATGTGTCTGTCTTGTCAGATCCATAGTTCTGTCATGCAAGGAGTTTCATCTCAGTGATTACAGATGTGCTTATGAGCAGGAGGAGGGAGAGCTCTGCATTTCAGAGTTAAACAGGAAGGGCAGGGAAAAGGCAGGTAAAAAATGCAGCTAGAACACTTCTCTCCAAGAGTGTGACCTGTGGAGCCATGTCTGTCTGGAGGGGAGGCTGAGAGAGTACCACAGACCAGGATATTCTCACCTCTGTCACCTGAGTCTGCACTGGCATAAGACAATTTCATTCTAATGTGAATATGAAAAGGCTTGTTGGAGATGTTCCTCATCCTCAGGGGTGTGGGAGGAGGGCAGCACGGGTGTCCTGCAGGAGGCTCAGGTGTGTCTGGGGGAGAAAGGCAAAGCCAGTGGAGGGAGGGAGGGATGTCAGGGCAGCTGAAGGGGGAGGTTCTGTGACTGCTCAGGAAGCTGGATCCCGGTGCGGTGTTCACTGCTGACACTAAGTCTCTAATTCCAGCATTAATTTCCACAGCTATTTCACATTCTGGTTCTACCCAGGGCAGGAGGCACAAAAGTTTGCATAATGTCCATTCTGAACTTCCAGTGTTACTAATGTGTGGGGAAGTATTGCAGCCCCAGCAGAGGGATGCAGGAACACTACCTGCCCTCTCAGGCAGGAGCACGTGGAGCAGGAAGGTGCAGGGTGAGGGCTCCTGGGACACAGGGTGTCCTGGTTCAGGCTGAAGGCAGCTGCTGCCCACGAGGTGCAGGGCTGCAGCTGGAGCTCAAGAGTTCTGGCTCCTCATGTTGGTGTCAGTGAGCTTTGGGCTGAGCTTTCTCCAACAGGATGTTTGGAGAGGTAATTTTATTCCTCTTATGAAGAGTGTGCTGAAAACACAAAGAGATCAGGAATTAAAACAGCAAATAGTTGGTGTTGGACATGTGCTGTAAAGGATGGAATATTGTATTGTGGAAAAAAGAAGCCAGAAATCACCTGTTGCATTTCCTTTTAGTTTATATGGCAAGGGGTTGTGATACCAGGGAGGGGAGAGGCTGGGGCTGATGGGGAGCTGCACAGGGGCAAGGGAAGCCTTTGGGATCAGGGATGGGTTCCTGCCATTGCCAGGGTCATTCATTCCCTCAGCAGCACACACAAGTGTGTTTGCACGTGGAGCAGCACGGGGGGCTCCGCTCCGAGTTCTCTTGGATAATCGCGGCGTGGTTTGAATCCATGGCAATGCTCGTGTCGGCTGCTGCCGGGCTCTGACTGTCGCTTGTGTGTTCCTTGCAGGCACCCAGGGCGTGGCCCCGCCGCCGCCAGCGCCGGTGGTCGGGCTGCAGACCCCCTCCACGGGGCTGCTGGGCGCCCGGCCCGGGCTCATCCCGCTCCAGCGCCCGCCGGGAATGCCGCCCCCGCCGCTGCCGCGCTTCCCGCTGATGCCGCCGCGACACATGCCCCCGCACATGCTGCACAGGGGGCCTCCCCCGGGCCCGGGGGGCTTCGGGATGCCTCCTCCCCACGGCATGAAAACCCCCTTCCCCCCGCCGGGGCACTTCGTGCGGCCCGCGGGGGTGCCGGGCAGCGGCGGCCCGGGCGGACCCGAGGAGAACAGGGACGGGAGGCAGTTCCGGAACGACAGGCAGACGTTCACGCCCAACAGAGACCAGGAGAGGTTTGGCAGGCGATCCTTTGGGAACCGGGTAGAAAACGAGCGGGAGCGCTACGGGAGCCGCGGGGACGAGAGGGAGCAGCACGAGCGGCGCGACCGGCGTGAGTGGGGCCGGCGCAGCCCCGAGCGCGACAGGCACAGGGACTCGGAGGACAGGAACAGGCGCTCCAGCGGCCACCGAGACAGGGAGAGGGATTCCAGAGACCGGGAGTCGCGCAGAGACAAGGAGGAGAGCCGCGGCAAGGAGAAGCCGGAGGTGACAGACAGGGCGGAGGGCGACAAAAACCACGAGCCCCACGGCAAAGCGGCCAACGACGCAGACATTGTTTCGGAACTCGCTGCGGGAGAGCCCGAACCTGCGGGTGCGAAGCCCGCGGAAGAGTCGGCCCCCGAGGCTACCTCATCCCTGGAGCAGGAGGACAAGGACACGGGCGCCGTGGCGGAGGCGCCCCGCTGAGACTGGGCGCTGCAGAGCCCTGGGTTGGAGTGTCGAGCTTTAGTTGTACAGTGCTGTAAATCCGCTGCCGCCCCCAGCCCCGCCCAGCGCAGGGGCCCGTGAGCAATTTGATTGCTTCCCTCCTATTTAAAATAGCCACAGCATAACATAAAGATACTGAAGAGATGATTAAAATATTACCCATTTTTGCTGTAACTTTTTTAAAGTTTTGACTTTAAAAAGTTTACGAATCAGAAGTAGAAGTGCTTTCTATTTTTTTTTTTAATTTAAGAAAAAGGTAACGGTGAAAGCTCCTCAAAACAATAGGGATGTGTTTTTAATAAACTCTATTTTCGTAACAAACTTTTAACGTGTGCTATTCTTCCTACGCTGCACTGAAGTGGAAAAGGAGTGTTCAACAGCCTAAAGTTGGAACTGTTAATGCTGTACTGGAGTCTAAATTAGACTGGTTTGGTTCTGTTTGTTAAAGGAAATCCACCTGTTTGTGTAGCGATTCACAGAAGTGAATTTTTATTTGTAACAGTCCTCTGGAGTTTTAGATTGCTGCATTTTAATGAAATACTTGACCACCCTGGGTAAAAGTTAGTTTTAAGATGTTAATTGCAGAGTTAACTGTTTAGTGTTTGCAATGCAATCCATTCTTTGCTTTATTTTTTTTTTTTGTTGCCCTCACTTGGTTCTGTGGTTCCTGTTGCCCTTAATTTGCCTTTTTTTAAGAAGCGACACCTTCAGGCATGTCTGCTCTGCTGTTACAAAGTGTGTGCTGGGCTGGACAGCGCCCGTCCCGCAGCTTTGCTACCTGTCAGCCAGTGCTGCTGTTGGAAAGCAAGACCTCAGAGGCACCAAAACCTGCTGTAAATTGCCAGCCTGGTTCTTGAAGTGGAGCTGGGACGAGGATTCTGTCGCTTCCTCTGAGATCGGGGCTGCTCCCCTGGGAATGCCGGCCCTTCCTCACCCTGCCAGAGGTAGGTTTTGTGCCCCTGGGCTGGGGGACAAGAGGGCATGTCCTGGTGTTCCTGGCCCTTCTGCCACCTTCTCTCCAAAGCACTTCCATGGTTTTGTCAGATTTGAGGAGGGCAGGTACAGTTTCCTGTGGCCAATCCTTTGGGCCCGGGCAGTTTGGGAAGTCCTGCCCCTCCAGAAGTGCCATGGGAAATGTGTGTAATCCTGTGCATATTTGTTTTGGGTTTTTTTCTCTTTGCTATAGGTGTGTTTTGCCTTTAAAGTTGGGGGTTTCCCCAAGGAAAGGGCAGCTGCTTCCTTAGTCCTTTTTCTGAGCAGCCCTGTGGCAGAGGGAATTGTCTCTGGGGGAGGGAGGGAGGGAAGGGAGAGCCAGTGTGGAGCTCTGGGTGGGGGAGAGGACATCTATTTTTATGTTCTTGCAATAGCAGAATAAAGAGAGAAAGAACCTGTTTACACACTGCAGTGAACTCAACTTCCATGTGTTAAAACTCGTGTCCTCGCTGGTTGTTTCCCGAGGGGCCCGTGGGACATTCCCATGTCCAGAGAACACTGGACACTGAGGTGTGAGCCTCAGCTCTGTGGAGGGAGGGTTTGTCTCACTTCATTGAAGAGCTGGAGACGAGAATGAGAGGGACAGAGGCTGCTCTGTTCACACAAATCCCACCTCACGTTCTCTCCCTTTCCCTCAGTAGGGAGCTGAAAGCAGAGCCTAGGAAAACTGCGGAGCAATTCCTTACTGCCTTCTGCAGCAGTGCCTGTGGAATAACCTCAGTGACCCTCTGGAAGAGGCACAGGCAGGTGAAGACTCACACAATTGTCTGGCACCAGCAGGGAATGTAAGTTTAAAGTATTTTTACAGTATTCCTGCTCTACTACCAAGTTCCCTTTGTAACATTCCTCAGTGGAATGGGGTTACCTAGAACTGCAACCTGCTACTTCCATCACTATCCTTATCTACAAGATAAAGCAACACTGATCCAATTCCTCATTAAAATGATTAATATTCTCTATTAAGAGAGACTCTGAAATCTGTTTCAGAGGGACACACAAGAACACGATGGAAGCTGGCACGGGCACACAGTGGTTACTCCTGGCTGCTCCTGGGATACTGCCTGGAAGCAACTTGCTGGATGCAATTTAACCACCCACCTGTTAGAGCCCAGGCCCCCTTTCCCCAGCAGGTGCAGGTCTGGGGATGTTCCCTGTGTACAGACAGCCAGACCCAGGTGTATCTGCCCAGAACATTTATTACATGGGTTTGAGATCTGCAAATGCACCTTCACCAGGAGGAAGCCCTGACACCCCCAGCTCTGCTGCTCTTTGCCAGGGCGTGTGGGGCTCATCCAGGGGCTGGGATGTGAGCACGACTTCCCTCTCCCCTGGCACCCAGCAAGGATGTGCTCCAGGGAATGGTGGCAGCAGGTGCGTGAGCAGAGACCACAGAGCCGTTCCATGAGGGGACACTTTAATTGCCATGTACATCATACAAAACTCCGTCAGTCTCCAGTGGTTTAAGCACTGCTCGGGATGCAGAGGAGCAGGAGATTAGTGACAGATCTTGGGCTTGCAGGAGGAGGGGCATGAACAGCAATGGAACAGCACTGCAGGTGCCACACTTAGCTCTTGGCGATTCCAATCACCCCACAGGCTAAACGAGGTCCTGCGTTTCCAGTTAACTTGCTCTCATTGTCACCCCCTCTGCCCAGGTCATCCCGTTTCTCGTGGACCTAAAAGGGAATGGAAGAGACTTTAGCTCGGGTTATTGCAGATCCAATCCCCACATTCCACTGCTACCAGCACAGCACCACCTCCCAGCAGGGTGTTACACCACACTCTGCACAGTGTCACACTGATAGCCATGCTAAAAACTCTCAGCTGGGCTGCTCCTTCCAGTGTCCTCACTGACAGCATTTGCCAGCTGATTCAGTCACCCACAGCCACATGAAGCAGGGAGGGACACCTCTGGCAGGAAACTGGGATGTGGTTAACACACAGAGAGCCCTCTGTGCGTGTCCAGCACCCCCAGGGCCCCTCCGTGTCCCCAGGGCACTCACCACCATGGTGCGGCCAATGATGCAGTGTGGGCCACTGAGGGAAATGACAGAATCCTGGATCTCCACCTCGGCCACTCCTCCCTTCGCAGTCACATTGCCCAGGTCTCCCACGTGCCTGCACAGACACACACACAGGCTTGGGCAACTGCTTGGATTGAAAGCTCTGCCAGGGGCAGGCTGGGACTTCATGCTGTTCCTGCATGGGGGTAACTCCACCATCCCATCTCCAAGGGCACACAGGTCCAGAACCCCCCATGAAAACAGCATCTCCCTCTGCCCAAAGGCTCTCCAATTCCATGGAATAACCCTGCCTGCACAGAGCAGGTCTGGTGAAACACTGCCACTCTTCCCCAGAGGTCATAATGCCCATCACAGATCAGCTGTTCCACAGGCTTTGGGGTTAAATAGGATTAAGAAGAGCAGTTTATCAGGCGACAAGTCAAAGGGGATGCAGGAGCTGCTCAGCTCCAGGCAGTAGCAGGGATGATTACTCCAGGCTGGCATTGCCCCATCCCTTGGCATCCTGCTCTCCCACACAGCTTTTATCAAGGCTGCATCTCTGCCAGGGCTTCCTAGAGAACTCTGCCTCCAGCAGTGGAGTTTTCATGGGACTTCTGGACATTCCAGGGCCTTTGTTCTGCACACCTGCCCCGAACAAAACACTCACTCAAAATACTGCTGACCACGTTCTGCCAGACTCTATCCAGACTCAGAACCCGGAATGCCAGCGTTCCTAGAACTCTCCATGTGGCTCAGCCAGCCAAGTGCTCAGCACCAGCTTCTTACACAGCACAAACTGCACGTTTTTTAACCAGGCCTTATAAAATCAGGTCAAGGGCAGCTTTCCCTTTAGGAATTTGCTTTCAGGAAGCTTCAGTCCAATTGTTTACACTGATAAAAGTTGTTGCACCCTCCTAAGGGTGCCCACAGTGGCCTGGGCAGGATTTGCCAAAACGGAGGGTGCAAAAGCCCCTGTGCCCGTGCAACCCCAACCTTTAGCCCCGAGCAGTGAGTGGTGGCAGGGCCCTCACACACCCTTTCATGCTGTGTCATGCAGGAGCTGGCACACGGCCATCTCCCAGCCCCGCCTGCCCGGCGGCGATCCATAGCTCAGGTGGGGTTTAGGAGCGCTCATGGACAAACAGAGGGGCATCCCAAGGCTGATCCCAACGCCCAGCTGCTCCGAGTGCTATGCCAGACCCTCCCTGTGCACGGCCAGGTGTGACTCCTGCTCCCAGCTCTGCTGCCCCCGAGCCAGCAGGCACAGCCAGGTGTCCAGGGGCTCCCAGGGGGAATGACTGCGAGAACTCCTCCCAGGAAAGGAACGAGGTCTCACACCCAGCATGAGCACAGCCCTCCCTGTCCCCTCCTCCCGCCCCACGACCAAACCAGCGTCCCACAAACGCTGCACAGCCCCCCGTCCCGGGGACGGGACCCGAGCTCCCCTGCAGGATTAGGGGGGTGCTGGGGGTCCGTCCCAGCCCGGAGCTCTCAGCACTCACCTCTCGGCATCGCCGGGCGCCCCGTGCTGTTTGCGCTCCGGGTTGAAGTGCGGGCCGGCGCTGGTGCAGCCTGAAACAGAGCACAGGGGCCGTCACAGCAGCTCCCGGGGCCGCCAGGCTCACCCTGCTCCTCTCCTGCTGCCTGTCCCGCTGGCTCGGCCGCGAATCGCCTGCTACAGCCCCAGGATCCCTCCTGCCCGCTCCAGAGCGCTCTGGGCGCACCGGGGAGCTCTGCTATCTCCTCCGGCCGGGCATCCCTGGGGGAGCCGCTACCCGGGGGCTGGCACACATTCCTGGACCCCCGGACCCCCGAGCAGCAGGAGGAGGAGCAGCAGGATCATCATCAGCAGGATCAGCACCATCCCCATCGCATCCCCGCCCGCACGGGCCGCTCACCGTTCGTGTTGTCCCCGAACTCGTGGACGTGGAAGCCGTGCTCTCCGTCGGCCAGGCCCGTGATCTTCCCGGTGACTTTCACCGGCCCGTCGCCCTGCGGAGCGAAGCGGTTGTGGTTGTTGTGGTTGTTGTTGTTATCACCGCGAGGGCTCCGGCGCGGCCGCGGGTCACGCCAAGGTGACGAGCGCCCCAACGCGCTCTAACGCCGCTGCACACTTATCTATCTGTATCTATAGCTATTTATCTATCTGTCTGATCTCTATAATCTGTCCGGTCCCGTTACTGACGGCCGTGCCCCGCAGAGCCCCCCGCGGTACCCGCGCACCGAGGGCCGCGGCCACTCGGGGCCGCAGCTCCCCCTGCCCGCGGGGCTCGGTGGCGGTGCCGGGGGTGATGGCGGTGCCTGGGGCTCAGTGTCGGTGCCCACCTGCTGCTCGAAGTGGATGACGCCCTGCACAGGCCCCTCTCCGCGCATCACGCACACGGCCCGCGCCGCCGCCATCTTCCCTCGCCCCGCTTTGGTCCGCTCCGGCCCGGCCCCGCCCGCGCACTGCGGGCACGCCCCCCCCGCGCTCCCCTTATATACACCGGGGAACGGATCCGCCCGGCCAATCGCGCTGCGCGCCGCGCGCCGCCCGGCCAATCGCGGCGGGGGAACGGCGGGCGCGCGCCGGGGGGAGAGGGGGGGCAGCGCCCCCTGGCGGTCAGAGCGGGGAAGTGAGTAACGGGGAATGGGATTGGGATGGGAATGGGATCGGGAATGGAATTGGGATGGGGACCCAGCGCCGAGCTGTGGTCCCACGGTGGGAGCGGCAGAGCAGCAGGTCCTGTATCAGAGCAGCCGCCCCGCCCGGGGTGCCCTGAGCTTCAGCCAGCGGCACAGACAGAGGGGAGAGTATTGGGGGCTTTGGGTAACCCTGGAATAGGTTGGGCTGGAAGGGACCTGAAATCCCACCCAGTGCCACCCCTGCCATGGGCAGGGACACCTCCCACCAGCCCAGGGTGCTCCAACCTGGCCTTGGACACT
>JAWWEW010000001.1:744372-833885 GCA_035583185.1 Anabacerthia variegaticeps | reverse complement strand
CCCCCCAGCTCTCCCAGCCTGGCTCCAGAGCAGAGGGGCTCCAGCCCTGCAGCATCTCCGGTCTCTCCTCTGGACTCTCCAGCAGCTCCAGGTCCTTGTGCTGTTGTTCCCAGGGCTGGAGGCAGCTCTGCAGGGAGGGTCTCACCTGAGGGGCAGAGGGACAGAATCCCCCATCCCTGCCCTGCTGTGGGACCAGCCCAGGGCATTGGGGGGGTTTCAGGGCTGGGTCATGTCCAGCCTCTCACCCACCAGCACCCCCAAGTCCCTCTCCCCATCCCTTCATCCCCCAGCCTGTTTGTGCCTGGAATTGCCCTGACCCAGGTGCAGGACTTCAGCCAGTGACCAGTCTCTGTCTGAAGAAACTCAATGTCTCCTGTGTTTGTCTGCTGGCAGACAGTCACTGTCCTGTGTGCAAGCGTGCCTGGCCCCTGCCAGCTGTGGGAAAGCTGGGGGACTGAGGGACAGGGAACAAAACCTGTGGAAAAGCTCTGTGGGAGCCCTCTGGGCCTCAGCAAGTGCCATTAGTGGCAATGGGGTGTGCATTTTGGGAGCTGTGGATGTGCAGTCCATCGGTGAGGGCTGAAATGAGGAAAACACCCCTTGCTGTACCTTGTTTTCCGCCTGTGTTCCATCTGAAAACACTGTTTGTAACACAGCAGACCTTGTTAAAACTAAACCTGGGAGTGTTGGTGCCCTGGAATTAATCCAAGGAGAAAAATGCTCCTGTTTAGTGCTTGATGCAGCTGTGAAGTCAAATGCTTGACTTCACTGAAGGATCCCACAGGCTGTCCCTTGTCCTTGGCTTTTGTGCCCACAGAGGTGTGGGCTCTGCACTGATGTCCTCCACCCCTGGCACTGTCAGGGCTGAAAGGGGACAGGGGACAGGAGGCACCTGGAGTGGGAGAAGTGCTTGTAGGTTTGGCCAACAGCAAGTAAGTCTCCTTTGTATTTCTTAACCAACAGTGCCAAAAGACACTCCCCCCTCCTTTCCCTTCCTGGAAAAGGAGGAAAAACATCCCCCAGAAGGGACCCCCTGAGGTCTGATAGATAAGCTGTCTGCATTTTTGTGGCAGGGAGTCATCTCTTCCCCTTAGCCCCTGCCCCAGGTAGGCTTTATCTGTCCCCCATCTGACCCACTGGGCTCTCTGGTTTCGCTGACTTTTGGAGGACTGAGCTGTTGGTCCAGTCCCAGGGAGCCTCCCCGGGGCTTTTTGGGGAGTCCCAGGGAGCCTCCCAGGGCTTTTGGGGAGTCCCAGGGAGCCTCCCGGGGCTTTTTGGGGAGTCCCAGGGAGCCTCCCGGGGCTTTTTGGGGAGTCCCAGGGAGCCTCCCAGGGCTTTTGGGGAGTCCCAAGGAGCTTCCCCGGGCTTTTGGGGAGTCCCAGGGAGCCTCCTGGGGTGGCTGTGACTGTGGCTGCTGCTACCGGGGGGCTTCTGGTTCCCCTGGCTTTGCACAGGTCTCTGTAGGGCAGGTGTGTCAGGACGAGCACAGGTCACTGCTGGATGGAAAAGCAAGTCCCCTTCTTCCTGCTGGACACTGGGGAGCCCAGCTAGGTGAGCTTGCCCACTTCCTTGCCCACTGCCTTCCTTCTGTGGCTGTTCCTGGCCCTGGCCCCTCTAGTTTGATTTCTTGATCTCACCTGCTGTTTCTGCAGAGCTCAGACATGAAACCTGGGCTTGCTGGGGTGACAGGGGCTCTCTGGTTGCCCAGGATTGTTCCATTCCAATGGAGCGTGTTACAAGTTTAGTGCCTTTTATTTTTCTTTTTTCATTGGCATTTTGCCTATTGCCTCCTTTTGCCCTGCAGTGGGAGCAGGAGAGGCAGCAGCAAAGGGGACTGAACCTTGTGCTTAAAAACAGTCAGCTTGCTGTGGCTATAGAAGCAAATCCATAATTTTTCTGCAGAGAAGCCAAGTTTTCTTGAAATATGGGAGGAGAGGAAGAGAAATGATACTTCAAGTTGCATCTTGTGCTGGGAGTGTGGAAGGACATCCTTGGGCCTGGGTTCAAAAAAGAGATATGGATGGAGCTCTGCACAAGAAAGAGGAAAGAACATTTTTCTAGAAGGATTTGAGCTCTGGCATGCTGGAAGGCTTGGCAGCAGCAGCGGAGGCACAGTTTTGCTGAGAGCCCTTAGGATCCATGCCAGCTGAAATCCCGCGGAGGAGGCAGGGGCACCCCGGTGGGAATCATCCTGTGGTGAGTTGGGAATGGCAGGACGTGAGATGCCCCGGGGGATTTGCCCACTGCAGATGCTCAGGGTCTCTGGAATCACTCAGCTACTGAGTCTCAGTCCACAGGGGGGTAACTGAGCCCCTCTTTTGATGGGCAGGGGAGGGAAGAGCTCAGACCCACTCAGGTGGGAGTGAGGAGTGAGAAGGGCTGGGGATCCTGCTCAGCAGCTGGCACTGCCCAGGGGCTGGGTGTGTGACAGCCAGGGAGAGCTGCAGCCCCTGAGGCTGCAGGGCTGTGGTGCCAGGCAGGGAGCAGCCCCTGCCCGGGTGGGTCATGGGCAAGGAGGCACTGGAGGAAGCACACAGACCTGCCCTGGCATGAGATGTCCTGACCCGGCCAGCCAGGCAGATAAAAAGGACTGACAGCCAACTGGGGCTGCTGGTGCAGGCAGAGCTGGGTGAGGGGTGTGGGGTCAGAGGGGTGGGTGTCCCTGAGCTGTGCAGCCCCCAGGCCACGAGCAGGATGTTTGTGTCAGCAGGGTCCCACTTGTCTGCAGGGGCTTTCTCTCCAGACTGGTAGGGGCAAACATTGCTCTCTTGGATCATCCCAAATCCTTGTTGACAGGAGGAATGTGTGGGTGTCTTGCCTCGTGGCTTCTCTGCTCCAGCACATGCACACAGGATCCCTTTATCCTGCTGGGTTTCAGTGCCTCTCTTGCACAGGGAATGCTCCTTTGAAGAGGTCTGTCAGCACCCAGCTGCAAACCTGGGTCACTGCTGGGTGGGGATCTCGGGAAGCCATCTGTGTCCTGTGACCCTGTTTGTACACAGCCTGCAGGGAGTGTACCTGCTGAGGGCACACCTGTGTGGGAACGAGGGGAAAACTGTGGCAAGGATGAGGACTCAACACAATGTCTGTGATGGATAGCAGTCTCTCCTTAGGCTGTCCTAAAAAGGATGTATCCCTTCTCTCAGGCAGAAGCTGGAAATTGCTCTATTTTTTGTATTTTTGAAAGCTTTGCAAAGGAGCAGTAAGAGTTGTCAAGCATTTTGAGAGCTGCCTTAGACAGACTTGTTCTGGTCCTAGGCTTGCATTAGTCTTTGTGCAAAGAAAGAATTTAATCCCCATCACCTTTGCATTGTCTCCAAGTGTGTTGTGAGTTGGGGTTTCAGGTGTTAAGACAGCCTTGGTTTGGTGAGCCCTGCTCTGCCTTCACTCCTGCCTGGTGCTCATAGTCACCTCTTCATTAAACATGGATACACAAGGTGTTTGTACCATCAAAGTGCCTGATGCAAATATCCAGCCTTCTCTCAACACATCCATCCTTCCTTCCCTGAGTGAGTGCTGGAGGTGGTGGGAGGAATTGGATGTGAAACACTCTTTATCTCCATGAGAGAAGGTGTCTGAACCTGTTTGTACTTCAGGGGCAGGTACTACACCTCCTTTTATCGCTGTGAAAGACCAGCTTTTCTGCTTTTGTTTGCAGGGTGCTTTGGCTTTCCTCTTGCTCCCTGGTGTCACAGAGTAGGAAGATGCCAGAAATATGGGAAAGAAGAGGCAGGGGTGTGTGTGTGTTGTTGTTTTCTGCTTCCCTGCAGCTGACTGTGGCAAGTAAATGAACCTCTGATCCGAAGCAGTTCCTGGCCACGAAATGCTTGCCTGGTGAATTTTAACCAGCAGGAAGTTTGCAGATAGCATGTGGAGAATTGTCACTTGCCTCTCACCCTCCCATGCTGTGGGACAAGGGTGGGGGATGCCCAGGGGTGCCCCCAGAGAGTGGCTGGGCTTTGCCAAGGCTGGGGTGCCCCCACCTGCCTGGTTTTGTTGATGGGGGAATGTTTTTACTGTGTTTCACCAAGCCATTCCCAATCTTGTCTTGGCTGGAGTCACTCTCTGCCCTCCTAAATGTACCCTGTTGGCTAATTGCTCTCCTTCCAGGGATTCCTGGTGCATGTGCCTTTGCCTTCCAATCTTTAGACTCCTGTTGAAAGAATAGGTAACACTTTTCTTCTTTTTCACAAAGTGCAGAGAGCTAAATGCTGCTGGAACAGCCACTTTTTTGAGGCATTAAAGGTGACTGTTTCTGAAGGAATTGAGAAGTTCTGGGATCTGATCTGTCTTCCAGACCAAGTGGGGCATATTTCTTGTGTGTTCCTGGGATGCCAATTGCTGCTGGTTTGACTTGGTGTTGTGTTGAGATGGAAGGTTTGGAGGAGTCCATGGGCTTTAGTGCCTCAGTGGGACGTGCTGTTCCCTGCTAATACAGGCTCCAAACTGAGGTCACAGTGTGTGGTACCATAAGACATATCCTGGCTTTGCCTAAGTGGGTAGGACACTTGATATCGATGGAGTTCCTCTGGCTTGCCAACAGAATTTAATCTAGCCTTAAATCTTGTCTTTCCAGTCAGCTGTGGCAGTGTCACTCCTCAGTGGATGCTTTCCTTTAAAAGTGCCTCCATTGTGCTCAGTGCAAGATCATTTCTACCCTTTAAGCTTTTGGGAGAGATTGAATCAATTTGTCTTTTGCTAACCTGTGCCAATGTTTTCTGTATTTGAAATGCTGTTTCTCCTAGCTGAGATTAAAATGTTGGATTCCCCATTCTCATTTAACTTAAATGTGTTCTGAAATTCAGGGGCTGAAAGTGTGCCAAGGTAGAGCTGTTTTGTGTAGCTTCTTTTTACAGAGTAAGATGTAACTGGTAGAAATCCTCGAGAGAATTTAAGCACTGATAGCTATCTGTTCATCTATATTACTAAAGCTGCAGTGATGTCAGTGATTGTCAGGCCCTGGGTTTCTCCTTTCAGCTTCATCCAAGGTTTGTTCTGGTGTTTGGGTTCTGCCTTAATCTCCTTGTCTCGTTATCAGAGTCCTGTGCTGCCACTTACTCTGCCCTCTTTGTACTTGACTTGCAATACCTGCTCCCACTCCAGAGGCCTAAAGTAAACACGCTGCTATTTTGGTTCAAGTAGTGCCTTGAGTTTTATTTTGAGGTGATTGTAACCCAGCATAACCCTCAGTATTTATTTGTGTTAAAGCAGCGTCCGGCTCCTGACCCGAAGGCTCGGTGTGCTTAAGCATTTCATGTACAATCACATCTGTCTTCCAAAGAAAACACCAATAAAGAAAATAAATCCAAGGATCACAGGATGCTCTGCCCCACGGTGCAGTGGCAGTGACCCTGCCAGAGGCTGCAAGCTCCCTTTACACTGGGTAAGGAGAATAAGGAGTCCTCTGCTTGCACTTGTACTTCTGTTATCTGCCACGGGGAACAAAACTTCTCCTGGTTCCTGGAATGTGGCAGCCAGTCCCAGCCAGGGCACGGGGGCCTTGCCTGCAGCTGATGGGGGTTTGCACAGCCCCAGGGCTGCTGAGGGGTTGTGGTGTCCCGTGCTGTCCATGGGGCTCTGCTACAGAGGGAAATGGGTTTGGGATTTATTTTTTTTTCCTGTGCTGTCTAATAAAATTGCAGCTGGTGGTCCCTTCAGCTCTGGAAAGCTGGTCCTAGAAAAAGACTACTGAGCTTTCTTCAAGTAGCTAATTAATTATGCATTTAAGCTTGTCTGTGCGAGACACTGGCCAGCCAAGCTGTAATAGGATTGTTCCAGCTTGTTTTAATTGAGCTGATCTGCCGTGAGTGGATGTTCAGTGTGGGGCAGCATTTGGGGACCGGCTTCTCTTGGAAACCTGCAGCCAAACCAACCCTGTCCCAGAATATGGGGCAGGTTGGAAAGGAGCACACTGGGACACCCGGTCATCCCCAGCAGGGCCATCCCAGAGCACATGGCACAGGACTGTGTCCAGAGGTTTCTGCAATATCCCCAGTGAGGATGACTCCATACCTTCCTCCAGGAGCTCCTCCTTGCCCTGAGGAGCCCAGAGCTGGACCCAGCACTGCAGATGTGCCTCCCAGGGCTGAGCAGAGGGGTTGGATCCCCTTCCTGACCTGCTGGGAATGCCCTTCCCAATGCACTCCAGGATCCTCTGACCCCATGACTGTGCGAACCCCCCAGCAGCCCTGAGGGATCCAGGCAGCAAAGAACATTCCTGATGCTCATCCTTGCTACCTGTGCTGTGGATCTGGCTGTCTTTGCTCTGTGGCTCTGGCTGCCTTCACACTGCAGATGACCCCCATTGGGCGTGATGATAATAGTCTTCCATAAATATTTGAAGTCAGGAGTTACTCATGCGTCCCGTATTCAATTTGATTTATTTATCTGATGCAGCATTAGGAGCAGAGATGCTGAACCCTGGGCAGGGCAGGGGAAGCCCTGCCTCCAGACTGGCTGTGTGCCCTGGGCACAGAGGTCTGGAGTCAGTGGTGTGCAATTGTCAGCAGTTTATTTGTATTTCTTCCTAGGGCTTTCGTTCAGGATGTTTCCTTTTAACAAAGAATTAGCAGGGTTTTAGTTTTTTAAACATCCCTTATGTAACCTCCAAAGTGTGTTTTAAGCAGCAGTTTGCTTTTTTGGTCCCTTTTTCTTTACAAAAGTAGTTTGTGCAGAAATAGCAGGACGTGTCTTTGAGTTGTTGTTGCTCTGTTTTGCACTTCTTGTGGTGTTATGGAATTGCTGTTACTCTCCCTTCCTTGGCTGTGGGAATTCCCTTTGGAAATGTTTTAGATGCTGGGGGAATTTGGGCTGTGCTTCATGTCAAGCCTTTGTTGGGGCCTGAGAGAAGATTGTGCTTCTAACAATTAAATTTCTTCTCAGTAGGCAAGGAGAGCAGTACTAACCCCTCATTGAAGGTGAGGAGGGTTTGTCTGAGCATCTCACTGACAGGAGAAGCTTTCAGCTTCTTCTTCCCTGGGAAAGCAGCCTGGTTCTGTGGCTGCTGCCCGAGAGAGGGACCAAAAGTCTCCTCCTGCCACTTAAACAGTATATAAAAATACAGTAAACTGATTTTCCCCTTTGGGCTTTAGATCAAGCTTAACATACAATGGTGTCACAAACGGGGGAGGAAAAAAAAAATAAATAAATATGTAAAAGGACTGCCTCTGAATGCTTCACTGCTAAAGTATTTGACTTTATGGCTTATTTTAAGCTTTGGCTTCTGAGCTCCCTTCAAATCAGGTGTATTGCTGAAGCCAATTTGTTGTGATCATAGAGTGTTGCTGCTGAACTTAGTGGGCACGAGAGGGAATCCCTTTTTTTCCTCCCACTGCAAATGAATTGCTATCAGGTCAGTTCTCCTGTTTATGGCAGAAGGTTTGCTTCAAAAGACTAAAAGTGTAAATTCTCCATCTGATATTTGACTTGAATGAGTAGCAGTGCTAAAAAATTAATGGAGTGGAATAGCCTGGATGATGAGTTCTCCTCTGATGTGAAGACATTTGATATTCTTCCTTCCCTTTTAATTGCCTGGTGTGCTTTCTTCTTAGCTATCTGTATATGTTTCTCCTTCTTTTTTCCTGTGCATCCAATTCCCTGGATCCTGCTGCTGGTTGTGAGGGTGGCAATTTACTCTGGTGCTGCTCTTGGAGCTGTGACTGGGGCAGCTGCTGCCATACCTCATGTCTTTGTGCTGATAACCCCAGGCAGCTTGGGATGCTTCAGCTGGACAGAAATGGAGCTGAAATAAGAAGTTTTTATACTTGAAGACAGTTTCCTGCACTGGGGGTAACGATGCTTTATGTCACTTTGCAGCAGGATTTAATTCCCCTGGGCAAAAGCAAGTGGTGAGTACTGTGTAGATTGCAAAGAAACAATAGTTACTGTGGCATATTCTTCTCTTTGGCTTGACTCGTGCCATTTTAAAAGGTATGGCATTTTCCATAGCTGGATTTGTGTGTCTGGGAAGTCAGAGTTACATAATTAAAACAAATTCTAGTCTATGACTCTGTGTTTTCCAGCAAAATGTTTTGCTTCAAATAAGTGCTGTCTGTAGCTCAGTGAAAATGAGGGGTGTCTCTGTCAAAGTTTTTCTCCTTTGAAGCTTTGTTCAGGTACTCTTCCTAATTGGCATTTTCCAATATTATTCTTTGTTTTGTGGTCATTGTGTGCTCTGGATTGAAAAGGCTCATTAGGAAGAAAAGCCCTTGATGCCCAGCTGAGGGGTGGTATTTATGATGTGTGGTGTAGGGGTGGTTTGCAGAAGGTGTTTGTGCTCTTAACAGAAGTGATCCTGATGAGGAAACTGCTGTTTTCCTGTCTGCTGTGCTCAGGGTTTGTGTGTTTGCTGCTGGGTCAGGAGAAGCTGCCCCAGAGCTCGGGGCAGCGACAGGGATGCCCACGTGGTAGGGATTAGCTGGTATGAAGGGAAACTGCAAATGTGCAACTGAATCCAGGTGTTGTGCATGTTGCTTGTTGCTCACACATCCCAAAGGCTTACTCTGTGTTGGGACATTGCTACCACAGCCCTTGGGAGGCAGGCTGGGCACCTGGGACGAGGCTGCAACTCTTGAGACCTTCAAGGAGGGGTTTGCCTAGAGATCATACCAGAGCTGATCTGGAGGGACCTTTTGCTCCCCTCAGATGGCAGGGATGTTGAAATGCAGTCTGTGGTGTGAGGGGCAGCTCAGCTACTTCTCACAAGGCTCTCCTTAGTTCAGAGCATCCTGATGCTGCCATCACAGGGTCACCTGAGTTGGAAGGGACCTGGTATTGAGTCCAACCTGTGACCCTTCACCACCTTGTCAACGAGGCCAGAGCACTGAGTGCCACATCCAGCCATTCCTTGAACACCTTCCTGGAACACCAACAGCTCTTTAGGCATCTGCTTGATTTTTTTTATGCTTATGGCATGTAGATGCAGACCTTGACCAGACAGGTCCTCTGTGGGACTGGAACCATCAGCAGCAGTGTGGAATAGCCTGAACTGAAGGAGAATGCATCAGCTTCCAATGGATATATTGCAAGGAACAAACGGCAGGGTTCCAAAATGGGCTGTTTCACAACAGTTGTGTCTCAGTTCTTTCCCCTGCGTGTTTGCCTGTGGGCACTGTGGCAATGCCACCCCCTGGGCTGTGTGGGGCACTGCCCATCAGACAGTGGGCTGGGGTGCTGTGGGGTGAAGGCAGAGTCAGGCCAGCCTGAGACACTGGCTGAGGTCCCACATGCCTCGTGTGTCAGCAGCAGAAGGGGAATTACCAGTTGGTTGCATTCGCAGGGACAGCGGGTTCGTGGCGATGGGCGATGGGGAAGGGAGACCAGACGGAGCAGTTCTTCTTGTTCCTGCTATCCACATTCTCAATCTCTTCAGAGCCTGCTTTTGCAGCAACAAACATGCCTGTGCTGTTCCTCGGCTTGGTGGGTTTTGCCTTGCCAAGAGGAGGACTGATCCTGGAAGGCTCCTGTGAGGATCCTGCTCCCTCTGTCAGGAAAACTGGTGCATGCTGCTAGCACAGGTGTGTGCTCAGCCCTCCCTGACCTCCCTGAAGGTGCTGGGGGCTTGGGGACCTGGCCCTGAAACTTCCCTGTAGTCTCTGCATCGCTGTTTTTGGCTGCGTGGAACCAGAAAGGTCACTTTTATGAATCTTTTCTTCTTTGCTGAATTTCAACGTGGCCATTACCCTTCCTGCAATCTGCCTGCCTGGCTGAGCATGAGAATGTCTGATTCCAGGTCTCTTTGAGTAATTGTGTACAGACCCTTTTCTTAACCTAAAAATCCCTTGGCAACTGGGCAAACCAGTAGCTGAATATCAGGGAAAAAGATCCTGTTACTCTGCTATTGGATTCTGATACAGAGTGAACCCATGGGCTTATCAGGGGTGGGAGAGGGTTGCCTTTGAAACTCTGAGGATCGTCCCCATCGCTGATTCAGATGCCATTGAAACAAGGAGCAAAATAACTTTTCACAGTCTTTCCCTTCTGAGTTAAGGAGTGGTATTTGTGACAGCAGAGCCCTGCTGTGACTGCATGGCTGAATTCAGCAGTGGTGTTGATCCACAGCCTGCTCCTCCCATCGCCCTCCTGGCCCTCGAGTGAATTATGCCTCGTGTTCAGTGCAGGGCCATCTGTTTTCCTGTATGTTCCCTCTTCTGTGGCAGCCTGATTCCAGTGGAAAGGTGAGGCGAAATACACGTGATGAGGAGCAGCTCTTTTGTTCTCCCAACAGCTTGTTTTCCAGCACAGGAGCCAAGCAATGAAAGGAAAGCTGGGTTTTTAGCTGGCCTCAAAATGTGCTCCTAGTGCAAGAATCCAGGAGCTTATTAACAGCAGAGTTGAGGGACACCTGAGTTTTGGGGTTAATTTGGCACCTAAGACTTAAAGGTCTCTTGCAACTGGGCCCAAGCAGCTTTTCAAAGATGCTGAAATCTGTATTTTGACCTAGCACAGATTTCCCTGTGTGACTCCACAACATGCCTGCCAGATATCCCCACCCCCCATGTCCTCCTGATCTGTGCAGAGCTATTGCTGCTATCCAGGTTTTCCTGTGCTACCTCCTCTTGCACTGTAAATGGTAATTTAATTTCCACATTTAGAGGCCTTAATTAATTATGAATAAAATCATTTGTATGAATTTTAGAGCTGAAGGGTGACGGATTAATGGCTCTCTGGGAACGTGAGGCAGCTTTACCAGCAGCACAGGAGTGGCTGTGTGAGCTCTGCCCTGTGTGCATCCCTGTGATGTGGGAAGGGAGGAGGAGCAGGAGGGCTTCCATCTCCTGGCGTCCTGGGAGAGGACAGGGGAAATGCCAGCCTGGTGCTTCCTTGTGTAGAGTTGAGTAGGTTGAGGCTCCCCATGATGGTTGGTTCCAATAGGTCTGATGAAGCAGCAATTTGGCTCCAAATACACGTTGTCATGTTTTATGCATGGTCAGCTTTGCTTCCCAGCCAGTGGAGCAGAGCACGGTGCAATCCAGTGCTGGGTGTCTCTTTTTGTGCCTTTTCATTTTTTTCTGTTTCTTTCTTTAGGGATGATGGAATTCATTGGAACTTCTAGGCTTGTGCTCGGGTCTGTGCACTGGCCAGACTTGCAGTGACCTCAGCAGTCACCTGTGCTCTTGGTGAGCATTTAACATTTAACAACTGCAACATCTGTCAGGTGTTGCCCATGGCTCTCTTCTCCAAGAATTTTGAATTTTGAAGCTCTTTACAGTTCCTCTTTTCTTCTGTTATCCTTCTGCAGAGGCCAGTGGGCCCAAAACTTCTCCTGCTGTCCATCTCCTGACACAGCATCATGTGTTTGATGTCTCTGTGCATGCACATCTAGCACTGTCCTCCTGCTCCGACCACTTCTGCTTCCTGAGGACAGAGCTGAGTCCAGGTTTTGTACTCCAGGCCTTTCTCGGACCAAAATTTGTTTTCTTTTCCTGGAAGCTTCTCTTGCAGACGGGAACAGTGAGCTGTCGAGCTCCCAGCAGTTTTGTTTGGCAGACTTTCCTACTCTGGGTTGTCTCTAGCTCTTCCTCTGCAGAGCTGGTGGAAACATCGCTGTTTAATCCCGGCAGCCTTCCCAAAGTCCCTGGCTTTGTGTTCCTGGCCCGTCACCTTCCCCTGTGCCCTGGGTGTTTGTGGAATCCCACGGGGTGATGCCTTGGCTGGGGATGCAGCTCGGGTGTTGCGCAAGGCTTGTCTGTCTGGAGGGCAGGTTGCCATCAGCCATCTCCAGGGTTTGTTTTTTTTTTCATGAAACAATCCTTAACTCACAGGGTCAGCTGGAGGTGATGGGATCGTGTTGCCTGCAGTGGCTGGCAGGGCAGGACAGAGCCTTGTGCTGCACAGTTGGGTCCCACCAAGGGTGACAAACCTGCTCAGCCCCAGGAGCAGCAGTGAAGGCAGGATGGGTTAAGGTTTTCACTCCTTGAGAACAAGCTATCAAGAAATAGTCCAAATAGAAGTGATCGAATTACTTAGGGGGCCCCTGGTTTTGTGTGACTTCTTCATGCTTAATCATTCCTTTTCCAAGGGAATCATCCCAGAGCAGCCTCTTGGTCCTTATACCCCTCTGCACTCTGTTAGCATGTGTTGTCCCTGGCAGTCATCTGGTTGTCCACATCTTTCTCTCTTTACAAAATATAGCCTACACTGTGCTTTAAGCCATGTCAGGCACTCCTGAAACACTGGTGTTGTAGCCTGGCCTGATCTTGATGAGAAGATTCCCAACAGGCACAAGCTGGAAGCCTTTGCTGTCTGTATTTACCCCAGTATGTCCTCGAATGGTTTGGGTTGGGAGGGACCCTAAAGCTCATCCAGTCCCAGCCCCTGCCGTTGGCAGGGACACCTTCCACTGGACCAGGTTGTTTCAAACCTCATCCAACCTGGCCTTGGACATGTTAGGCTTTACTTAAAGTTTTCTTGAAGGTTTAGAGGAAAACTAAAAGGGAAAAAAAAAGGCATGTTTGCATCAATGTATTGATCTGATAACACTCCTGAAAAGAAGAAAGCATGTCAGCTACTGGAGTTCCCACCCTGGCACAAGGCCACAGCCTCCTACTGGTTTACACTGATTTACACTGGTTACACCAGCTGTGACTATGACCCACAGCAGGAGGTCACATTTAATAGAAGAGAAGGCAGAAAAAGTAAAACTTTGGAGTTTTCCTCTCTGCATGTTCCTTGTGAATCCAGCACCAATTGGTATGGCTGCTCAGTTTTGCTTCTCTGTAACTCTGTAGTGTTTTAACAAGTGGGTTCTGCAGGACAAAAATCAAGTTTCTTTGCCTCAAAATGACATACCACAGTGGTTGTTAATGGGATGGTGATAGGGGAGTCAAATAGCAAGAGAAGGACATGTTTCTCTGAGATTATACAACACAGCAAGTATTTTCCAAAAAAGAGTAGAAAAATAGGAAAAAATAAAGATAGATGGCACAGGAGGAGCTGTGAATGGTGCCCTATGTCCCCACTCAACTTAATTTGCCAGAAGGGTAAAAGTCCTAGAGTTCTGAGGTCCCTTCCCACAAATCTGAAGGATCCTGGTGGGCATGAGAGCTGGTTGAAGGGAGCAGCAGAAGGAATTTGGCTTCTCCTTGAGACCACAGTTGACACAGCAACGTGGGCTGGACAATTTCTACCCTCTACTGGATTAATTCTACCTGATTATTTTTAACCATTGGTGTCTAGAAAGTTGCTGCCCTCCTGGCTGGCAGAGGATGCTCCCAGTGGGTTTCACAGGGACCAAGGTGGCACTGAGTGTTATTGCACTTTGGATGGAGCTGTGGGAGGGTCTCACTCCCTTCCCACCTCAGATCTCTCCATGATAGTCTCAACACTCACTTCATTGACTTTTGGCCATTCCTTAACCAGCCTTAAAAAGTATGTGGAGGAAAACCGGGTCGCTTAGCAACCCTCCTGAGCCGAGGGCAGCCAGAGGATGGGTCAGTGATTAACAATTATGTATAATCAAGGTTAAAAATGCAGGGCAGCCTGCAACGTTCCTGCCCTGACAGCCGGAATATTTCAGCGTTACGATGCTGGGATTTATGGTGGTGGTAAGTAAATTTATACCAGCTGTAGGTTTGACCTCATGAACGTGGTGATTCAAGGCTTGAAATCAAACTGAAGTCTCTTTTCTTTACTGGTGTATCACAAAACTCATTAAATAACCTTTGGATGTGTAACATGGGCATGGTCTATATTTGACATATATTTTTTCTCCCAGGGCTCAAGGCCGTGTGACTTCCTAAACAGAAATAGATGTGCACAGGAGAGTGGAAAATGCAGTCTTGCTATAGAGCAGAAATGTGGAAGGAATAGGGGTCTGTGGTTTTGGTCACTGTGTGAATGTTGGTGCAAGGAAACAACCAATGCCATGTGAGCTTGATGAATTTATTTTTCTGAGCCTTATTTTGGCAATGTGATCACTTTCCTAAGTCCTTGGTGGTGCTTTGGTTTCTGGATGAAGAGATCCTTGGCAGCTTTTTCTTCTTGCACAGAGTAGGAAAGGAGGTGGCTTGGTTATGATTTCATTTGCCCCAATAAATGTCCCAGCACTCCCCATTGCTGCAGGAACATACAGTGAGAATATCAATCACTAGCACAGCTCTGCATCTCTTGGATGTTTTTATAACTCTGGCAGTGACAGCAGGGTTGTTTTGCCAAGTCATTTACTTTCATTGCCTAATCAATTCCTAAAGGCTCTTGCCTGTTTGCCTCTTTGTTTAATTAACCCTTCTTTTTAGCCTTACCCCCCTCCCCTTCCAGTTGTCATCCCAAACTTGAGAAGCAGGGATCAGCTGACAGTGCCTCTTCAGCAGTCACGGGAAGTGCTGAATTCCAGGAGCCCTGACGGAGGTGATTTATATTCCTAAGGACTAATCTGCCATCACTGTCCGAAGCTGATGATGTCAAAGGCAAGCAGGCAGCTCTTTTGCTTCATTCCCCTGACCCTTTTTACCCCACCCTGCTTCCACTGAATAGGCTTATTCCATGCCAACTTAAATAACGCAGATTTTAAAGATCCCTTTCAGACTAATATTACTCATCACCTTACTCACCTGCCACTGCTGGTCCAGGAGAAAAATCATCTTAATGTCCCTTTCCACAAGAGTAAGAGGATGTCTTAATGAATGCTTTCCTTGCTTGGTTTTGGTCATTAAACACGCTCTGCCATTGTGGGCTCTTTATGGCTTTGCACTAAGTGGTAAAATCCATATGTGAGACTTTGCAGAGGCTTTTAGGTGTCATTAGGGATCATTAATATGCAGAGCAATGCCATGCAACAGAGGCTGCTGGGGGGAAAATGAGATCCATCATCTGTTGTTAGAGCTGCAGGATAACTTCAGGTCAGCAGAAACCAGCTACAGGGGCTGGATTTGGGCAAGGATTCCTCATTAGTACATGGAGAGAATGTGGGAGTGGGATGGAGAGGGACAAGGCAAACCTGAGCAGCTTTGGGGTTCCTCCCATCCTCCCAACCCAGTGCTGGTTTGGATCTTTTGGCTCCTGGAGCTCTTGCAGTCACTCCAGTGGCTCCTCAGTCCAGAGAGCCTGTGCCCAAACTCCACAGCTTGGACTCCATCTGTACAAATTGACTTCATCCCCAGTTTCAGGCTGCCTGCTCCCACAGGCCAGGGATCTCTATTCCTTCCTGCCTGCCTTCTTGGTTAGCATCTTCATTTCTGCCTTCTGAGTCTTTCCTGGTTTTGCTTGTTTGTTTGCCCCCAGAGGTTGATTTCTACACCCACCACACCACGGAGGCAGGTGCTTACAGGGGGAGTGCCTGCCCCTGTTTGTGGTAGCACAGATTTTGGGTGACTTTGGTGCCTTTGTGGGCAGCAGCATGGGCTGCCTGGGGGTGCTTGTGATGGAAGTCTGCTCTCCCTTTCCCTATGGGTATAGGATGTCTTCCCAATGGCCATCAAGAGCTTTTCCTGCCCTGCTTTCCTTGCTCTGAAGGGCCTGGGAGTATCAGGAGCAGGGATGGCAGAGAGTGGGAATGCTTCCTGTGGTCTGTCATGGCTCAGCAAGGAAGGGAGACCAGCTGAGCAATGAATTATGTATCTCCTCTTTATTTAAAGAGCGTTTCTCTGCCTTGGAGAGTTCAAAAGATTATTCTGCATGCTGGTTTCTGATACTGGACAAGCTGGAAATGTTAGTGGGTATGTTAATGTTGCTCCTGGCCCTCACAGCATTCGCTTCTGAAAAACAGAAATGGTTTTAATGTGCTTGGCCTGGGAGCTTTGATTTGAAATGAATACTGTCAGCCATGTTAAAAAGATGATAAATGATGCTGAAAAACGTGTTTTGGTTTCTAGCAGCAGCGCTGGGGTTGTGCCACAAATGCAGGAGAGGCGAAGTCATTTGGAGTGCAGGTGTTTGCCCCTCCTGGCTCTTACCATGCTGTGCTGCACTGCTGAGCCACAGGGGCTGGTGGGAGGTGTCCCTGCCAAGGGCAGGGGGTTGGAACTGGAGGGGATTTAAGGGCCCTTCCAACCCAAACCAGTCTGGGATTCTGTCTTGTCCCATATTTGCTCTTGGCTGGGAGTTAAACCAGCTCCCTGAGCAGCTCGTGGGGGCACCAGCAAGGGGTGTTATCCCATGGTGCTTTTCCCCAGGCTCAGGATTGTGGAATCACAGGATCATTGAGGTTGGAAAAGCCCTCCCAGCCCACAGAGCCTACCCTGTCCCCAATGCCCACCCTGCCCCCCACCCCAGAGCTCTGAGTGCTATGTCCAGTCTGTCCTTGGACACCTCCAAGGCTGGGGATCCACCACCTCCCTGGGCAGCCCCTTCCAGTGTTTCACTGCCCTTTCTGTGAAGAAATTCCTCCTGATGTCTTGAGAACTCCTGCTTTTTGGGATATTTTTTCCTGTTGCTGGCTGCTTTATGTGCTCATTAAAAGCAGTGGGAATTCGTGGGTAAAAGGGAAGATAGAAAATGTAAGCCAGAGTAAGCTCTAATGTATTTGTAGATGAAAACCAACTTGACGTGTTTCTGCGTTTGAGATTTATAATCTGATCGTTCCTTGCCCTGCACAGCAGGGACTGGAGCAGCGTGTAGTTATTTACATATAGGGAACATTAAACAGCCACCTCTTTAAACCATATGTGAACATAAAATCCAACAACCACTGCTGAGTAATGGGTCTCTGTGAAAGATGAGACTAAAAATAAAGCAGAACCCAGCAGAATGAGAAGGTATTATTGCAGGAGGTAGCTGTGACAGCAGCGTGTCCTATCCCTGTGCCAGAGTGGGAATGTGACCCTAGGAATGTCCTCCTGAGTTCACACTGTGCACATGGAACCACGGGCAGGAGGGCTGCTCTGTGCTCCTCTGGTTGTGGTGGGCTTTGGGATGCCCTGAGGAACTAGAGGTTCTCTGATCTGGATGTTGACAAAGGGATTAGGGGCTGTTTGTGGTTTTCCCTTCCCTTTCCAGGAGAAAAATGCATGGAAAGGATGTGCTCTTTGGAGAATTTGCTGCTCTCTGTAGCACATAAACCCTAAAATACTGTGGGTTTATGCCTGCTTTCCATGGGTGTCTTAGTTCTTTGGAATGGACTCTTGCTAATTATGACCAGGAACTTGAAAATAATTCCCTGGTAAAGGGAAGAATCCCCAAATGGGTGCAGCTGCATCCTGCAGAGACCAGGCTTATCCCACAGGCACCTTTTGTTGGTGGGTCTCAGCACTCAGGTTGGATGCTGGGGCTGAGAGTTGTGTCTGAGAAATATATTTATTCTTTCCTGATGAATCTCCTCATTGCTGGGGTCACTGATGGTGAGCCTGAGAAGAGTAACTTCTGTTGGGACTTAGAATAAAATGAGAAGCAAATTTCTGTGATATGGGGGGATAAGATATTGAGTTTCAGTCATAGAAATAAAACAGTTTACTACTTCTAGAACACCCTTTCAGTGGCATTTTCACAAAATACTGTCCTTTGTATCTCCAGTCTTTTAACCCTCTGCATTCCTGGCCCCTGAAAGGAATGTGTTAAAAGAAAGGCTGAAGGCTTAAGAAATATTTTTGTTCTTAAATCCCCACTATTTTAAAGTAATATTTTAGAAATCTCCACTGTATTTTAATTTGGTTTGTCAGAGTATAATTACCGTGAATGAGGTAAGAAACTAATTTAAACACGGCAAGTGTAGTGGAGAATCCAATTTTCAGAAATCAGTGGAAATGTAATTGGAGTCATTAAGTGCTGACTTTGGTAATTAAGAGTCAGGCTTTGACGTTTCAGGCTTCTGGTGCTAATTGTCCATGGAGAGGGTACAAAAATGTTGTGTTTGGTGGTTCCCTGGCCACGCTCAGACAGATGTTGGCAAACATCTTCCTTGGTGCCTCCTCTTCTTCATGTCACAGCACAGAGCCAAAACAATCCCTTCAGGATAAGAGTCAGGGGAAGGGTTCTTCTAAGCAAGAGGCTCCTCAAACCCAACCTGTCTTGCTTTCCAACTTGGATCTTGGGTTGCATCTTGGTAAAATATCCAAATCTCTCTGCGTGCTGGAAGTGCTGATAAAGTTATTAGTAAAAGAAATCAGTGGTAGAAGTGCATCCTCATCACCCCTTGTTTGCAGAACTGTCTTTGGGAAGTCAGGATGTTCTGCATTTTTAACTCCTGCAGGTCAAGCAGGATGCTTTTGTTATGATAATGGAGAAGCCATAAAACCCCCTGACATGCTGACAGTTATCATCATGTAAACCAAGCCTTATGCTTACTTTCCTATGAAAAATCCTAATTTTCCAGAGCAATGGCATTTATAAGGCTTTTTCCTTTTGTTTTGTTGCTTTCCCAGATGGTCCTGTTTGGGCCTCCAGCATGGGAGCTGAGGTGATAAGTTTTGAGCTTTTACTCCCACAAACAAATCCATCTTCTTGCTCTGAGTTTGAGTCTGTAATTATCTTCTGTCTCATCAGAAGCCAGAAAGTTACCTAAAATGTGTTTTTTAGCATATTGACTGTTCTCAGGTGTGGGAAACCCACTGGCAGCTCAAGCACTTGTTTTACCCAGAAATCCCCTTTTTGGGATTGGGGTGTTTTTCACGGTGCTTTGCAAAACTGGGTTTCCCTTCTCCTCCCAGGGGTTCTGAGGGTGGTTTCTCCTGTTTGTGTTGGATGTGAGGCATCCATGGGATGCCCTTTGGATCTGGGTACCTGGTGGGTTGGGCAGGCAGGGACAGACACCCCGAGGGAGGGCTCACAGGAGCAGCTTTGGCCATGCTTAGAAGAAATGACCATGGAATCACAGAGTATCTGGAGTTGGAAGGGACTCATGAAGGATGATCGAGTGCCTGCCCTGGTCCCTTTGCAGCCATGTGGTTTCTGGGTACCACACTTGGAACACCTGGCAGTGGCTGGATGGGGTATGACAGAAGCCAGGGAAGCACTTGAAGTAGCTGGAACAGGTTAGAGTCATCCTGGCAAGCTCTTCTGACCAGGCTGCTTAGGGAGGACTGTCCCTTCATGGCCTGGGCTTCCAGATAGCCAGAGGGCAACTCTTGTGCTTGCTGATGGGGGATTCCAGGCTGGGCTTTTCGTAGCATGTTGTCCCTGTTTCCCAGGCACTGAGCTTGCAGCTGGAGATTGGGGGAGTAATGTGGATATGCTTTGCTTTGGGCATAATTTCCTTTTCCCTGCGCTGTTTGCTTTTGTTTTATCTCTTCAGACAGCCCATGTTGCTGCCTAATTGGATTACTGGGTCACTTGGTGACTGTGGGCCATGCGGGGTTGGGGTCGGGACGGTCCCCGAGGCTCCCCACTCTGGGAGCTGATGTGTGCTGGCAGCCTGCTGAGCCACTGCCATGCCCTGGGCTCTGGGGGGAATGGCACTGCCCCCCAGACCCTACAGTGGCTGCATGGAGGGGTGCATCCCTCCCTTCCTTCCACCTGGCTCCTCAGCTTTAGGGAGGAGCAATTCCAAAGGTCTTTGTTTTGGGACCTCTGGGGGTGCATGGAGATGCAAAGCCTGGAGAGCAGTTCAGGTGTTTGTGTGTGAGCAGCTCTCACTTCAGATGAGGGCTGTGTATCTCAAACAAACCAGCTCCTTGCAGTTTCCATGGCAAACTCTCCTTCATAATTGGGCAGGAGTCAGAGATGTTGCATAAAGCCCGGGGAGCTGCAGTTCTGTGGTGCCAGCCCTGTGTCTGCTCTCCATGCAGGGCAGCTCCCCGGGACACCCCTCGTGTGTCCCCACCCCACTGCTCCCTCCAGACCCTTCTGCTAGGGAGAAACCACCTGGAGGAACCGTGAAGGCCAAAAATCTGGTGTTGATGGGACTGCACAGGGGGAAGACTCAGACCCTGTGCTTTCCAGGGATCCCTCTGCAGGTTGTGCTGCCAGACGCTCCTTCCAGAGCTGCTGTGATCACCTAAATGCTGTTAGACCTTTGGAAAACAGGAGGTCTTGCCAAGGTAAGTATAAATGACATATCAGGCCATGCTTTTAAAACTCCATTGTATTTTATTTTCTTTCTTTAGTGACTGAGGTGTTTTTGATAAGGAAAGAAAACCAGGTTTGCTACTTCTAGGACAAGAACTTGTGTGCTGTCCCACCTTTTAGGTTTTTATAGTTTAAACATCACGTGTGTCCCACCACACATTCCCCTCCTTTTCCCTGCCTCTTTAATTATGAGAATTTGAGTCTCACATGCTTAAAATCTGTCACGTGGACCCAACAGCACTTAAAAAACCCTCCAACCTTGGGCTCCAGGGATGGGGATCCACCACCTCCCTAAGCAGCCCCTTCCAATGTTTAACAGCCCTTTCCATGAAGACATTCCTCCTGATGTCCATCCTGGACAACTTGTGCCAGGGCCTCACCACCTCACCACCCTATATTTTTCCCTAATATCCAATCTAAACCCACTCTGTCAGTGTGAAGCCATTCCCCCTTATCCTGTCCCTTCTAAATAGTGTCTCTCCATGTTTCTCGTGGGCTCCCCTGAGGTCCTGAAGGCTGCAATTGGGTCACCCCAAAGCTTTCTCTTCTCCAAGCTGAACAATCCCAACTCTCTCAGCCTTGTAAAGGATTTAGGAAAAAACCCAAACCCCAGGAATCTTTCCTTTAACACCGCCTTGTTGTACAGAAGCAGGACTTCTTGCCCTCTGAAATCCTCGTGTCAGGAGGGCTCTGAGTGGCAGAGGTCAGGATTTGGGAGGAGGTATTGGTCCAGGCTGACCCCACTGTGTGTCCTGTGGAGTGCAGTCCCTACAAAGCGGGGCTGTTCCCGGGGGGATCCACTGCCACGTTCTGATGGAAATATTCCAGGCAGGGGAGTGGGATAAGGAGGAAACTAAGCCCATTTCCTGTCAGGTTTTTAGGAGACACTTAAGGGAGCACCCTTGGCTGAGCGAGGGCAAAGGAGAACTGCAGAAAGCACTTACTGGGCTTGCCTGGGGATTTGGGCTCTGTGAAAGCCGGGCTTTGCCGTAGGAAACAGCAATAAAAGCTGGCAAGCCTAAAGACCAGATTAATTTAGAAACTCTGCAGCTCAGGGGAGGGGCGGGGGAAACAGAAGTGCAGCGGCTCAGACTGACCTTTCCATCAACTCCACGGCTCTCCCAAAGATGTTTGTGGTGTCTGAGATGGGATTGACCCATGGGGTCCCTGGGGTGACATGGGGCAGCTGGACCTCAGGCTGTGGGGCTCCTCCTTGCTCCCCAAATGGCACTGGACCTCCAGGAGCGTGGGGCTCTGTGCCCAGCATGGGCTGGCACTGTCCCTCAGTCTGTCCAGTGGGCTGGGGCTGGTGCTGCTGAATCTGTCCCAAAGAAACCTGTTCCCAAAGAAGCACCAGAATGGTCCCCAAAGTGCTGAGCAGGGCACCGTTGGCAACACAGAGCAGCTCCTCTGTGCAACTTGGAGGAGTTGGATCCCAGTTGTATGTGCTGTCTGGTGGGGAGCAGTGGTATTATACAGGATTTAATTATCCTGATGACCTCAAGTACAGAAAAACTAAGCCTGTTCACCTGCTGACCGTGGTTGCTTTGCTTCCTTCTCTCAGCCCCCTCTGTCCTTTCCAACGTGAAGCTACTCAGGGAAAGGTGGTACCAGAGTCCCTCTTTCTCAGTTGTTTCTGTGTCTGTTTATATAGATCCAACATAGATTAAAGAGCCTTTTAAACTCAGAGGACTTGTCAGGAGATTAGAGACTGTCTTCCCCATCATATGACCAGATTCTATCCTGAAGGTGTTCAAAAAAGCCCTGCATCGTGATACATGTAGATGTTCATGTACAAATGTCACATGGGCATATATATTGTAGTTTATAATGGCATCTTAGCACCTTAGGAAGTGATTAGTTTACTTTTATGCCAGTGTTTTTGCCTGTGTAGAGTGGGCGTTTACTGACATGTGCTGAAGTCTTTCTCCAGCCCTTCAGGGTTTAAATAAAAACCACTTTCTTTAGGAGCATGTCAGAGAAATTCTGTTTTGAAAAGCTGTTTGGTTTCGTAGGAGCATGTGCACATATGTTTTTCTCTTTATGATCTTAGGTTTCAGTGGTATTTAAGCCCCTTTTTTCAAAACTGAGTTCTTTTAGAAGCGTTAGACTCTTTAAGGGGAGTTGAAGTGAACGAGGCTGTTTCTTAAACTGCTGACACGTGTGTGCCCATGTGCATGGTCATTACAGAGCCACAGCTGGATCTCTTGGATCACTGCAGAAGTTTGGGAGCTCCTTACTCTTTACTAAAGGCAGGGCTGTGCTGTATCAGCCCCACAGAGCACACTGGTGTCTCCAACACTGCCTGGTTTGTGGTTCTTCCAGCAAAGAGGTGCAGCCCCTGCCCACCAGTGCCTTGAGGAACCACCCAGGACTGTGGCAGGGCTGTGGACCTCACTGGGTGTCCACCCCTCACCTGCAGCAGAGGTTTCTGCCTCAGTCTTGGTGGTCCTTCTGCCCTTAGCATCGCTCACGAGGCTTGCAGCAGGAATCTCCATGTCTGGTGGCTTTGAATTTCACTGAGTTTGGGGCCTCTGCAGTGTTTAAATCTCTTCATCCTTTTGAACCTTTTCATTTCAGCAGCCAGGAGGGAGGGAAAGCACACAGTGGAGTTGTAATGAGCTGGGAGTGGGGTGTGCTGGGGTTTGACTAAGCCTTAGCAGGCACTGCTCATTTCACTGCGAGGCCTTAGTGAGATTATTGTCTGAGTCTCCCCTCAGCAGTTTAAAGCCTAGTCAAATATTCTCTGTTCTCAGGCATGAGAGTTTCCATTCTCTGCTGTCTGTGGAGAAGAGGGAACAGCTTAACCCCGCACAACTCCATCTTCTCTTTACAGCCTTTGCCCTGGTAACTTTCTAAGGACATTTTTTTGGAGCTCAAATAGATAGAAATGGGTAGAAAAAGTGTCAAGGTCTCTTGTAACCTACATAAGACTATCCAGATGTGTTGATGTAAACCAGTAATTTTGAAACTACTCCATGCACACAGCTCCTAGAAAACTGATCCATCAGTTATTTGTGGGTTTTTGAGCATCTGGAACGATTCCCTAGTTTTTCAGGAGACTCAGTGTGCAGATGAGGGCTGACTGCTTCGTTTCTGTCTGCCTCATTGACTCCCTGGTGCAAAGGATGGGGAATGCTGTTTGGACAGAGTGAATCCGTCTTGGGGGGCAGCAGGATGCCTTGTCCAACCTTTGGAAACTTCTTCCAAGCTGATCCAGGCTGTGTTGGCTCCGAGCAGCCGGGTGTGTTCCACGTGGGAGTTCAGTGAGTCCTCGTGGAAGCTGCAGCCGTGTTTCTCTCCACAGCCTGGCATTTCATTTGGTTTCTCACGTTACCCAGCTTAGTCATCTCTCCTCTCAGCTTCGTCCTCCTCTCCCGGCGTGCAAAGCCTGGTGGATGGTCTCGTTGCAGGAACCTGCCCTAGCAACCACATACATCTCCCAAAATAGCATCCTCCGTGGCTGCAGAGCCTCCCTGAGCCTCAGGACGTGGCCCTGAAGTCTCTCTGGGCTGATGTTTTGCCTCTCATGGTCGGAGAGAAATAACCAGTGCCGTGAGTGGACTTGGACTTTGGGACGTGAGAGAAATTCCTGCGATGTTTTCGTGCCGGAGGAAAACGCCTTTGGAATCAAACTGTGTGCCCACGTGCATGAGGTTGTTTACAGCCTGTTACCTGCTCAGGGAGCACCTGAGCTGGGAGGGCACCTGGTGCCAGCCTTGGCCAGGCCAGGGTTGAAATTCCCTGCTGGGGTGGCTGCTCTTGGCCCCTTTGCCCCTGGCACCACATGAGCTTCCTGAGGAGTGGGACGGCCACTCCACGAGGTCTCTCCTTTCTGGGAACACGGCTGTGCAAGTCTCCACTGCTGTTTGTTTTCTGTGATAGAGCAGGAAATATTTTAAGATGCTTTTGGAGCGTGGCCATTTTCTTTTCCCTGTCTCTCCAGCCCAAGAAAATTCCCATGTTTAGGATATTGTTGCATTTCCATAGCTCTGCAGGAGCATGAGATTTGGAGAGATGTGTTCAGCTGCTGGTTGTCTTCTGCTCTGACAATGCTTTTTGCAATTATTATCTTTCCATTGCTTTTGGAGGGTGTTCTACAGTCTGATGTGTTGTTATAGACACCTTTCCTGCTTAACAGCTGCAGTTCTCCTCCACATCCTTTCCACCAGCCATCTCCTTTTTCGCTGTATTTAAAACTATCCCTCACAACTCACATGTTTTTAAAAAATCTGACCCAAGCCCCAGAAGGGAATTGAAACAGTGGCAGGTAACTCAGTTTTGATGTGTGATGACATGCAAGATGAAGGTTTTCTAGGGCCAGAAGTTACGTAGATTGTTGGTATAAGAAGCCAGAGGACAGCTCAGATTAAAGTGGGGGACAGACACTGATTTGCTTGTGTGTGGGAGAGAAGAGACCATCAGCTGCAACATTTACACTCAATTACCCAGGGAGGGTTTTGTCATTATTTGCGTTCTCTGGAGCATTCTGTATTCTCAAGCATACTCTCGCCATATGTGTTTAGTTGCCAGAAGTTTATATACATTTTCTGCTTTCTGTTCCAAACAATATAACGTTTATTATGAGTTTCACGAGTTGTTGTTTCAAGGGGGAAAGAATCTGCGCCAAGCTGTGCTCTGGCACCATAACCACGCTCAGTGTGTGCTGCCTGCGTCACAGGGAGGGTAAAGAACTGCTGGAGGAACCAAGGCACTGCATGTTGTCTTGAAGTCAGGAAAACCTCTTTGAGGAGTGTTCCTGGTGCCTGGCTGGTGGTTGCTAAGGTGGCTTTTAATCCCTTAAGCCCTCCCCACGCCGCAGGGAGAAAATCAGGCTCCTGTTAAAGTGGGGATGTGCACATCATGACGATGACTCTGGGGACTTGTCCCTCCCTGTCCCTCTTGGAAAGGTGCTCTGCTACTCCACAGACAAAGCTGGAGGTGGGATTTAGCCTGGGAAGAACCTGTGGAGCCAGGGTTGGGTTGTCCCTGTGGAGCTGCACCATCCCCTCCCTTGGCACCACCTCTCTGGGCATCTTCTTCATTGCAGAGTTTCCAGGGACTCTTCCCAGCATCCTTCCCCAAGATGGGGAGAGTGTCCCAAAAGGAGAGGGACAAGGAAACACTCTGGAGCACGGCAGGAGGAAGCTTCTTGGTGAGGAATTGCTCTGTTATGGGCTGTGTGCTCCAATGACAGGCAGAAAAACTGCAGGACATGATGAGGGATAAATGGGGGGACCACTGCAGTGCTCTGACACTGGTTTCCATGCTCACCTTTTCCTTTTTTTTTTTTTGTTTTCCTTTTCCCCCCTGGAATTACTTAGGCTTGATTGTTGCAATTGATTGCAATTGTAAGAGCTAATTTTGGTGCATAAATTTTACACTGGAAGCCTGCCAAGTGTTTGTGTAATGGAGGAAAACAAGTGCACAGGATTTGGTACAGGCTGTGCTTGTCTTCCTGTCTCCAGCCAAACGTCAGCAACCATTCCACAGGCTGAGATATATATATATATATATAAATATATGCACACATATATGTATGTATATATATCAATAGGCAGTATTGTATATATATCAATAGGCAGTAAACCTAATCTCCTCAAAGAAGAAAACTCATCCTCCTATGAAAAAAGAAGAGCAATTCACAGACCTGTAATGAGTTTTAAAAGCAAACTGAATTTAATGCCCATGATAAAGTGGTCATTGCCTTAGTTTCTAAGACAAATACCAGACTCAACTGAGTCCACTTTTAAACTTTGCATGGTGGAATGAAGAGTAAATAGTGTTTTTCTAACCTTCAGAGGCAAATCCATTATGTTCAGCTGATGGAGTAGAAGACCAGGACATGGGTATGTAGATCTGGGCCCTTGGAAAATGTCATGGCAGTTTTCCTTGCAGCCCAGTCTAATTTCCATGAAGTCTGCTGTCAGGGAAGGAGAGATTTAGTTGCCATAGGATAAAAATCACAGATTTATTTCTGAGGGAAAGATTATCTCAGGAATAAATTTTTCTTTCTACACTCATGCTTTCATATATCCAGGGTTTGATATACAGTGAAGCTGGGCTGGTTTGCAGGGCTCTCCTCTTTTCCCACCTGTATTTGGCCAAAGAGGAGCAAGAAATTTGAAGGGGTAAAGAGATGTGAAGGATGCAGGTGGGTTTGTGGTGTTTAAAGGTATTTGGGACTGTTTTTATATGGATTGAAAGTCAACACTAAAAAGAAAAGCTCATCTAATAGATTACTTTTGGTGCTGCAGTGATGAGCTTCCTTGTAAGATAAGGTACCAGGACTCCTTGGAACTCATGTCATCTTTCTCCCACAGGTTTTTGGTGTCTCCTCTCTCTCGGTTTTTATCCTGCCATTCCAGTTGTGATTTATCTTACGTGTTTGTTTAAAAACAAGTTACATTGTCAGGCTGCCATTACACAAACATTTGTCCTGGTTATCCTTCCAGAGTTACTCACAGATGTAAGTTCTGACAGACTCAGGGCCAAGAACGAGATAGGTGGAGGATCCACCTTCTTGAAATATCAGCTTGCTTTTTTTGTGTTGTTTTGGGGCTGTTTTAGTTCAGCTTGGTGCCATATGGGTTTCGCTTAAGGACATGGCTTGTCCCTGCAAAAGCATCTTTAAAGGCGATAGAACAGTTTAAATATGTTCAAGAGAATTAATTAAATGCCTTTCCACTGAAAGGGAATGAGAGCTTTTTGGGTTTTTATTTTTTTTTCCAAAATAAAGCTCCAGCCTGGTGAAACATTTTGTATCAGTTACAAAAGGAATTTGAGTACATTCCTGTAAAACAAGGGCTGAGCCAACTGCATCTGCTGGGTGTGGGAGTGACATTTCAGATCCCGCTGACAGTCGCATTGTCAAACTGAACATCATCTCTCTCTTGCTGGTGCTAACTGAGAGCTCTGTGCTTTCTAGGAGCAAAATTGCTCCTTTGGGAAGTGCCAGTGGAAGGCACGGACCCCTTCGGGCCTGGAACAGGCTGCCAAGTTTGAATAACTTATCTCCATAAATCAGCCCTCCTTCCCCTGTCAGAGGGCACTGGGGAAAGGGAAAACATGAGGTGTTTTTTGAGCAGTGAGGACTTTCACTGGTGGTTTACATTTGCAGTTATTCCAGGTGGTACAATAGCAGGATGTTACCCTGTGGAGATGTTCCTCAGCCTCAAGCTGCTGTAATTTTCTCCTTCCTTACACGAGAGCTTCCAGGGGCAGATCGCAAGGTGTGTTCCAGAAGGAGACCTTTGATGTTGCATCCGAATTGTGAGGGATTTGAGAAGTGAACTGTGATAGAGAGGGGACCCTGTGGCGCTCCAGCAGAGCTGTAAGACCTCTCTGCTGTGCTGCCAAGTGAGCAGCTCTAGTCTGTAGTATTTTGTTTGCAAGAAGATGACAGAATGGTAGAATTGTGTAGGTTAGCAGAGCTCTCTGGTCCCACCTCCCTCTCAAAAAGCACTTACAAGCATTTTTATGTGTGTGGATGTGTATAAACAGCGATCTGGTGCAGGAATACTGTGCATTTTGCCACCTTCTTGGGTGCTGTTGCACATGTTCTCAGGGGATTGGTTTGCATGTCCAGGAGTGACATGGTCAGTCCTGTCCCAACCCAGGGCTCGCAGAGGGAGCAACAACCTTGGAAAGTGTCCTTAGAGAAACAGGTGCCAAGGGTGAGTTTGAAGGGAGACAAAGGCCAGGCAGGCACAGATGAAACAATCCTGGCAGTGGAGCCAACAGTGTAATGGGAGGCCAGAGTTGTGGACAGGACCAGGAGACAAAAGCAGCTGTAATGAAAGAGGAGCAGCACATCAGAGAGGCTGATCTGAAAGGAAAGCAGAGGGGAGGTTTCCCTCTTTGATGTGTTTGATCTGCACCTGGGGCTCCTTGTCCGGGAATCTCCTCGGAGAGGGGATCTTCCAGAGGTGCCTGTGAAAGCAGGTTTGTGTTGCTGTGGGTGTAGAAGAGCCTGTTCAGCCAAGGGAAGTTTCTGCAAAGGGTTTCTTGCTCTGGAGAGCTGCTTGCAGAACAGAAGGCAAAGGTGAGGACCCTCATGCAGTCTGGACTTGCAGAGTGTCTGCAGTCACTGGTGTCTGGGTTCACTGCAAGCTCTGTTTTAAATAAAAGCACTCAGCTCACACTCCGTGGCTGAAATTTGAGTTTTCCTCCCCTGAAACTCTTCCACGTTCCTCAACTCTGCAGTGCTTGAACGGCACAGTGAGCAGGGGTGAGGAGAGGGCATGGGGATCAGGAATGCATGAGGGAGAGGACAAAGGCTGGGCTTGTGGGTTGGTGGGAATGTGCCAGATGGGAGAGGGAGGGAGGAGGATGGGAAAGGGATGTTGGAAGCCGTGGGTCAGGGGTGAGGGTCTGACCACCCTTTGGGGGCAGAGCCAAACAGCACAGCTGAAGGAGCTCGTGGTGCTGCAAGGCTGGGGAGAAGATGCATCCCAGAAAAAACAGCTGGGATCATTCCTAGGCACCTTGTAGCCCTTCTTTAATTCATTTTTGGTAGGGCAGTGTTGTCAGTGAAACTCTGGCTTCGTTAATGGGGATGGCTCCTGGTGGGCTTGCACGCTGTGCTCCCAAGATGGGGTGTTTCCCACAGGTGCTGAAGCCAGGGCAGCAGTTCTCCTTAGAGGCTGCTTGGGAAAACAGAAGGGAGCCTTGGGAGCAGTGCCAGTGGTGTTGGGGAGCATGGCTGGGGCTCACTGCAGCCTGCTTGCTGTTTCTCTTGGCATACTTTTCCAAAAAAGAAAACAAAAAATCATGGTCTTGAGCATCAGGATGATTTTTTTTAAAAACCCCACATTATTTATTTATTTTTTAATGCTCCAAAGCTGAGTTGCTGTGGAAGGGATTATCCCACCTCTGTCATTGCAGGATACCATGCTCTTACTGCTGTGCTTGTGTCCACAGGCCTGGGGGATGAAAAATGACCTGTCTCATCACCTGTGGTTTTGGGCAGCTTGGTTTGACTGGCACCTGGGTGCAGCCATTTGTCTTAATCCTTCCTTTCCTCTCTGAGTACATCCCAGGTGCTCCTTGAAACCCTCTGGAAGTGCCCCTGTTGCACTGATAGTTGTTTCTCGAGAGCACTGTCTCAGCCCCAGCCCTTCCAGGGCTGGGAAGGGCTATCCTGCTGCAAATCTGGGAATCTAGGAAGGATATCTAGGAAGCCAGGCTGATGTTCTCACGGAGATAGAACTGTCTTGCTGGCAGATGCTGCACTGCTGGGGTTTAGACCTGCTCATAGTGACTAACCCACGGGCTGTCAGGCTTGTGTTGGAGGCGTGATGTGAGGGGAAATGGGATGAGGTAAGAGGCAGGTGTTGGGCAAGAGCACAGAAGAGGTGTCTGGCAGGTGGATGGCAAGGCAGCCTTGAAACTGGGTGTCAGTGTGAGATGGAGGAGATGGTGATTCAGGAGACGCTCATGTATCTCGTGGGGGATAGGCCTGTGGGAACAGGGAGCTTGGAATAAATGAGACACAAGTGGTTTAGCTCTAATTTTTTTTATTATTATTTATTTATTTTTTTAATGCAAGAGGTGGGCGTGTTGCTGAGACACGGAGATGGCTCGGTGGTGGCTCAGTTTGCTGACAAAGGCAGTGAGTTGGCACGGGGAGTGGGGCACAGGAAGGGCTGTGGGCAGCTGGCAGTGTCCCTGGGTGTGTGTAGGGTTTGGGGGAGCAGGGGCAGAAGGGAGCAGGAGGGGATGGTTCCCTCTGCCAGCAGCGAGGTGTGCTGCGTGGGTCTACCCTTCCACCCCAGCCACAGGCTGAGACGTAGAGGGTGGGGTTTTCCATCCATTCATGTTTGTGTTTCTTGTTTCCTCCTCACTTTGTCCTTTTGCCATCTCTGCTCTTGGGTGCTTTGCTCTAGGTGGGCTCTTTGCCCTTTGCCTTGTTAGACCTGCCACGTGTGAAGTGACCCTGATCCTTAGGGAGCCTGACATGGATTCCTCCTGCCTTGTGGCCCTCTGGAGGAGTCTGACTAGACCCCTTGATGGTGCCAGTTGTGTTTTTGGCAGTGTGGCTTAGAGATGGGATGCTGGAGAAGAGGGATAGCTCTTTGCACTGCACTCCAGAGGGACTGTCCAGTGCTGAGCTAGGATCAGCACAGCACAGTGCCAGCTACGTGACCAGGGCTCTTTTTCCCAGATTTGCAGCAAGATTGGACAAGCATTTGGATATGACCTGTTTATAGCCTGAGATAATTTCTGCGCTGGCAAACACAGAAAGAGATAAAGCAATGGAGAGCTAAGAGCTAAATCTCTCCTGTGCAAATGCTGGGAGCATATGTAATAGGATTGTTGAATTGGAGTTACATGTTTTCCAGGATAAGTACTGTTTGATGATACCGTGCTGCTGCAGCCTTTCTTAAACCAGAAAAAAGGGCTGGGGATTTGCAGCCATTGTTGGGGATGTTGGGGTTTCCCTGTGAACTTTGAGAACAGCAAAAGGGAAGAAAGGGCCTTTGCAGATAAGACAAAACAGCTCCCTAAGAAGGCTGGAGCTCTGACTGAGGAGAGTCCTGGGGGGAGAAAACATCAGCACTCTCACCTCAGGGTAATCAGGTATCACAGATTTTTCTCACACAAAATATGGACTCTCTGTAGATCTTCTAGCTGAGCTTCTGTTCATTTACATGGGGAAACTGATTTTTTTTTTTTTTTTTTGAGCAACATTTTCATCTGGTTTTCTGTGCACCTTTCAAGAGGTGCATTAAAAACCATGTGTGTCTTGACCTCTTTATTTTAAATACATGCTATTGAAGCTACAGCTTTATGCAAGCTAAGCTGAGATGTTAGGGCTGAGTTTGTCTGCCTGATCTGGACTTGTCCTCTTTGCACGTGGGGGTTCTGATGCAGTGTTTAATTACAGGACACCTCCTGCCTTGCCTGCAGCACCTTTGCTTCCCAGCAATGCTGGAGGTGATGAGTTGCCTCTGACCCTGGTTTTGTTCCAAGAGGGACTCAGGGATGGGAAAGAGGAGTGGGATTTTTGTTGCTGCTGCTTTCTAGTTTGGGAAACCTGGGGTCTTCTGCTGGGGACTTGCTGTGGATGGATAAAAGTCTGGCTCGTGGTCTGTGTGTCCATCACTTGTGCCTTTCAGCCCCTAAGGAGGCAAGGGAGGGAGTGCCCCATGTCCAGGGGAGCTGCTTTGGGGGCAGCCCCTGATGGAGCAGGATTGTGGCACACGCTCTGTGGTGTTTGGTCTGTGCTGAAGCTCTGCTGCATCCCAGGGCTGGATGAAGGCCAGCACAGGCTCTCCCCGGGGCATCCCACACCCCTCTGGGGGCGGTGGGAAGGGGGAAGATCCAGCCCTGCCCTGGGTATCAGAGTATCAGCACAGATCCCATCACAGTGCGGCGACAGTCCTGCCCATCGCTGGGACTCACGCCAGCAGGAATTAAAACTTCCAGGCTCATCTCCTTCGTGCACTTGTAGGAAGGCAGGAAAAGCTTCCCAGAAATGCTGCTGATCTGCTGCTGGTCCAGCCTGAGCTCCCTGTAGGCACAGTCCCTCTCCTGCCAAGCCCTCCTTGCTCCACGAGGTGTGTGGGACACCCTGCTTTGAGCTGAGTTTCTCTGTTCCCAGGGAAAGCCCTTCTCTCCTGGAAACCTGGCTGGGCTGAGATGAAGCAACAACCAGCACAAGGTGAATAAGAGCTTTTGGTAAATGGCCAAATGAATTTGTCCCATCCCAGTGACTGGTGGGAGCTCCTCTTTGCTGACATGAAGGTGGGTCAGCACCTTGTTCATCCCCACAGGGAGTTTTTACCTGCCTTCCTCTCTGTTGGGATGCTCCTGAGCCTGGAGGAGGTGATCCTTGAATATTAGCCATGTTCTGTGGGCCCCTCATCCCTCCAGGGCTTTATCCCATGGGACTCTACCAAGCAGATCTCTGAGAAAATAATTATATCCGGCTTTTGTTTACTTTTTTGTGGGGGTTTGTTTGTTTGTTTTGCATTCCCCATCCCTGCCAGTGCTGGAGTGAATAAATGGGCAGATGCCTTCTCTTCCCTGCAGCATCCTGGAGCTGCACTTTCCCTGCTGTATGGTGAAGGGAGATGCTGTTATTTCCATGAGTGATTTGCTGGGAGAGGGAAGGTGTAGCTGGTGCACTTAAGATGTGAATCCAGACCCCGAATCCATAGCTGGGGTGAACTGGTGTCCCTCCAGGCTGGCCTGTGGAACTTGGGTTTGGTGGATCCTTGTGGAGCAATCCCAGCTCTCAGAGGGTTTTGTCTGAGAGCTGCTGTGTGGGGTGCTGCTGTGGGGTTGGGGCTGTTGGTTCTTGGCAGCTCCCTCCTCTCTTTTCCAGCCCTTTGGCCATAGCTGCTGTGTTGTCAACCAGCAAAAGCCCATTCACACTGAATTATGGCTGCATAAACCAGGGGAGGGTGTTCAGGTGGGTGGCTGTTCAGAGAGCAGGTGTTTCCTCTTCGGGCTCTAAGTTCCCAAATTCAGCAGGGCATTTCAACTTCTCGCATTTTAAATTCCCTGATCCCGGAGAACAAAGTCATTTTCTCAGCTTTGGAGCCTGACATCTGCTTACAAGGATTACTCGTGTTCTTTGTGGACGGGGATCTCTTGGAGAGAGTATTAAAGCCCAGGACAAGTTCCTGTTCTGGGATGGAAATTGCTCTGCAGGTTTGGAGCGAGGCACGTCGGGGCTTGCTTATTTACTTGGCAGATGTCTGATGGAGTTACATCACTGCCAGCACTCGGAGCTGGGAGGGTTTAGGAAGGGCTCAGCGTATTGTGCTGGGTCGAATGGCCGTGGGGAGCTCTGCTCTTCCCCCTTTCCTGTGGTGGGGAAACAGCAATTTCCAGTAAGGAGCCAGCTCTGCCTCTCACACCCCCCTGTCCTGGGGTGGTGGGAAGCACTGGGCAGGGAGCAGGGCCACGGACAGGCTCTGCTGGATGGTGCTCAGGGGGCTGTCAGCCCACTCATGGTTCCAATCTCTGAGCAGCGTGCAGGGATGATATTTGCTGGGAATAAGTGACCTTTTACTACTTGAGTTGGGCAGGCATTCCGGAGATTTATTTTTAAAGTACATTCTATTTTGCCACCTTAAACTTCTGCCAGTGCTTCCAGGTTATTGTTTAGTGAGGTCCAGACTAACCCCCAAGCGTAATTTTGCTGAGAGCGTGCAACTGGGAGCCAAGCTTTTCATAAAGCTCCGGATCAATAGCAGTGGTACAATCAGCTAAACCCAAGTCCAGTGGAAAGAGTTGCTTTGGAGCAAGTAAGTGTTGCCTGCAGCCCTGAGTGCCTGGAGCTGACTGACCACACACCAAAGGGAGGCAGACAATTTAAGCCACAGGGCTCTATGGCTCTGACAAGACAGAAACAGCAACAAATAGTGAGAAGCAATTTGGATTTGAGTTATTTCCCACTCTGCACTAGTAGGTCGGGGTGGTGTTAGTGATAAAAGCCTGGCTGAGGTGAGTTGCAGGGGGTCAGGCAGATGGACACCAGCTGTGTGCATCTGGCTGGGTGTTTGGAGTTGACCTGGTCTGTCTTTTCTTTCTCATTCCAGGAGCTACATGGGACAACCAATGTTTCCCTTCCGTCCTGCTTGCTGCTGTGACCCCTCCAGGTGAGTAGTGACCCCTGGGGTGTGTGTTTGCAGCCCCTGCCCACCCTCCTCCTGCTCTGCTCACCATCCCTTCCCCTCTCTGTGCTGGGGCAGAGCTCCACCGCCTGCAGAGCACAACGAAGGGTCTTTCAGGAATAAAAACATGAAGGCTTCTTTGAGATACACAGTGAAGTGTTTATATGGAAAACCATGTCAGCAGCTGCATGTTTTATCTAAGCAAGTATGTTCAGATGTGTTTGTAGAAACATGGCAGCACTAAATGTGGACAGTTGGTCACTAATCTTTGCAAAGATACAAAACTGATTAAGTAAAAAGATTCTCCTGAGCCACCCTGTGAGTTGCAATATAAGTGTGGCCCAGGCTTTTAAAGGCTCCTCTCGTGCCCTGGTCCCTCCCCACACTTCCTCTGTGTGGTCACTCCAAATTGCTGCCAGCTGGCCTGTTTGTCATGTGTGTGGTTGGGCTGCTTCTCATTTTTGACCTTCCAAAGAGACAGACAAAATCTGTGGCTTATGCAAAACCTTTGAATTTGCAGCCAGTCCACCAGTGGGAAGGAGAAATACAGGCAGTTTAAACAGCAGAGAGAAGAGGTTCTGTTCTTTAGTGCCTCACTATTGACCACAGACCCCACTGTGCCCAGAAATGAGTCTAAGTCTTCTTGCCTGTTGTGTTTGAGGTTTTCCTACCCCCATGTTGCCTTCTACCCTTGTTTCAGACATCAGTTTAGGTTCCTTCTGGAGTGTTTGCAGCATGACAAATAGGATCTGTTTTGTTTGTTCCAGGGTAAGTTTTGGTTTTTTTCAGCTGAGTGGTTTTGTAGAGACAAAAACAGAACAAAAAAATTGATTTAAAAAATGTCAGCATTGTAAAGAAAGGAGAATAAAACCAGAAGACTGATACATCCTGAAACTGGATGTGCCAGTGTGCAAACATGTGGCAAAGCAGTCAGGTAACAGAAAATGGTAGTGAAATTGGGTGATATTTCCAGGGTCCCTGAAGTGAAAGCACAGGCAGTTTACAATGGATATTGAAATGTTATGGTTTTTATGTCTAATACGTTAATTCTGCCAGGGCAGTAATCCCAAGGTTCCAATCCACTGCAAGGCTGGCATTTGTTGGAAAGAGATGCACAGACATTTATAGAAGAAACAGACTACAGTGCATTTAGCAAAAAAACCCCAACAAAAGAGAACAATGGGAAAGGTCTCCTCTCCCTTCCCTCTTCCCTTCTCTCCCACCCTATTGTATCAGATACTGACTCATGCCAGAGGGGCTTCTGCTTGGAGCCTGTTGCTCCTTCCATGGCAAATGCAGAGGTTAATTCACTGTCTTGCCTTTTGGAAGGGGAATGTCACTTGTGATGTTTTTGTGCTTGTGTGTGGCTTGGGTTTTGTAAGAGCAAGTCTTGAGCACTTCCAGCTCTGTCATGGGCAGGTGTTTGTGGATCAGAGCAAAGTACTGAGTCTAAACTGTGTGCTGTGCCCTTAGGTTGCCCTGAGCTGGCCCTCTTTCCCTCCTGTGCTTCCCTGCCTAGTGGTGGAGATGTGGCACTGAGCCTGAGCTGTCCCTTAAATCAGAGCCTTGTGTTCCTGCTCCCTCCTTGCAGCAGCACCAGGGGGTTCCTCCTTGCACAGTGAGCAAGTTCAGGAAGCCAAAATGGCCAGAAAATAGAACCGTGGGGTTTGGCCAGGGGTGTTTTGTGAGCCAGGTTGCTAGAAGAAGGCAGGAGGTGGGAATACACAGGCAGGATGTGGTAGCCCTGATGTGCTACCAATTTTTGAGGATAATTTTGAGGAGGGGGTAATTTTTGAGGAGGTTTGAGGAAAAAGGACGGGTCCTAGGACATGTTTAGCTCTCTTGTGGTCCCAGTAAATGGTGTCATTGGGATCTTTCACTCCAAAGCCCAGTGGTAAACCCTTTCTTTCCAGCTCTGGGGTTGTGCTGCTTTGCTGGGGATTTTAGGGCTTCTTCACTTGTGTCCTGCTAGATGATGTCCCAGGAGACACCTGCTTTAGGGACCAGCCAGAGATCTGTGCTGAGAGCAGGGTGGAGAATGAGGAAGATGAGACATCTCCATGGAGAGGCTGCAGAATCACCTGATGGGAAGAGGGCAGGAGACCTGAGGCTTTCTGTGCTTTTTGTTCTGCTTTTCAGGGGTCTCTCCAGGCCTTTCATCCGTGGCTGATGTAGGAGGATGTGGTTTTGGTGTGTTGTTGGAGTGGGAGAGGAGGTTGATGCTCACACCCTCTGTGCTAGCCCCAAACTCAGTGGGGTTCTGCAGGACCCCAAAATGCAGAACATGGGTATTTAAGCTTGAGGAGTTCCCTTTTCTCCCCGCTGTGGCTGCAGTGAGGGAAGTGGGCCAGGTTATAAAAGTCATTTCTCCAAGTGACTGAGTGCAGCCTTCTGGACTTGCTTAAGCACACCCATTTCTGCTTTTGGGCAATTAATGCAGCTGATGAAGCTGAGCTGTTCTGTTGCTCAGTGCCCTATTTCTGCCACTGCTCTGTTTGCTGCCACTTTAACACATACCCAGCACTCCTCACCCCATGCAGCTGTGCCACTGTGTATTAGTGACATCTGTGTGTGTGTGTGGAATGGAGTAAGGGAAAAATAACTTTGGTCACACAGACTTATGCAGAGGAGGATCTGCCCTGATGCACTGATATCTCTCCAAGCTTCTTAGAGCTGGAACAGTGACAGCAGGCAGCATTGGAGTCCACCTCCCAAATGTTGTGTTTAATCCCAAATCAGGCTTTAGCATGCAAGTAACAGACAAATACTGAAAAGCCTCATAAGAAGGAGAAAGAACAGGCAGGACTTTAAAAAAATAAAAATGAGGAAAAGTAATCAGCACTTCTGGAACTGTTATGGTTTTCAGAATGTGAGGCTTTTTGCCAGTAAAAGAGACCAGGTCTCTGCCCTTGAGCTTGCTTAAGCAGTTAATCTGCATATGAACTCTTAGTCTTAGGGATCATTCTGAGAAATTATGAATCTCTGAGCCTTCAGAGACACATTTGTGCAAGTATAAAGGGAAGGTCATGTGGCAGTGGCATTAGAAGCCTGAGTTTCAGGTCAGATCTTAATGCAGGTCTTCCAAAGGAGAGAGTGTAACCTCATGGATATAAACCAAGGTACAAGTTAACAGAAAAGGAGGAAAAGGAAAGGCACCAAGGCATAGAACAGAGAGTTGTGTGGTGAGTCCAGTTGTGCCAGCCCTGTCTGCCAGCTGTGGTGTTTATAACCTTGAAGTCACCCTGTGAGGTGGCCCTCTGGGCAGAACCTGAAGTCCAGCTCTCTGCTCACCTCAGAGGGCTTTGGGTCAGGTCCCCCAGAGAGGTGTTACCTGAACAGTGTCATTCCCATGCTGTGCTCTGGTCCAGGGAGGTTGAAACCAGGTCAGGGCTTCTTGTCAGTGAGGTGACATTGAGGAGAGGCTTTTTGTTTTTTGCCATATGGTTGTAATAGAAGAAATAAATTGAAGCTTGTTTTCTAAAAATGAGAACATGTGCAGTCAACCAGCATCTTTTATTTTTATGCAGCAGGTCTAAAATAGATGCAAGTCTGCCTCTTTGGGAACGTGCATCCGGCAGAAAGTCACAGCAGCACTTTGTGCTCCCTTCCCTGCCTTTGCTGCTCCCACCACTTGACAGTGAGGTGTTGAGGAAGTGATTCTGGTTTGGATGTGCCAGTCACCCCCACCTCAGGGGGGGTGAAGGTGGCAATGACACGAGGAGGGGGTGTGTGGATGACTTTGGTGCTGCTCTGGTCCCTCTTCAGGAAAAAGCTCAGGGTAGGAGGGAGGCAGCAAGGACATTTGTGCAGCCTTCTTGCTTTGGTGGAAGGCCAGTGCTGGATGCCCAGGGAAACACTGCCTGGATGGAGAAATTACAGGCATGGTGCTTTCTGCTGTGTCCCTGCAACCAGCAGACATGGATAGTCCATGCTTGCAGCCACGTGCTTGGCTTGCTCAGCCTGGAAAGGAGCAGTTGCTCAGAGTTGGTTCCTTTGGATCTGCTGGGGGTGGACAGTGTTTCCCCTACCAGTTCCTGCTGCCAACACATGGGGAATCACAGGGTCTTTTAGGCTGGAAAAGACCTCCAAGGCCACTGACCATGGGCTGGGGTCTCCACAGGGAGGGTGGGAGGTATGAATGGGGATGGTGGGGGTGTGTCTGTGGCTGGTGCAGTCTCTGCCAGCTGGCTTCCCAAGGCTCTGTGGCTGGGAAGAGGTTTCTCCATGAGCTAAGAAAAGATGCCTCCTCCCTGAGGGAAGAGCTGGGGGGAGACTGAGCCATTGAGCAAACTTTGGGCTTTGCATGTTGACTGTCACACTCCTCCTGAGACCAAGAGAAGACATCAAGCCTTGGTCTAGTGCTGGTGTAAACTGGAATTTATCCCTGCAGTGACAGGAGTTGTGCCTGTACCAGATAATGTGGGATGAGCTGCTCAGTCAGCCCTGAGTTCAGTCCCCGGGTATTTCATCCTGGGGACAAGGATTTGGGAAATGCAGGGCCTGGAGATGGTGCAGGGTTGGGATGATAATTAAGGAGCCCCTGCTTGGTGGCCTGAGCAGGGTTCTAGGAGAGAGGATCAGTGTGACCTGTGGTCTGAGGACATTGAACACGTGGGCTCCCAGGTCCCTCTTCCTCTCTGATGTCCCTTCCCTGTGCTTGGGCAGCTGTGCACTTGGCCAGGGGACAAATCTGCCCAAATTCTGCCTTTTTTTTTTTCTTTCCTCAAGGCTGTGCAGGAGATGGGATAATACCTGCCTCACAGGGACATTGTGAAAGTTAATTTGCTAATTATTTGCAAAGAACATGGGAGTGCTGCTTCAATTCTACACAGGGTTAGGGTAACATCTAATTAATAATTCCTTATGATGCTTCATTTTATTTCTGCTATAAATAATGCTGTGATGTAGGGACAGCCCTGCCTCTGCTCATCATCTCAGTGCCTTAGAGGGAATAACAAGATGGATTTGGTTTGTAAATGGTCTCTCTTTCCCCCCCCTCCTCCTATGCCACCTTACCCATAAAACCATGAGCTTTGGTGAGCTGCTGCCTGGCTGGTGTCCATTGATGGCTCATTCCTTGACTGCAAATCTCAGCCCTCCAGCAGAGCTCCTTGATTTCCCTGGGCTTTCCCATCCTTCCCAGCCTTGTGGCTCTGTGCCTTTTCTTGCTGGGCTGGGGCAGGGGAGGGATGACAGGAGGGAAATGAGAGCTGCCAGGGGAAGGTCTCTGCCCTCCCAGTCCTTGAGATCCGGACCAAGAGCTGGGGTAACAGAGAAGATCTTCTCTCTAAGCTTTTCCCTTCCTTTCTCTCTGTCTTTGCCTGTTTGCATCCCATATTGTGCTGTTCTGTTTCATGGTGTGAGCAGCATCTTGTCTTCGCTTTGGCCAGCGTGGCTATGAGATCTCACACTGTCATGTGTTGTGTTTAATCCCCAGAATAAGTAACGCTCAGAAACCTTTGCTGTCCATCACACATTTCTGGTTTGACTCCCCGGCTGCGAGTGGCTCCGGGCGCTTTTGAGAGTGTCAATATCCTGTGTGTTTAATACTTCAAGGCAGCGAGTCCAAAAGCTTGCAATAGCTATTTTTAGTGTTGAAAAATTTTGACAACCGAAATTTTGACAAACCTACATTATCCATCATCTGACAGCATCGTCACCAGCGTGTGCAGCTTGTCACTCTCGCTTTGAGCTGGTTTTTTCCAATGAAATTAAAACTATTGGCAGGAAGGCAGTGGAAGTGTGTCAGAACATGGCATGAAGATGACAGCAGCTACTGCCTAAGTTCTTTCAGAGAAGCGAGAGGAGGTGTTTGCATTAGAGGTCTTGAATAGAATGTTCCTCCTTGAGCCTTCCCACCAAAAAAAGGAAACAGTCCCTGTTTTGTTAAACTCTGGTTTATTCTTGCACCACACGGCTGTTGGGTTTGTGGGTGCTGCCCTGAGGGTTGTGCAATGTGGGGTGTCACAGCCATACCCACATCCCTGGACTGGGGGAACTGGGCTGGGGCCACCGTGCACAGCCTGATGGTGTCGGGCACCCTCTGAAACCACCCCAGTGCTGGGGAGGTGCAGGAGCTCCTGGTGACTTTGGCTCTGTGTGTGCTTGTGTCATGTCCAGAAGAGCTTCACCACTGCAGGTGTGTTTTTTGAGGCTCAGTGACCAGTGCTCTTCTACAGCTCCTAATGCTGCACACACAGAGGTGTGTGTTTGACCTGCGTGGTCCCAGGAGGGAGAAGCAGCCCTGCCTTTGCGTGGCTTACACGTGCTGAGTGACAAGACCGGCCCCAAGCCTGCCAGAGCTCAAGGAGCATTTGGGCAATTCTCTCAGGCACATGGTGGGATCCTTGGGGTGTCCTGTGCAGGGCCAGGAGCTGGACTGGATGATCCTTGTGGGACCCTTCCAGCTCAGGCTATTCTGTGTGTGTCTGCAAGCACAGTGCCCATGTCAGTGCGAGAGTTTCCAGCCACAAGCAGCGCCACAAAATGCAGACCTTAAATTCTAACTTGTGCTTGGGCCAGAGGTGGCTCCTGCCTCTTGTCATCTGTCTTGGTTTTGCAGGCAAGGGTGCTGGCTTGTCGCCAGCATCCACTCCCTGGAGCTCATTAGGAACCTTTTTCAACTAGTAGGGTAACAACGGGGATCAGCTTTCCCATGAGCTGATATATCTGCTGACCTCTCCAAAGGGAAAAAAACCCTCCTGTAATTCATTACCTGACTTTTGTGGAGGCTGAAAGGGAACTATTTGTGACTGAACAATACTTGCCTTTCACAACTCCCTTCCTAATCCCAAATAGAAACATGAGGCTGAGAAAATCTTTCTGATAACAGGGAATATGGATACATTCGACCCAGGATAATTTTTCATGGCATTAACATTCTGTAATTGCCAAGGGTTGGTTTGCAGGTTTTTGTTGGATGGAGTGAAGGCAGGCAGGGTAAAACATCAATTTGAGGGGGTAGAAGTGATTCCGAGGTGTTGTGATGGTTTTCCACCAGTGCCCTCTTGTGAGCTGCTGCACCACAGAGATCCACTTAGAAGGCTAAGGTTTTTTTTAAAAAAATTAAAATAATTGAAGCCCAGGTAACATTTGTAGGGCTGCAGTTTGCAGCACTACATGGAAAAGGGCTGTAATGTCTCAGTAACCTGTGCTTGTGGGATATTTGGAGTAGCACCTAAACTGGGGTTGGGCATCAGCACCTTGGTGTTCCCCTGGGGTCACTCCTTGCAGGTGATTAGTGGCTGCTGGGCCCCGGGTCATGTCCTGAAACGTGCATGATCAAAGTAGGCGATAATCACATTGGGAACTCCATAATCACATTGGGAACTCCACCGTGGCTACAGGGACTTGCAGGTTGACCCGAGTGGCTCCAGTTGTCTGGATGATGGAGACAGAATGCTTCTCCAAGGCCACCTGTGTGCGCAGGTGAAAAATAAGACAGATACAATCATGAATTTTTGAAGCACCTTGGCTTTGTAAGGCAAGCCGTAGTTAAAGAGATACGGTCTGAGATGGCAGGATGCTCCTCATATCTCACCTTCCTGCTGTGCCTGGGCTGAGTCACTGTGCTGAAGTGACTCCCTTTTTTCTGCCCAAAGTGATAATCCATTGTTAAAGTGATATTAGCTCATGTGTGCTAATTAGCAGGTGTGCCAGGGTGTGAGAGGCCCAGGGTGTTAATTAGGGTTGATAAAGACACCTGTATGCAGGATGCAGACCTAGGTTGTGTCTGATGGGACTCCCCCTCCCTTTCTCTCACCATGGAGAGGTGCTGTGTTGTGGGACCTTTCTCCTCCGGGCTCTTTCCTAGGATATTTGGGAGAGCCTGTGGACTCCCTGGAAAGTTCGTAGAATCACAGAATATCCTGAGTTGGGAGGGACCCCAAGGGTCATCAAAGTCAAACAATCCCACCCTGTCCCTGTGCTATTGTCCCAACCCTCCTGGAGCTCTGGCAGCCTTGGGGCCGTGCCCACTGCCCTGGGGGGCCTGGTCAGTGCCCACCACCCTCTGGGGGAAGGACCTTTTACTAATGTCCATTCTAAACCTCCCCTGAAATAACTCCACCCATTCCCTCAGATCCTGTCCTTGCTCAGAGATCAGAGCTGCCCCTCATGAGGAAGCTGCAGACCCCAGTGAGCTCTGCCCTCTGTCCAGTCTCTTCTCCAGGCTGGTGGGATTCATCCTGCTGGTGCTGGGAGACAAAAAAGGCTTTACTCAGCTGAGGAGGGGAGGCTAAATGCCCTGTCCAGCTGCAGAGTTTAGCTGATGGCCCCTTCTTCAAGCCCCAGGAGGTGACAGCCCCTGCAGTCACCCAGCTCAGGACCTGGTTGGGGCAGAATGTGCCAGGCTGTCTCCAGACCGTAGCAGGACTAGGGAGAAAAGGCTTCCCTTGCCTCTCCCGCGGAGCATCTCTCTCTCCATACATCATGCTTCCTATTTATTGCTTGCTGGATTTTATTCCTGTGCAGTGGGTCATGATGGGAAGGGGAAGTTGCCTCTTTTCTTTTACCCAGTCTGCACTGAACCTTCTCACTGTCTAAAACTCACTGACAGGAGAGGGGAGCCAGGTGGGGGCCAGGCTCTTCTCCCGGGGAAAAAGTGACAGGACAAGAGGAAACAGCCTCAAGTTGTGCCAGGGGAGGGTCAGGTTGGACATCAGGAGGAATTTCTTTATGCAAAGGGTGGTCAGGCCTTGGAAGGGGCTGCCCAGGGAGGTTTGGAGTGCCCAGCCCTGGAGGTGCCCAAGGAATGACTGGCCGTGGCACTCAGTGCTCTGGTCTAGTTAACAAGGTGGGCATCAGGCACAGGTTGGACTCGATCCCAGAAGTCTTTTCCAAGCTAAAGGATTCTGTGACTTGGTGATTTAAAACCCACAGGTGCTCAGACAGGCTTGGGACTCGCCGAGGTTCCTGCTTTCCCGGGAGTCCTGGCCATGCCAAGGATTTGCTGTAGCTAGCAGGAAGAGATGCCCCAAACTGCAGCGACAACGCCAAAGGGTGTGTGCAGCCTTCAGACCTCAGGAGCTGAACATCCCTCAGTCCATCGCTGTGATCTGCTGTCATAAGCACCTGCCCCTCCTCTGTGTGGCCGTGGGAGCTGTGCTGCACACCTGTATGTGTGTCTGTGTGTGTGAGGCTGCTCTGATGGCAGCGATTGCGGGGTGCTGGGCTGGGCTGGAGGTGGCCGTGCCCCAGTGAACCCCAAGGCAGGGAGCAGCAGCCCCTGTCGTCGCCCTCTGAGTCACTCGTGGCTCGCCAAACCTGCTCTCCCGCTCGGGGTTCGCTGGTTCCCAGCGCTGAGAACTTCCCTGCTGCTTGTTTGCCCTGCAAGGAGGAGCTGTTGGTTTGCTCCTTTGGGGCTCTAATGAACCAGAATGCTGAGGATGGACTCTCTCAGTGCTTTCCAGGCCAAACAGTATGTGTAATCCCGTCCCTCCTTCAGCCCCTTTCTGCTGTCAGGGTGCAGGATTGGTGCTTGTCAGGTGTGCCCATGGTCACGAGGGGACCTGGTGCTCTCTGGGCGTGGGTGGGTATATCGGAAACATCTGAGGCTGCTGGTCCTGAGAAGTTAAACCCAAGGTGCTGTTTGAAGTGGGCTCAGCCTCACTGCGGTGCCAGGCAGCTCAGCCTGCACGTCTGCTCCTGATAATGGGGGTGTGAGGATGATTGTGCTCCATCAAATCACTTCCCCCACTGGCTCATCCCTGTCCCAAAATAGAACCCTCTCCTCCCATGCTCTGCTCCAGCACCTGGGCGTGTGGAGCCTCACTATAGCTGTTTAATCCTGGCAGTGTGTCCAGCCCTGTGTCAGGACTGGGCTCCTGCACGTACCTTTTGCCATTTTATTTGTTTCTTTTCCTAGTGATTTTGTCCTTTTCCCGACTTGTCGTCACTGCAGGGGGTGGGACTGCAATGGTGTGGTTATTGCTCAATACTCCGTGAAGTATCACAGAGAGTTGTAAATGTGAATTTGTTAATTAATTTGATTTCTGCTTTTAAAAAAAAATAGTTCCTGTGTTTTCTTGTTTCATCCCCAGAGCAGTTTCATACCTGTTTTTCTTGTCCCATATCAGTGGTGCAGAGCCAGGGTGGGGGGAGTTGGGGGAACGAACACAGATGGTTTGGGTTTTGTGTTGGTATTTCTTATTTATAGCAACCATTAGCCAGCCCTGGTCTGGAGGATGCTGCTGCTCAAATCCTAATCCAGAAACAGTTATGTGGAAGTAGTGAATTAAGTAAAACCAGATCTAGGAGTAATTTTTAATTCCCTGTAGTTCCTGGTCCTGGAAACCCTTCTGCACCTGTGGGCAGCTTAGTGGGAAGCAGTGGCTGGTCCTACAGGAGCACCAGCAGGACACAGACCCAGAGAGGGTCCTGGGGGACAGGAGGGAGTCGAGGGCAGTGGCAGGAGGCACAGAGTAGGTCCGAGGTGCTTTATTTTGTGTCTTGCTGCTGAGTTGTTCCCTGCCAACACGGCAGGATCCCGGGACAATGCGGATCAGTCGCCTCCCTGGGCTGACTGGGGATTTTAGTTCTTGGCTCCTCTCGAAGCGAGTCAGGCTGGTGAGTTTAAGTCACCCCGGAGGGATGTCCTCAGGAATTCAGATTTCAGGAGCCAGCGGGGCTGAGTGGCAGCTCGTCTGAAGCCTGTGACGGGAGGAATTAATAAGGAGAGGGAGGGGAGAAGGGGAGGAGGGAGCGAGGGATGGCAAAACCCCAAACCTCCAAACACACCCAATTGACCCATCTCATTTTAGCGTGAAACTTAACGAGCTACACCCACTCCGGAGCAGAAGGGGAATGAAACGCTGGCGCTTCCTCCTTTCTGTGACGGGCAGCTGGGGCTCGGGAAGGGCAGCAGGAGAAGATGTTTGTGCTGCTGATGATGAGTGGTAAGAGGTTTCTCAGTGGGCAGGAGCCCTGCCTGCCTCGAGTGTGCCGGGCCAGGGGAGCGGGAGCAGCTGGAGCTTGGCTGGAGCTGGGAAAACGTGTCTAGGGGAGCAGCGTCGTGTGCAGTGTAGGGAACCGTGTGCCCAGAAAGCCCCCTGAGGCTTTCCTCTCCTAACTCCTGCCTTTCCCCAGCCTGGACAGAGGTGTTGCTTTCTGTGGGTCGCGTTTAGTTGGGCTGTCAAGAGCTCTTTGCTTTCCCAGGGCTTGCACTGCCCACAGGTAGCACCTGGGTTCACTGCAGGCACCAAGGGCTTGAGTGGGACCTGGGACTCCACAGCTAAATTCCCTAGGAGAGAAAATCTAGGATCGTGTTACTTACTAAAGATGTTCCCCTCTCCAGCTGTCTGGCTTTATTTTCAGTAATTACAGGTTGCCATGCTCTTTAATTGTTGAAAATGAGCCCTGTGGAAGGTTTCGACTTGAATGGAACACTCTGTTGGGTGTCTCAGCGAGGTGGGGAGAGCTGGAAGTGCTGAGGATGGGCAGGCTGGGCCGGGGGGTCTCACACTTGTTGAAGATCTGGTAGGGCTGCAGGGCAGGGACTGGGGGAGCCTCCTCCATATCGAGTTGCTCATTTTTCTTCTCGTTACTTCTCCGATGGCTTATCGAGTTATTTTATATATCGCTTGCTATCTTGAAATCTAAATTGCCTAATTCTTGGGTTGGTGACAGGAAATGTGAGCACAGAGCCCTGGCCCTGCAATTACTGTGACTAAGCTTTAGGGCTAATCACCAAGTGGGGAGCATTGTCTCCCAGCCCTGCTCTTCCTCCCGGCCACTGGCTGCTTTTGGGGCATCCTCACCATCCTCTCCTGGCTCTCCATCCCGACCTGCTGTCTGCAGGGCTGCTGTGGGAATGTCAGATGTGGCTCCTGCTTCCTGAGGGACACGGGCTTGCTTTCTGACGGGCAAGGTTCAGCCCTGACTCAGCGACACACTGCAACCCATCAGACATGAGTAATCCTCCGGGGCACAGGCGAAGGATAACGCGCACCTTTTTTGGGGCATTAAGTCACCCTGTATCTGTCGGAAGTGTTGGTGCTTTAATAGTTTTGTCTAAGATCCCAGAACCCCGTTGCCAAGGTGGCTCTTAATCCCTTTGACAGCGTTTTAATATTGCAGGAGGGATTTAAATTTCCACATGTGATCGGTGCCGTGGAGCGAAGGGAGCAGGTTTTGTGGATGTCAGTGGGTTGCTTGTTTTTCCCCGTCCTTGCAGAGTTAAAAGTGATGTGTGCATTAGGGAAAAGGTGTGGAAAATTGCTCTGCTGAACATGGCAAATGGAGCTGAGGGATCAGGTGCCCAAGTGTGGCAGGCCTGGTTACACTTCCTGGGGAACTTGCCCTGGTTTTAAGAGGGTTCTGTGATGAGGCAGAAACAATTTATTTTTTCAGAATGCCTGTTGGAAAAAAAATCTGCCAAACCACAAATTTGCATCATTTAAGCATTTGCTTGAGCTTGATGCTTTTGCTCAGGGAAATCAGTGGTGGGATTCCTGCTGGAATTGGTGTCGAGGAGAGGCATTGATTTTACACCATCGCAGCAGTGGCAGTGAGTCTATTAGACATGAGGGTTTGGAGCAGACTCATTTATCTTTAAATGAAGTTACACACTAGAGCTGGAGTTGTAAATGGTTGTTTGAAAATGACCCCCAAGAAAATACAGCTAATTTCCTGCAGGATAAGGGACGTGAACTGGCCCAGCCTGGGCATCCTCCTGCCAGAAGCTGGGGTGGGAGGATAAAGGGGCACAAATGGGAGCTCCCTGACTGGGACAGCAAGTTGGCTTGGGTCTAAATCGTGGTCTGGCCCTGTGGGGAATGGCAGCAGGAGGCCTTATTGCTTCCCCTTCGCTCTGGCTCTGACTACTTACCCAGTGCTGGTCTTCTGCCACGTTGTGAGCTCAAAAAAATAGTGTCTTTGGTGGGGGGCAAAAAAAAGGTAGCTAGAATAAAGTGCCAGCTTCTAAATAATGAATTACAATGAAAAATCCAATGCAAAAGTAATAGCAGCCTCGAATCTTTACAAGAATACATCAAGAAAGAGGGTGACTCTCTACTGATGTCTTTCTTGGTATTATTTTGTTAAACTGGAGACTGTGTGGTGCATTCCAGTGATTTTTATGGCCCAGTAATCCATTGCTGGATGAGGGGAATACATTATTTATAGATTAGAGTGTTTTAGCATCCTCACATGGGGTTGTTTAAGGAGGTCAGGATGCAGAGCAGTGGGAATGGGATTAGCCCAGCTGTGCTGCAAGCAGTGCAGAAGCAGGGGATGAAAGGGGAAGTTAGCACGGAGACACTGATGCTTTTATGGTGCCTCACAAGGCATGGGTCACGTAAGATTTAGGGGTTTCTAGAACCAGGATGTAGTTTTTATTGGTTATGACATCTCAAATTTGAAGTGAACTGGAAACAACCACGAGCATCCTCTTCCCTGGCTCAGCCACTCGCTCCCTGCGTTCTCAGTGGGATGGTGTGAGAGCACTTGAGGAAGGGGGGCAGTGTTTGAGGGGACTACCCAACCCCTCTTCCTTCCAGGGGGGAGCTCTGGTGTTGTTCCCACGTGTGAAGCCTCTCTCCCAGCCCCGTGGGCCGGTGCTGTGGGCAGACAGGTAGTTGTTGATTCACTGCACAGTGCTTTTAGTGTAATTGCTTTTTGAGACTTCCAATTAGGCTCTCTGTGAGAGCTGGGCTGTCATGTTCTCAGGTTCCTTAAAGTGCCCTGGTAAAGCTAAGCCAATAAATGATCCCAGCAGGGTAGGGGGGGTTCCCATTAGGCAGGATGTGTATCTGGGCACCTTGAGGCTGAGGGGTCCCAGGTACCCTGGTCCTGGGAAGGGGCTCTGTGCCTGGTTTGCTTCAGGAGGTTTTATAGTCTGGCTGCTGCCAGTGCCCCCAGCAGTTCCCACCCTCCTCTCTGCCTGTGGTGGTCTTCCCAGGGCAAGGTCTGGGGCTGGAGGTTGGGAAACCAGCAGTGGTTCAACTCTGGCATGTTCTAGTATTGTCTAGAGCTGGTCCAGATGCCCCATGGTTGGAGTCAATGGTCTTGGGGGTCTTTTCCAACCTTCATGATTCTATGTTTCTGTATTATGGGGTAATTAAGAGCTCAGGCTCAGAGATGTTAACAGCTTATAGCAAATGGCCAGGCATGGTGTGCCTGCTGTTAGGAGGGGCATGGGAATGTGCTGTGGTGCCCCTTCACCAGGACTGGCCCAGGATAAATCGTGTTACCTTGCATTGCCACGGGTGCTCCTGAGTTGCAGGGTGTGAGCAGCACCTCAGGAAGCTGGTTTGGGCCTGGCCACAGAGCTCACTGATGCAGGTGCTGTGTGATGGTGAGAGTGTCTGCAACGGGGGATGCAGTCAGAGGTCAGGCTCTCCAAGCAGGCATCGTGGGGCACAGCAAGTCAGAGCTGCAGCTGGATGGGTTGGGGGAGTTGCCAGACCTTTGTCCAAAGCTAGAAGACGTTTTTTGGAAGTCTGTGTGATAGCAGAGGTGAGAAGGACAAGGAAAGCATGTAGATTTTGCATTAATACCCTTTCTCCAGCATTTTTGGAACATGCACAGAGCCCTTCATGGCAGGATTTCGCTCCGTGCCTTCCATTGCCTTGTGGTTGCTGAAATACCCTCACAGAAACTGGGCTTTGGGTGAAGGGGGCCATGCAACTCTGCGTTGGAAAGTGCTGTAGCTCTCAGAAACCCCAGTGCTGTGACTTTCCCAGGTGAGCAAACAGCCCTCTGAGGTCCTGCAGTCGAGTGAGTCCCTCTAATTCTCAGCTCCGAGGGAAAACAAAGAGCCTTCTGCTGTCTGCTTCCCAGCTGGGAATTGCTTTGCTGTTCATTTGCATGAACCTGGGTGGGGAAGGTGTATTCAGAGTGTGCCCCAGGCCCTCAGACACTGAAATGGAGACAAAGACTCCCCATTGCGCAAGGCCAGCGCTGGGAAGGGAGCTGGGAAGCTGCTGGGTGCAGCCACCTCAGAATCCCAGAATCACTGAGCTTGGAAAAGACCTCCAAGACAGAGACAACCTGTGCCTGATGCCCACCTTGTCCCCCAGCCCAGAGCACCGAGTGCCACGTCCAGGTGTCCCTTGGGCACCTCCAGGGATGGGGACTCCACATCCTCGCCCACGCCTTGGTTCTGCATGAACATCTGGCAAAAGCTGGGAGACCCAAGGCAGAGGCTGTGCCCGACCCTGCTGGCTGTGCCCCCTGCTCCACAGCTGTGGGGAGCCCACTCACTGCCCTTTGCCAGTCTCTTCCCACCTCTCCTGGCCAGGGGATCCCAGGGGATCCCACAGGAATGGAAGCATTGGCTGCTTCAGGCTCCTGGGGGGTGTGTGGTTGTTGAGTGATCCTGCAGGTTGATGCACTGAATTAAAGTGGTCACTGAGAACTTTTGTCAGGCATCCGATGACTTTGCTGTAAGTGATGTGCAAAGTGTGCCAAAGGTTGTTTTGGTGAAAAAACCACTCGGGTTTGCCCTTTATAGCAGTAACAAAGGAGCCTTTTCTTGTTTTTCTTTTTCTGTCTTTGCATACTGCAGTAATGAAATTGTGATTTTTTTTTTTTTTCCATTATGTGGGAGGAAAGTTGCATTTTGGTGGCTCTTCTGGCACTGCCATAAGAGGTGAGAGATGGGCAGTAATAGGCACCAGAAACACACATAGACAGGGTGTGAGACCCAGAGCAGAATCCAAAAGTCAGTTTAGTTGGAAGTTGCAGGATAAAAGTTATGATTAAAAAACCCACAGCCAGTCACTTCCTCACTGATTTTATTTTTTATTTTTGCAAATTAATGCTTTAGTAACATCTGGGTGATTGCTTGGCAATCTTTTTCTGGGAAGTGCTTTTGTGTGTGTGTACTTGGTTGTGGAATGATAAATCACTGTAATTTACCAGCCTGGTTTTTAAAAATTTGGAGAGTCATACTGTGTGATGTGTTCCTTGGAGCTGTCATTCCTGGAGGCACCTGAATCAATGCGTGACATTTCAGCTCCTGTTTGCTGTTTCAAGCAGGTCTTTATGCTTGACATGGTTACCTGAGCGTACCTGCAAGTTTGGCATTTATGGAGGGTTTCTTTAAAGGGAAATTAAAAGGGGGAGGAAGCAGATTCACTCAGTTGTTTTGAGCCACCTGGAGTTGATAAATTCCTATAAATGCCCAGAGCTCCATGAAGGCTGAGGAGCACTGGCAGTGTTCCTGGAGCCCCTGTCTCTCCTTGCCAGGGTCTCCTTGCCTCGTCTCTCCTAACCCAGCTCAGCCAGAGTCTCTCTGCTGAAATGTGACCTCCAGCCCTTTTAAAGCAGGAGGTTGAGGCAAGAGGAGGGCACAGTTGCATGTCCACAGCGGTGTTCCAGCAGCTGGAGCCTGTATTTCCAAAGAACATGAAGCAACACAGGGAATAAGCAGGACGTGGCAGTCCAGGGGCATGAGAAAACCGTGGTGCCTTCCACAGTCAGCTTTTGGTTTGTGCTTCTGGGCAAGCAGGAGGAGAGAAATCAAGGCTTCTTTGGGAGCATGGCTTGGAAAGGAATGCTCTCTGCAGGGCTCATCTGCCTGAGATGCACCTTTGAGAGAAGGGGACTGGATTCCAATTGCCTTTGGAGTTAATTTTGGGTCCATCTGACACAGACCTGCCAGCCCCTGTAAACACACCCACCACTGCACTGAGACGAGGTCCTGGTCTGAGCTTTGGGCTTTCCTGGGGGTGAGGGGCTAGATCCTGCTTGTCACCAGAGCCTGCTCCAGCTGTGCTGTGCTTATCCCAGCAGGTTTCAGGGTCACCATCCTGTGCCTGAGGTGGCACAGTGGGTTTAGCAGAAGCGCAGCTCACCTGTCATTTACATGAGATTGCAGAGGAGCAGCAGATACTCAACTTTTTCAGAGCAATCTTGAGCCTGCTCATCAGAGTGTGCATCTCACTTGGAGCCAGCCAGCTGTGGAGAGCTATTTTTGTACAGGAATCCCTTAAAATTTTAATGCACTTTTTGCTCATTGAACCCCAGAATGAGTCACTTAAGGGAGCAGTGTCAGAATTTTGAAACCTCTGCCTATCTGTTGCTTCCACTGACTTCTCTGTAACCTGCTTTGGTCCTGGATTATTCATGGAGAGAGCAAATCCAAGAGTGGACAGGTTGCTCTCAGGCACATGGTGGGATTGTTGGGTCGTCTGTGCAGGGCCAGGAGTTGGACTGGATGATCCTTGTGGGTCCCTTCCAACTCAGGGTGCTCTATGGTTCAAGGTTTTAGCAGCATGTAGTACTGATGAGAAGGAATTAAGGATTAGAACGTTTTCAGCAGGTATAGAAAGTTATCCTTTTATCGAATTCTCTTAAGAAAAACAAAACTCTGTATTTGGATATATGAAGACAACAAGTTGTAGAGGTTTTTTTTCCTCCCAGAGCTACTGATTCATTGCCTAAATGGCAATAAAATGTCTTGCCTCGCTGCAATCTGCAATGAGATGTTAGTCATGGCTCTGTGTTACTCAGAGTTGGGCACAGAAGGCAGAGAGGCAACTTCACACCTTCCTGGCAGCTCCTGCTTTTCGCAACCCCACTTGCACCAGGCAGCACCACATTCGTGGGTTTTTAAATTCTCCAGAGGTCTCAGAAATTAATCCATTTGTGTGGTGGCCTCTCCAGCCCCTTTCTCAGCTCCCCCTTGGGGGGGTTTTCAAAAGCCAGGAGTGCTGTGGGTGCTCCAGCCTGGACCCAGCCCAGTGGTGAGCTCTGGTGACACAGAGGGTTGGGAGACTGGGAAATGAAAATAATTTTTCATTGCTCAAGCTGGACCAAATTTCACATTTGGAGTCTCTGCTAGTAAAAATCGACAGAGCAATAAGAGGATTATCTTTGTCCAACCTCTCTCTTTTTAAACCTAGGAGATGAGTGCCGGAGGCCAGGGATTCATATTCCACCATGCCTGACCTACAATTTATTGCAATATTATCTCAGAGTAATTGAGTGGGCCCCACAAGTCTGCATATCAGCCCAATTCTGGTCGTCTCTTAAGGAGGTGCATGGGATTCCTTTCACTTCATTTTAGAGAGGCCTTTCCTGTGAAGCAAAGGGGTGTTGTGGTTTGTGCTGCTCTGGTGAAACTGCTGTGTTGAGCACAGTCCCTGCTGTCTAAGGAGATATTTGTCACCACCACGTCCCCTGCTTGAGCACCTCACCTGGGTAAATGGATGATCTTTAAGGTCCCTCCCAGCCCAAACCATTCTGTAATGCTATCATTTATTCTGGCTTTGTTTCAGTGGTACTGGAAAGGAATTTCTCTGCCTGTGAAAGGAGATTTGAGACGCAGGGAGATTTCAGATACTTGCCTGTGAATCCATGGAATTAAGTTGAGAGTGGAGCCCTAATCTAGTACCTTCTCTGTAAGATACAGCTTTTGCTTAAGCTTCACAACTGAATAAACTAATAAAGCTGTCAGACAGCCGGGGTGCTGCGTGCTGAAATTCTTGGCTTGCAATTGAACAGAATCCTCTAGAATCCGAAAACGTAGGGGAAAAAATAAAAGGGGCCTCAGCATTAAATACACACACCCTTCTTTGGAAAACATCTCCCCCCCCATCTGAGCTGAGTGTTCTCCGAAAACCTTGTGGAATACACGTAAATAGGAGATGGCACCATGGAAGTGCTGCAGGTTATTCCATCAGACTAATGACAGCAAATGGCTCGTCCCCACGGGATAGCATTGTATGACACGGGATTTATCCAGCAGTACAGAGTGGGATCTGAAATGCTACCTGTTGGCACTGGGAATCGGGGATTGGAGGGCTGGGGCTTGCTGATTTTTTTTTTTTCCCCTTGCTGAGTGTGATTATCTCAATAGCTACACTTGAAAGCTGTTATTTAATTTCCATTGTGACACTGTAATAGTGCTCAGAGGATTACCCCTAAATGTATGTGAAGAGCTTGATCCCTGAGAGCTGAGGGATGCAAACCACGTGCCTGGGCTGGGCTCTCGTGGTTTCTTAAGAAATTGAGAAGGGTTTTGGACTGAATGGCCATTTGTGCCTCCAGCTTCTCACAGACCCGTGCAGACAGCCTCGTTCTGTGGGCTGCCATCAGGGAGGTGTGTGCACCTTGGACTGTGCCCTTTTTAGTAAGAGAGCACTGGAAATATTCTAAATACAACTCTTTGTTAGTCCAACACAAGAGTGTTTTAATTTAAAACCAACAAATATTTCAGCTGGGCTTCCATAGCGATTATTAGTTTTTAATTATTTCGGCCATTTTCCTTGATTAAAAATTGAGTTATTGCTCTTCTAAATCTAGTTTTATTTACTGACTTGGCATGTAGAACTGCTCCTGGTTTCTTTCATGAAGGGCACTGTAATCCTGAAAAAGCTGGATGGCTGTTGTGTTGATGTTTCTTCACCTGAATGGATTGGGAAAATATTGGTAGAATTTTTACAGTTTAAGGCTGGTCTAATTAGCAAAATCTTAGTGTCTTTAAGCTGCTGCTGAAGCATCAGGTTGGTTTGTGTGACATCAATCACAACTTCATGGTCAATCTGGTCCAGGATGTCAATGTTTGGTATCACATCAGCTAAATTAGGATTTATAGTTAGCTGTCATGATAGTAAATGGGATTTATTCTGATTTATTCTTCTCTGTATGCAAATTCCAACCCGTTCCAGTGCACGTGGCCTGTACTGTTGTGTATCATCCTTTGGTGGGTACATCCCTAAAAATCATTCCAGCAGAGGTGTGCCTGATCCTTTCTGTAGGAACTGACCGACCTGTTACACTTGGGACAGCAAAAAAGTCAATAAAATTAACAGCATTTGGGTTTTTTTAGTTTTATATTGGTGTTAAGAACCGTGTTCACTGTTGCTCAGTGTTATTTAATGCTTGGTGTAAATACAAGTTAGAAAACAGGTACAGTGGGACACGTGATTTATCTGCTCACACCATGTGCCATCCTGAATATTCCCCTCAAGCACCCTTAATGAATTAATTGGGCAAAATCCCCCACGGCAGATAAAAAACTCTTCTCTTTTCTAAGGATGGATCATGTCTAAGTGGCATATGCTGAAGGAAAGATGTCCAGTTAGTGTTCAGTTCATAATTCAAGTTAGTCTGACTGGCAGGTTGGAGTGGGAGCCGTCCTCCTGTCTCCATTAATCTTCATCTGCAAGTTCCCTGGAAAAACACAGGAGCCTGGGGATGGCTGATAGGTGTGCTAGCCATCCTTGCTCTGCATCGATCCACGCTCCCAGCTGCTCACTTGAGTTACGGGCTAATTCTGCCTGGAATTGTGCACCATTTTTAAATCTCGGGTCATTTAATGAAGTTGCTTGTCAGGGGGATGTCGGAAGCAATGACAGAACCTCAGTCACGGGAGTGCTTGTATAGGAATGTCCCTGGAGTCTGGGGGGAGCCAGTTTCCATTCCAGCTCTGCTCAGGTCTCGCTTTATGGCATTGCAATATCTTCCTTGTGAGTTTTCCAGCAGGTTTTCTGTGGAGGAAAAGATGGATTCTGGAAATCTTGCATAAACAAATTACACTTGGCAAGCCGTGTTGTTCCCTCCTTGTTAAAAGTTCCGGTAAGACAGGCTCTCTAATACAGAAATATCCCAGAATATAGGCTGGGTCAGGAGAAACTGGGAGCCAAAGCAGGGCTGAACCTTCTCCCTTTGAAGCACTGTTTGCATTTTCTGCATTTTTCATGATGTATCGACAAAGAAATGTCGGGGTAAGTTTCCTGAAAACAAAAGAATGAATGAATGAAGTCTTTTTCTCTCTTATTCCTGAAACTGGTTATGGGCCTTTTTTTTAAATTTTTTTTTATCCCCTAAGCCTGTTAGGTTGGGCTTAAAGAGCAACCCCCAAGCCCCAGACAATACAGTAAAGCCACAAGTGCTGGAGCAGGTGTTACCCACTTGTTCAAACAAGTCCAGGACTCGTTTCCTTTTCAGAACACAGTTGGAAGTCAGGCCTGAAGGAGGAATATTGAGATGGAACTGCTGAGCATAAACTCACAATTTGGGCCCTGTGCCCCAAAATTGCATTTACGTGTGGCGCTGTGAGAAGAGCCCCTGTGAGCAGGGACACATCCCCACACGAGACCTTCCCAGACCAGTGTTTTGGCTCATCAGGAAGATTAACTGCAATCCCTTTCCTTTCCCTGTGGCTGCCCCATCCCTGGAAGTGTCCAAGGTTGGATGAGTCTTGGAGCAACCTGGGGTAGTGGAAGGTGTCCCTGCCCATGGCAGAGGATGGGATGGGCTGGGCTTTAAGGTCCCTTCCAGCCCAAGCCATTCCAGGATTCTATTATTCTGATATTCCAGATCTCCCTGTCTGCCTTACAGTTTGTGTTTCTCTCAATGGTTTGTGCTTCAAATGAAGCACCAGCTGTTGTGAATGGCTGTGTCGGGGTTGATTTGTCTGGCAGAGTGTTGGCACAGCCTCCCTCCTGCCCACAGCTAACCCATTCCTGGGAAGGCTCTTCCCCACCTCCGTGCTGCAGTGAGTGATGGGCACAGCCCTCTAGCTGGGGTTTTGTGGCGTTTCAGTAGGTGCTAAAGTGGTCCCAGCATGTTGTGTGTGTCCCTCCACCACCCAGCAGCCTGGCATGCACCTTTGGCCAGAGTTTGCTGCATCTTCTCCTACACAAACAAACACTTGTTTTAATTTCACCCCCTTGTCCAGATTCCACTGGGGCATGTTCCTTCCTAGGAATGGGAGCCCTCAGTCAGCAAAGGCCTGTTCTGCCAGTGGGGCTGGGGAAATCGTCTCCCTTGAAAAGCTGGAGGTGCCCATTGTGCAAAATGTTTCCCAAGTCACGTTGTGCTGGGAGAAGCTGGTGGGGCAGAGCCTGCAAGCTGGAGCACAGAGGAGCCCTGCAAAAGTGATTATACATTCCTTTTCATGGGTTTGTTTATTTTTTTTTTTTGAGGCAGAGAATAGGTTCAGGCATGTTAAAACCTGTGTGAGAAGCGATAATGGAGTGCCTCCCTCCTTTCCCACAGCTGGGTGGAGGCTGGACGTGCAGGAGCTCAGTGCCTGGTTCCTCCTGTTCACAGCCTTCTCTCTGGAGGTGGAGAGGCATGAGGTGGTTGAGGGGCATCTCCTCCTCCACCTGTGCTCCCCACATCCCTCTCCCCACCTCTTGACCCCACGGTGCTTGTGGGGTGCACACTGGGGTCCTCTCCCCACCTTTTACCCCATGATGCTTGTGGGGTGCACACTGGGGTCCTCTCCCCACCTCTTGACCCCATGGTGATTGTGGGGTGCACACTGGGGTCCTCTCCCCACCCCACCACCCCATGCCAGGGGATGTGCCACCTTCTTCCCCCTGTCCAGTGAGACTGTTCATCCTCCTCGTGGTGGATGGGGGTGGCAGAACTGGCCCCAAACCACATTTCCAGCCGTCGCTGTCGTCGTTTATTTGTTTCATCTCAAAGCCCTTGCAGACACAGCTGGTTTAAATTACTCCTCCCTCGTGACCTGCTGTGCTGGTAAGTGGTCAGGCCAAACAATATCCCAATATTAATTGGTGCACTGGGATTTCGGGTGATGCTTGGAGGAGCGTCGCTCTTGTTTTAACTCTGCAAATGTTTTTATTGTCTTTAAAAGGGCTTTACTGCCTGTTTACATAATTATTAATCTCTTAATTAAACCTGAATTGAACCCTGAAAGTTGGTGATTCTGTGTAGAACACTGAGAACAAAGGAAGCCCGTCAAGTTTTTTTATCTTTTATAAACAAAAGCCTCCGGAACGATCAAACTGACAGAAATCCCACAAAAATGTCCCAGTTAATGCACTTTCTGCTTGCTACACTATATAAGGTTACAGAAACACTGGTAGCTAATTGCAGCCTTACAGATGGCACCAGGAGGGATGGTTTTTCTCCAGCCTGTGCTGCCTTCCTTTGGCTCTGTGAAGTTTAGAGCAATGAAGGCTTTTTGCAGAGGAGCGAGGGAGTTTGGTTGCTTTTTGGGTACTTTGCCTGGATGTCGCTGCTGGGAGAGCTCCAGGTATTGCAAAAAATGATAGGTAAGTTGTTAACGAGGGTGTTTTCAAAACTTGTTTTGAAGGACACTTTTTGGTTTCAGATGGGAAAGGGAGATGTGCTGCCCTGGGATGGTGAGCTGGGGTGGTGCTGGGAGACAGCACCAGGGAGCTGCCTTTCCTTCCTCCTCCTCCTCCTCAAGGGAGCTGCCAGGTCTCCTGGGCCACAGCAGGGAGAAGGGAAGGAGGAGGAGGACGAGGAGAAGGAGCCTTCCCTACAGCCAAAGCCAGGTGGGACAGCCCTGGGAGAGGGGCTCAGCCTGGCAGGTGAGGGGGCTGTGGGCTGAGGAAATGGTCTATAGAGAGGCCACAGAAATATCTCTTTTCTCAGAGGTTTTTTTCTCCTTTTCTTCTCTGCTCCCTTCAGCCTTTTTCCTCTCTGGTGTGAAAGTTTTGTGCACGAGGCAAGGGAGGATTTCCCATTACAGTTTAGGAATGCCGGGCGAAGCTTTTCAGTTCCATGCACGACTCTTCAAACCTCCTCACTTCTCCCTGATCCCAAGCCCGTGGAATTAATTTTCCACTGATTTCACTGTGGCTTTTGGGCAAGGTGTTTAAGAGAGCTGTTATTTCTGCAGGCAGGATCGCTCATGTGGTGGCTTGTTCCGAGTGAGTGAGGCTGATATGCAAACGCTCGACAGGTTCCTTTTGAAGAAAAGGATGGTGTCAGCACTGAGGAGGGAGGGAAGGAAGGAGGGAGGGAGACAGACACCTTTTCTTCCCCAGGCACACCTGAGCTTTCTGCCCACTCTTGCTGCAGCCTCACAGAGGGAAGCCCTCGGCTGCAGGAGCTGAGAAATGGGGAATGGTGGTGTTGCCGCAGTGCTTGTGCTGGAAGAGCTTTTCTGAAGCTTGGTTTTCTTTGGGAATAAAAGGAATTAGTGTTACTAAGTCATGTCACAGTTGTGCTCCTGTAACTGTGTTGGTGTGGCCTCTGCAGGCACAGTCAGAGGTTGTGGTCCATCCTACTGGGGACTATAGGTGGCAAATATTTGCAATGTAGATTGGAGGCTGCGTTTAGATCCTGCACTGCACAGAGCTTCCTTCCTCCTTTAGTCAGGGGATAACTTCTTGAGAATGATTTTGTGGAAGTTGGTTGAAAACTGCAAATTAGAAAGTGCCAAATATTGTGGGTTTTTACCTCTTCCTTCTCCTTCTCTGTTCCTGTAGGTGTGTCAACCCTTTAATGTAGGTATGTCAACACTTTCATGAAGGTACGTCAACCCTTTAATATAGGTATGTCAGCTCTGAAAAGTGGTGGAAGAAAACCCCAAGAAAACAAGTGAAGGAGGGATTTGCATTTGAAATATTCTGATTTCGCTCTTGGGTGACTTGAAGGGATGTGCAGCCCATTGATGATGTGAGATAAAGTGATCTTTTTAAGATGGCAAGACTGCCTTTGATGGCAAAACATCCAGTGGTCTCCAGAGCTCCTGTAGGGCAGACTCTGTACTAGAGATTTGAAAAATTCAATGGCAAAGGCTTCTGAAGTGGCATAAGGGTTACTGTGCTCTAAAAAGAGGTGCAAAGGGATGCAGCACAGCAGAACCACGGAGTCTTTGTTCAGCTCAGTTGCAAAGGTGTCCTTTGCTTCTCTCTTTAATGAGCTTCCCTTGAAAGTTGCAGCAGTACCTTCTGTGTGTCTGAGGTACATCCACTTGGTACAAAAATGAAGTTACTGCTGCTGGACTGGGTCTGTGGGCTCAGTGGGCAGAGCGGGCTGCTGGTGGAGTGAGTGGAAGGCACAGGAGAGTCACCTCTCCTGGTGGCTTTGCCTCAGGAGGGAGAAAATGTGTCTCTCAAATGGACCAAAATTCAGGCTCGCTGGTGCTGTTTTATTTTTGCTCTGTTTGAGTAGAAGCTGCTTTTATCCAGTAACGTAGTGAGGGCTGTGTGCACATGGACAAAACCAGTGCTGGGAATTTACTGGGGAAGTCTGGGCTTCCCTGCAGCCTGGAGGTCACTCCCTTGGTGGGACAGATGCCATTCAGGTGAATTCAGGAGCTGTTGAGAGCTCAGATGGGCTGAATAATTCACTTGTAACATGGGCAAGGTGACTGTGGTCAGTGTGTCTGCAAATACACTGTGTGTGCATCTACTGCAGGGTTTGTTTTCATTTGGCCTGGGAATGATGCCACAGAAAATACCAGTGGCTTTCTCAGCTACTAAAAATCATCTCCTACTCTTTAAATGTGAAGAGGAAACTGGTTGTTTTCTTTCAGGGCTATTTTGGGCCATGCACCAAATGATGGAATGGCACTTACTGCTGCTGAAAATATTGAGCTCTGTGTGAATTTACTATGTCTTTGTTTGGTGGGATGGCAGATATTTCACCAGCCTGGCATTTGGAGGAGGCAGAGCTGTTGTTTTATGAGAAGTTTGCATTTCTTTTGCATACTTCAGAATGCCTAAAAAAGGCCCATTTTACTCATACTTTAGCACCACATTATTTTCCTTTAATGTGAGTGTACCACACAGTACCTGCTGCAGGTAAGAAAACAGTCTTCTTATAAATATTTAGGCAGAATATTTTATCAGTGACCTTAAAAAGAAAAGGCATTGGAGCTGACCAGAGCTGACAGTGAGCAGGTTTCCACCAACCCTCTGGGCTTCAGCCAGGCAGCACCTGTAGTGCTCTGTCTGATAAATTGCTCTACTAGATGACATTCCAGCAACGTCTCACTTAGGGCTGGGCAATCAGTGTTTCTCTTCTGGTGAATGGTTCCTTTCCTGAGAAGTGGTTTGGGAGTTTGGGACAGATGAGAAGCCCTGGAGCTGGTGACAAGCTGCAGAGAGAGGGCCCCAGTCAAGTGACACTGCATTGTTGGATGTGAATGCATGGCAGAATATGAGGTGCTGAGAAATCCCTGCAGCTACAGATTTGACTCAAACTTAGTATTTTCAGATGAAAACTTAATTTTCCAGGTAGACTAATAAATTAGAGAAAGAGTGGCTTCCTCAGCCCTGCATGTGTACATGCACCCACATGCTGCTCTCCATCCTGTACACAAGGAATCTCACTCCTCCAAAGCCAGGCAGGTCCAGATCCAAGTCCTAAAATCTCCACTTTCCACCTCTCCTCTGGGAGGCACCTTCACAGGGGGCCTTTTTGAGTTACTGCATTACCAGATGTTCCTAGAACAGCTGTCCTCACTTTGTCTTGTAATTAGTTGCTTATGCTCTTCGTATAATATTTAAATATTGAGGCACTAAAAGAAAGTGAGAGCCTGGTGCTGGAAAATTCCCTCCCAGGATTTGGAACATCTCGGTCCTTGTCTGGCAATACCTTTGGAGTCATTTTGAAAAGCAGAATAAAGCTGAAGCTGTTTCTGGCAGTCTCTGCAGGATGTTGGGAGCTCACAGGTACAAGCCCCTCAGCTGGTCACCTGGCAGTGCTGGCTGTGCACTAATCACAGCAGCTTCTGCTGCCAGCAACATTTCACTGTTATTGAGCACAGATTGCAAAGCCAGAGGAGAGCTTGAACCAACTGGGCAGGATTAGTCCAGCAGCATCAGCTCGCTGCGTTTTTCATATTGCTCAGGAACAGCTTGAGCTCTGGCAGGAGGAGCTCTCCCCCTTGGTGCAGCTGTGATCCATGGATGTCACCGAGCTGGTCAGTTCATGGAATCCAGGGCAGTGTTCACCTCCTCAACAAGCCAGCTGCATCCACTGGCCTTGCACAAAGCTGCCTCTCTGCTTGTGTCCCATCTGACTGGAGCTTTGTTGTTCTAGACTCCTCTTGGAGCGGGGCTCTGTGCTTTTCCTGAAGGTAGTCTGGCCTGTTTTAACCTTGGCCATGGATGATGAGGGTTGCTCATGTTGTTCCAGATGAGGTCGGTGTCTTCTGCAGCATCAGTCCCTCCTGTTTCTGCTGGGCAAGTCTTGCTTGGTGCATATTTTGATTACATTTGCTTTTCTTGTGACTTCTGTCACGAGCCTGTGGCCCTCTGGGATCAATGAGACAAAAGATCTGTTCTGTGCTGTGACTTTTTCCAGCCTTGTGTCATCAGCACAAGTCACTGGTACATTTCACTTTTACGTGTCGTCATTGAAAACATTAAAAACTTGGTCCCTTGAGCCTTATAATTCTCCTTTCAGCACAAGCTCTGTGCAAGGTTTCTTACGCAGATCATAATTCCTGTGCTGGTTTTTGTCATCTTCAGCTCCACTAATGCTTTCCTGGGAAGTTGTGTTCTCCCTTTCCTGCCCTGGAAAATGGCCAGGTGGGTATGTCACTGCTGGGATCATTTGTTCTCCAGGGCCAGGCAGGATCCTGATCTGCAGGTTTTAATATAAAGATTCCTGTCTCTATCCCCGTGGTTGCTTGCATTGATTCTCTCCTAGTTTTGGGATGCAGGGTGAAAGCTGCTGCTGAGTGGCACATTTCAAACTCTGTCAGTTTGGCTCCTGGTGCCTCAGATGTGGTGACCCATTCACATGCCTTGCTCTCTTATGCTTTCATTGAGAAAGAGGGGAAAGCCTTCATTGTATTTGGGGGCCACGCTCAGATTTGTTGGATGTCACTTTCCATCACCAGCTGCCTTAGCCTGACTCTCTAATTCCAGCTTTTCCTCTCAAAACCGTTTGCTGATCCATCCTTTTCCCCTCCCTGTGGTAGGGCTGTGCTCCCTGCTCTTCCCGGGGTGGGGTATCTTCTCCTGGGGTTCCCATCCCTCGTGGCTTTTGCCCTAAGGCAGCAGCAGCAGCCCGTGTGTGGCTGTGGTGTTGTGTGTTCCTCCTGAGGAGGGGAGATGGGATGGAGGAGCTGCCACTGGAACCGGTCAGCCCAGAGAAACTGAACCCTGGTGTGGATCCATCGTGATCGGGTTCTGTCAGGACGTGCAGGATAAAATCTGAATGCTTAATTTAGCCCTCCTGGCAGAGCCAGGCTGGTACAGACCGGCTGAGCTTTGCATTACTGAAAACATTGATGTTTCCTCCTTTTCTGCATGCTGGGGAAATGGGGTTACACAATGGTAATGCCAGGCTGAAGAACCAGCTCTGCTGTGGCTGATACCATCCCAGCACGTGAAAACAGCACCATTTGGGCTCTCCTGCCTCCTCCCAGGCTCTGGATAAACTGGAGTCAGGATTCCCAGTGCTGAGTTTTGTGAAGCTTGGCTGCCCCTTCACCTCAGGCTCTCTCTTGTTCCTCCCATCCCTCCCAGCAGCCCTGGCAGGTGCTCACTGTCATTTGGGTAGTCCTGGTTTTTGGCCTGGGTGAGTGGCTGTCTCAGGCATCTCCACTTGTCCATGTCCCACCAGAGCAGCCTGTCTGTGGTGTCACTGACACACCAGGCAATGAACTGTCTTATTTTGGGAACTGTAGGATATTCCATGCACGTGTTTCTGCTGGCTAAGCACACCTTTCCTCCCAGGGGCCACACAATGCCCTTTCCAGCTGGGGATATGGCCATCCTGGACCTTTCTGCAGCCCGTGAGAGCTCTGTGTTCACGCTTGGCACAGAGGGAAGGGAGCTGTGGGGAGTCTCCCTGGCTTGCCCAGGCTGCCAGGCAGGAATCCAGCCCTGCCCTGCAGTGCTGCAGCTGCTGGTCTCTCCATCCCAGCCCAGCACAGCCTGGCAAGCCGTGTCAGTGAAGGCTGAGTCTGGGAGGTACTGATTTCAAAGCAGGAGCTCACAGAGAGAGCTGCTGTGCCAAAACTTCTGCAAGGTATGCTGTAATCTGGAAAGGACATCCTTTGCTTCAATACTCTCCCTTATTATGCTTCCCCTGTGGCCTCAGCACGGAAGTTGTTACTCTGAGGTCCTTCCTACTAATTCTGGGGCAATAATTGAGGTATTTTGTACCACTTCGGGGCTCAGTGAGGCTCCTCATGCTCCCTCAGAGAGAGTGTGACCAAAATGTGAAAGCTGCTCTGGTTGTGTATCCGCCTGAGTTTTATTTGACGCCGGCTTTTCCTTTTCCATAGACCTGTGGAATCCCTCCCCAGCACTTAAGTCAGGGGATCTAAAATTAGATACTTCATATCTCAGGCACCATCTTAATGATCTGTGTGAGGTCTTTGGCATTGCTTGAAAATCAGATTACTTACCTCAGTGCTTAAATGAGGATATACACTAAACATTTCCTCTCCAATTCCCCCTGCCCCAATTATTGTCCTCAACTTTTTTTCCACGGCGTTTTAATCCTTCACGTCCTGTCCCAGCGGCTCCTGGGCCACTCAGGCCAAGGGTTTCAGTGTGAAATGCTGGAGTCTGTGGATTCTGGTTGTGCCATGTCCTGCCCTGCTTCTCCCTGCCCCAGCTGCCCATCCTTGGCTATGCAGTGAGTGCTCCCATGGATCTGTCTGGAGCTCTGTCTCCTGGGCTGAACGTGTTCTTGTTCCTCTTTTTAGTGCATTTGGCACGTCCTGTCCTCGCTGTGTATCAGCAGTTTTTCTGCTCCTTTGGCACAACCAGAAAGTCCTTTTGAAGCAGAGTTGTAATAACAATAACGTAGAAGCTAAAGGTAAATAAACAAACCACACCTTATTTTTAATTTCAGCTGCATTTTGGGAATTCTTTTTTTTTTTTTAAGTAACATATAAATGCACAGGCAGTCCTTGTAGCCACCTCTCTCCTTCTTGTCCTCCATGGAATCCAAGTGGGCTCCTTCTTCCCTGTAGCTCCTTCGTGGCTGGGCTTTGCCTGCCCCCATGGCTTCCCATAGATTTGCTTATGTCTGATGATCTGAAATTAGAATCCTTCCCCAGCTCTGCCCTTTGCTGTAAACGTGTAAAACCTTGCAGATTTCCCCTAGGGAAGAAAGGGGGATTTTTCCACCATTAAAAATGAAAGGGAAGGGAAGGGGAAAGAGTTAAAACATGCTCAGATACTTGTAAAAATGATTAAAAAACAAACAATCTCACAACAGCGTCAATTATTCACATCCCCTCGTATGAATATAGAAACCCTGGAGAGGGGGCTTTCCCTTGGGCTACCTGCTCTGCTCTTCCATTAATTTCTTGCCAAGGCCCCACGGTGCTTTGTCAGCGCCGTGCTCCTGGTTTTGTTTTCCTTAGCTGGGATTTGGGAATGGTTGATTGTTGGCTACACCGAGGTTTTAGATCTCTTGACAAACCTTCCTCCCTCCCTCTCTCTTTTTGCCTTTTCTTTCCTCCCGTAGAAATTCTCACCGGGGTGGTGCTCCAGCTGGAGGAGCAAGGCTTTCCACACCTTCCCTTTAGGAGTTCTCCACAAAGGGAATGTGGGTTTATTTTTCTTTCCCCTCCTCTTCATCTGGAGCAATCACCAGCATTGTTCTCCCAGCCGTGACAGACACGGAGGTTGCGTGTTAGCGAGGTGGCTGCAAAGAGGTTTTGCAATTCCAGCTCTGCTGGCCAATTCTTGGGGATGTGCAGATGGTCCCCCCAACCTTGTCTGGATGGTCACTGTCATCAGACTCCAGTTTCAGGAGCAGCCATTCTCCTCAACAGGTAGTAGAAGCCGTGGTTGGTTTAAAATAGATTTTTCTCACAAACAAAAATGACATTTTATATGGCACAGGAAGAAAACATGAAGAGGAGCATGTTTGTCATTTGTTTTCAGTGGTTTAAAAGGCCACCTGGAATACATGAGAGCATTTACCTTGGGGGAGGTGATGGGATAGATTGATTTCAGCAGCAATTCGTATTAACTAGAGGTAACACAGGCTAACAAAATGTGGCCTCCAGTTACAAATAAAGAGCCTGATTCTCCATTTCAGGGGATGGGATCGAACACTGGAGCTACAGTGGCTTGGAACTGGGATTGTGGGAATACAGCCCAGAGCCACTGATGAATATGAAGTAGTTTCTGTATGGAATGATTACTGCTCTCTGTGTCTGTCTATACATCCTCATGGGTTGTGGCAGAGTTACTGCTGGACGAAGATTTGCTGAATGACCAGCTGATCTCACGTGTGCAGTTGCATTTGGGATCTGCATCATTTTGATGCACAAAAATGGCGCATCACAAACCAAAAAGTAAAGCCAGAAAAAGAGCTGTCATCCTTCTCACCAACTTTTCCTGTTCACTGGGCAAGGGTAGGTATTTGCACCTAATTTGCACCTGAATTTTCCTTGCTGGAAAGGAAGGGTTCTGCTTTGAAAAGGAGGCTTTTAGAAAGCTGCAGCTTCCATATTTTTCATCCCTTAATGTTCCTGTTGAGTGTCCGGGAGCAAAAAGAAAACAGGTGCTCTGGATTTGTTCCTACACTCTTGGCATTGCAGACTGCTCCCAGCATGTGAAAGTCAGGGCTGTCTTTGCTGTACCTGGAGTCACAGGTAGCAGATGTGAGTACCAAGGTGCTCCTTTAATACCTTCTGCTTCCTTGCTGTGCATTTAATCCATCCGTGGTGGTTTGCTCTGTGCTCCCTTGGCTGGGATTGACTTCAGTTGCCGGGCGATGAGCCCTGTGGGAACTCCTTGGCCTGATTTTCCAAGGCTCTGTGTTGTGGCTGTGGAATAAATACAGCTGTGCTGCTTCCAGGCCTTCAGAGAATGGGGGGAGTCGAGCTGGCATGTGCAGATGTTGGCACACACAGCCCATGGATGTACATATGTGTGTGTGTTTGGAGGAGGCAGCGCTGACATGGAACATTTTGTCTTGAGCGTAGAAGTTTGTAAATCTTTATTTGATTGGGTTTGGGATTTTTTTTTTTTTAAAAAATGAGATAAGCTGTTCCATGTGTGAGTGTTTACAACTGTCCATCTCCCCTGAGAGCAGGTACTGGGGAGTTGCTGGGCAGCTTCCCCCTCGGCCAGGCTGCACTGGCAGAGCAGATGGGGAAGAGGAAAGGAAAGGGAGCCCTGGGGCTGTGCTCGTGTTTGCTTCAGCCCTTCCTCCTGGTGGAGGAGCATGGGCATCCCTGTTTGCCAAGACCTTGGTGGAGGGGAGGCCTTGCGTGAGGCAGCCTCAGAGCTCCAGAGTTTCTGCTGCAGCAGAGCCTGGGCAGTTGGAGTGATTGGGAAATGATGGAATGAGGACTGTTCTGGTGCATATTAATGTCAGACAAAGAAAAGTATGAAAATCTGGTGTTCTTCTTGAAAAGCATGACTTGGTTTCATTCAGGAAAGACTGTCCGAGTTATAAAAGTTGATAGGAGCAAAACTTTTCAGCAAAGAGTTGATGGGTGATGATAAACCCTTCTCTTCCAAAGGAGCTGTGTGTGCATCATCTGTTCCAGCAAAGGGTGTTGCCAGCCCTTCAGGTGCACTCACAGGAGGGAGGGTTTGGATAATGCAGAACCCAGCTGTAAACATCCCCTTTTTATAAAAGGACTGCAAGGAGAGAAGGATTTTTGCTGAAGGAGCACAGGTGGTGTGGGAAAGGGAAGTGACTAGAGTTTGCATCAGCCTGGAGCAGATTTTCCTGAGTTACAAACTCCTCAGAAGCCGCTTCAGGATGGAAAATCTGATTAAATCTGTTTTGTTCTTCTTTTGGTCAGATTTTCTGGGGCAGTAGCAGGTGGTTCTGAACAAAGGTGGTCACAATTCCTTTTCCTCTGGAGGTGAAGAATGCTCATGGCAGGGTTGCTCTCCATGTGGGGTTGCAGGTGGGGAGCCTCTTGCCTGTAGGACCTTGTTTGTCAGCAAGATTCCCCTCCTGCAAATTATTGGCAGCTGGCATGGTAATGAGTCCATTTCAATATAAATGAGCTTCATTTTATTAATTTCTGCCAGCTCCTGAGCAATTCATGAACTGCTTTTCAGATCTCGACCAACAGCTTGGGGGAAGAGGGGGAGGTGGGGAGCAAAGAGGGGAGCATGAAGGAGGAGAAAGAAGATATTTTTAATTTAAAAAGGAGCCAGTGGCTGTCATCTCTTTTGAGAATCCAGCCGAGAGCGAGGATCACACTTTCCCCACCGAGCATCTCTAATCACACGAAGGGCATCAGTAATCTCTCCCAAGGTTTTTGTTCCTTAGGACTTTTGAAGAAGTTTGTAAGTCTCACAACTTTGTGTACAGTGTGGATTTGGTGTTTCACTGCCAGTGCTTGGCTGGGAGAAGGGGGAGTTGGGTGGGAGCTGGTTTGGGAAGCACACCCAGCCCTTTGGTGAGTTTGCATCTCCCAAGTCTGGACCTTGAGCTGGGATACCTGCAAGGGAGCTCGGTGGTGAGAACAGGCCAGGAAAGGGCTGGGATTTGGTGCCCACAGGAGTGCACACCTGTGTCTAACTCGAGCACTGTCCTTATCACTTGTCTCAGGTCTCAATAAGCGCAGGCTGGTCTCTTGTACCCGCGCCGTAGCGAGGCAATTAACCCGACAGTCCTTTCACCGCACACAAAAACACATGTAAATGCTCTGCCCTGATTGTCTGATTCGCCCTTGAAAAATGTTAATGAAATCCCTGCTTGGAAAACCGCCCTTTCTGTAAATTAGACAGTCTGCACAGAGAGATCTCCTCTGGGGCCTCCCGGTGCCTCCCGGGCTGCCGGGCTCCCCTTTGCTGCCAGAGCCCCAGCCCCGCTCTGCTGGAAGGGGCCTCTCCAGGTGTGTTTTTGGACCCATCCCCAGCATGTTGCTGGCTGTGGGGACTGGGACAGTGCAGAAGAGGAGCCCCCCACGTCCCGTGGCTGGGGCTGGCGGTGACTGGTTGGGTTTTTCCATTTATTCTGCCACCATCAGCTTTCCTCACTGGAATCTGAGCACAGCACTCGCGTGCTGTACTGCCCAGTGTTTCTTAGGTAAGTGATGGTGACAGGTCCTGGCAGAAGGATCCTCCTGTACAGCCCTCCCTGCTGCCCCTTTGTCTGATTTGTTTCTCTCCCCTCTTTCTCCCCAGGTTTTTGGCATGTAGTCATAGACTCTGACGAGGGAGTAATGGAGTCGCTGAGTGGCAGGTGCTGACAGCTTCTGCAGCCCCAGTAACTGCTCATTTTGGTGGCATTTGCAATTCTGTACCTCTAAATGCCACAGCCCTCTTGGGGAAGGTTGCGCTGGATACCTCGGAAGGTACATGTGTGTCCCTCTGTTTTTCTTTAGGACTTTGCTGTGCTGTGTGATGCTCGTGGGAGGGGGAGATGTGGTTATGGGTGCCCCAGTTAGCAGTACAAAGGCTTCCAGTGGCTATCAAGCAGCTCCTGGTGACATCCCTTCCTCCCTCTCTCCTCCTCCTCCTACTCCAGTTGCCTGCAGGGCCTTTCTGGAGTCCATCCTGTGCTTCAGCATATGTGGGAGAGGCTGACAAAAAAGAGATGGCTGGTTAAGAGGTTCTGATGTGAAAACAATGAAATATGCTGCTGGAGTTTCCGAGAAACTCAAAGGCTTTCTGTGGAATTCCAGCCTCGCTTTTGCCCTCTTGAAAAAGCACATTTTAATTACAATAAAATGTGTGTGTTCACACTTGGTTATTAGTCTTGTGCATTTTTCTATGTGGTTCTGGTGAGTTCAGTAAAAAAGTCTTTGTTGCTGGCTGGCAGATTTTTAGCAAAAGTTTATTTCTGTAGGCTCGTTGCCCGCTGCGGATTTGCTCATTGTTCTGGTTCTCACAGCCTTCCAGCTCTGCTCCAGGAGAAAAATACAGATTTGTCACCAGAGCCTCCCACTAGAATCTAATTTTAAATTGCAATCTGTTGTCTTGTGAGGTGCTTCAAATTTGGTTGGAAATTTAATATATTTCAGATATTCTTCTGGAATCTAGTGGTCCAACATTTTGCAAGTGTAATAGTTAGGAACTTGTTTTTCATTGAAATGAGTATTCTGGTTTTGTAAGTATTTTAGGAAATATTTTATCCTGGAGGTAGGGGAAGAGAAAGGAAAATGACTATTTTTTAAAGGAAATTATGTTATTTGAGGGGGCCATCATCAGTGGTCATTTAGAATGTGATAGTCTTTATGTGTAACCATCTCATGTAGGACTCATCCAGCAAAACCTCAGCAGTTTAGACAGAGGTCAGTGTGGTTTTGTAGGGCACCCAGTGCAGGGAACGTGGCTTTTTCCATAGCTTTCCTGCAGAATTTGTGTTCTCCCTGCTGACAGCCTGATGTTGATATCAGTCTGCAGTTTGGGTTCTCAAAAAGCACGTCTCAAACCCCTGTGCTCCTCTCGATGTGCAAGCTTGGCTACAAGGTGACTTTCCCAGCCCCTTGAAGACTTCCACAAATTTGACATTTCCCCAGCTCTGAGCTGATTTTCTGGGAGAGAGAGCCCTTTCCCATCACAGCCTTAGCTTGATGGTCAGGCCACCTCTCTGAGGAAGAAGTTGCCACCCCTCATTTGTCTGCCTTGGGCTGCAGATACAAATCTGGGTGTTCTTCAGGGATCACTGTGCTGGTGCCTCTTCCAGGAGACGTGTCTGTCTCCCTGCTCTGCTTTTCAAATCCCTCCCTCTCGGAGCCTTTAGTCAAAGGCAGCCTATTCCCACAAAAAGTGTGGGTTTTGACGAATCAACATTTTCTGCTGAAAAATGTCCAACCGGTCCTGCTCGCAGCCACAGCCTGTGTGATCTCTGGGAGCTTCGGGGTAATTCACAACACGTCTCTGACACGTCCCAGCCCTCAGCCCAGAGCCACAGACCTGTTTAAAGCATCAAGACGTGTCACACTTGATTTATGCTGTGTCCTGGTGGTACCTCTGATAGGTCTTTAATGGTCACCTTTGGGTTTGGGGAGTGAGGTAACAAGGGGAGCCTTTGTCCTCCCAGCACTTGCGTGCCGCTCCCATTAACATTACTCATTTTCTTAATTTGATACAGATTTTTTTCATTGACTGTGCTAAATGCAGTTAAGCTGTAGACAGGCAGCATCTGGCAGTCGTAGCTGGAGCAGTTTAAGACACTTTTGCCTCAGGGTGTCTGCTGTGGCCCGTGGGAGGGGGAGGCTGGGGCTCTCCTCCCCTGCCCAGCTCCTGCCAGCTGAGGATGCTGGCATCTGCTCCAGTGCCAATTCATGGGTCAGGGCTGCCTTTCCACAGCTGCCTGAGCTCACCTCACAGCTCCCTGCTGCCAAAAACTGCCGGGGTGCCACTCTCTGTCCCCTCTTCCCTGGCTCCTGTGTCACCTGTGCTGCCCCTTCCCTCGCCCTGCTGTGTCCCCAGGTGGGTACCCTTGTGCTGCCTCTGGTACATGCCAGGTCAGATCGCTAGCTCAGCAAAAACTGACTCATAAACTCTTCTCTTTTCTTTATTTCTTTCCCCCGCCCCGGATTTATTTTCTGCTGTTTTAGTGGGCTCTGCTGCATGAGCATTCAAATTGGTTCAGGGTAACTGGTGGAAATGCTTAGCTAGGAATGTGCAGGGGAGGCAGAAATGGGGCTGAGAAGGTGGGATGGGGGTCCCTGTCAGAGGACCCCACAAATGGTCACCCTCAGCTTGACCTGGTGGGGTTGACTGTGCCTACCCAAGGTGTGCCCTGCATCTGCCAGGCGGTGGTGACACAGCTCGGGGGTGGCACTGGCTTGTATTGCTGTCTGCTGCAGCCCCCTGGCACCCACTGCCCAGCATTCCTGCAAAGCTGCATGGTAATGCCAGGGAACTCAGTGGGATTAGGGCACGGCCTTTTCCTGGGTGCAGGAATAAAGTATGGGATTACCTCTGGATAGATTCACCCAAAGTGCCAATCCCTGGAATTAAAAAGGAGCAACTCTTTGCTTTGAAGTCTGACACTTCTTGCCAGTACCTAGCAGATACTTCTCAGTGTGTGAAATCGCTCCCTAAACATTCCTGCTGCTGTCTGCTGGGAAGAGCCTTCCTTCCTTCCAGGAGAGTGTTCCTAGTGGGGTTATTTCCTCCTGGGACACAGCCTGAGCTGCTCTTCCTCTCCTTGCTGGCCATTTGTGGTTTGGTTGCTTTTTGGCTGAGTGAGATCCAGCCTGGTGTGGATGGTGACTGTGCCAGGGTGGTGGCACAGGGCAGCTTTCCAGAGCCACTTCCATTGGCAGGGGGATGCTCCTGCCTTTTGTTTTGGAAGGTAAAGACTCGCTCTTCAATCACTCCGGGTTTCAGGGGGACCTTAAAAACTGCTTTTTCTCCTTAGACAGGAGAAGTGCTGGTGGTGTGGCTGGGGAGTGGGGACAAATGGCTGCAGGCTGTGCAGCCCATGGAAATCCTGCCCAGTGGAAGTGTGGGCTCAGTTTGTGTTTCAATCTGACCTGTATCGAAGGGCTGTAGCTTTTAAGGAGTAATATACCATGTCTAGGGATTGATAATTCTGTCTTGTCTTTTAGATTTAAACTTTCCCTCTCTTCAGTGCATTTATCTTTCTAAACAATTCATGATAACCAAGTGTTGGCAGCCAAAGGGAGTTCTGCCATCCATTTCAGTAGACGTGAGGTATTTCCTGGTGTAGTTTGCTTCATGTGCCGTTGTATTTGTTTTAGATACAGAAATGTCCAGATATTTATGGAGGTGTCTGTTGCTCCAGCACTGAAGAGACTTTTTAGCCTGAGCCACGACCCATTTACCTGGTTACAGGAGCAGAAGCAGAGTCCTCTGGCTGTGGTCAGAAGGGTCACTGCAGAGTTCAGTTCTGCTGTGCACATCCAGAAGGGCTGTCCCTGTGCTTAGTGCCACCAATTCCTCTCTTCCCATGTAATTTATGGAGGGATAATTCAGTGCTGTGCAGCACCAATGGTGTGTTTAGAGCTTTGGAGGGAAAATGCATGGTCACATTCATCTGGCTCAGAGTCATCAGCGCATCCTGGCAAAGGAGGGGAAATTAAAAGAAATTAAAAGCTCCAGGTTATTTTACTCTTAGGGCAGCTTTTTTCTTCTCAGCCAAGACTAATGGAAATACCTCAAAACAAAGGAGTTTTGCCTTGGAATTTCTGCTCAAGATTGATGGACTATTTATCTCTATATGATTGTCTCGTGTGTAATTCGGGATCTCCTATTTTAATTTTGAATGGCTGTGAACTTTAACATTTACTTTTCTTATTCTTCTTCTTGCCCTTTGGCCCGAAGGACCCAATACTACTGATAAAATATTTCTGACATTTGTTGAGTGAGATCACAGACCTCCAAGTGTTTTCCAAGGCTGAACCAGATAATCACTCCCACCTCCTGGATGGGAAACCTGTTTCAGGGCAGGATGTGCCCGGGTGAATAATGCAGGAGGCTGGGGCTGGGGACAGAAACCCAGTCCCTGCATTCCAGCTCAGATCAAAGCGCTTGGATCTAGCTATCTGCTTCAGAGGGAGTGGGAAGGAAAGGTTATTTTTGTATAGTCTGAGTCACTCATGCTAATTTATTTTTCATAATATGGCTTTCTTGTGTGGGGCTCTCTGTACCTGCTTAATGTTGCGCTGTTTTTTTGTTCCAGAAATCAAACCTGTCATTAGCTCGCTGCCAAACGGTAGGATTTGTACTTTGCTCTTTGGTGCCTTAGCTTGCAGTTCCCAGCCAAAAAAAAGAAGTGAAATCTCAGATAAAGGTGTGCATCCCTCTACTTTTTGGCATCCTGTTACACGCAGATAAGCAATAAGCTGTTGGTTTTTTGCGTTGTTGGCTGGAACGACAAAGCCGATGGCGAGAGTCAAAGTGAACCTGTGCAGAGCTGAGGCTGCACTTTGGTGTACGCTGGTCCAGCTCACTCTGGGATTTGAGATACCACACTCTGCATCCCCCAGCAGGGCTGGTGCCTGCGCTCTGCTTTAGAAGAGTTGTGTTTCTAGGGTCGTGTTTCTAATTTCGCTTAATTAATGCTGTGGGATTAGCCGCTGCGGTTGCGGCAGGCCCTGCGAGACCCAGTGCGCTGTGCGTGGCGTGGGGTTGGGGATGGGTGCCGTGGTTAAAATGAAACAGAACACAACGAAATGCTGTTTTTGGGGTCCAGCGTGGCGTGCAGGAGATAACAGTGCCCGCTCTTCTCCCCTCGCAGAGCGTGACGCCATGGGCAACGCGGAGAGCCAGAGCGTGGAGCACGCGTTCTGCGGGGACAAGCACAGCAGCCTGGGCCGCAAGCACACCTCGCGCTCCCTGCGCCTCTCGGGCAAGGCCTCGCGCCGCGCGCGCCACGCGCCCCCCGGCAAGGCCGCCCACCGCGGCGCCGAGGGCAGCGCCCGCTCCAGCAGCACCCCCAGCATCCCGCAGTCCCTGGCCGAGAACGGCCTGGAGCCCTTCGCCCCGCAGGCCCGCCTGGAGGACTTCGGCAGCCCCATGTGGGTGGACCACGTGGACATGGGGCTGCGGCCCGTGTCGTACCACACGGACTCCTCGGTGACGCCCAGCGTGGACAGCAGCACGGTGCTCACGGCCGCCTCGGTGCAGAGCATGCCGGGCTCCGAGGAGGGGCGGCTCTCCGGGGACGAGGCGCCCTTCCTGGCGGAGGGCGACGGCCGGGCCCACCGCTACGCGCCCCACGGCCCCGGCTTCGCCGACGCGGCCGGCTTCAAGAAGAAGCGCTCCAAGTCCGCCGACATCTGGCGCGAGGACAGCCTGGAGTTCTCGCTCTCTGACCTCAGCCAGGAGCACCTGACGAGCAACGAGGAGATCCTGGGCCTGGCCGAGGAGAAGGATGCCGAGCCGGCCCCGGGCCCGGCGGGCGGGGGCAGCCCCCAGCCCCTGGTGCCCTGCCAGCGTGCCAACTCCATGAGCGACTTGTATTCCCCCAAGAGCCCGGGCGCCGCCGTCAACGGGGGCCCGCGGAGCGCCTTCGGAGGGTACGGCCGCAGCCTGCTGTCCGACATCCCCGACGTGGGCGGCCATAAGATGGCCTCGGTCACCGCCGAGGACGCCCCTTCCTCCTACAGCAACTACAACACCCTGCCCTGCAGGAAGTCCCACTGCCTTTCCGAAGGGGCCACCAACCCCCAGATGAGCCATAGCAGCAGCATGCAGGGCAGGAGGGCCAAAACCACTCAGGTAAGGCGCTTTTCTTCTCTGATGTGTTTGCTGAGATGGGTCTGCACAGAAAGGTTTTCCAGGTTCTCCTGTTTTCAATCAGCACCCCCTTTCCGAAAGAGGGGTGTTTCCAGGAGGGAGCTGAACTAGCCGATCTCCAGAGCTGTCTCGATCCCATCACCGCTTCCTTCCTTATTTGCAGCTCTCTTTGGGCCCTTTCCACTGTCTGCTGGCTCTGGAAGAGATAAATCTGCATTTGCCAGCTAACGAGTTTCCTGCATGCTTTGCAGTGCTGACAGTGCCTTTTTTCCCAGGGTAGCTGCCAAAATGCATCACTCCACTGCGGAGCCCGTGCGTGTTGTGTGCCCGCTGTGTGCCCTCCCTGCCCTGTCACCCTGCCCTGCCTGCACCCCTGCGAGAGCTCCTCAGCTCTCGTGGCTGGAGGCAAAGAAACCCCTGAGGGTTTCCCCTCCCCTCTGTAGGAAACACTCGCTCAAGTGTCACTCTTCTCATCAGCTAGCATTCACATCTGTGCAGAACATCACCCCAAAGCAGTGCTGTCCCTGCACAGCCCTGCTGCACACTGAGAATGGTGGGGAGTTAGAGGTGTACAGAGAAGATGCTGCTTCTCTGAGCCAGGGAGGACGCTGTGCTCTCCTCATCCTGCTGACAGACAGCCCAGAGCCAAGAGCAGCTCTGCTCTCAGGGGCCCCTCCTGCGCTCCAAACACCACTCCTGTGATTTGGTGGCTGCTGTGGGGTCTTTACTATGTGTTGCCCTGATTTTCTTGGCCATGTGCTGCCTGGTGGAGCTGCACAGCACCACAAACAGTGGTTCTGCTGGCAGAGAGGGGGGGAAAAAGGGAGATACAAGGAAAGAGGAGCCTGTGCTCCCACATCACCTGTCACTGACTCGTGGGAGATGTGGGGATGGGGTTCCTGAATGACTTACTGGCTGTGCTTGGTCTGTGGAGATGCCCTGCCTCCAAATACAGATCTGACATGCTGGGACAGCTTCTGCAGCATCCCACAACAGCAGCTTCGTACTTCAAAATAAGCACTTGGCTTTTGGAGGTAAAACCCCTTGATGCACCAGCAAGGCAGGAAGGTGCAGGATAAAAAGCAGGAGAACAACAACAAGAAGCAAAAAAAAAAAAGATGTTATTTGGCAGCCTTGGATGTAAAAGCTTTTGTGGAGATTGTTGGGTGCAAGTGCTGCCTCCCTCTCGCTTTCGAGCGTTTAAGAAAAGGAGAACAGTGCTGGTGGTGAACAGCAAAGCGTTTGTTTTCCTTCCTAGTGCCTGTCCTGGCATTCAGAAGATTCCTCTGAGGCACGTAGTGAAAGTCATGAATTTAAGTAGCATTTTGCACAGCCTCAGCCATGCCCAGGGAAATAATTTTGTGGGGCTGGTTTCACTAGATGTATCTCTCCTGAGACTGGACACCGTGGCTGTAAAGGAGTCTCGGCAGTGATTATTACCACAGATAAATTCAACAAAATTAAAGCTTTGGAAAGGTCAAATTTCCTCCTCCCAGGTCTTTAATCCCAGCAGCATCCAGTAAGTGTAAGATTCTTGTCAGCAATGAAGCTGTGTTAGCCCAAGCCTACCTTTAGCGAGCTTAGGGAAATGACTGTCATTATGTGTTTGATAGAGAGGAAAGGAAGTCCAGATTTGCACACAGAGTGAGAGGGAGCAGTTCCTTGGGAAACCTGATGGGGTGGCTTTGGAGGGAAGCCACCAATCTGTGTCTGTACCAGGCCCCCAGTCCAGCAGTGTCTCAGCACTTGGCTCCTCTTTACGCCCTGGTGTGAAGTAGAGCATGATGGTGGCGGGAGCTGAGGTGTAGAGCTGAAGGCCTTTCTGCTTCCTGGTAACGTGCTCCTTGGCACTGTGTTGGCACCTTTTGGGAAGTTTTATGTCTCTCTGCCCTCCCAGGCTTTCAGCAGTTCCTACATGAGCTTCACACCTTTGATGACCACGTTGAGCAGTGCCCCAGAGCCTGCCATGTGTGTCATCACTGTAAAACAGTTCATGCTACAAAAACAATTCAGTGGACTGAAGCAAAAACCCTGTGTTTTTACCAGCCTTTTGAACTGCCTCCCCCATCCCAATCCCACAAAATAGGAGTTACATTTTAGGGCCCCAGGGGCACCATGCAAAGGTGACCTGGAGCCAAGTGTAATGGGGTGTTGGACACAGTTTTCCTTCTTGCCCTTGGGGCCAGGGACCTGTCATTGCTCTGTGGTGTTAGAGGGCAGAGGTGGCTCTTGTGCTCAGTGTCCCCTAATGGAGCCTCTAAGCCAGGGGGGAGGTTTCTGCTCAGTCCTCACAGGAAATTGGGGTTGTGTTTGCCAGTGGGGTGTTGTTTCAGTTCTTAGAAAGTTGGGTATTTGCCTGGTTTTTTGGTCTCAGCTGCCCTGGAAAGTCCTGCTGGTCACCTGTGGGTGTCTTTTGGCCAGTTTAGTTCCTCAGGAAGTGTCTGACTGAAGGGTGAGCCTGAGCCCACAGCAGTGGTTGTGCCCTGGTGTTTGGGTCTTGAATCCAGCCACTGTCACATGCATGTACATCCTCATGGTTTGGGTATGTTAAATTGTCACTGGCTGTGGTTTTTGTGCTGTGCTGACCCCTGTTACTGCAAAAAGTCATCCTGGAACGTGTCACAGAAAGAAGGTGCCAGAATCATGGCTGTTCATGTTTTGTTCTAATGCCTTATCCATGGGTTCTTTGCATGTATGTGGTTTACATGAAAGAGGGGGGGGGGGAAAAATACCAGAAGAAAATCTCTCTTCCAAATTTAAACCTTAAATTGAATGGTGGGAGTCACTCTCCACTAATTGAGGAGCGCTTTATGGAGAGATAATTATATTCAGTGTGCACAAGCCATCAGTGCTCACAGGGTGGCTCTGGGGCACCCACGCAGCAGTTCTGCTGTTCCTCACATTGGAGCATTAAGGGTTCGGATCTGCCGAGCGAGGCTTCCCGGGGAGCTCTGCTGGGATCCTCTTGGGCTTTTGGAGCTGTTGTGGTGTAGGTGGAAAGGGCTGAATTGGCTGACATTTTCACCCATTCTTGCTTGAAGAGAGACAAGCGCTGGTTGGATACAGCTTGTTCTGACTGTGGGCTGTGAGATCCCCAGGATCCTACAGCCTGCTAGTTGGGATCCAGATTCTGTGAGGTGGCCCTGTTGTGTCCTGATTGCAGCTAAACATCTGCCTGCAGGAGACTCTCTCCTCCTCCTCCTCCTCCTGGTGAATGTTCAGGGACAAATGTAAGCCCTAACTGAAGTGTTAGGAAGGGAATTTGTCCAGAGGAGCTGTGGCTGCCCCATCTCTGCAGGTGTCCCAGGTCAGGTTGGACAGGGCTTGGAGCAACCTGGGATAGTGGGAGATGTCCCTGCCCATGGCACGGGGTGGAACAAGATGAGTTTTCAGGTCTCTTTCAGCACAAACTGTGGGGGATTGATGGTGTTTTACAAACACTGTTAGAGCATGGTGAGAACCCTCTGTGCAGTAAAATCCAGGGGGACACAGTGGCCAAAGCATTTCCCCAAGGTCCCCTCTCACAAGGAGGATGGCTTGTTCTTCTCTGAGCTGTTTGATTTCCTCTGGAAAGCTCAAATCTTGTTTGTTTGTCTGAGCTTTTGAGAAGGAGCAGCAGCTCTGCAGGGAAAGCAAAGGTTTTTTTATCTTGTCCAGCCCAGTGTTGGTTGTGAAACTGAGAAGGGGAGAAAGGAAACAAACTTCCTGCCCAACTCACTGGGAAACTTAAGTCGGCCTCAACTCCAGCCCCAGGCTGTGTCCTTGGTGTGTTAAATCCCCTTTTGTCCAATTTTCAAATTTATTACTATCTTTAGGTCTCTCTAGGTAGCCTGAAGGAATTTGGGATCTCAAACCTTAAAAAAAAAAATAAAAAAAAGATAAAAGTAAAATCCTACATAAAGAAATTTTGCAGATTATGCAGGAGATGAAACCAAGGGGTTTTGTGGGAATTAGATCAGGGCGTACAGAGAAACCAGTCTAAAATTAGACCATCTTTCCAGTCAATGCTATTTTTTTACTATCTCAGGGAATTTTGTAACAGGTTATAGTGCTCCATTATGCTCTGTGGGATGGCTAAACTCCAGAGAGCTGATAGTTGGGTTTAAGTTGTGTAAAACTTTTTCACCAAATGGTTTTGTGGCACAGGGGATGCAACGTCAGCATGTAAAAGGACCACACTGGGTCAGTCCCATGAAAGCACCAATACCTTGTTCCCCCATTACCAGCTGCCCAGGAAAGAAAGGAAGAAGGAAACTGGGAGTGTATGGGGTGAACTTTGCTTTAGGGCATTCTTCCCAAAGCCAGAAGATGAGAGATTTGAGTCTTCCTGTGCAAGGAATGCATCCAAGGCTGATGAGTCGACCTGTCCCCCATGAATTCTCTTTTCTGAAGTCATTTTCTGCTTCTGGCTTCCCCTGCATCCTGTGCACTCTCTGCAGAGCACTTGTGACCTTCCAGCCTGCTCTCCCAGCCCTCCTCGGCCATGGCTTTTCCAGGCAGAGCACCTCCAGCAGCTGAAGCTCTGCTCCTATTAAAGTAATCCTGTCTGTAGTCTGGAAAACATGGCTATTTTCAACCTAAGTATGATTCCTAATCAGACTGACACAGACCTTTAATCTTAGTCGTTTGACTCCAAATGGAATCAAGGAAAGAAATAAAGACAAAGTTGTGCATCATTAAATGATAATTAATGGCATGTAGGTTAGGAAGTAGCAAAGATCAAGTTGTTCCTGGTCTGCAGCTGCAGTGTGGATCTCTCTGATTCCAGCCCCTGTTCCTGCAGAGGCTGTTCCCAAGGGCTGGGATGCAGCCTGAGCCCAGTCCCACGAAGCTGGAGATCTGTGAGTGGGAAGGTTTGACTCTGGGGGCTGAGTTCCCCTTACAAGCACTGGCACTCCAGGCAAACAGCCCTGGGCAACCCAAATATCTCTGCCTCCAGCACCAGCCACAGGGCTCCAATGGGCAGGAAGGGTGGGAATGGGCTGGGAAAGGGGAAACCACAGGTTTTTATGGCAGCCCCGGCTTGCACCAGTCCAAACTGCTTGTGAATCCACATCTTGGGTCGGAATGATCAGCCCCTTTGAAAATCTAGACCAAATGAGCTGTTGATAGCCTGGCTGGCTGGAAGTGGATTCAGGGTGAGCCTGGAGGAAGGCTGGATAGACCCAAACTCAGAGGGCTTCCCTGCTATGTCACCGGGCTGCCCTTCCCACAGGGAGATTAGATCAGGTATTTCCTCTTCGAGGTATTTGAAAGCAAATAGCAGTCACTCCCTCCTGAGCACACAACTCTGCCCTAATATTGTCAGGGAAAGGAGCCCGTGGAAATCAGTGTTTTGGTCTTCACTGGCAAATATTTTGGTACTCTATCAAAAATCTTAATTTGTTTTTCTTCCTGTGCTCTTGGTTGGAAGCCAAGGGAAAGCAAATCCCCACTCCTGGTATTTGATCTAGCTCCATTCAGGCGTGGATTTTTTTTTAAACAGTAATACTTTGTCATTCATACATCTGAAGCACTTGTGCCGTTGGCAATAATTGTGTTCTCGGTGAAGTTATACACACTGCATGTTTTCAGTTTCAGGTATTTTATACTTAAATATAATATTTTATACGTTTATACAGACAGGTTGTCCCTGCTGCTTGTTTGCTGGGCTGTGCTTACTTAGATGGATGCAATTTGCAGCAGGGACCCTTTCCAGTGAAGTGCTCCATTGAAATGCTTCTTTTCAGAGAGCTTCAGCATGTGATTCCCTGTGACTAGTTATCATCCCAGATGACAGACACTTCCCTGCTCCCTTAAGTGGGGTGGTTGCTCAGGTGAACTCCTCAGCGATGATATTTTTTCATTTCTGTTAGCCTCTTTCTATTGCATTTCTCAGGAAGATTGGCCTCTCCTTGGCTTCAGTGAACAAAAATAACCTAACCCTGTTAGGGCTTGATTCTGCTTCATGGAACTACCACCTTTAGCAGCCCTCAGAAGTCAGTGCTGAAGCCAGGGAGGAGCTGGTGTGCTCAGATCCCGTGGTTGTGCTCCATGCTGTCCTTTGGGGGATCTCATGCAGGCTGGAATTTCTCTCATGTTATTAAAAAAGCAAGCTCAAAGCATCCTCCCCTTTCTCCTACCCAGTATTTCAGCTCTTAGGGGTTGCAAAACAAGCTTTTGTGCATGGACAGATCACAAACTGGCCTCACAGCTGGGTCAGTGAAGGGCTTTCCACCTTGGAGAGAAGGGTGAAGCTCTCACATGCATTTCCCTGCAGCTTTATGGGGGACAGTTTCATTTTCAACATTTTCATGTCTCCAGGGCTGTATATTCCTGACTGCTGCAGGAATCCCTGTGGGTCCATAATTTGCCTTTAGGGCACCCAAGTCAGGTAAGGAAATGAGGTTCCTTGGAGAAGTGTGGTGGGCTACAGAGATGATCTTTCTGGGAGGACCCACATCTCAGCTGGAAGATGTCTGAGGAGTCAGTGAATCAAAAATGCTCCCAGAAGCTGTGCTGGAGGCACCAGTGGGGTGAGTCTCACGTGGAGAGAAGGAGCCAAGGCCAACACTGAGGTAACAGCCCCAGGTATCAGCCAGAGTCACCTGCACAGGACGTGGGGCTGACAGATCCTTGGTACAGTGGTGTTTGCTGCCTGCCTGTCCCACGGGAGCAAAGTGGATGCACATCTCCTTCCCTTATTTGAGTATCTTCTGGGTGCCTGGCACCTTGTCTGTCCTTCCAAGGTGCCAAATGACACTGTACAGCACTCACCAAGACAAGTTCACCAGGGAATCCTGGAGCCAAGTCCACTGAAATCCATGCCTTAAGTCTTTCCCAGTGATTATTGCCCAGAAACCTGTGACTGTGATTCATCCTTTTGTAAGCAGACTGAAGCTTGTTGCTAAGGGAAGTATCCAGAGGTCTGGGCTAGGACCTTTTTTGTAGGAGCAAATTACATTTCAGAGTACCGTGACCCACGCTCATTTGCTTATTAAACCACTCTGAGCAGCAGTAAGGACACATACAAGAGTTTGCTTGGTTGTTTGGGTTTTTTTGTTTATTTTGGTTCTTTCAGGTAACCAAAGAACTGTTGCACCAGCGCAGTGAGTGCACAGAATGGAACCAAAGCTGCTTGTGCATATCAGTATCCCATCTCCTTGAATTCCCAAACAAACCCAGCATCTCAGCCTGGTATCCACATACAAATTGGGGTTTGTTTGTAGCTGTGCCTCCCTGCACTTGGGAGCTTTCCTGGGAGGTGCAGACAAGACCTGAGCAGTGCAGCAGCAAACTGCAGCTGGCCTGTGTTGGGCTGGGCTGTCAGGTCAGCTCTCCAGAGCGTGCTGTCAGTCTGGGGCATCCTGGCTTGTTCTTGTGAACACAGACCTATAGGTACCTTAAAAACCTTCTTTTCATCAACCCCAGCATCTGGCTGAGGGGTTTTGTTCCTTGTCATTATTATAATCCCTCTGACTTTTATTATATTCCCTCTGGACATGACTCTGTACGTGTGTGACAATCTCCAGAACGGATTCCTCATGGACAGGGTGAACTGTGGAGCTGCTTTTGTGTTTCTCCACTGCAGCTTTAAAACCCACTCAGGCTTCAATTGCAATTTATGATTTAGTTTTGCTTCCTGGTATGTTTTGTCTCTTTTCAAGGCAGATATATCTTCTCGTGCATTACCAGGTGCTCATGTGACTGTGGAGAAAGGATTTAATCTGGATTTTCAGCAAGCCATTCCTTGACCAGCAAATGATGGTGGAGTCAGTACTGTAAAGAAAGGAAAACCACTTATCAGGCCAATCTTTTTGTACATAGGAGCTTCAAAGGGACACAGTTACATAAAAGCATGCAAACCATCAGGCTGCTCACCCATTTGAAATGCATCCTGTGGTTCTTGCCTAAGGAGCAGCCAGACAGGTTGTGTGCAATCTCAGGCTCTTGCTGAGTGTGAGCACCTGATTGCTCTGTTGCTTAACAGGACAGGGAACAAAGGATATGGGAGCCCCTTCCAAGGAAAAACCCCACTCAGTCGTACTTTTAATCTAATGGTTATTTTAGAAAGAAGTATTAACCACATAAGGAACTGTTTATATTCAGGAAGTAAGATTTTTTCCTACTAAATCAGCCCCAAGTGCCCGTGATTCACTGCTGTCAGCCGGGCAGGAGAAGGTGATTCACCGAGGCTTTTCAGTGTGTCTGTAGCAGGGCTGGTGGTGGGAAGTTTGGCAAGTGCACTGGTATTGCAAGTGTTCTGAATGTGTCCAGTCATGAGCTGGAGAGTTGGGCAAGGCTTATCCCACCCAGTGGTCTCTTGCTAGCAGAGGCCAGCACCAAATGTGTTCAACAAGGGGACAAAGCCACTTGGAACATGCCCCAAAACTTGTCTCCTGATTTTTACTAGGTGAAGGTAGGCATTTTTTCTAAAGCAAGTCGAGTTTTTTCCTGTATATCTTTTAAATCTAGCAAAAAATATTTAACAAATGTTGTGTGGTGGTTGAACTTGATGATCCTGATGGGTCCCTTCCAGCTCAGCATATTCTATGATTCTCTACAGACTGTGAATATCACGTGAGTATGCAAAAGCTGCAGCATCAAATACATTAGCCTGATGTAGCTTGTATTACAGCTTCGTTCCCCACTGGTTTGTTTTGCCTGAAACCTGGTGTTTATGTGTAGAAAACACCTATATTTAAGTGGGTTGCTAATTCTTCCACTAGCATTTTACCCAATTGGTTCATCAGTTAAATTGTTCTCTGCGTTTGATGGGGCTGTGATAACTCTTTCCAGTTCATTTCCCTCGGATGCTCCTCGGGCTGTGGTGGCTGCCCTGGCACGTGGCCTGATTGCTGGGCCTCGCTGTGTCCTTGTTGGTAACAATGGCACCATTCAGCTCTGGATTCTCTCTGGCATCGGGCACGCCACCTTTCCCTTCATCACTGTCTGCTCTGAGCCCGCTCTCATAAACCCAGGGCACCTGCAGCCCTGCCAGTGTGAGGAGAGGTGCAGGGGGGATCCCAGATCCGGGTGGGAGCTGTGCTTCCCACATCTCCCCATCACAGCACACAGCACAGTCCCAGAGCCTGCCCAGTTCCCTTCTCCAGCTTCCCAACGTGCCTTTTTCCCAACCTTCAGTCGGAGCAACAAAGCCCCTGTTTATTCCGTCTGTTGTCCCCGTGGACTGGGACCTGCTGTGTCTGCAAAATGCCAAGACCTGCCGTTCCCACGGCTTCCCCCATCTCTGTGTCTTGGAGGAAATGTGCTGTCTTTTCTTTGCTGCGTGCTTTCTGCTTGGTGTGACCAATGGAATGATCTCCACCTCCCCCTTGCTTTGCCCTCTTGTCCTCCCAGTGGGAAGGGCAAGCGGGGCAGCACACGTTTTGGTTCCAGCCTTGCTTTTGGTTCCTGGGACGGTCTCTCCGGGAAAAATTATTCCTCTGTGTGGACAGCTGCTTGCCAGCCTGACAGTACAAAGCAGCATCTCTGTCAAGGTGAAAAACATCAAGGGGCAGTGTCCTCATGGGGTTTTAAACCGGTGAAATGAAGCCTTGCTCCCCGATGGCAGCAGTGGCAGCGTTGCTCTAAAGTGGGTACAGTGCCCCAGGGCACGGGTGCCAGGAGTGTGCATGCTGCTCTCCTCAGCTGTCTCCCAGCTCCTGTGGTGTGCCTGGCACATGCCACGGTGCTGGAGAGCCGCAGGGATGCTGGGCAGGGGTCAGAGGGGCGAGTGCTGGAGGCTGAGCTGTGACTGCAGTTCAGCCTCAGCAGTGTGTGCCTGGGAGCTCCTCCTGCAGAGCATTGCAATGCCTGCTGGCTTAGCCAGCCTCTGTGGTGCATCCTGCCCTGGCCCTGCAATAAGCCTTCCTTGGAGGAGAGAGGTGTTGCTGTTGCCCGCGGGGCTCTTTGAGAACCTGAGCAGGAAACAGTGAGTAATTTTTAAATAGTTCTCACCAAGGTCACACGATGTTGGCTTTGCTGCCAGGCGGTGGCCTGTGGTGGCTGTGTCAGCAGGTACTTGGAAGCTGGACATCAAAACTTGTGTGTCCACCCTGTGCTGGGCACTGCTGAGACTTCTCCAGTGATGTGTCCAGTTCTGGGCCCTTCGTGGGAAGAAGGACACTGAGGGGCTGGAGCATATCCAGGGAAGGGAATGGAGCTGGGAAGTGGCTGAGGGAGCTGGGGGGGCTCAGCCTGGGGAAAAGGAGGCTCAGGGGGGACCTTCTGGCTCTGCAAGTCCCTGATGGATCCAGGGGAGGATCAGGCTCTTCTCTCAGGGAACAGGGACAGGAGGAGAGGGAACGGCCTCAGCCTGTGCCAGGGCAGGGGCAGGGGGGACAGCAGGAGGAATTTCTCCATGGAAAGGGTTGTTAAACACTGGAAGGGGCTGCCGAGGGAAGTTTGGAGTCCACATCCCTGGAGGTGTCCAAGGAGTGACTGGACGTGGCACTCAGTGCTCTGGGTTGGGGGACAAGGTGGGGTTTGGTCACAGGATGGACTTGCTGGTCTCAGAGGTCTTTTTCCAACCTAAATGAAACAATTCTGTGATTCCCCAGCGATCCCACCAACAGAGAGCCATCCTGTCAACAGCAGGAGCTGGGATGCTTTAACTTCCAGCATCCTGGTTGGAAAGTGTGCAGGAGAGGTTCTGTGCCCCCAGCAACGTGCTCGTCCAACCCTGCTAAGGTTTGTTCTTAGCTTGGGCCTGTTACTCCCCCTCAACCCCAGCAAATTCCTGTAGGAGCAAAACACCAAACCTCTGTTTGTGCTGAGCCCCCAGTTCCCAGGGGGAGGCCAGAGCAGATGCTGGGTGGCTTCCTGAGAGCTTTTCATTCCCTCTAATGAGAACGAGCTGACACTGCAGCAGGAGCTGGGAAGCCAGAGACCTGTGCAATGAACACTCTTCACCCTCCCAGCCCCAGGGCTGACCTCGTGCCACCAATTCTGAACGCACCGAGCTCCCTCAATGCTGCGTTTCATAACTCCTGAGCCCGAACAATATTGGCTCAAAACTGGGGGGTTTGAGCTGCTCTGACCCTTGTGTGCTCAGACCCTCCTCCTACCAAAGGCCTTGAAGGGGTTGGCCAGAAGGATGCAGGGCATTCAGGAGTGGAAGAGGGAGTGCAGGGAGCAGAGGGAGATCAGGAGCAGGGCGGCAGCTTTACCCTGAAAGGATCTTTTGACCCACCCAGCCTATCACTTGCATCGTGGTAAAGATTATTGAGGCGTTTGCAAAATGTGCTACAATTTAAGCCGTGAGCGAGGATAACATTCGCTCTGGGTTTCCCATCCTTGAATGTTTTTTTATCAACAGTGAACTGCTGTGGCCGTGGATTAGTTACAGAGTGCAGTCCCCCTTTATGGAAGGGAAAACTGGGCCAACTAATGTGGTGTCTCACCAAGGTTGCATGAGAAGGCTGTGGCACACGGGGAGCCTGCACTGCATCACTGGGAGATTGTCAGGTTTTGGGAAAGAACTATGCCTGCTGGAAAGCACCAAGAAAGTTTCATGCATGCACTAGCTGGCAAGATGACAAATCCTATCTCCCTCAGCTTGGTGGTCTGTTTTAGTAGCTCCTTGGTTTCTTAAATAATTTTAATTAAGGTGGGAGATGTGCTTCTTAAAAACATCAGCTGAGATTGTAGAATTAACTCTGTACTTTTTGTATAGCACAGAATTACAGAATGGTTTGGGGTGGAAGGGACCTTAAAGCTCATCTCATTCCAGCCCCTTGCCATGGGCAGGGACACCTTTCGCTAGCCCTGGTTGCTAGACCTCATATAGCTGTGCATGTTTAGCGGTGAAGGAGGTGCTTTTTCTTCCAGCTGGACTCCAAGTCTCCCTTGAGACATGGTTCTTGTAAAGAACAGGCCCATCCATTACAAATTAATGCCTTAAAAGTTAGTCAGTCCCTCCCTCTAAGGTTTCCTCATCCAGCTCTTGCTCCACGGGAGGATGGTTTCAAGGAGAGCTGGTGGAGGGTTTGTTTCCACAGAGCTGCTTTGGGATACGGAGAAAACTGGTGCTTGAACCAACATCTGGAAGCTTGTTTTCTCTCAAAATAAATATTCCATTCTGCTACCTCTTCTCAGGAACTCCTCCTATTTTTAAAAAGAAACTTGTGAATCAAGCACCAGCTGCTCTTACAGGAGAGATAGAGGCAGAAATCCCTTTTGTTTTGGCCATGTTTCTCCCCTCCTTACATCTTCTTCCCTGGCTCTGTCTTCTCCTCATTACCTGACATGTTTCTTTCCACTTACAGGCCTTTATTTGTCCTCCTTCAAAGTTTGCCACAGCTGCCTGTAGATACTGGGATGGTTGGTGGGGATCCTCCCTGGGGCACTGGCCTTGTGGCAGGGGTCAGGTTGAGTCACTGAGCCTTCAAACCCCAGTGCAGTCATGCTTTTTCCTGCCTTGCTCAAACTGACCATATTCTTGTCTCTTCTGATCCTTAAACTGCAAGTTCTTGGGGACAAGGAAGGCTTGAGTCTGTCACCATGGGGTTTGGCAGGGAATATCCCATGGCCCATCGTTGGGGTTTGCGGTGTAGAAATGATATAAACCAGAAATAATCTCCAAATATATTAATCTGTCAGGATAAAAACAAACAAGTACCTTTTTCGTTACATAATTCTCAAAGGGTAGTCTTAGGATGTCTGAAATGTGTCTTCAGCTGTAGGTGTGAGTGCACAACATCAATGTTTTCTTTTCGAAACGCGTAGGTTGGTCGCTGCTTTTCTCGACACCGCCAGTTTTTGCTACCATATGTTCTCCTTTTGCAAAACCTTTAGCACTGCTAACTTGTCTCGATGTAAACAGATGATGCTGCCTCTTACGTTCCAAATCGCTAAGGCTACGGGGGCACCACCTGCAATCGTGCGTGTGCTGCCCTAGCCTGGAAGCTCTGCCTTCCCCACCTTCCCTTCCAGTCCTTTGTCTCCAGAAGGAGAAGAGATGAGGGATTCCCGGTGCCAGACGGAGCGCGGGTGTGAAGCCACCTGGGCACTCAGGGTTGGGCTGGTGTCTCTCTCCTCACTCCATGTCCCTCTCGCCAACAGGACGTCAACGCTGGCGAGGGGAGCGAGTTCACGGACAGCGGGATCGAGGGAGCAGCCACGGACACCGACCTGCTGTCCAGGCGCTCCAATGCCACCACCTCCAGCTACTCGCCCACGGCCAGCCGGGCGTTCATCGGCAGCGACAGCGGCAGCAGCTCCACGGGCGATGGGCTCCGGCAGGGCGTCTACGAGAATTTCCGCCGCGAGCTGGAGATGAGCACGGCCAACAGCGGGGAGCTGGAGGAGGCCGGCTCTGCCCTCAGCGACGAGCAGAGCAGCGGCACCCTGAGCTCCCCGGGGCAGTCGGACATCCTGCTGACAGCCGCCCAGGGCACCGTGCGCAAGGCGGGCGCCCTGGCCGTGAAGAACTTCTTGGTGCACAAGAAGAACAAGAAGGTGGAGTCGGCCACGCGCAGGAAGTGGAAGCACTACTGGGTTTCCCTGAAAGGTACGGAGGAAGCGTGGAGAGGTTTGGCCAGAGGTGTCCTGTGATGCTGGTGGAACCGGCAGCCTTACAGAAGCTGCTGTGGGCTTCAGTGCAGCTGCCAGAAAGAGTGGCAGAGGAGGTGCTCTGTTTCGTGGCCGTGGGTGTGCTCACACTGGGGCACGTGGCTGTGCTGCACAGCAGTGGGGTTCATACCCTGCTGGCACCACCCAAGGTGGGGTTTCCTTTGTATGTCCATGGCTTGGTGACAAACTAAACACCCGTGTGCAGTCCTTGGTATGTGGTGGTGGTGGCAGCTTGGTGATGCCAGCAGCCTGTGCTCAGACAGAGGCTCTGCCATGACATGTGTTCCTCTCAGGCTTAGTGCCCTGGGCCTCTCCTTGCCCGAGAGGTGCTTCAAGAATACAAACACCCAGGGAGTTCACAGCATGGACAGGAAGCCATGGTCTGGTTACCGAGGCTTGGGAGGCACTGGCTCTGTCTGTGTCACCCACCCTGGGGTGGGGAGCCCTGTTCCCTCCCTGGCTGCCTAGGACATAGACCCCTTTCTCCTGGAATTTTTGCAGTTCCTGCAAGGCACGTGCTCATAAATGCTCAGAGATGTTGAGGGAGCAGTGAAACTCGAGAGCTGACCTCCTGGTGTGACCTCTAATTAATCTTCATCTGGTTCATCAGCAGGAAAACACTTCTGGGACTGGCCTCGATGTCCTTGGTCACAGCTGGAGCCAGGGAAGGCAGAGCCCTGTCTCCTGTTGTGGGTGGGATACACCAGAAAGCTCAGCATGGTTAAACCTTGTCCTCTCCACACTTGGAGCACTTGTTTATTTTTAATTTGCAGTGCTATTTGAAAAGCAACAGCAAAGTTAGGAGCCACCTCTTCCCTAGGGTGGTTAGAGGGATGGGGAAAAGGGAGAGGACAGAGTGAGGTGGGGGACAGGGGACAGACCTAATCCCCTGGGAGGGGGCCCTGTGGCAGGAAGGTCTTGCTGTGAGGAGCAGGGAAACAAAGGGCCATCTGGAAGGAAAAAGGGGAAGGATGAGCAGGGGGGAGATGTTGTTTTGAAGTGCTGTGACTCAAGTGGAGTGTTAGCCCTTGCATTGCATTGCTGTGCCTTAATACTGTCAGTGTTTAAGCCAGGCTTTGAAGTGAACAGCTGCCATTGTTCAGCTGCAAATAGTTTTCTTCGAGGCTGGGTACCATCACTTTGCACTGTTCCAGTGGCACAGAAAGTGGGTGCCAGCTTAAAAACAGCTGGAGGTAATGTGGGAAGGGTGCAGAAGGGACCCTTTTGGGGTTTTTTTGAATCTCACAAATTTTCGACTTGCCATATACTTGTTTTCTCTTTCTCCCAGAGGATTGTAGAGTTTATTTTGTAGCACCAAGCAGGCCAGTTGCTGTCCCCAGCTAACGTGTGTTTCTCTTTGAGTTTTTTGTCTGTCAGTCTTTCAGCAAGCACAGCTCATTCCAGCCTCTTTTAATCCCAGTTACTGTCTGCATCCAGTAATTAAATCACTTGATCTTTGCCTTGCAGGGACTGTAGCTGCAGCTGCAGAGGCTGAGGCTGGGCTGTGCCTGGAGGCCTGTCTGCTCCCAGGGCTGGCTCCCAGCTGGCTGTCACCCTCAGGGGACACACGGGGTGGCAGTGGATGACCCCCACTTTGGGACTTGTTATGGAGTTTCTCATCTGGGGCTGCATTTTACTGCCCTTGACTTTCTCAGCTCTGTTTTGGCAATCCTAGTGAGGACAAAAATGACCTGCTGGGTCAGGCCCTGGTGTATCCTACAGCTCAAGGTGTGTCCCCTTGTCATCGAAACCACTGCCTTGTCCGACTGAAAACAGGGCATTTGCTGGTGCTCTCCACTGTGAGGCTGAAAACCTGCACAGGCCCTGTGACAGTTTATTTGTAATCCTGAGTCTCAGCACTGAATACAGGGTGGCATTTAAATGTCTTACTCACTGTTACACCGTGGTCTCTTGCAGGGTGCACGCTGTTCTTCTACGAGACCGATGGCAGGTCTGGCATTGACCACAACAGCATCCCAAAACACGCGGTCTGGGTGGAGAACAGCATCGTGCAGGCTGTGCCTGAGCACCCCAAGAAGGACTTTGTCTTCTGTCTCAGCAACTCCCTTGGGGACGCTTTCCTCTTCCAGGTGGGTCCGGTTTGAGGGGTTCTGTCTCTGATGAAGAAGCTTCTCAGTGGTAGGATGTGTCCCCATGCCATCACTGCCCTGTGCTCCAGAGCAAAAAATAAAGTTGGGCTGTCTCATAGATCCTTGCAGTTGACACAAAAAAGGGGCTGTGTTCTCAAACTGTTGCAAAAGAAAAAAGCCCTTCTGACCCAAAGGCAGTGGTGCTGGCTTACATCTTGAAGAGACTGAGTATCTGGTTGAACACTGAAAAGAAACATCATTTTTTTGCAGACCAGCTTCTCTGCCACCTCTATGGGATTTTTCCTGGATTTTTTCTCAGCTCCCAATGTAGTACTGCCCTTGCCATGTGGTTCCTTCTTGGGAAAGGGACATGTATTTTGCCACCTGGAGAGCTTCATCCAGGTGATGATCAACTGATATGGTTTTTAGGTCCTCAAAGCCCATCCAGTGCCACCCCTGCCATGGGCAGGGACACCTTCCACCAGCCCAGGTTGCTCCAAGCCCCGTCCAAC
>JAWWEW010000001.1:664507-743345 GCA_035583185.1 Anabacerthia variegaticeps | reverse complement strand
GGTCTCACCTGAGCAGGGCAGAGGGGCAGAATCCCCCCATCCCTGCCCTGCTGCCCACGCTGTGGGATCAGCCCAGGATCTTTTCCATGCAGTTTTCTAAGGGAAAACCTTCATTCTCATAGCACTGGTGCCAGTGGATGTGAAGCACTGGAAAGGTCCCATTCAGTGCATTTCTTCTGTGGCACACAGGGCCTTACCCATCAAAAGCCCTGTGCCATTATGCCACTGGCAGATTTTCATGTAGCCAAAAAGCAAAAAGGAGCCTTTTTAACTGAAAAACAGTCATTTATGTTGCCTTGCAGAAATGTTTCATGATGTGTCCCTTCTGCCATGGCTGGTGAAGAAGAAGAGAGGGAAGGGCTGGGTTTGGGGCACAGGGAATGGGATCAGCAGCAGCAGTGGGAGCAACAGGAGGGCTGTGCTGGCCCTGCTACCCTCAGAGCTGTGGTGCTTCACTGCTCATGTCCCACACACCATCCACACTCAACACAGTGCTGTAGTAGTGGGTCTGACCTGCAGAAGGCTATTTCTGTCCTGTGGAGACTGTGTACACAGGGAGAAAAATAGAGTTGTTTTGTGATGCCTGCAGATATTGGACATCTTGTAACAAGCCTTCCCACTGCATTGCACCTAGAGGCATCACATTCCTCCTACACAGCCATGCCTTGCTCAGTCGTTTCTGATTGTGCCTACACAGATCCAGTACTTGCAGATGTCACATGAATTTTCCAGGAGCTCAGAGCAACTTGTGATACCATGTACTTATGTGTCAGGTGTTTGCAGCTTGTTTATGTGGTCCTTTCCATTGAGAAGGGCAGTGATTCCCCTTGCCTACAGCTCCTAAAATTCACTCCAGATTCTGTTTTCCACTCCACCTCCTCGGGAACCCAAAAATAAAACTGAATCTAGTGGTATACAGATAATATTTTGAAATTCAGTAAACTGAAAAATATGACCTCTTGGTATTAGGATTTTGCTAGGAATTAAGAAAACCATATCATTGGATAGCCAGTGCTGCTCTCTTTTCTACTGGGGATGATGTTTCACCAACTGGCTGTAGGCAAAGTGTCTCCCATTCTGCAAATAATTCCTCTATTTCCAGCAGGAGTTCCTCATCAAAGGGGGCTCAACATGTCCTCAGCAATGGGGATAAGACATTGTAAGCCCCTGTCTGTGAATGATGGTTTGTTAATGGTTATGTCTGGGCAAGAGCCTCACAAATTTAAGCCATACTCTATATACAGTGCCAATTGAAGACAAGGGAATTGGGAGTGAGAGGTCAGTCCTTCCTGTGTAGACCCCGTGTGCTGCTTAGGACTTCTAACCTGAGTTCAGGGAAGTGGTGTCATTCTAGGACAGTTGTGTCTCACTTGCTTCAGTACCACCACAGTTTTGGGAGCATCAGCCTGCAGTCCAGCCTGTGCATATGTGATTTCCAGAGTCAGGCTTCTCTGGGAATCTCTCCTTGGCCTCAGTCAGCCACGTCCTCTGCGGTTAGTTGTGACCGCAGCGAGGATGACCTTCCTCATCTCTGCCAGCAACTGGAGAGGTCATGCTGTGCTGTCTATTAATAGATCAGGTATCATCAGGAAGTTTAATTAGAACAAGGTGGTTTGGCACCTTGATGCTTTTCCAGCCACGAGCCAAATACCAGTGTGATTATTGCTACAGGCTGACACTCAGAGAGAGTCCGCTACAGCCCTGAGCTGGCTGTAAAGTTTGTTTTACAACCCACTGTAAAAAGGAATGGAGTTTAGCAAGAAGCCTAAAAAGATTGACTTTTTATTTTGAAAGTCTGGAAAAGGAATGCTCTGAAATATTCCTCTTTCTGGGTCAAAAGGTTCTAACTGCAATAGTCCTCTTCCGGAAAAATGTACTGGTGTCCCATGCTCCAGCCTGGTATCTCATGGAATGGTTTGGGCTGGAAGAGACCTTAGAGACCATCCAATCCCACCCCCTACCGTGGGCAGGGACACCTTTCACCAGGCCAGGCTGCTCCAAGCCCAGTCCAACCTGGTCTTGAACACTTGCAGGGAGGAGAAGTGTTTCCTTTTCCTGAACTGTCACATACGTGTTTGGGAAGGGGCAGTACCACAGCTGTAAAAATTAGGATGAACCTGCCTTTAATGATACCAGGGTTGTCTTCAGGGGGCTTTGGGCCCTTCAGAAGGGGAAAGCTTGTATGTCTATGCACCATAATAAAGCTACTCATAGTTCTCATGGCCACGTTTTATGCCATTGATTTATTACTAACTGTTGCATGCCAGAAAAGCCCCCCATTCCTGGGAAAAACACAGGGATTCGTGCACTCACTGCCTTAAGGAATGTGCAGTTTAGAAAACATCATTAAATGCTGAGCTAAAAATTGTGGCAGCATTGCATTGAACAGGGAAGGTAATTCCTGAGACCTTGCTGGGCAGCACTGTGCAGCTGCAGAGCACAGATAGAGGTGTAATTCCAAGTGCTGAGTGCCTGGTGCCGAGTTAAAAATGGCCTGCTTAAGGATGGGAGGGGGTTTATTACTTCTACAGAAATAAGTGGATTTAAAGCTTTCAATCTTGAGATCAAAAGCAAAGGAAACTCCTTGGAACTGCATTTGTTAACCTCCCATCAGTTTTAAGGAGGATCCTGACTTCTTCTGGCCCTCTTTTGTTCTCCTCAGACCTCCAGCCAGACGGAGCTGGAGAACTGGATCACGGCGATCCACTCGGCGTGTGCGACGGCCGTGGCCAGGCAGCACCACAAGGAGGACACGGTCAAGCTCCTCAAGACAGAGATAAAAAAGCTGGAGCAGAAGATCGACATGGACGAGAAGATGAAGAAAATGGGTGAAATGCAGCTGTCCTCTGTGACAGACTCCAAGAAGAAGAAGACCATACTGGATCAAGTAATGTCTCTTGCCCATAAGTCCCTGTCAGATGCTTAAGGCCTTCCTGGGTCAGCTCTGTCTTGTCCCACTGGCAGAGCTCCCTGGGGCAGGTGGGATGTGGTGGCAGCAGGGCTGTGCTGGGTGCCTCCATTGCACCATTTCTCCAAGCAGTGTGCACTGAGGTACACCGTGGGCTGTCTTCTCCTGACCTCCACACATGGGATTTGGATAGCAGGAGGCGGAATGAGGGTTTTAGGAGGGCAGTGAAGGTCATGGCAGCAGAATTCCTTAGGGAACAGCTGCTCACAAATAATGCTGCTGCTGCTTAAAGCGTGCAAGAGGCTGGTTCTCCTGCTGGCAGATGGGGTGAAGAAGCCGTCCCTGGTTTCTGCTTCTCACAAGGGCCTGCCTTGACCTCGTGGCTGCATCCCTGGCTTCCCCTTGGCTCTGACTTCAAGTGGACAGCGTGGCTGGGATTCAGAAGCAGGGAGCCTCGAGCAGATGTCTCTCCCACTGCTGCAGCAGCACCTTATTTTAGGAAACTAACATATGGCTCCTGCCTCACTCATTTGTAGCTCTTTTACCACGGCTGCCAAATGTGCCTGCAATGCAAAGCAGGGGAAGTGGCCAGGGCTGGGCTAAAGAGATTTTGTACCCCCTGGAAGCCCCTGAGAAAGGGGGGACGGGTAGGGGAGAAAGAGGAGGGGAGATGCTTGTCTCTGTTGGGCTTCACTCAAAGGCTGTCAGTCACAGTGAGAGGGCAGAGCAGCCTCTCTCTTTATGTAACTGAGTTTTTCTGCATGCTTTGAAATTGTTTCCTATCAGCTGTTTGAATTATTTAGATAAATCCTTCCATGGGCTGATTGCAGTGCTCTTCCCCTGATCAGAGTAATTATCCCCAGTGCCTGACACTCTGTTGGTGCTCACAGCAATGCTGTTGCTGCTGATTTGGGATGTGTGTGTGTGTGTGCAGAGTTTGGTGGGGTTTGGTCTACTTGTTTCTCTGATGCTCTTGATGCATGAAAGAAGCCTCTTAGGGGACTGCTGACAAGAGAATCCTGGAATATAAGGAAAATTAAAAATGAAATTTTAATCCTATTAATTAGCATTGTATCAAAGGAGCAGTTGTCCCAGGAGAAGACTTCTACCATGAACGTAGAAAAAGTTGTTTTCCATCTAATGAAAACTCTTTTATTATTTGTATCCTTGAGGGGTTGGGAGAGCAGGGGCTTGTGGGAAAAATTAGGAATCTTGAGTGAGATAAGCGCTGGTGAATAAAGGTGTGTTATTGGGAAGAGCAGAGTTTTTTCTGGGTATTTACCACCCTCTCCTCCCTCCTCTTCTCACGCTCCTTGCTCCTCCATCTTCCCCTGGCACAGATCTTCGTCTGGGAGCAGAATCTCGAGCAGTTCCAGATGGACCTGTTCCGGTACCGCTGTTACCTGGCGAGCCTCCAGGGAGGGGAGCTCCCCAACCCTAAGAGGCTCCTGGCTTTCGCCAGCAGGCCCACCAAGGTCGCCATGGGCCGCCTTGGCATCTTCTCAGTCTCGTCCTTCCATGCTCTGGTAAGTGTGGACAGAGGGCAGGGCTCACCTTTGCCAAGCTGCAGTGAGGGGTGAGCCCTTTCCTCAGTGTGAAGGGTGTTCTGCTCCCTGAAAGGGGTCTGTGCCCTGCATGTAGATTAAAAAGTAGATGCTTACAGTCCGTGGCCTTATGGAAGTGGAAGAACCATGTTTCTCCTAAGGATGTGATTTGAATCCCAGACCTGCACTGTGAACAGATTTTCCTGTTCCACAAGCAGGCTCATCTATAATGTCCGTGTGCATGGGCTTGATCCAAAAGTCCCATGAAGTCAATGGGAGCCCTTCTTATGCCCTCAGCATGTGTTGGCTTAGACCTTCTTGGGCATGGCTCACTTTGTGCCATATGGCTGGACCTACTGACCAATTAGTCTAATATCCGGTCTCTGGTGATTAGCACCTGATGCTCCACAAAAGAGGGATGTTCTCTCCTGCTTACACCGTGGCAAGTGATGTTTCAAGTGGTTGTTTAAACTTAAATACTGTACCAACCCCGCTCATAAAAGTACAGGGAAATGTATTGCAAAGCGCTGGGGTTTTAATGAATTTCAATCAGGTTCTTGCAGTTTCGGGTTGGACTCCTGGAGGTTCACAGAAATAGCTGAGCTCCACTGTTGTCTTGTAGCTGTCAGCTGTACCCTTCAATTGAATGCAGGGCTGTAATTCAGTCAGGGGTGTTTTTATTCTCTCCTATATGAAAAGATTAGCGTCATCATCCTGCTAATTGCTGGTGGATTTATTATATTTTTTAAGTGCTGGGATGTAATTAGCATTTATGCTTATTTTTTTTGCATCTAGCAAAGCACCGAGCATTAGCCTGAAAAACAGTCTGCCTCTTCATGCTGGTGTCTCTTGAGAGCCAAGGCAAAAAAGATATGTTTTGAGTATGTTGTGCTGGAAAAGACACGTGCCTTCTTCTGCTTTCAGCAAACTCTCGTGTCCTCCTTTGCCCTCAGTAACGTGGGGAACTGCAACTCCACGTTCCTCTGCTGTTATGAGCCTGCACTGAAGCTTCAGAAAGGGAGTTTGCCCAGAGAAGCTGTGGCTGCCCCATCCCTGGAAGTGTTCAAGGCCAGGCTGGATGGAGCTTGGAGCACCCTGGGATAGTGAGAGGTGTCCCTGCCCATGGCAAGGGGTGGGACTGGATGAGCTTTAAGATCCCTTGCAACCCAAACCAGTCTGTGGGTCTGTGACTGGAGTGGGTGCTGCGTGGTGATGGTTTGGCATCCCTAAGTCTCCTGAAGGTGTTCCTCGGGACATTAGTCCAAGGATGTGCTAAGTTATCCCAGGTGTCCTTGCACAAATGTCCCAGGTATAGCTAGGGAATGTCTCACAAGTCCAGGCTGTGAAAATGGAGACACTTGCAGCAGTGTTTAAGTTCTCCTTTCCCTTGACAACTCCACTATTCCTCACACAATTCCCTGGATACACCAGCCAGCCTTCTGTCCTTCTGGGCTTTGGATGGGGCTTTGGATCTGCTGCACCCAAACAACCAGTTCCTCAGCTCTGTAGCTTGGGGCACCACTCAGATTTGGGTGTTGCCACTGGGGTTGCCAGGCGTTTGACAGTCCCATTGTGCCGGTTTCGGCTGTGGGAACCCGGTGTGAAGGTGTCCCAGGAAGCTCCAGCCCAGTCGGCAGGGTGGGTCTGTCTGTCTGTCTGGCTTTGCCTCGCCTCCCGTTCGTACCTGCCATCCCCCACCACTCCCTGTTTGGCAGGAGAGGAGCTCCCTTTCCCGAGGCCACCTCCAGGTGGGGAACCTGTGACTAATGTCACACTGGTTTCCACCAGAGCTTCCTCACCCACCCCAAGCACTCAGCAAAGGCAAATGTCTTCTTGCTCCAAAGGGGTTGCCACAGGCCATTTTCGAAGACCCCAGCAGTCAACATTGCCCTGATTGAAAGGGTCATTTGAGCCCACTGTGTCTGTCCTTTCCTGTGCTTTGCTCACTCCTTCAGATGCCACTGTCTTTTGAGGAAGGGCAGGTTTAAATGCCACGACCTCCTTGCAAGCTTTTTATCTGGCCTCGCTGCAGTTCTGAGTCAGTTCCAGGATGCCCAGAGTGTTTCCACAGGAAAGAGCAAAGAGGAAGGCTGAGCTTTTGGGAAGCCACAGATAAGTTTGGGAATCTCAGTTTTCGTGTGTCCAGCTTGTAAACCTTGTTAGGAAGAGAAAAAAGAAAAGAAACAAAATCCTTCACTGGTGCCGAGGCTTTGCTCTGTGACAATTAGGCTGCTTTAAAATTCCTCAGATTAAATGCCAAAAAGTGGAGTGGGGGTGTATTGTCCATGTCAATTTTTGATGTTTGATGTTGGGAGAAGTGAGTTAAATTGCAGTGAGAAGGCCTGGCAGCATCACCACTGTCCCTGTAGTGCATACACTTTTTGCCATAGGATTTACCTTTGTTTTCCCACCCAGACCCCCCTGTTTGGTAGATGATGTAAAGCTGTGGTGTGGTGGGATGCTGTGACCTCTGATTTGAAAAGCATGTGGCATTGACAGGTGGCGGCTCGCACGGGGGAGTCGGGAGTGAGGAGGAGGACTCAGGCCATGTCCAGGTCTGCCAGCAAACGGAGGAGCAGGTTTTCCTCTCTTTGGGGGCTGGATACTACCTCGAAGAAAAAGCAAGGGAGGCCAAGCATTAACCAGGTAAGGGTGGGGAAGGCTGGGATAGTGTTGTTTTCAAGGCTCGTTTGTTAGAGTGCAGAATGCAGCTCACTCACTCACTCCCGTCAAGCATTAACACATCCAGCCTTAACCTTCCCTGCTTAATCTGTCACAGTGTGTAGTCATCTCATTCCTCATCCTCTTCAGACATCAGGGGCTGTAGTTGCAGGGAGTGTAAGCAGCTCCTATCAAAGGTTTGGAGTCTGCCCTTTCTTTAGCTGAATTGGTTGTATTTCTACTGTTGTTGCATTTCTGCTGCCTCTGCTTTTTGCTGTTTTCACTAATCTCAGCAGCAACAAAGCTGCTTGTGTAAAACAGATACAACTTTAAAAGGAAAATAATAATTCAGACTTGTTTGGTTATTTTTAATTTAAAACTATGAGTTTGTACAATACTTTAAATGTAGCTGGGTCTGGTGAAAACTTCCAAAAGGGACAAAAAGCTTTACATTTAGTAAGGACAAGCCTTTGTTTTGCCTCAGATTTATAGAAAAGCAAAAGTTGTAATGTTTCCACCTAGTCACTGCCCAGAGCTTTCTCTAGAGAACATGTTTCAGTGTGCTAGGAAGGTGCTTCCCTGTTACTCTTTCCAAACATTCCTAATTATAGCTTTCAGTTTTTGAGAGCCATACCTCATCTAATTGCAGGAAATGTAGGCTCTGCTTTTCTTTCTCTCCTCTCTCTCTCCTCTCCCCTATCTCCTCTCACTTTTTATGGGGAGAGAGGCTCAAAACACATTTTCCGTGCCCTGTGATTTCTTCTGCTGTGTGTTAAGGCAGCAGTGGGTGTTTGTTTTGTTCAGCAGAGGATGGATGCTTAGGAATTGTTGAGCTTGTTTTTAGACAGACATTAAAAGTTCACCTAATATTTAGTGGCTGAGCAAGAGCTCAGGGTTTTTCTGGAATGCAGCAGATGCTTCCCATGAGTGTGTTCCTGATTCCTTGTTGCTTTGTATTTACTTGCCCCAAATCAAACACAGCCCCTTGTTGTGAACTAGGATCCTGCCCATGCTGTGCCTGCAAACCTGTTTTCCCTCCTTCCCCGAACTCACCCTTCTGTTTTCCTTTCAGGGGGGATAATTGCATTCTTCACGGTCCTCCCCACCCCTGCCCCCCTCGCTCCTCAGTCAGCACAGGCATGGAAAGGGAATCATTTCCAGGCTAAAGGAAGGTCTTACTGGAGGCAGTTATAGCAACTGTAAAGTTCTGAGAAAGCAGCAGAATGTCCAAATGCAGTGCCTGAACACATTTCCCTTGCATCAGGCAAAGTGTTGTCCACTGCAAGCAGCAAACTGTAAATCCCTAAAGGGCAGAGACCTTCTCCCATCCTGCGTGGTCCCACTTTGTTTTAGCCATGGAATGGTTAACAGCCAAACCAGCAACTTGATCCTAAAGCTGTGCTGATGTGGAGCTTTAAAAGTTAACTTTTCAGTCTTAATTACAAGCTTCTGCTGCAGTAAGAACCCTGCTTGCCCATCAGATGGAGTCCCGTGCTGATTTGGGGTGGATCCTGTAAATATTCCCGTACAGTCTTTCCTCCAGCACGGAGTCCTGTTGATTTTGGCTCTCTGGCTTGTGCTCGGTTACCGGCTCTTATTTCATTAGAGGAGGGTTACACTGACTTGTGGTGCTTGAATGTTTGCTAAGTACGTTTTGGCAGCTGGGTTATTACAAAGCCAGCCAGAAGCAGAGCCCTTCTGATTTCTCAGGCTCAGCAGAGGTGGGGAAGTGTTCATTCCCACACTTTACAGGTGGGGAAACAAAGTACAAAGGGAGATAAAATTAGTCCAGCCCCACCAAGGAAGTCAGCAACAGACCTCTAAGCAGAACTGGGCTCTAATCTTTCAGCATGATGTCCCATCTTGTCTCACACCTCCCCTTCTCTTTTATCAAGCTGCTGTTTTTCCTTTGCTGTGTTTGGAGACGTGTCTGTATTTTTCAGTTTGATTTCCACGCGAGGTGTTAGACAGACTGTTCTCCCCTGAGTGTGTGCTGCACACAGGGAAGCATTTTTGTGCTTCAAAGCAGATTCTCTCTTTTCCTTCAGGTGTTTGGTGAAGGAGTCGACTCAGTAAAGAAATCCCTGGAAGGGATCTTCGACGACACAGTCCCGGATGGCAAGGTAACCCCAGCTGTCCAGCTGCCTCCTTCCCCTCCTTTGCTGCCTGTCTCCGTGCAGGGCTTGACTCTGGGATGTGAGAGGAGAGGACTTTCCATGCTCTGGAGGGCCTGGAGCATCTCTGGGAGGGTTTGAGCTGGCTTCCCACACCCAGAAGGGCTCGCTGTGCACAGCTGGAGGTGCCAGACCCAGAGGGGTGTTAGCCAGGGAAGTGCCTGCCCACAGCAGGATCTGGAGTCGCTGGCTCTGGAGAACGGCTCCTTTTGGTGGGCATATGGGGTTTTCATAATTAAGGGTTGGTGCAGCTGTGAAGCACAGGCCTTTCTCTGGTTGGTGTGTTCCTGCATTTGCAGCCCCACTCTTGCAGCTGCTATCTCTCTCTGCAGAGAAAGTCAGCTGTGAAACAACATCAGCACAGTGCTCTGTGCACAGAGGCACACTCTTCATGCAGTGGATGTTGGGTTGAGCCACATGAGCCCACTTGCAGCAAACAGGGATTCTGTAGCTCCATCATTCCCTGGGGATTTGTAGCTTGGAGTGCAACTCACGTGTATAAAAGACAGTAAATTCAGAATAAATGCTAAGGTTTGCTATTTTGCCATTTCCAGGTATAGGAACTGCAGTACCTACAAGGTGTATTGGTTTAACCAGAAACACAGCGCATTTCATTTTTAAGTTTAAATCTGGTTTTGTTCCCATTATTTTTTGTTGCATTCCTAGCATTCCCAGTAGCCATAGGGTGAAATCCCAGGAGAAGCACACTGTACCAGTGTAGCTGTGTGGGTGGCATGGGAAGGCACACTTTCTTCTGCTCAGGGAGAACTGCAGGTTCCTGTCCAGACAGGCCTTCAACCTGGGCTAAAGAACAAAACATCTTCTCTGCAAGAGGGCTCTTTGGTGCAGCATATAATGCTCCTTGCACTTGTTATTGATGAGGAGGGAATTGCATCTGGCTGGGAGTCTCATCCTGGGTTTTGTCTGTAATTCAGAGGGAGAAGGAAGTGGCACTGAGCAGTGTGCATCAGCACAACCCTGACTGTGATATTTGGGTGCATGAGTACTTCACGCCGTCGTGGTTCTGCCTGCCCAACAACCAGCCCGCCCTGACCGTCATCCGCCCCGGGGACACCACGCGGGACGTGCTGGAGATGATCTGCAAGGTAAAGGCTGCCCTGAGTGGGCTGTGAGGGGTCTGTGACCCTGGACCCCTTCACTGGAGCTTCATGTGCCTCTGCTCTGCACTGGGGGACCAGCACTGTGCTGGATGGAAAACTTGAATGACACTGAAATGCCCGTGCTGGGACCACAGCAGAGAATTCCCGGCAGCTGGAGCTGAGCTTGGTGTGGGTGCAGGGACAGGCAGGCATGCTCCTTTCTGCCTTTCCCCTTCTGGCTGCTGTGCCAGAGTTTCTAAGTGCCTTCACCCCGTGGCTCTGCCTCTGCTGCTGCCCCTCATGGGCCCTCCCACCCACTCCCCCTCCAGTGGAGACCAAGCTGTGCGTGGGACTCCCCTCCTGTCCCTGTGTGCCCCCTGGTGCCCCCACTCCTGCCATCCCTCCCTGCCAGGCAGGTGAGGTGATCTCACCCCTGCCCAGGTGCCAGGCTGGCCTGTTCCCACGTGCCATTGCCCCTGCCTTCCCCTCTGGCTGGCACTGGGGAAAGCAGCAGCAGCACCAGGGGTAGGAGAAGGTGCCTGTGTTTGTGTCTGCACCGCTAAGTCAGACTCACCTCGTGTGGGTGGCAGGAGGGGAGAGAGGAAAGCTTTTATCTGCATTTGAATGAGGGGGCAAGAAAAACCACCTGGATTTCTCTGCTAGATGAAGTATCAGAGACATTTGGCCATTAAAAAAGAGTTACATCTCTACAGAGTTGGAAACTTTGACAAATTAAATAGAGGCTTTCAGATCTGGCAGCTGCATAATGTGTGTTTTCTGCTCTGCCTGAGAGCGAGACCTAAGTCGTGTCACATGCTGCTCGGGAAAGTGAGGCTGCTTTGTACAACAACAACAGCAAAAGAGAAGAAAATATTTATTACTATTGAGAGCTTAACTTTGGGGACTTCTAGAACATGTTGCATGTGCTTCCAGAGAGAGGGAAGATGAGAGAGAGGCGTTTGTTTCCAGTAATTACAGAGTGCGCTCGTCTCTCTGCCAGGTGTGCTCTTCAAGAGTTTGTGAAAGCTCTTTGTGTTCAGGAAAAGATGACATTTTTGGAGAGAGACATAACAGGGAAGCTGGATGACACATTATTAGTAATGATTTATTTTTGGGATTTATGTTTTCCTTTGGGTAAGAGCAGTGAACTCAGGGGACCAGATCCTCAGCTGGAGTGAGTTGGTGTAGCTCCACCGGTCCCAGCAGGTGCCTGCTGGGGATCTGGTATCTCATTGTGTGTTTGTTGGGGTGGGTGGGGGGTGTATGAGGAGAAGGGGAGGTGGGGGAGTGTTTTCTGAAGAGCTATTATCTGTTTCTCTCCTTTCTGTAAGAGTTTTCAGCCTGGATAACACTGATGGATGCCTTCTTTTCTGTAGCATTTAATAATCAATCTCTTTCTTCTGTCTCTTGCATTCAGCTCATTTTTCCCCCTTTAATATCTGATCCACATCATTTCACATCAGTTTGCCATCTGCCATCTGAGAACCAGTCAAGTTCTGGTACAGTAAACATTTCAAGCTCTACATTTCATATAAGCCTCTTCATGTTTGTAGATGGGGTTAAATCTGTCTGTGCTGTTAAGCTGAGCTTGATTATTCTGTTGGAGAACATTAAGTGCACTCAAGTCCTTGTAGAAAATGTGTTCTTATGCTAACATTGCTGCTTGTTACTGTATAGCGAGTTGGGCTTTGGAGGATGCTTTGTGACACTTTCATGATTCAAGATTGGTGGGAGGAGTGTTTAAAGCATATTTTAAAGTGGTTTCTCAAAGATTTCTCCTAAGATTTAACTAATAGCATCACGTGGTAGGCAGGAAAATTCAGTGTATATGCATTAAATTGCTTTCCATGGATGATAGGAACCATCCTGTGATTCTGTGATAATACTGACCAGTGTGAATGTGTGTATATGTGTTGCTAACATTAGCATAAAGGTATGTCTTAAAATTGAATAGAAGCTCACATACTATATATGGATTTAGGCAGAGCCAGTATGGAGATAATAGCAGCAAAAACCAGTATGGAGATAATAACAGCAAAACCCAAGCATAGAAAACTGCATGGCATTTAGTCTTTTGACTGTGTAAAAAATTGAAATGTGAGAAAGGTGCTTTTTTTTCCCCTCACAATTTACATTTTCAAGTAGACCTGCAAGAGGGGCAAGAAGCAGATTTCCCCCCAGGTCTCTGGGTTTGTGCTCAAAGTCTCTGAGAAGTTGCTTAAGCCTGATGCTCTGTGGGCTTACTTTGATTTTGAGCTGGTGTTTTCCTGCTGGAAAACCTTGGGCCATGTGAGAGTAATACAGTGGGGTGGCTGTTGTGTTCCTGTGATGCTGAAAGAACCTTCCTGTCCCTCTCTTTGACTGCAGAGGAGCCCAGATGGGTGAGCAGTTGGGGTGTGTGTGCTGGCCCACGATGGCACTCGATCCTGTTGAATCGGATCACACCCCTGGCTGGAAATTCTTACTCTAGAGCACCTTGGTTAAGCTGTGGGGTTGTGCTTTAAATTGGGTTCGCTGCTTAATTTAGTCCAGACATAGCCAGAGTTATTAGGAGAGAAATAAATAAGCCAAGAAGCTTATTTGGACTGCTAAAAGGTATTTTGGGTGGTCTCAAAAGGATATTCATATCATTAAAAGCTGCTCTGTTTCTACTCCCACCTTCCCACATATGGATGCAGCTCCCAGCAACAAAAAAAGTGGGTTAATGGTTTGGCTTGCAAGGCAGACTGGCTGTGTCCACTTACAGGGGACCTTTTCCTTTCACTTCAGTAGAAAATCGTGCCCCTGTTTGAAACACTCTAACTAATGTCAAATTCAGAGGTAGACAAAGCCTTGCTGTAGGGTGTTAATGACCTGAATGGTGTGGGCATGGGCTGCAGCAGCACAGCTGTAGTGGTGATGGTTCTCATTCCTCACTTGGCTGGGGTTGCAGTGGAGTGCACTGGTGGCACCCACCCCAGCTGATGGAGTTTCTTGAAGAAATGCATGTTTTATCCAGTGGCCTCTCTAGCTGATGCTCTGCTCTGCTGAGCCAAGGCAGCCCCTGGCCTGTGCCCAGTGCCTGGAGGCCCCAGACTGGATAAATTCATGTCCCTCTGTAGCAGGTGGTGATTTCTGCTGGCTTGGGGCAGGCTGGAAAGCTGCCCTTTGGGTCTCCTCTGCAAGGAAGGACATTCAGAGTCACTGTTGGACGTGACGTGAATACCTGATTGTGGGTGTGGGGTCTCTGCCAACCCTGGGCTGTGCTCAGTGACATGGGGGGGTCAGCACAGCTCAGGAGGACCAGTCTGGCCTGATGGGCTCATCCCACAGTGTGGGCAGCAGGGCACGGATGGGGGGATTGTGCCCCTCTGCCCTGCTCAGGTGAGACCCCACCTGCAGAGCTGCTCCAGCCCTGGGGAACAGCACAGCAAGGACGTGGAGCTGCTGGAGAGACCAGAGGAGGCACCAGGATGGTCAGAGGATGGAGCAGCTCTGCTGGGAGGGAAAGCTGGGAGAGCTGGGATTGTCCAGCCTGGAGAAGAGGAGGTTTTGGGGTGACCCAATTGTGGCCTTCCAGGACCTGAAGGGAGCCCACAAGAAGGATGGAGAGAGACTATGTACAAGGGCCTGATGGGACAGGACAAGGGAATGGCTTCCCACGGCCAGAGGGCACAATTAGATGGGATATTGGGGAGAAATTCGTCCCTGTGAGGGTGGGCAGGCCCTGGCACAGGTTGGGCAGAGAAGCTGTGGGTGCCCCTGAATCCCTGGGAGTGTCCAAGGCCAGGCTGGACGGGGCTTGGAGCAACCTGGGCTAGTGGAAGGTGTCCCTGCCCATGGCAGGGGAATGGAATGAGGTGAGCTTTAAGGTCCCTTCCAACCCAAACCATTCTGTGATTCCCTGATTCTGTGAAATACAGCACTTGTACAAGAGCTTTGGCACAGGAGACCACGAGAAGAGGCACTGTGGTGGCAGGGGGAGCCTGCCAGGTTGCCCAGCTCCTTTCTCTGCTGCTCTGGTCTTTCCACAGAGCACTTTTTCCCAGTAGAATTGCTGTAAATGGCTGAAGCTTTTCATGGACTTTCAGAGAGACTTACCAGAGACTTCCCCCCCACCAAAACCTGGGCACTGCAGTCAGTGGGTTTATGTCTCCTCTGTGTTTCTGTTTAAGTGGTGTGCAAGGCACTCCTCAGTTTGTGTCTAAGCTGACCAGAAAGGAATCTAGGACTCCTCTGTGTCATTTCTGAACCCTTAAAGCCAGTTCTGCTTCCCTTTAATTTCTGGGATATTTGTACATGTGTCAAGAGCAGAGAAAACTAGTGAAAACAGCATTAATTGATGGGCAAAGCACTCAAAATGCTTTCCAACAAGAAAAAAAAATACAGCAAGGATCTCCTGCATTCAGCTGTTTCACTTTTGGCCCTTGATAGATTTCAGGTTCTTCATTTAATTAACTAGGAATTTGCCTGGATTATGGAGGTTATTCTATTTCAGATACTGAGTTTCATACAAGGATAATTTGATCTTTGAATTAGAAATATATGAATGTAGCCCTACACAGAGTGCAGCAACAGATCTGCTCCTTTTTTTTATTTTTTCTTTTAATTAATGTTAGCTTTTTTTATTCCTGGGCTAATCTAGACTTGCCAAAGCATTCACCATTCCCTGAGTGTTTGCTGAAGGGTCAGAGTGGGATCTTTTCCACAGGTCCCTTGGAGTACTTTACTCATCACCTGTGATCAGTCAGCTGAGTGCTGGTGTATCATCGTCTTGGCTTGGACTGGATAAGCCAGGCTTTAAAAAACATGATAAACAGGCAATATAATGAAGTTCCTGCATGAATTTTCATATGAGCCATTGTTTTTAGCACAACCTGGGAAACAGTGGCAATTTGTTGGTATAAAATGAAAAGGCTGATGTATGAAAACATTTAATAATGGGATTTCAGAGGTGACAGTGAGGAGAATTTGCCTCCTGTATCTGTGAATCACTTTGGGGGTTCTCATTAGGTTTAGCCAACAGTTTATGAACTTTGAAAGTAACTTCTGAATGACATCCTTTGTGTTTATCATAATTCTAATGTGTTTTGATTACACACTGCATTAACCTCTGCTTAAATCAGGCTTATTAATCATGCTGGGAAAAGGTCGTTAACATCTCCCAGACCAAATGCTGTATCCTCAGCTAATTATAACTAATTCATTAAAATGGTGTGACCTGTTTCCACTGGGATGTAATCCAGGATGCATCTCTTGGCTTCTTCTAGCCTTATATGTATCCTGAGCTGGACTGAATTTAGAGGACATGCAGATTTTCTGGTTTCATTAACCTTGCTTGAAATCTGCCACATCCTACTTACACACTGAATTATGGAATCACTAAAGAACCCAAACCAAACAGAAAACAGCTTTCCTTTACATTGCTCTCTGTTAGCAGAACATTTCTTTACCTCCTTGTGATTTTCAACATCCTTTTGCAGTTCACTTTTATACAAAGGTGTGCTCTGAGGCTTCTGATTATTTCTGGAATATCTTGGGAGGGAGACCTGCCAGGTCAGCAGAGCCAGAGGGGCTGCTCTGAGTGCCCTCAGCCCCCTGGTCAGTGGAAGGATGGATGGATACTCCTCCCTGGGGAAGAGGAGGAGGTCCAGGGTCTTGCTCAGGGTGGGAGATGGTGGTGAAAGGTGATGCTGGGGGGGTCAGACCATTCTCTGGTAGGTGATGTGAGCCCTCTGAAGCCTCTTCTCTGTCTCTTGCAGACACACCAGCTGGATCCCCCTGCTCACTACCTGCGCCTCAAGTTCCTCATTGAGAACCAGATCCAGTTCTATGTACCAAAGCCAGAAGAGGAGATCTATGAGCTGGTAATGCAACCCACTGGGCAAAATTAAATGGCACTTGGTAGGATGCTATTAATTAGTGTTTATCTGGCATTGTGTAACGCAGAGTTGTGCTTTTTAACTTGCAATTACAGTGCTTTGCAGACCATAGCAAATTGGCCTGCAGTAATGCCTCCAAACATTTCATCTTGCATTGGTGTTTAGCTTGTGTTTGTGCTGTTCTGTGTCTGCATGGGGCAGAGAGGAGGAACAGCCACAGGTAATGTGTGAAAGTCACTTTAATGTACATTTAAGCTTAACTTCCCTCAAGGTTGTCTTTTCCTGTTGCTCATATTGTCCATGGGGGTTTTAAAGACATAGTGTTGAGGCCTGAGCACTTCTAGTTAGAGTCACTTTGATTTTAAAGAGGGGGAAAATACACAAGTTGTTGGGTTTTTTGGGTTTGGTGGAGCTTTGGTGGGGTTTTTTGTTTTATTTTTCTTAATGGGAAGGTAAACATCGAGGTTAAAAAGCTCTGGAGTTATGTGTGAGAATATACTTCCTTAATTGCTTCACTTGGCTGTTTTCATCTCATTCATCTCCAGAGCAGACTTCAAAGGAAATTTGCCATGAGAGATTAAAAAAAAGACCAAACAGGATTAGTGTCATGCTTTAACTCTGATTTTACACATGCTCTCTGTAAAGCTTTTTAAAGTCCTTTTCACTGGTGGCTGTTTTACTTATAAAGAGTAAAACTTTGCTAGTTATGGGGACTTTTGTTCATTTAGCAAAGAAGTTCTGGGATTTTCCATTAACACTGTCAACAACAACAACAACAGGGTGAGAAAGTGCTAGTAGAGTGGTAAGACTGGGAAGTGAAATATAGTTGGGAAAAATTAAAAGTCAGAGGAGACAAATTTTAGCTTTCACTGCCTGGGAGGACTTTGGTGACTTGTCTTGTGTTGTGAGGAGGTAGGATTGACATAGTTATCACTTATTTGCTCTGATAAAATGAAATTAACCCAGAATCAGCCAGTGGGACTATGTATGTGCTGAAAGGTTATGATATAGATAAGTGCTGCAGGGTTATCTCTAAGGTACTAATGCTAAAACAACACACATTTATATGTTTGCTTGTCTGTGTGTGCTTTTTCCATGAGAAAATCAGAGTTACTTCCACAAGCTTTCTGTAACACCTCAATTTTTACAGCTAAACAGTTGTGTAAGTGCTGGTAGAAACAGGAGAGAAGATTGTATTTTTGTTAGGAAAACCCAAATTCCTCTTCTTTGTAAAGGAATGATTTACATACTTCAGTCCAAACGCTGATGTCACTTTTAGTTTTAGAATGTTAATTATTGTGAATTGCTTTTTTACACACCCCCAGCAGTGTGCAAGCAGAATTAATATTCACCTGTGGGCTCTCATTCACCAGGGGGTATGAGTTTTGTTACCTAAGTGCTGAAAGGCAGAGGGAATTGCACCTGGGTGGAGGGGCTTCTGGTGTGAATTTGTGCTGGGCTCCCAGGAAGGATGTTAATGACCATTTCAAAGACCTGGGGGCTTTGCTTGGTACAAATAAACACAGAGGTGTTAAAGGTGAAATGTCACGCTAAGACATAGCAAATCTCACAGTCCTCTGGCAATGAAGAAATGTATTTAAGAAGCAAAATCCCTCCTTGTGATTTTAAGGCTCTAATAATTGAATTCCTGCAATGTCTTCATTAAAGTAATATAAAGCCATGAAATTATTACTACCCATAAATTGGGCAAACAGAATAGAAGCTCTGTTTCCTGTGCACTTAGACTGTTGGCTGAGGGAAAGAGATGTACCCTGGCTGTTGTGATGGGGGTGGTAAAACACTGCTTCCCCCTCCTTAGCTGGGTTCTACCAGCCAAGCTCAGTGACACTGCTGCTGCTCCTCACACAGGTGGGGAAAACTGCTTGATACATAAGGACCACAGTGCGTTTTTTCCACCTGTAATTAAAAAGCAACAAGCTGTTCCAAAGGATTGCAATCGATGTGTCCTCCCCACGGTAACATATTTTTGTGTTTGTTTGGGTTTTTTTCTCCTATTCAGCTGTACAAAGAGATAGAAATCTGTCAGAAAATTACACAGCACATTCAAATCGAGAAGTCTGATGCATCCTCTGATATTTATGGTGAGTTTCTCCTTGGCTTGTTTTTCTTTTTCTCCCAAGTCAGTTCCAGTGCGAGCAGGTTGCTGTGCGTAATTCACTGATAGAGCTGAAAGGTCTGCTGAGCACAGACAGAAGAGCACATCTGATTCCTGAGCAGAAAGCATCCCCTGCCCTGCAGCAGGGCAGTTTCATTGGTAGTGCACTGAGTGTGGCTTTTCCCAGTGCTGGAGCTGCAGGATGTGCAGCTCTCTCACGAGAGCTGTGGTGGCAGAAAGGACAAATGTTTGCTTGTTCCTGTGGTTTTTCCAAAACACCACCCACAGGAGGTGTAGGTGGCAAAGAGCATCCTGTGCCAGCTGCCACCTCTCACACGAGTGCCTTCTCAGGGGCCCTGCCATGGGCCTGGGGCTTTCAGCAGTGCCAGCAGGGTGGAGGCTTCCCACCCCTTTACTTCTTCCACCTTTCCCACCCCTTTACTCCTTCTACCTTTCCCACCCCTTTACTCCTTCCACCTTTCCCAGCCCCTCACTCCTTCCACCTTTCCCAGCCCCTCACTCCTTCCACCTTTCCCACCCCTTTACTCCTTCCACCTTTCCCACCCCTTTACTCCTTCCACCTTTCGCACCCCTTTACTTCTTCCACCTCTCCCACCCCTTTACTTCTTCCACCTCTCCCACCCCTTTACTCCTTCCACCTTTCCCACCCCTTCCCTCCTTCCACCCAGCAGCATGGCAGGGACACAGCCAGGAGCATCCCTGTGGGTGGGAGGCACCTGGAGCTCTGTGACTGCCCCGAGACAGGCTTTCCACCTCTTTGCCCACCTGCCATGGCCAAACAAGGTGGGCTCCTGCCTCACCCCAACATTCCTGAGGCTGGCTGAACCTGGCCCCAGCCCTCAAGGATGTCCCATGGATGCCTGGAGCTGGAATCTGACCCATCCTGCAGACCTGTGTGTGAAACATAAAGCAGGGGAAGTCCTCCCTGTGTAATTTCAGCAGAATCTCTCATCCTTCTTTCAGCTTTCAAGTATTTCAGGTTACAGATCTCCAGCCTGGCGAGTTTGCCCTTTGGTCTGGCAATTACAGTTCTGGGGTGTGTTTTAAAGTTATCTGTGCAACCCACCCTGCGGGGAGCCAGTCTGCATCTTTTTGCTGTATATCTAAATATTCTGTTTTAATGACTAGAATAATTCTTAGTCCCCAAACTGCTTATTATACAGCTGCAGGCCATTTGAATATTGAGCTCTGCTACAAAGCAGTGGTGGCACTGACTGCAGCTTGAATATTGAAGGCCTAAGAAAGAAATATGAACCAGTGGAGGGATGGCTCCAGGTTTGATAATTATGGTGTGCCTGAAAGCACTGTGGGAGTTGGGGGGTGTTTTAGCATTTCCTGTTTATTTCTTTTCTTCTTTTTCATGAAGTGATAAATGGGAAAGACTGAAATGCACTGTCATGTCCTGTGAACCGAGATCAGCTGTGTGAGACATGGGATGTGGCTGTGCAGTGGCTCTGGCCCTGCAGGAAGGGAATGCTAAAAGCACCCCGAAAAGCTGGCTTTTCTCTCAGTGAAAGAAAATGGCCAAACTTACTTTGCCTCTCAATGGCATAAGAATTTCCATAGTCTGTGTGTTTGTCATCAGAGCAGTACTGTGTGTTCATACAGTGACAAGCTGGTGCTGAAATCATGCAGTCCTGGAAGGGTTTGGGTTGGAAGGGACCTTAAGGATCATCTTGTTCCACATTTCAGGGCAAGCTCACCTGGGAACATTTGGTAGTGTTTCTACTCCTGTGGCAAGAGGCACTCCTGGAGTGTGTGGCCAGTGTTTTGGACCTTGGCAGGGTTAGATCTCTCAGTGGAATGCTGTTGCTGATGCCGGGGCATGTGTGCTGGTACTTTTCCTCTCTTTGCCAAGGCTGTGTGGGCAGAAATCAGGCTGCCCCAGCAGTAAGAACCTGTGGGTTCCAGCTCCTGTGAGTCCCAGGGATGTGTTGGCATGTTTGTCAGCAGCTGGCTGTCTCAGGGGGCTGAGGGGATTACCTGGAGGTGGAGTTGTTCAGGATTTGTGCTGCTTCGGTGAGGCCACGTGCATCGAGAGCTGCAGACCTCAGTTCTCCTGTCATCAAAACTTCACAGAGAAGAGAAGACTCTGTCTGGGTCACCACCCATCTCTTCCCACCTGTGTTTCAGAGCCCATGCACAGTTTGATAATAATGTTTTTGGCAGGAATGCCAGCTTATGCAATCGCTGCCGCTTCCACCCACTCCTGCCCTTCCTCCCCTGCGCTGGCAGCACACGTGTCTGTGTGGAGCCCCTGTGGAATCCAGCCAGAATCCAGCAGGAAGCTCTGCATTCCTACTACACATGTGCATATACAAACTGCACATACATATGTACACGGAGCACACCTGGCTGAGGGGTTTCTCATCTGGGTGGCAGTGAAAGCACAGGCACTGCCACGAGACAGCCTTGCTGCTGCTGCTGCAGATTGTGTTTGAGATCCAACCACTGCCACAGCTGTGGAAATAAAACAGTTTAGCCATGCTTGGGGTAGGGTCACATGCCCTGTCTGGGGAGGGGTTAAGTGTATTTGTGAGATGACCATTTCCAGGCTGTTGCCACTTGCCCATCTCTCATCTCTTAAATGTGTTCACAATGTGTATAATTGCTCCTCACATCCTTTCTGCCAGGAATAACTGCTCAGGATTTATGGGTAGGGCTGTAAGATGAATTCAGGAGCAACTGCATGTGCAATTGAACCTGATAGATTGAAGGAAGCAGAAGTCACAGAGGAATCACAGAATCATAGGATGGTTTGGGATGGAAGGGACCTTTAAGGCTCATCCAGTCTCACCCCCTGCCATGGGCAGAGACACCTTCCACTAGCCCAGGTTGCTCCAAGCCCTGTCCAACCTGGCCTTGGACACTTCCATGGATCCAGGGGCAGCCACAGCTTCTCTGCCCAACCTGTGCCAGGCCCTGCCCACCCTCACAGGGAAGAATTTCTTCCCAATATCCCACCTAACCCTGCCCTCTCTCAGTCTGAAGCCATTGCCTCTTGTCTTGTCTTTACAGACCTTTGTAAATAGTCTCTCTCCATCTTTCCTGTAGCTCCTTCAGGTCCTGGAAGGCTGCAGTTAGGTCACCTTCTCTTCTTCAGGCTGAACAATCCCAACTCTCTCAGCCTTTTCCCATAGCAGAGGTGGAACTTGGAGCTGCTTGGGTGTTCTGATCTCCTCACAGTTAAGCCCCAGTGAGCTGCAGCTCAGCCTGGTGTGGTGTTTGGCTCCAAACCAGCATTTCAGTTGCAAAAGAGTGATGGTAATGGGAACTGATCATTTGTGCTGACTCAAACTGCAGTCTTGGGCATGCTCTGCTATGCTTCTGGGTAAGGGTTTTGCAGGTAGGCTTTGTGGTGATGACAACCAATAACTGCTATATTTTACAGCTGCTCTTCAGTCGAGGGTTTTTCTCTCTGCCAAAGCTGGTGTGTTGAGTGAGCTTCACAAATTTCACTTGATTCAGCCTGAGGAGCTCACATACAGGTTCCAAGTAGCTCAGTAAGTCATGGAAGGCCATATGCTTCTCACTTCTAGGCTGCCACATTCTTCCCCCTCCTTTCTTCTTCCTTTTTCTTTTTTGAATCAGGGATAAAAAAATAACTCTCAGCCATAAGGATGAACCTGAAGGGAGTCCTAAAGTCAGAATAGGCTCTTATCACATCTGCATCTCTTGGCTGGTGGCTGATTCCATGTCAAACAAGGGACTCCCCCCAGAGGTTTGTAAATATTTTTCTAGTCAGAAAAAGAGAGAGCAAATGGTTTCCTGCACTCATTGAGGGAGTAATGAAGTTTCAGAAAGGCAAATGTTCTGCTTTAGATAACTGTCAACAGTAAATAAACAACCTGCATTTAACTAGGCAAGTTGTATTTCCTTTACACATTGTTATCTTACAGCGTCACACACAAATGGCAGGAAAGTCATCCAAACACAAGGTAGCAGTACCATTTGCACTGTTTGCATTAAGGCTGTGTCAGTACTTCCACTAAAAGGGTGTTCTGTGGGTCTCCGTGTAGCACGAAACGTGTGCTGAGCTGAGACTTGGCCAAAAGCAGGCTGTGCCATGAGCAGCTGAGCATAAAGTAAGGGCAACAGGGAAAAGTAGCATTTTTATCAACTTGCCCAGCCCAGGAATCTGAAAAAGTAGAAATCAGCATTGTGCTTTAGCAGGAGGTGGCGTGCCTTGTCTGAGTTGAGGGTGGCACATCAGCCGTGGCTCTCCCATTGCCGGCTGTTCTCAGTGTGTGTCCCAAACCACAGCTCTGTGCAGCTTTTGTCTGCAGACACCAAAACTTCCTGAAGAGACCTTTTGTGGCAAGAGAATTGGAGGTCTGTTCCAATGTATGGCAGCTGTGGTGCCCTCAAATGAGTCTGCAGTTGATTTATATTTAAACTCAGAAATTCAGCTCAGGTTTTTGTTAAAGCCGCTTTCATTGTTTAACTTTTCTGTAATGTCTGCAAAGGTTGAAGGGGAAGGGAAGGATTCCCGAGTGGTCACTGCAGGGCCATCACAGCCCGAGCTGGAGTGGGTGTGCTTGGTAGGACAGGCTTTTGCTGACCAGCTCTCTGGCTGTCTCCCCAGGTTTCTCTCTGTCCTCCGTGGAAGAAGAAGGGGTTCGCCGCCTGTATGTGAACGGTGTCAAGGAGACAGGCCTTGCTTTCAAAAAAGGTAAAAGACTTCTCAGAGTGGTTTTGGTACTGTTTGTTTAATCCTGGTGTAGACTGTGAGCCTGCAGGGATAGGAGCTCTACAAACACACCAATGCAGTGTCCCAGTCCAGAAGCAACCAGGGACTTTTGGGAAGAAGGTTTGGTGCTGGATGCAGGGCTGTTCTGCTCCGGAGGTCAGCTGTGCTGCACAGAACACCTCTCAGTCTGGAGTGTAGCAGGGGCAGCATGTCCCTTCCAGCCAGAAAGAGGAGCAGAGGCCCTCTCAAGTCAGCCACTGCAGCATAGACAAATACAGTAGAAGCATCACAGTGCTCCCTGTGGCTGGGATTGCTGCCTCTAGTTTTGCTTCCAGCCTGTGCAGTAAGCACAGCAGCACCTGGACCAGAAGCCAGCAGGGATAACTGGGCTGCCAGCTCATCCCAGGGCAGAGCAGGACATGGTTTATTCAAGCTGAGCCCAACCCTGACACTGCCATGCCCTCACTGCTTTTCCCATTCATTGCCATTCCCCGTGTGCCAGTGGTGCTGCATGGGATGGGCTGCTCAGGGAGCTGGGCAGCTGAACACTAACCAGGTTTGGAAGTAGAACATGGGGAGCCTGAGGGGTGAGAAGACTCTCATCTCTTCATAGCCCATCCGTGTACGCAGAGTCCTCAAAAACACCTTCAGGGTTTTCTTGGCAAGAGGTTATATGGTCTTGCAGAGCTTACTCAGCAGTTGGCTGTTGCCAAAAGCTGTTCCAAGAGCTGGTCTGCTCCATTCCTTGGCCTTGTGCTGACTCTGGCACTCTGAGCCAGCCCAGCTCCCTTTTCTTGATTGAAAACTGCTGTGGCAGTTTCTGTGACCCCTGGCAGATGGAGCTGGTTTGTGTGGCCAGGAACGAGGGGCAGAAGTGGCACAGTGCAGGCAGAAATGGGGAAGGAGGGAGCAGTGGTCAGGAGATGGGGAACAGCCTGGAGTTCCATCCAGCTGTGGCCTCTAACCCCAACTTCAGGAAACCATGTAGGTGGTTCTGGAGGCTGCTGTGTGTGTCTGTATTAAGCTTGACAAGACCATCTTTCTCTTTCCCGTCCCTCGTCACCCTGGGTTGGCCCCAGACAATTCCCTGGCTAACAGGATGGATATCCTGCCAGAAGCCCTGAGCAGGGGCCAGGGGGGCTGTCTGCCAGCCTGCCACAGGGCAGTGAAACCCTGGGGGCTTCCTGTGGGGAGCAGAGCAAATGTGAGGGGGAGGGGAGTTTCAGCAGGGCTTCCCTGGGTTGCTTTTAGTCACTGTGTGAAGAACAGTTTCAGTGGATGTGTGAACACAGACTGCCTCCTGTGGGGCTGCAGCGCTAGAACAGCTGATGAAAACTCAGGGATAAGTTGCTCTTCAGAGCTGATCTGAAAAGCCTCTTCTGTGTGAACAACACTCGGCAGGATATCGTGACAAGTTCTGAGTTCACAGAAAGCAGGGGGGGAAACTCTCTCTGCCTCCCATTGTTTACATGCATGTCTGCATTTTACTGCATGTCCTACAGCGAGTCTCGCTGGATGAGATACATCATTTCATTCTCAATCCCTTCTCCAATTAGAAAACTTTATTTTCTCCTAGTAATCGTTATGATTTATCTTTTTGTTTCTTCTGTTGGTCTGTCTTAGCAAGACATTCTTTTGTTGGAATTTGAGGTTCTTGATTGTGCTGAGATAGACATGATGCTTTATCCCAGATAATTCAAAACAAGGTTTACAAAGAGTAAATGAAGCCCCAGATCCAATGTTTATGGTTGCAAGCCTATTAGTGTGCTACTATTGTGCCACAGAATCACTAAGTAGAATAAATTAAATAATGCAAAATGCTTGACTTGCCTTGTTTTGTCCTTCTTTCAGATATGATTTTACAGTCCATTTACTTTGTAGCTATTCTATCTAGTTCATTCTATGCTCTCTGAAACCACACACCACACTACAGTTTCTGAGCACAATTACATGTATTTAGAAAGATCTGCATTTTCCTAGAGAAGGCTGAAGCCCTTTGGCCTCCTCCCTTCCATGTTTTTCCATGAATGTGGGTAGGTACTGTGTTTCCTGGAGGATGCAGCTGAGCTCACAGCACAGGTTCATCGAGTCTGGCCTTTCATCCAGACTTTAAAGGTGGCAAGACTCACCCTTTGCATGGCTGCCCTGCCAGAGGATGGGGTGGTGTGAGTGCAGGTCACCTTGGACCCTGTAAATTCCAGCTCTCATCCCTGTAGATGTCAGGATGGTGCCCAGGATGATCCAACATGTGGGGCTGTCAGCACTGGTGTGCCCTGGCTTGCTGCTGCCTGCCTGACCCTGAAGTTTATTTGGGATTAAACTCTGCTCGAGCTTGTTTGGTCAGAGAGTGGAGCTGGGTGGCCGAGGGGAAGGTCAGGTCCCTGTGTCCCCTCAGAGGGCTGCACATTGTCCATCAGCATCGCTGCCGTGCCCCTGGATGTGCAGGAGTCAGCTGTTTCCTCTGCAGATCCCCTTCTCCCTTGGGCACTGCTGCTATAAATAACTCCTGAAATCAGGCTGGAGAAAAACCATGACTAACTTACCAAGCACTCAGATTTGCCTTTTGAAGATCCACGTGCTAGGATGGGATTCAGGAAGGGCTAGAGGGGAGGCCCTGGTAGGACTGATAGTCCTGGAGGTGTGAAGTCCTGCACCTTGGCAGAGTGGGACATGTTTTCCCTCCTCCTCAGTGTACAGGTAGGTGACCACTTCAATTAAGAGCCTTTCCTCATATAGAAAGTTAAAAGCAAGAATCAAGCCATCCCAGCTGCTCCATCCTTGCCTGTCCTGTGTGCAGCACCTCCCAAGTGTGACTGTCCTTTTGTGTCGGTTTATTTAGGAGTGGTGTGTTGTGCAGGGTGGCACGTGGCAGGGAACTGTGTCCTTGCACAGTGCCATGCAGAGAAAAGGGAATATCTTGTTGTATGTTCTGAAGGGCATCCTGGGGAAGGGATGGTAGTGGAGTACCAGCCAGACAACAGATCTCCCAGAAGTCCATCAAATTTCACTATGATTTGAAGTCACGAATTATTGCTTTGTGTCTAGACAGGCGCTGGCACTTCACATAAACCCCCGGCTGAGCTCCTTGATGTCTGAGGGGAGCATTGCTGTGCAAGTCTTACCTGTTCCTCTGTGTGTGGCAGGCCTGAAAGCTGGCGATGAAGTCGTGGAGATCAACCAGAGAGCTGCTGAGGAGCTGGACTCGGCTCTGCTGAAGGATGTCCTGGTGCAGCCCGTGCTCTGGCTCACCGTGCGCACCCACCCTGACATAGAGGAGGGGCAGAGACTGGGGCAGCCGCCCCCACGCCGCCCGGAGAACCCCCCTGACCCCGGGGACAGCACCCTGCTCTTCGCTGGGGGCAGCCAAGGTACCAGGCTCAGTGTGGGAATTCCCAGGAGGAGCATTCAGTGTGTGCTGGTGTAACCCCACTGAGCCCTGCGTGTGAATTCCACCGTGGGAGGGATGGGATAATACCCTGGGGGAAGGCTGCAAGGTATCAGTGAAGGATGGCTGTGTCCATGCTCAGGTTGTGACACATCTGTCATCACCAACTCCTCCAGCTGTGCCCACCGTCACAGAAATAATGGCTCACTTCTAGGCAGCTCAGGAGGTGCCTTTACCACTGGATTTGCCCACGGGATATACATATGGCAGGGGAAGGAAGAGGGTATAAGCATTCTGTGTGCAGTTGTGGGCAGCACGACAGAAGAAGGATCTAAAGCTATTGGAGAGTGTCCAAAGGAGAGCCACCAGGATGGTAAAAGGTCTGGAGGAGGCCACACAAGGAGCAGCTGAGGGCACTTGGAATGTTCAGCTGGAGAAGAGGAGTCTGAGGGCAGACCTCACCAGGGTCTTCAGCTTCCTCCCAAGGGGCAGCTCTGACCTCTGCTCTCTGTGACCAGGGACAGGGCCTGAGGGAATGGCTGGCTGAGAGAAATGGTTGAGGAAGAGCAGGACTGCCTCCTTGGCTGCTGCTAGCCACTACTTCTTAAGGCTGCAGTGCTGGGAATTGCACTGGGATAACAGGAAAGCTCCTACACTCTGTCTCTTCTTACCTGCTTAGTCATATTACTTGCCCAACTTCTAAATGTCCCCCCCGTACTTGAAAGCAGAAGAGGATACTGGTCGTACCTTCTTGCTTCAGTTTTTTTGGAATAACTTAAAATGCAGGGAAAATTAATGAAATTGCCAAAATGAAGTTGTTTCTAGCTAATCAAAACTATTCTGAGCTGAGGGAAATCCTAATTCTTCAGCCAAACTAAATGGCATCTGGATACTTCAGAATATTTTGTTGTTTTTTTTTTTCCCCCAAGCCAAAGGTTTCAGAAATGTCAAAATAATTGTTTTGGGGAGCCTGCCTGCAACATTTATGGATGCTGCTCTGGGTTTCCTTAAAAACCTGTTGTTTGAATCCTGTTATTTGGCAGGACAAGAGGAAATGTCCTCGAGCTGCACCAGGGGTGGTTCAGTTTGATATCAGGGGTAATTTCTTCATGGAAAGGGTTGTTAAACACTGGAAGGTGCTGCCCACGGAGGTGGTGGTGGATCCCCAGCCTTGGAGGTGTCCAAGGAATGACTGAAAGTGGCACTTGATGCTCTGGGCTGGGGGACAAGGTGGGCATCAGTCAAAGGTTGGATTCAGTGATCTCTGAGGTCTTTTCCAGTCTCAGTGATTCTGGCATTCTGTAATATTTCCTGAAACTGATCTAGCAAAAATGCCACTGTTTAGCTGATGGGAACATGTAGTGGGGAAGGGGAAAGCTGGAAGCTAGGCTGGATTTGGGATTGGGATGTTCATAGCAAGTGGAGTAGTGGGAACAAGAAAGCTTCAAAGCAGCTTATTGCAGATCCCTCTGAGGGGCCTGATAAAAGCAATGTAAGAATGTGGGCTAAACCCCGAAAGGCAGTTAAAATTAAACATTTTCAGGACATTTTCCCCTTCTAATTTTCATGGAGGTTTTCCAAGTTAGGCTTTTGTGCTGAAAAAAGTTGAGGTAGTTGTGTACATTTTATATCTGGCCACAAGATGCCCCCCTTCACTGCTTAACACCAGCTCTCCACAGGCCCCATCCTCTCATCCCTTATCACTGAAACCCCACTGAGTCCTCAATCCTTAACTTTTCACTGCTGTGAGTGCCTGCCCTGGGTGCAGAGGATTGGGAATTGGGCCTCCTCTATTTACAAAACATGGTGGACAGCACTACACTGTAACACAGGGTCTCAACAGGCAGTTTCTCTGCCTCTGTCAGTTCTCTGCATCATTGTTTTGGGGGTCTTTGAGGGTCCTTTCCCTTGCTGAGGGTGAGGCAGTGCAGGGTTGGCCAAATGTGTCCGAGGATCCCAGCACGTATCCCTGCGTGTCCCACACGGAGAGAAGGTGCAGGACTTGGCTGATGGACATTTCATGGCAAACCCAGATCTCCAGCCTCTGCTGCTTTGCAGACACACTTCCTTTTTGCTGCCCTCAGCCCAAGTCATGCCTGTGCTCCCCTGTGACCTTCTCCTGAGCTGGGCTCTGTGGTTGTCACAGCGATGTGGAACAGCTCCTTGTTGTCCCATGTCCTGCTGTGACCATGTGAAGGGCCAAGCCACCTCCTTCCTAAATAGGAATGGGGCTAAGTCACAGGGCTTCCTCTTCCCTTCGGATTTCTCTGGCTACAGCTGCCCTTCACTTCTGGTGTGCTCAGTCAGCCCCTTTGCTCTCCCTCTGAGGCAACAAGGCAGCACAGAAGCTGGAGCTCTCCTGGCATTTGCTTCCCTTCAAAACACAGCAAATGCTGAGGTGGGATTCACCTTTGTTCCTCCTCAAAGGGAGAGGGGTATTTCTTCAACCAGCAGTGGCTCCTCAGCAGGTGTGCAGGTGTCTCTGGGAGCTTCTGAAGGCACCTGGAGCTGCCATATGAAATAGGCCTGTGAGAACCATGTCAAAGGGGTGTTTAAACAACACCAGTGCTGTCATTTGGGATGGCTTAGCCTGAGGTGGGAGTGAAATCAAGGATCTGCACCCAAGTGTGCAGTTGGGAGGCAGGTGTTTTGATCTTCCCCACTCATTTCCCTCTGTTTAGGTGCTTGTAGAGCAGAGGGTTTTACTGAAGCCTTTCTTCTGTCCCTGAGCTTTGTCAGGGATTCATTACCTAAAATAGGACCCACATGAAATTTTAGAAAGGGGACTGTGCTTTTATTTGGGACACTGTGGTTGTATCTTAGATTTTTATCTTGGCCACGCAGCTTCTTGCAGAGAGCAGTCAAGTATGAAATACCCACTGACCTATTTATTTGTGTCCCTGTTGATTTGAGGCAGTTTGGCTGGCCAGGCAGATCAGCTCTGTAATTTCTGCTGAATGCTTTATTTATAGCCCACAGATTTTGTCTTTGGTCCTGAAGCAGTGTAGCCTCCCTTTAATCAGTGGGGTGAAACACTGGTGGGCCAGAGTGCCAGCAGATCCACATCACCTGCAGGCACATCCATGCTCCCGAAATTCGGGATCTAGTTGACTGATCATGCTCATGTCTTATCATTATCTTCCTCGCTAGTAATACTTCATCAGCTGTGAAGGGAGCAAAGGGAGTGAGGCAAATCATACTGTGGATTTTCAACAGAGAGACACTGTTGAAATGCTGTACTTTTTTTTAAAGGAAGCTTTCCTGTTGCTTTGCTGCTCAGTGTGAGGTCTTGAGGAGCAGAGCAGGGCTGTGTTTCTGGGAGTCGACCACCCTGAAGTGACTGCCTGTGCTCCTGTTAAATCCAGCCTCTCCTGCAGCTCTTTCATCATCTGGAACTCCCTTGTACACACTGAGGTTGGGGCTAGAGCTGCAAATCTGCTCTGTGGCAGCAGTTGCTTCACTGTGTTTACTTAACAGGTTATTCTTGAGGTGACCTTGGATTTTCTGTCTGTGATCCATGTGAAAAGTGTAATTTTGGATATGATATATACTTCCCCCATGGAATTTGTGCTGCATCAGGCTTGCAGAGCCACAAGTTTTGTTCCTTTCATCTCTTACTGCTTTTCCTGGCTCTCAGTCTTCCCTCCTGCATAAATTTGACTGAGGAGGATTAGCTCTCGTTCTGTCTGGAGCCCTGCAGCATGTTTTTCTTGTTACCTAAAAGGCTCAGGGAGATCTGTCTCCCCTTCCCACGAGGGGTGTTTTGTCTCCCCCCTCTGCTCCCCTCAGTCCAGGCAGTGAGAGGTTGAAGCCTGGAAACACAGCGCTGGGTCTGCCCCAAATCATCAAGAAGATACTTTGCAATGAGAAGGGGATTTGGGAATGGGAGTAGTACCCATATCTGTTTGTGGTCTGTTCACAATTCACTCCCCTTTTTTTTAAACTCAGGGTAGAATTTCTGAGGTTTAGGCTTTGCATGCTCCTGTATTTTTCATGAGGGATAACTGCAGGGTTAAGTGTGTATAAATCACCATGCAGAATGGATAAAGGCTAAAAAAGAAGGTGCATCCCTGTTTGGAATGGCTCCATCCTAGAGAGGAAGCACCCAGGTGTTCCTAAGGATGTGTTACTTTGTTCAGAAAGCAGCCAGAGGCTGAAGTTACACGTGCTGAAGTCTGTGGTATAAATAAAGCTGAAATAAACTCTCATTGCATTGTAAGGATGGCCACTATTTTTTATTCCACCCTTGGCCTGTCACAGGTCCCCTTGGGATAAGTAATTTGGATTTCAGAACAAGCTGAGGCCAACAATAACCTTAATTTCTGCAGGGTTTGTTTTCATGAGGCAGACGGATAATTTCAGTGAAAAGTGCTGTCTTCATTCAGGGCTTGATTTACCAGCTCCCGGAGCATTTCCTGCTCCAGCCACCGGAGGGGTTTGGGATTAGAATTGCATTTTTCATCCCAAATTCCCCAAAATTCCTGCGGTGCTGCTGCGCCCTCTGCCGGAGCGAGGGTGGTGCTACTGAATTCCTGATGTCCCAGTGTCCCTGAGCAGACAGCCCATTTGGATGCCTGTGGAAACTCCTGTTTATTCCCAAGGCACTCCTCAAGCACAAGAGTCTGACTCAGCTCCTGGCCTGGGGAGAGTGCAAAGTGGCCACAACACAGTTGGTACAGGGAAAGTTTCAATGAATCTGCATTTTTCCCAAGGAGAGGGATTGAACCGAATGACATTCAGCGTAGATTTTCCTGTATTTGGCAGTTTATTACCTAGATGGAATGGAAAGAGAAGCAACAGAGTTCCTTCACTTCAGGAAAGACATGGAGGGGCTGGAGCGTGTCCAGGGAAGGGAATGGAGCTGGGAAGGGGCTGAGTGAGTTGGGGGGCTCAGCCTGGAGAAAAGGAGGCTCAGGGGGGACCTTCTCATTCTCTGCAACTGTCTGATGGATCCAGAGGAGGATCAGGCTCTTCTCCCAGGGAACAGGCACAGTAGGATAGGGAACAGCCTCAAGCAGGTGACACAGGAACGTGCCCAGGTGGGCTTGGGATGCCTCCAGACAGACTCCATACACTCCCTGGGCAGCTGTTCCAGAGCTCTGCCACCTCCACGCAAAGAAGTTCTTCCTCATGGTGAGGTGGAACTTCTTGTGTTTTAGTTTATGTCCAGAGCTCTGCCTCAGTGCTCTTTGGGGGGCTGAGCTGTTCAAGAGACTGAGGCACCTTGAAGGTACAAACCAAGGAGCTTTTGACCCTCCGAGCTAATTGTTGCTTCTGTCACTGCCAGCACATCCTCACTGCTGCCCCTGGGAGGACTGAATCCTGCACTGCCCATTCCACATCCTGGGGAATTAGATGGAGGATTGCTGATTTGTGTGCTGCTGCCTTTTGTGTTTGTACAGTGCACACTTCTGAGCCTTGCACCACAGCTGGCAGAGCTGGGCTCAAAGTTTTCATTTCCACTGCATTATAAGAAATCTATAGCCTGGCACCAAGAAGCAGCCTGACTTTAAGAGTGGTACCAAGTATTATGGAAGTCTCATTAAAATCTCCAGTGACAGCAACTCTGCAAACTGGAAGCAGCAGCCGTGGAAAATTTGAGCCAAGTGTTGGCCTGGTGCTTAAGCTGTCCATGACTCCCCAGGCCTTTAAGCCCCAGCACCTTTGCTCCAGTGATATGAGACTTCCTTTTATCTTGCTAGTTCTGGCCATAAGTGGGAGTTACTTAATGGGCATTAGTCACAGTGTTATGGATATTACGCTGCTGAGGCAACTCAGGGGCTTCTGTGACCTCCATCTGTGCTGGTGGCCTCATGGAATTGACCCCCTTTTCCTGCAGCTTTTTGGATTTCCCTTTCCAATTCCTTAATGTCAAGTGAAGGCAGCAAATGGCAGCGGTCGGGCAGCGTTCAGGGGCTGCCAAAGGAAATGAGGATATTCTCCTCAGAGCTCCTGGCAGAGCTAAATAAAGATTCCCAGGGCCAAAAGAAGGTGATGTAATGAACCTGACACAAGTGGGGCTGTAACTGGGAGGTATTAACAGGCAGCATTATTGATCTGATTGCATTTAACAAGCAGCAGATAAAGCTGCTGAAGTGGAGTTGGCTTTGGCAGCTGGGATATTAGAAATACCCTGAGCACACGTGCTGTGTGACTGCTCGGCTGAGAGATTGCTGTCTGCTGGGTAAAAGTGTTTATACTGCAGGAAGCAGATTAAGTGGTGTTTTAACATTCAGGAAGGGAAAAAGTGGTGGCTTAAAAGCAAAAACCAGCACCCCCATCTCGCCTCAACAAACCTTATTGCCTTGGTTTGGGGTGAGAAACCACTGTAAGGTGTTCTGCACACAGCTTGTAATGGGAAATTAATTGCAACGGGGAAACACGGACTGCCCCACACAAATGATGGCACATAGCACTTCCTTTCTCTAATTTTTTTAAATGGACAGTTTATGTGGTTTAAGAATTCTTTTTCACACATTAATGGGGAGACCAGAAAGCTGATAGTGTGAGTTGATAAAATCTGGGCAACGGTCAGAAAAACGAACTTGCAGAAAAAACCCAGTTCTTCAGATAGATTTTGTGTTGCCAAACAGCCCCTACAGGCACATCTTTTTCAAAGATAAATTCCACCTTTTCAGAAGAGAGGCCCATGTTGAGCAGCTCAGCGCTGAGCCACCTTTTATGTCCTTTTCATGTCATTGATGTCCAGCCTAGGTCCATCCCAGTGTGCAGAATATGTTCTGAATTTATTTCTCAATTTCTGAATTCTGATTTTTCCAAATTATTTCTGGACTCAAAACAGTGGAAATCTTGCGCAGTCATGCAAATTGTTTTTGATAATGGGATCTAAATTGTGTTGGCTTGTACCAAGCAGGGATATTCAGTGTGGCTGCATCCAGTGGACTTTGATTAGGTTTTTTGGCATCACCTGGAAAACAAACATAATGGACTAAAGGGGGCAGTCCCAGGGGGAACATTCTCTGACCTCAGATTCACCCTTCCCCATCCCACCCCAGAATGGCACCACAGGAAAAACTCTTCCCATGGGGCTGAGAGGGAGGAGAGAAGAAAGATAAAAGGAATTAGTGTGCATACTCAGCTGCTGTAAAATACCTGTCTATGCTGGCTTGAGGCATGCAGGACACTCGTGGCAGAGTTCAGTGCATCACTGGCCAGTATAATATGCCATAGCTAGGAGCTGAATGTGTATAAAATTTGGTTTTATGTGAAAACTGGCAAGGGTGTAGTAGCACTGCTTACAGCTGCCTGAGTCAGAGAGTGAGATCCAGAAAAAACTTACTTGTGCACAGAACTCTGGGGCAGGATTTAAGTGTCTTCCTGAGTCACTTGCAGGTGACAAGAAGTCACAAAGGAGTTACCAGCTGTATTAACAGCACAGTCTCCAGGAGAGTGCTCAGGGGTCAGAGTTGTTGCCATATACTGATGGAAATGAAATTTAGTGTTCAGTTAATGTAATAGACTCCTGAAATTGCTAAAGCTGGGTTTGTTTCCTTAAAAATCAATGCAGAAACTCAGAAGTGGGTGTCTTAGGCCAAAACTGCAAGCATTTCAGAATCAGCATGTCTGCTTTAACCCAGGGGAAGGACTGACCAGGAGCTGCATTCCACAGTTTCCATTTGAAACCACTGAGCTATAAAGGGCCTTGGCAACTGCTCACCAGGCAAGAAACCAGTGCTGAATGGAAGAATTTCAATGTGGCGTTTTGGCCTTATCTCTGAGCTGGATTTGCAGTTTCTGACTGCACAGGGTGCCTGGCCATAACCTGTTTGTCCTTACACCTCTCGTTAAGCCTGGCCCGTGCTGTAAAACCCTCCTTGGAGGTCACCGAGCGCCTCCGGCACAAGGTCCTGTTGGAATGTGCTCCTGTGCGGGATGGAGCCCGGCCCTGCAGGGGAGCTCCACCATCCCAGCCGGGTCTGGGGGGCTTGGGGAGCTCTGGCTGTGTTTCACACCCGTCTCGGTCTCGGCAGGGCACTCCCTGTGTGGTGACCCGGACAGCTCTGCCGAGGCGGCGCCGGAGGAGGCGGAAACGCAGGACTTGGAGTCGTCTGACGAGGCCGATAAGATGAGCAAGGTGAGAAGGTTTTGTTTTCACATGTGCAGCCACAGCTGAGGTGCTGGGCACCTTCCCTGGGAAAATGCTGGTCTTCCTCCCGAGGTGTTTATGGAACAAATTACAGCTTTGATTATGGCACCATCACTCGCTCCCTCTTAAGCAAGACTTGTGCCCTTTTTCCAGGGTTGGTTCACATCCTCAGTATGTTGTGATAACGTTCCCACACGGTTTTTAGACAGGCTGGTTCATCACCTGCTTCACCAGAGCAGCTCTGCTGAACCAAAAGGTCATGTGGGTTATTACACTTTCTTACTCTTCCTTGAATTCTGTGCATAGGAGGAATGCAACTTAAACTGTGTTTCCTTAAAACAATAGCATAGCACTCCTGCTGGTTTTTAAATGCAAACTAATCATCTGCCTTAAACTGAAGTAAAACTCTCCAATTATAGCTAAGAGCTTGTGCAGATGTAATTGCCATCGATTAAGGGATGATTTCACAGGGGTTGGTAGCTCACACTCGATGCTGGGGAGGTTTACACGACAGTAGGTGTGATGATTAGTGGCTTTTGAGGCAGAACCAGTGAGATTATCTTGAAGGTGCTGATTGCTTTTAGCTATTTGCTGCATAGGTGAAGGTGAGAGCACGCAGCTATTTTTCTACACAATTAATGATGTAATGAGAATCAGATCTCACTCAGTTTGTGCATGTGTTCTCTCAGCTCTTGTTTTAACCAAGATGTGCTATAGTGAGCTCTCAGCTGGTCCCTGTGCTATTCCGTGGTAGAGAAAGGAAGGAAAAGACCTTGGCCTCTGGTTTCCTGATCCCTTATGTCCTCTAGCCTGTAGTTTTGTCTTTCATAGCCAGGCAGTGGAAGTCAGATAAGAGAAAACATTCCAATGCATGAAATGCATGCAGAGGAGGTGATTACTCCTACAGCTTGTTTCCAGGTTATATGACAGAACTTCTTCTCGTAAGTACAAATAATTTCTTCTTCAAAGCACAAATAATTTCTTCTTCAGCGCGTGGCAGTGTTTGTTGATGCTTTGGGATTTTTTTAACTGTAAATACATGGGATTTTCATATGCTCTGAGCACAGTCTCTTCTGTCAAACGCCAGAGCACTGAGCATAAGACATGGCTGCTTGGGGGATGAGTGTTCTCACTGTGTTTCCCATGGCTTTCTATTTCTGAGCTGCTCACCAGGCTGTGGGGTTCCATTTGGCATCTTACTTCCTGGATCCTGGGAGCTGGAGCTGCCTCAGGGAAGGCGTAAGGATTACAGGATTAGCTCTGCGGCTCAGCAGATTTAGTTAAACTGAGAAATTCACGTTAGCAGCTTTAATGCTTAATATTCACATACTGGAAAAGTAGCTCCTAACTCCAAGGAGCCTTGGTTTCCAAGGGCAGGAGCTTTCTGCCTGTGTGTCAATGAAATGTTGGCATCACTAAGTTTGCTTTTGAAATGCAGAAATGTGTCACTGTGTGATGCAGAGGGGATTGAGGCATTTTACTAAGCGTTCTGTTTGCTGTGGGACTAACTGCTTGAAATGGTCTCTTATTAAAAAAAAAGAACTCATGTACTCAATTTGGCAAACTCATGGGTGCTGCTGTTCCTGAGCTCTGTACTCAGTGGCCTTCCTTGCTGGTTCCTCTCTAATGAAAACTACAGCAACCCCCAAATTATTCTGCAATGCCTATAGATAACTCCAGTGTATGGTAGAGGGGAGGAAAAAAAAAGCTCAGTCAGCAGAAGGGTTTTCCTAATCCCTTTGCCCTTCTGTGAGTTTGGGAAAGCTGATCTGCATGGGAAGCAAGGATTCTGCAATATGTGTTTTTCCATGGGAAGCCACTGCCTGGCAGGTACGGTGAGGAGAAAAACAAAGGTGTTTTCCTATCTGTGCACTCCCACACCTTTCCATGCTCCTGGGATTATGGCACGGAAGATTAACCTGGTGTCCTCAGTGCTGTTTTACAGGGGTTATTTTTGTACGTGGGAAGGGAAAGGCTGTGCCCTCGTACCACTAGGAAGGGCACATTCCCCTTTATCCCTGTCCTGGCTGCAGCTTCCAGTCTCCCTGGGATGGTGGAGTTTGGGGCAGACTTCCTTTATTTTTCTGCCCTTCTTGGCTAAAGCCAGGCAGGAGTTCTTATCCATTCACTGCTGGGCAGCAGAGGAAATCCATTTTACCTGCGTTGGAGCCTCCCAGCCCAATGCAGAGTTCCCCTTCATTCAGCTCAGAGGCAGCATTTAAGATCCCAGAGTAGCCTTTGGGGTGTCTTTTGCCGTGTGATAGCATGCTCCTGGTGCAGGGCTGCATGCTGCCAGCGCCAGGGCTGCAGGGGAGGACAGCTCCCAGCTTCCCTGAGCCATCCTAGGGGAGCATTAATAATTCATGGCAAAAGGAGAGGGAGGCAGCGCCGCAGCTCTCCTCCATCCTCCTCCATCCGCTCTCCTGGCACGGGCTTTGTGTGAAGGTAAGTGCTGTGAAATCCTTCCAAAAGCTGGGCTTGGGGCTTGTTGGTACCTTTCTCTTGCAGGTGACAGGTGGATGGATGTGTCTTCAGTGTGTCTTCCCTCCTCCTCCTCCCTCTGGCTGTCTCTGTCCCTTCCCCTAGCCCAGCATGTGTGCACGTGGGTGTGTGTTTCCTTAGTAGTGGTGCATTTGTTTCTTAATCTGCAAAAGCCTCCAAGCTGTTGGTGGTGGGGAAGGATTTGGAGGGTACAGCAGTAGCTCTGAGGATTCCTCCATTTTCTGAAAAGCTTGCTTTATCCATATCCTGAAGGGCTGATAACGTAGAATTTGCTTCTGCATCACTATTGTCAAAGTAATAATTGCATATCTCTATATTATATATAATAAGGAAAAATGGGGGATCTCTGGCAGTGTTCTGATAAAATACTAGAAACCTGTTTCCAAGGTGGGTTGAGGTGTCAGTGGTGTGAGATAGCTGTTGTGTTCTCTGGACTCACCCCCTATCTAATTTCACCCTCTTATCTCGGGTTGAAATCTATGTGAATTCTAGCAGGTAGCTCTCTGGGTGCAGCCCTTTTCCTTGAAGTCATGCAACTGGCAGTGGCCTTTAGTTTTTCTACAAGTTGCTTTGCTCTGGGGTGGGCTTCTGGCTTTCCTTTCTCTCCTGGTTTCATGGGGGAGCCAAGTGGAGGAGAGAGCTGGGAGGGAGCAGAGTGGGGGAGAGGAAAGCTTGCTCTCTGCCACCCCTTCAGGCTTGTTTTCATGTAGCATGTGAACTGAAATTTCAGGCTGTTTATGGAATCGTGGGGATGCTCCTCTGTCAATCTATTCAACAGGAACATGTCACACCAGGGTAAATTCTTCAGTGGTTGCTGATTGTTCTGCTCTTTTCAGTATTGTAGAATAAATCGAGGTTCAGAGGAGGCACCCTGAAAACTGAGTATATGTGCAAGTTCCTAACCCTGCATGTTACCAAAGGCTAAGACAGGTGTTGTGTTGCATCTCAAAATCAGCCTTTGTGTGTATTTCTTTACTTTGAATTTATTGGGGATGTGCTTTATAGGGTGTCCCCAGTTAAAGTCCTGCAGGGCACTCATTCCTCCCTGTTTCTAATTAAAGGCATCTGCCTCTTGCATTAAAGGCTAATTACCTCTCAGCACTGGTGCTCGGGGAGCTGTTGTGATGGGCTGTGTGTGCACATGCTTCCACCATTCAGAGGTATTTTCTTCCAAGAAAGTAGGTCGTCTGCTCTCTGCAGCATTATTCAAGACCAGAATTAAGTCTCCAAACCTTCACTGTGTTGCAAAATAGACGTGAAAGGATTAAAATGGGGATTTGAGGGGTCGCTTTTCCAGTAGCCTAACTGGCTCTCTTTAAGTTCTTTTAATTCTGTCCCTTCAGATGTTTAATATTCCTCAGCAGCTCCATTGGGAGCCAATCGGCTCCCGCTCAGCCACAGGCAGCAGACATTGATATTCCCAGCCTGCCTTTGCTGCCGTGCTGCATTTCAACCTCTCTGCTGAAGTTTCCCTCTGAAAGCAGCACTGGGGTCTCAGCTCCTCCTGGAGCCTGGCATGCAATTCCCACTGATGTGGTGAGCCAGTGGGGCTGGTGGCAAGTGACACCTGTGGGAAGGCTTTGCTGGGAGAAGGATGGGCACTGCCCTTCCTCCTGAGCTGCGGCACAGACCCGAGCAGCGCGCCAAGTGAGGAGCACGGGGGGTCTGTCTGGAGTGGGAAAGCCCTTTGGATGAGCTGAGTATGTGCAGCAGTGGGATTTTCCTGCTGGGTGAGTGACAGCCCTGGCGGCACTGCCTTCCCAGCGATGTCGGCTCCTTGGAGGGTGAACCGTAAGCTGAGGAGCGAGAGAGACGGTGACTCCCTGTACCGCTTGCTGTACCTGGTGAGCAGACCTGCTGTGCTTCGTGGCTGGGCTCAGGAGTTAGCACTTCAGTGGGGGTTTGTGCTATGGCAATTTTTGGGTTGTGAGGCTGAGCTGGAAGGTGTGTGCCCTGCAGAGGATTTCTGTTACCGTGCAGTCCTGGCAGTGCCTGAAGGGATGCAGCGTGCCTGAGTTTGGTTTGGGAGGTCAGTGCTGCTCACAGCCTGCTGTCCCTGGGGACACAGAGGTGCTCTGTGCCATTCAAGGGGACAATTGGCTGATGCCCGGGCACCTGTACATCTTTAAACACAAGAAATGGCTCTCTGCTTTCTAAACCCCAGGGCAGGCAGCCAGAACTCCCCACAGTGGGCAGCAGCTTGGTGAGTGGAAGGACTTGATCCTCCTGCATGGGAAGGAGGTGAGCTTAGCTCTTCTGCTGAGTCCCCTGCGGAGGAGGGTTAATGTCCTTGCAAAGTAAACTGCACTTTACAGCCCAGTTGTGCCAGCTCTCAGCCTCATTTTGAGGTTGCTAGGAGGGATTGCTTCCAGAATTGTCCTTGAAGTGTGATGCTGTAATTCTCTTGGAGAAATCCTGCTTTAGTGCTATCATTGCTGGCAAACAGAGCTGGTGGAGGAAGATAAAAGGTTCTGTTCCAGAGCATCCCTGCTCTATCCACTTTCTCCAGAAAAACGGGGACAGAGATGCTTTTGTGTAATCTATTTGAGAGTTTTCATCAAAATAGCTGTGTTCCAAGGCACCCTGTGTGCAGTGTGCACTTGCTTTCTGTTTGGAAGTTGATTTTTTTAAAGGAAATACAAGGTAGGCACAATTATGTCCAGGAATGAAACATAGCAGTGTCAGATGGAGCCATCTGAGCCGCCACTGGTGGCTGTGGCCTGAGTGGGGAAGGGGAGGGGGGTCACACACCCCAAGTGCAGGGCAACAAGTTTGTGAACTCTTGTGCTGGAGGCTTTTTGTCTGTGCCAGAGTGTTGTGTGAGTGACAGGTGGGCAGCTCATGAGGAGAGCAGTGCTGCTTGAGCTCAGGGGTGGTTTATTAAGCATGCACAAGTGGAAATAAGGCTTTGGGAAGTCTTCTGCACTTCCTTTTTGGCATATGGGTATAACTGCTCCTTCTGGGGCAGACCATGTGCCTCTGTGTGTCATCCAATTCTCAACTTCAGTGCTTAGCTGGTGTTTCACACTCTAAGCAGATTTTTGTTCTCTCTTTCTGGGTGACCCATCTTTCCCTCACTGCAACTCCCTGCGAGTGCATGCCCAGGATGGTGAGAAGTCTGTGGGGTAGCAAGCATGAACTGCTTGAAACACTTGGTTTATTTCTGGAGTTTGATTCCATATTGTGGTTTGTACATTGCAACTGGTTTTATTTGTACATTTAGATCTTAAAGCAAAACACCACTGGATATGTCTTCCTCAAATATTCTTTTGCAAAACAGCCTTCGAGCTAAACATGTCTGAGCACACCCCTGTGTATCCTGAGTCTTTGCAGGCTCAGACTAACATATATGAACTGCCAGTGCTTTGTCCCTTTCCAGTAGAGCAGGTAAATTGGGAAGGTCTTTTTGCCTTTGCTGGAGCCAGGCTTTCACCTTTGAGGATTTGGAGCTGCTGGGATCAAGATCACACCTGTGGAAATCTGATGCAGATGTGATCTAAAAGTTTGTGTGTGCTTCATACTTAAGAATACACAGGTATAGGGGGAACCTTGCTGAGAAATAACAGGAGTTAGGTTGACTAATAAATCTGAACTCTGTGATGTGCCATTACCAGAAGCAGAGTTTGTTGGAATTAGACTGTTTTAACTCACTGCTTCCTCCTGTCCTCAACTTGCAATATTTTTCCTTTCTTCCACATCTGAGTGGAAATTGAAGGTGAATATTTTCCCTGGAAAAAGGTCTGTCCAGGTGTTATTTTTGTATAGACAGTCAGTTACAATTAGTTCTTGAAGAAAATTATCCTTTGCATAATAAATGTCTTTACTCACATGCTGTGAAATGGTACCTTGGGTGAGCATTTGTAGCCATAAGAGACCTCTAAGGAAAGCCTGTGTAAGGGCAGGAAATCCTTACTTGTCCCTAGCATGGATTGTAGGTGCATGGAGAAGGAAATAGCTGTGTGTGAGCAGACTGTGTGCCTTAAAAAATGTGGAGGTTTTTTTGGCACTACCAGCTGGTGAGAGTGAAGTGATCTCCCAGGGGTCAGGGCTCTGTCTCCAGCCTGCAAGGTGGTGATGTGCTTTATTCTCTTTTTTTTTTCCTTCTTTTTAAATTTGTTAGTTTTCCCTCCTCTCTTGCATTTCTCTGTTTGAACAGGCTAATTTTGGGTCAGTTGTTTCGCAGAGTCACAGAATCACTGAGGTTGGAAAAGCCCCCTGAGACCACCGAGTCCAACCTGTGACCAAACCCCACCTTGTCTCCCAGCCCAGAGCACTGAGTGCCACATCCAGTCACTCCTTGGTCACCTCCAGGATGAGGATCCACCACCACCTCCCTGGGCAGCCCCTTCCAATGTTTAACAACCCTTTTCCATGAAGAAATTCCTCCTGATGTCCAACCTGAGCCTCCCCTGGCATAGCTTGAGGCTGTGTCCTCTTTTCCTGTCCCTTGTTCCCTGGGAGCAGAATCCACCTGACTAAAAACTCCTGTCAGGGAGTTGCAGAGAGGGAGAAGGTCCCTCCTGAGCCCATGACAGGATTAGGGAGGTGTGACCCAGTGGAGCAGCTCTTTTCCCTCCAGGTCTCTGGCAGGGGTGGAGACAGAGCACCCTGCTGTTTTGGCAACCCCAGGAGCCTGGGGCTGTGGCCACTGACACCAGAGATTGTACCTGCTCCAAAGTTACCAGTGTAATGAAAGGTGTGAGAAAATGATTTAACACAAGGAGGGGAAGGAGGGATAACTGGTTTTAATATTTAATCAGGTGTCTGTATAGAAAGAAACCAGCTTGATGTAGCAGCTCTGGAAAACGTGACTTATGGGGAATAAAATCACCCTGCAAGGTATATTCCAGTCACAGGTCAAGCATACAGTTACTTTCCTAAAGCACTTGTGTTTGGAGCCTGGAGAGGCTTTGGTTCCCTGGATGGATCTGTTTCCCCAAAAAACAGCTTGACCAGGTTCTGCCTTTGTGTTGTCTCCTCGTTTGTGTGGACAGAGCTATTCCCAGGACTGCAGCAAACAATTAGGGAACTGGCAGAGGGCTGAGATGTGTGTTTTGTTTACACAGTCACTTTTGGTTCCTAATTTTTGGGCCTCTTTGTTAGTTTGTCAATCTGAAGTGCCGGATGAGCCTATTTTAATTAAAGTTCTTGTATGTCTCACACCGAGAATGCTATTGAACAACACGTCAGTTAACTTGAATTATGCAACTCTTTTTTTTCCCTCTTCTTTTTTTTCCCCCCCTCCCTCTTATCCTCATTCCCTGTGAGACAGGATAGACACTTCTGGACTTTGGTGCCTGTTAAAAAGTCCCCAAACTGCAACTGCTTAACTGGAAACGCTTCTCAGCTTCATCATTCCTATGGCTCTTGCTTAAAATATTACCACTGGTCTTTCCTCTTCCTTCTTTTTAAAGAGCACAGAGCAGGTCGCTGCTTTCTGTCGCAGTCTGCATGAAATGAACCCTTCTGATTCAAGTGCTCATCCTCAGGAATTTGCAGGACCCCAGGTGGCCACCATGAGACAGCTCACAGACGCAGACAAGCTGCGGAAGGTCATCTGCGAGCTCCTGGAGACAGAGCGCACCTATGTCAAGGTGAGGGGGCTCCACGTCCTGGCTCACTCTCTGAAATTGTGCTACTTTCTTCTCTAATACTTCAAGTTCTGGTTTGTGCATGTGTCTGTTAGAGGGACTTCACATTCAGTTCTAAAGTAGTAATTTAAACCTGTGAAATGAGCAGGCTTTCCAAATTCTTAGGCTGTCATTGGGATGTTCCTTAGCTGGGGTGCAGAGCAGCACTGCTCAATGGTTTTGTAAGGAAAACTGTGTAAATGCCTTCTTTTGCTGCCTTGAACTCTGAAATCCAACTGTTTTGTCTTGTGTGTGAGAAGGAGAAATCAGCAGAGTGGGTAAGCAGTGATCTTGCAGTTTGAGAGACCAACGTGGGCATCTTTTTCTGCCTTTTTAGGACTTAAATTGTCTAATGGAGAGATACCTGAAGCCTCTACAAAAAGAAACGTTCCTCACACCAGATGAGGTATGCTGGCTGTTGATTGTCTTGTTGCCTGAGAGCTTTCAGCTGCCCCTCTGCTCTGCCCACCCCCAGCTGGACCTGCTTGTCTGAAATTTTTAAGTCCATTTCTTTTCAAATAGTGAACTGAGCAGAGTATAAAAGCACTGCTCAATAATATAAAGTCTGTAGGCTGTTTTCCCTGACATCACCCTGATTATACAACTGAGAATTACCGAAGCCCTAGGAACCATGATTTAGCTGCAGAGTGATATTTTCAGCATTTTGCCTTTTTTTTTTCCTTCCCTCTTGTTAGCTGGATGTTCTCTTTGGGAATCTGACTGAAATGGTAGCATTCCAGGTAGAGTTCTTGAAAACTCTCGAAGATGGAGTAAGGCTGGTTCCAGACCTGGAAAAGCTGGAAAAAGTTGAGCAATTTAAGGTAATCTCATTGTTTGCATTTTTGAGAAGTCCTTTAAGACTCTTCAGCATATTTTTCTGACTTGTCACTGTTCATGTAAAAACATGCATCTATTCCCACTCAAGATTAATTTTCAGCTAATACTGGTGCTCTTTGAAAATTCTGCTGCCACAATTGTAGTTTATGCTACATTTAGCCATATAGAGCACTAAAATCCTGTAACACCATGTGCTTCTGGGTGCTATTCTTGCCCTTCTGCCAGATTTCTTGCCTTGAGCTGTCAGGAAAAGCTAGAAATGGAAAGTTACATAAAATCTTGGCTCTGACAAGTCTAATGTTGAGAAGCCCACTGGGGCTGCAGATCAGAACGGTGCACTGAATTCTGTACTTGGACTTTTCATCCATGGTGGAACTTTGTGGCAAAGCCTTTCAGCTCTCAGCAGATGTGCATGATCACAGGTAGAAATGTAAACTACAGATAGATAAACTTCATTTAAAAACCTGGAAATTTTGGGTACAGACTTCATTTTCTTTCTAGTGCAGTCATATTGGTACTGGAGATACGGCAAGTAGCTGACAGAATGTTTTCTCTCTGGGGAGTTTTACTCTGGCTTTGAGCACTCACCTTGGTAAAGGACAGGATGTCTTGAATAATAGGAATTCCACTGGGATTGCTCTTCAGCTAACACAGAGCCCTGGAAGAACTACTGAAAGAATTTGTCTTTGTGCATGCGTGTCTTTGCCATCGGGAGTTTCTTTAAAATGAGCTTCACCGCCTTCATGGAACTAGAACACAGCTCTTGTTTTGTAGGGAATGGGCACTGAATGGGGAGCACAGAGACATTTTTTTTGCTGGAGGAAGCCTCTGAGATGGCTGTGTGCTCTGAGCTTTGAGAGAGGAGTGCTAGAGAAGCCTCCTTATGGAGGAAACTGCCCTCTGAGCGCTGCTGCTTCCACCTCTTTCCACAAAAAGTGCACTGACCTTGCTTTCAGTTCTGCCCTGTGGGCACTCTCTGGAATCAGTGTGTGAAATAAGGGGCTTTGGGGCTCTGTGGTTTCAGTTCTGCAGTTTGCTTCCCTCTCCTCACTGTCCCCCAGCTGCCCACGTGTTGTCTCAGCCCCCCACCACGTGGCGTCTGGTTCCCAAGTGGGTAGTGGAGCAACCGCTGAGGAAGAGATAAGACATCTTAGGGAAGGATTGAGTTTGACCCTTAACACAAACTCAGTCCAAGAGAGTGAAGGCCTCAGTGTGTTTGTGCAGAGGGGTGAGATCCCCTTGTACAGCTCCTTAGTGTCTTGAGCCATTACAAAGTCAGGTACATCCAGCCCTCTCTGTGGCCTCTGGCCATTACTGAGCTCAATAAGGTTTTAAACACAGCTCTGGAGCTGTGAATCCAGTCCCTCTGGAGTTAGTGGTGTCTCCTGATTGGGAAGTGGCTAATGATGTTAATTGTTATTATAATTATTAGTTAATGTGTTAATCCACACGCCAAGGCTGGCCCTGTTTCTTGGTGGGTGAATCATGGAATCACGGAATGGTTTGGGGTGGAAGGGAAGTTAAAGCTCATCCAGTCCCACCCCTACCATGGGCAGGGACATCTTCCAGCAAGCCCGGGATGCTCCAACCTGGCCTTGGACACTTCCAGGGATCCAGGGGCAGCCACAGCTTCTCTGCCCAACCTGTGCCAGGGCCTGTCCACCCTCCCAGCCACCAATTCCTTCCCAATATCCCACCTAACCCTGCCCTCTGGCAGTGGGAAGCCATTTCCCCTTGTCCTGTCTTTCCAGACCCTTGTAAATAATCTCTCTCCATCTTCCCTGTAAGTTCCCTTCCGGTCCTGGATGGCCACAATGAGGTCCCCCCAAAGCTTCTCCAAGCTGAACAATCCCAGCTCTCCCAGCCCTTCCTCCCAGCAGAGCTGCTCCATCCCTCTGATCCTCTTGGTGCCTCCTCTGGATTTACTCCAGCAGGTCGACGTCCTGGTGTGAAAACACTCTAAGAACACATTGTCCTGTCACCCCAAAGCTCAGTGGAACCTGCAGATGACCTGGCAGGAGGGAAAACAACTAAACACCTTTCATGGACTTTTTTTACTAAATCCTTTTTCTTTTTCTCTTACCCTAGAAAGTGTTGTTTTCCTTGGGTGGGTCCTTCCTGTACTACGCTGACCGGTTCAAGCTGTACAGTGCCTTCTGTGCCAGCCACACGAAAGTCCCCAAAGTGCTGGTGAAAGGTAAGAGCCACGTGCTGGGCAGAGGGAGAGCCATCACAGCCACACCTCGGTTTGGGCTGCCACAGAAGGGCCCTGTGGGTGGGGAGAGGTGACCACTGCACCCCAATTAAGAGGGGAATTAAGCCCCTCTGGCCCCCGAGGCTCACAGAGAGCTCTGTGTGCTGTGGGTGTTCTGCGACCACCCTCGATGGGACCATACTTGAGGAGCTCACTACAAGAGGTGGTTAACCTTGCATGCAGGTTTGCTCTCCCCACACTTAATTTATTCTCCTCTGACACTCTTCAGTCACGTGGGAAGATTTCATAGAAGGGCAGTGTGGCTGGTGCCAATGGATCGTTGTGTACTTTGGAACTGGGACTGACAGCACTTGAAGTGGCCCCTGGGTCCTCCTAGGATTGTTTGTGCCATGAATCCTTGCTAGTGGCAATCCCACTGAATCCACAGCCAGTGTGGTTGGACCTTGGCAGCCACTGGGAAAGGATCAGCCTGGCAGAATGTTTTATGGAAGCTGCCTAAAAATTTTAACTTCACGGTGCTCTCTTTCCCCTCTCCTCTTCCTCTCACCTAATTCCAACTTGCCTGAGAAGTTTCCATGTCTGAATTCCTAGCAGAGCCTGGCTTGCTGAGATGGAGATGAATGAAGTGTGGTCTGGCTTATAAATGCTCGTGGGCCAGCTTGCCTCAGAGTGATGTTCTGCCCCTGTGGAAGTGTTAATCTCTTGGAGTTGCCAGTGATTCATGCCATTCCTTTTGGCCAGGACATTGAATAAACAAATGGTTCCAGTTGTAGGAGCGATGCCATTAGGGAGGAGCTCTTATTTTTCAAAGAACATCTGGATGTCTGACAAGCAGAAGTTTTGGGGGTTTTGTTTCTTGGTTGTTTGGGAGTTTTTTTGTGCGCTTTTTTAATTTCAACTTGTAAACTTTTATTCCCCATGCTGCAAAGAAAACTTGGCAGCTCTGTGGGATATATAAATAAACGATTTGTTGCTAGTCACATCCATGCTTTCTTTTGGAATCATTTCGTTGGGCCTTAATGGTAAAGCTGTAGAATAGGCAGATCCGGTCATTTTGCTTTTATTTTTCTTTGCTGGTTGTATTTATAAATGAGAAATGGTTGTGCTTGAATTAGGGCATGAACAGAACTGGAAATGTCATTCTCTTAAAAAGCCTGGGAGTGTATTTCAGGTGTAATTTGGTGTCCTCAGCTGAGGTGCAGGTGGCTTCTGGATTTGAAACTGAAACTGCTTTATTGAAATCAGGTGACTGCAAAACACCCAGCCAGCCTTGGCCGGTGACATGACTAATAAAAGCAATTGTGTGGAATTGTTCCTACACTGAATAACTTGTGTGTCTAAAAATACCACCTCCTCTTCTTTCCTTCCTTCCTTATGTTCTAGTAGGGGGAGCCATGGAGAAAATGGCACTTTTCTAAGTTCAGTAGCAGTCAGGTAGAAAAGATGATGGCAATCAGGTGGCCAGGCTGCCAAAATCTGATGTACCAGCTTAAGTGTTCTGCTGCCTGCCTCCTGACTGGCTCATGATGGTTGTTCAGTGCTGCATTCAAAGGTGTAACAAGGACCAGAATTGTCAATATTGCAGGTGCACCTGTTAGACTGGGCTTGTGGGGTCACTTCTCACAAATACCCAATCTGAGCCTTTGCTTAAAGGAAACAGATGAATAAAACAACTTATGCTGCTCTAAAATTGTTGCAAGCGCAGAAGGATTATTGCTGTCTCCTGAGGGGCAGCTCTGATCTCTGCTCCCTGTGAGCAGGGACAGCACCCAGGGAATGGCTGGAGCTGTGTCAGGGCAGGGTCAGGTTGGGTCTCAGGAAAAGGCTCTTCCCCCAGAGGGTGGTGGGCACTGACCAGGCTCCCCAGGGCAGTGGGCACAGCCCCAAGGCTGCCAGAGCTCCAAGGGGGTTTGGACAATGGGACAGAGACAGGGTGGGATTGTTGGGATGTCTGTGCAGGGCCAGGAGTTGAACTGGATGATCCATTTGGATCCCTTCCAGCTCAGGATATTCTACTCTACCGTGGGCAGTGAAATTAAAAGCTGCCTGTTTTTGTACAGAGGTGGGTGCCTGTTGTGAAATCCTAAATAGCATATCCAAGTGTGAATGACTAAAAGCCTGGAGGGCACAAATCTAATTCCACAGCCCGGTTAAATCTGCGCTTTCTCGCAAAAAATCTCTGGAGAAATGAATTTAAAGCTGGAAGAGTCACTTTCTGGGTTTTTGATTCATCCAGTGGCTTCATTTTCCTCTTGCAGCCAAGACAGACACGGCTTTCAAGGCGTTCCTGGACGCGCAGAACCCGCGGCGCCAGCATTCCTCCACGCTGGAGTCGTACCTCATCAAACCCATCCAGCGCATCCTCAAGTACCCCCTCCTGCTCAAGGAGCTCTTTGCCCTCACTGACGTGGACAGTGAAGAACATTATCACCTGGATGGTGAGGGATTCACCTCATGTGCTTTTCCCTGCTTGATTTTTGATCTGGTATCCTCCTTCTCAGAGGTTTAAAATTCACTCGTGTCTCTCTGCCTCTCTTCTAGTGGCCATCAAAACAATGAACAAGGTTGCCAGCCACATTAATGAAATGCAGAAAATCCATGAGGAGTATGGGGCAGTGTTTGACCAACTCATAGCAGAACAAACAGGAGAGAAAAAAGAGGTAACAGGCCATTGGATTTGGAGAGGAAAAGGCTGTTGTGGTGCTTGGGGTGTGCATGTTGGACTGTATCCAGTGTTTAGCTTTCCTGCTGTGCCACTGAAGTGGATCCTGGTGCAAACAGATAAATCCTGATTAATTCAAGAACTGCTTTTCCCTGTATGGTTCAGTGAGTGGGACCAATGTAAAGAAGTAGTGGACAGTCGACCTTCAGTGTTGTGCTTGGGTCAAAATCTCATGCCAATCTGCCCTTCACTATTTTGATATCCTTGTCTTGGCTCTCCTCCTTCCCCACCAATAACCTGGTCCCACCAGTCTGAGTGGAGTGGCATGCTGAAGCAAGCCTGTCCTTGGCTCTCCAGTGGCTTGGAAGAGATGAACACGTGAGGTGTGGTGTGTGAGAAACTGCTGATGCTCTTTGAGAAAGCCTGTTAGTGGGATTGGTGTGTGAGGGAGAGCCTTGGGCTGTGGGCTGGAGGTCTCATGTGTTGCATGTGGGAACACATGAAGATCTGATGTGTTTCAGTCCTGACTGTCTCAGAGACCCCTGGAAGGGGTCCTAAAATCCCAGACCTCTGGACTGGGGATAGCACTTGATTTGTCAGTCTGAGGGACTGACAAAGTCAAAGAGAAAGGTCTCTAGACTTTGCTTCCAACTGAGTATGTGTGTTTGGGTCTGTGTTTAAATTTTCAAACCAAATAGAAAGAAACTGGTTGGGAAAAAGATGGAAAAAAGGAGAGGAGAAAAGGCAAAGAAAACATCTGGGTTTTGCTTTGACTTCCCACCGAATTGTAAGAACTGTTCTGTGAGTTTAACTTATCCTAATTTATGCTGACCAGTTAAGGATTTACATGGATCTATTGCAAAGTGCCACAGTCTGTTTGCACATGCTTGCAGCCACCTGATGAAATACTCCCAAAGTTTGCTTGTGGGGCATTTTTTGTTTGTTCAGGACTAAACTTCAAGCAAGTTTTCTTGAACTGGAAATTCACATAAGGTTCCTTGAACTGATTAAACCCGGTGTCTCTGTGCGTGTGTTGGCAGGTCGCTGACCTTTCCATGGGGGATTTGCTCCTGCATAACACAGTGATATGGCTGAATCCTCCTGCTTCACTGGGGAAATGGAAGAAGGAGCCTGAGCTGGCAGCATTTGGTTTGTATCCTACTCCTTTTATTTCAGATGCCTTAAAGACTGTCACATGTGCCTTAGCAGGTATTTGTTGAAGGTAACTGAGCTTTGCCTTCCACAAGGTTGGCTGGAACTTAAAGCTCTATTTGTCTCTTTGCTGCAATGGTCAGTTCTGTTCTGGTATGGTCTAAAACTGGTGAGGAATTGGGAGATGGCTGCTATATAGGGCAGGAGTTTGTTATGTGCAAAGCTACAGAGAGCTCTACAGAAATATATCTGTCTCTGAAAAGATATGGTTTGATGGTGCAGGCAATGCCAAGTAACTCTGCTTCACAACCCAGCCTCTCTCTTACTTTCAGAATTACATCAAGTACTGCAGAACCTGCTAAGTGCTCTCTATTTGTTCCTAAATTTCTTCTCATGCAAGTGTTTTTTGCCTTCTTGTTTCCAGAAAGCGATGCTGGTTAGGAAGCCAGTGATAATGATTATTATTGTTATTTTTTTTTTAATATACCAAAAAAAGATAACAAAGACTTTTTCAGCTTGGCTCTGGAAAAGCATGTAACAATCTGCTGCTTTCCTGTAAGCTGGGAAGGCACCTGGTCATACCCTGAAAGGAAAGCTGCTAGGAATGTGCAGCAACTCTTAATTACCTCCAGAATCTCTAAATTGCTTTCATGAAATATCCAAAATTAAGTGTCTGTGAAGTTCGGTCTGAAAGCAGAAGGTGTGCTTGAGACCTGAAGAAAGAGATCACAAGGAAAACTGAAGTCTCAAAAGGCAAATTCCAGCTCCATGTGGCAAAAATACTGGGATTATGCCCGTGCCTGACAGTGGTGCCCACTTTTAATTCCTGTAGCCCACTGTCTCCCATGGGAGGAGTTCTCGTCCTGTCCATGCATAGCCTCTCCTGCTGACTGGCTGCATGTTCATTAATCTGAGGTGGAATTATCCTGAGGGATTAGAATTTTCCAAATATTTGTGTAGAACTGTATTTATGTAGAAATGTTTGAATAATTTTTCCTATAACTGGTGACCTAAACTCTTAAGTTTCAACTGAGTTTGAAGAAACCTGGTTTTCTGTGGTAAAAGTTGTTGAGTTTGGGTTTTTTTGGGGAAGAATATACAAGAGGGCTGGTGATTTCTCCAAGCCCTCCTTCCCTGGCTGAGGAGCTGAAAGGTCTGTGTGCTTGGGCATTCAGGAGATCATTCCCAGCCTTGTAGAGTCTTGAGGAGAGACTGGGAGAGCTGGGGCTGGTTAGCCTGGAGAAGAGAAGGCTGAGAGGGGATCTCCTCAGTCCATACAAATATCTCCAAGGGGTGGCAGAGGGTGGTGCCAGACTCTGCTCAGTGGTGCCAGGGACAGGACAGGGAGCAATGGGCACAAACTGAAACACAGCAAGTGCCACCTCAGCTTGGTGAAGAATTTCTTTCCATGGAGGTGACAGAGCCTGAAACAGCTGCCCAGGGAGGGTGTGGAGTCTCCCTGTGTGGAGACATTCCAACTCCACCTGGACATGTTCCTGTGTCACCTGCTCTGGGTGACCCTGCCTGGGCAGAGGGATTGGACTGGGTCATCTCCAGAGATCCCTTCCTACCCCAAGCATTCTGTGGTTTTGTGATTCTGTGACTACATGTCTTTTGTCTCTAACTTTCTCCTCCAGTGTTCAAAACTGCTGTGGTCCTTGTATACAAGGATGGCTCCAAACAGAAGAAGAAACTTGTAAGTTGCATGGACTGTTCTGGTGATGCTGTGGGCATTTGTGGGGCTTTGACTGGGATTTGCTTCCCATAAAGCTGTGGAGCTGGAGTGTGCTTTTCCATACGTGATCCTTGGTGTGTGGAGGTGTTGGGTGGTGCTGAGCAATGTGCTGTTCATCCTGAATGCACCAAACATTCCTTTACTGTATGCTTTGCTCTCTGCTGCACTAGTTATTCGTGTCCCTGCCACATCCATTTTTCAGTGGAGTGGGTTGTCATGAGTCAAGATACTGCTGTGAATGTCTCTCTTGTGTTTGACTCTTTGGTTGGTGTATGTGGATCAAATTTTCAGTGTCTGTCACCTTGCTCAGTGAAACACAATGCCCTGGGTGTTGGGTGCCATCAAACAAGTGCTGGCTGCTCTCAGCTAAATTAGGTGTGCTCAGGGATCCCACTGGAGTTTGGGACTCCAAGTTAAAGCTAAGCTTGGCAGTAAAGCTGTGCTACTACAGGGGACACAGTTTGTGGTGCTGCAAAAAACTCGTGATTCCCACCTGTGGCATGAACCAGAGTGCCCATGTGAGCATTTCAAATCAAAGTCAGCTGGCCACAGTAGGACAGAGAGAACAAAACAAAACTGTGTTCCTGAGTGTATGTGCACCTGGAGGAGAGGATGCAGTGCTGGTCTGAGTGACTTTGGAAGGCATTGATAAGAGCTGATGGGTTGCTTTAGTCTAGATTTCAGCAAGATCTTCCCAGAGAGGCACCTCAGTGAGGTGTTGTAGTGGGAAAATCAGAATTGCAGCAGGTCTGTAGCTGGAAGGTCTCAGTGCAGAGCACAGGAGACTCGTGTCTGTCCCAGGGTGTCGTGTTTCCTGATGGTGTTTTGAAATTCTTCCAGGGGGGATCACATAGAGCTTCAATTTATGAAGACTGGGATCCGTTCCGATTTCGCCACATGATACCTTTGGAAGCACTGCAGGTTCGGGCCTTGGCCAGTGCAGGTAATGTTCCCACTGCGTGAATTTGGCAGGGGTCCTGAGTTTGGGCTGGGGGCTGATCAGGGTCTTTGGTGCAGCTTCTGGGGCCTGAGAAAGGAACCCACAACCTCAACAGCCCTGGAGAGAGGGGAAGGGGCTCTGGTGGGGCATCTCCAGCTTGTCAGTGCTTGCAGAAGCCAGGCAGGGTTCTGGAAAAACAGGGCAAAGTAGTTGCTGGCTCTGGTTCAGTCTGTTCCTCTTCTGGAGATTAGAAGGCAGTTTGCAGCTGTCAGACAAGAGAACTAGTGGATTTCTGTTCTTGTGATTGTGGCTTCATGGGCAGCTCATAGTATTAAAAATGTCAAAACTTTACACAGTTTTCTCACTTTCTAATGTGTAAGTGGAAAGAACATAGCAGGGGGTCTGTGAAATCATAGAATCATGGAATGGTTTGGGTTGGAAGGGGCCATAAAGATCATCTTGTTCCACCTCCTGCCATGAGCACCTTCCACTATTCCAGGTTGCTCCAAGCCCTGTCCAACCTGGCCTTGGACACTTCCAGGGATGGGGCAGCTCCTCTGGGCAACCTGTGCCAGGGCCTGCTTGTCCAAAATGTGACAATACTTTGTAGAACACCTGAAAAGCTGGATTGCTTTTTTATTAATTTGTTTTGGGGGTTTAATTGGGTTTTGTTTATTTGTTTTGCTTTGTTTGGTTGGTTTTTTGCAGGTTTTGTTTTTTTGTTTGGGTTGGGGTTTTAATATTTTTATGGGACTGAGTGGGTGCATATAAAATATTGCCAGTTTAAGAGTCAGCTGTTTCATTAGTCATTTGCTCATTGCTGCCTTTCAGCCATGAGTTAATATCATTTGCAGTGTATTATCTGGTCTTAAACCATTTTTGTGAGGATTATGGAATAAATACTTCTAAGTTAAACATGACAAACTGTTCCATGAAGTTCTGCTTGCTTTTCCCTTCAGATGCAGAGACCAATTCTGTGTGTGAGATTGTCCATGTTAAATCTGAGTCTGAGGGCAGGCCAGAAAGGACATTCCACCTTTGCTGTAGGTAAGTGTGTGTTTCCCTGTTTTCCAGGGCAGCTGCACCTCTGGATCCCAGCTTGCCTGTGTCTTTCCTTTAAGGCAATCTGGGAACAGCCAGTAGGGGAAGTGGGGAGAGGGTGTAAAAAAACCTTACTTCTGGCTGGCAGAGTTTTGTAAAGTCTCTGAAAATAAAGGCATGTATTTGATCAGCCTTGCACCTTAATGGGAATATTCTTATTACAATTTTCCATTCACATCCAGTTAAACTCCAGCATTGGATGTTTATGCCAGTTAGCTGCTGGTGTGTCATGTTCAGCTGGTACCTTCCATGCCACCAGGTTCCAAAATCTGCTCCTGGGGCATTGCCCTTTCCTTAAGGAAACATCCATCGTTGTTGTGGTGGTTGCCCTGATGTGGTTTTAGAGTTCAAGTAAGAACTTGGAACACAAGTTCATCAGGACCCAACAGAGCTGATGCCAAGCCAGTCCCTACTAGGAGGTGGTAGAGAGTTGCAGGGCTTGTGCTTGGTGTGTGTTTGCAGGAGACAAACAGGTTTAATGAGCCCCCACAGGTCAGCTCGATGTGTATCAGGCACAGTGAAGTGCGTGGCTGGCACTGGGGGAAAAGGAAACCTCGGGAAGGGTGAAAGGCTACATGTTTTGTTAATGAACTCTGTATTGGTTTCCTTGGATGCCCATTGCAATGACCACAGACTGAGCTTTGCTTTGGAAATCCCGTGCTAAATGGAGTCCTCTCTGGGGGAAGCGCCTGCCAGTGGATTTGCACTGTCTTAAATCCCAGAACTGGTCATTATTTATCTCATTTGCAGCGAGCTTGTAGCAGTTCCCAGGGGATAACACTGCCTTTTGTGTTCTCACCTGTTTTTCAGTTCACCAGAACACAGGAAGGACTTCCTGAAGGCAGTGCACTCCATCCTGCGGGATAAACACAGGAGACAGCTTCTTAAAACCGAAAGTTTGCCCTCATCCCAGCAATATGTTCCTTTTGGTGGAAAAAGATTGTGTGCTCTAAAAGGTGCAAGGCCAGCCATGAACAGGGCAGGTACTGTAGGGCTACAGACTTTCAAGATCCCAGTAACCCCAGCACCGTTGTAGGACATGTGGTGGTGTCTGTTATTTGTATGTTAGGACTAGCATTCTCTCCTGTGTATGTAAAAACTGCTGGTTTTCCATGCTTCACCTCCTTGAGCCTTAAATTGCCTCTACTTACCTTGCTTTGCACTCGAGGCTCAGCTTCAGAGCCCCCTTCTGGCACGGAAGGGGGAAATGGGGTTCCTGTCAGCACCGATTGGCTGTGCACTTTAATGTGGAACTGGGTTTCAGCTGCACAAGAGCAGAAGCCCTGCTGCCTGTTCCTTAAAAGCATGGTGTGCAGCATTTTGAGGTGACCTTAGCACTTTTAAACTAAAAGGCACAAAAACAAAAATAAAAATCAGCTCCCCTGAGTGAGTGGCTTGGTTTGAAGGGACAGCTTTGGATGTGTCCTCCCTTTTAGCCTTTTCAGCTCTGTTGCTAAAGGGCACCTGCTCCCACTTCTCACGTTTGGAGAAACATGCACTTGATACTATTATTTTTGTAATGGCCTGTCCTAAACCGTGGATTTTCCTTTTCGGTTGACTTCAGGCAAAAGCAATGAGAAAATCCCAGGGGGAAGCAGGTTTTCATTTTCAGAACACTAGATGATGGAGGGGAAGAAAACATTTGCTTCCAATGAAAAGTACACGGCACCGCCGCGTGTTTTGTTCTGGTCTGTTGTTTATTTTTTGTTCTGCTCTTTAGATCCAGCAATGTAGACAACCAGGCTTTCTGTTCCTCTTCTGTACTGGGCAGGTCAGACCAGCACCATCCTCAGCATGGCTTCTCACCCGGGTGCTGCTGGGCATCTGCCTCACAAACACTTCAGATTCTAAGGAAGGGGGTCAGAGGAGGGCCAAAAACCACAGCGTGGGGCCACCCTGCTGCAGATGCCAAACCTCCTTTCTGTTTCATCATTCACAGGATGAGTTCTGCAGAGATTAAAACCCCCCCTCCGAGTCCAGACCTCTCCCTGCAGATAAAATTTGCAGCTGCTGAGCAGTTCACTTAATGCACATTGTGAAGCTCAGGGACCCCCAAGGCAGAGTTGAGTAAATACATCCTGCCAAGTGCTAAGGTGCTGTTTGGTGGAGGGGGACAGACTGACCTGGGAGTTCAGGCTGCCATGGAGCTGCCTGTGTGTGCACAGAAAGCACCCCAGCTGCAGGATTCATCCCCTGCTTTACCTCACAAGCCTCTTGGGAAGGTGTTCCAACACAGAAGGTGTGCATTTGCTAATTGGGCCCGTTGCGAAAGCTAGGGGAGTGGATGCTGAGTAAGGAACTTCAGATGGTTTTTCTGGTTTTGGGGTTTGGTTTTCCCCCCTCCAGTAGGGAGGGACTGGGGGTAAGGCAGAGGCAGAACCTGGACAGGGAACTTGATTCCCCATAAATAACACAACCCTTGCAGCATCCACAGCACCGAGGCAGCCACTGGGAAGCCTGGAGTGCTGCTGTGGCCCCAGACAGAGGCATGGAGTGCTGGTGTCTGTGTTGTGCTGGCAGTGGGTGCTGTGGGTGAGAAGCTGAGCTGGACGGATGCCCCTGGTGCTGCCTGCCCACGGCTCGGGAGGAACAGGCGTTGTGTGCCATGGTGCCAGCCATGGATCTGAGCAGCAGAAACTCCGCGTGCTCAGCCGGAGGGACACCCGTGCCGAGGAGCGGAGCGGGGAATGGTGCTGTGCCCTCTCCGTGCCCGGCGGTGCTAAAGGAAGGGCCCCCCACGAGAGTTAACTTTCCCCCCAGAGTTGTACCCTGTGTAAAAAGCCCGTGGGGTTTTATCTTTGTGTGTGCGCAGTGTCAGCCCCAAGCAAGTCTCTTGGGAGGAGGAGGCGGCGGCTGGCCCGAAACAGGTTTACCATTGACTCAGACGCCGTCTACACGAGCAGCCCCGAAAAAGACCCACAGCAGCCCACGCACGGGGGGGACACTGACCGCTGGGTCGAGGAGCAGTTCGACCTGGCGCAGTACGAGGAGCAGGAGGACATCAAGGAGACGGACATCCTCAGCGACGACGACGAGTACTGCGCGGCGGAGCGCGAGCTGCGGGAGCGGCTGCAGGCGGCCAGCATCGCGGGGCACCCGTGCCGGGGGGACGCCAGGGTGGCTCAGCTCCAGAAGCAGGCAGCGCTGCCCGGCATCAACGGCGACGCCGAGGGACACGGCCAGGAGGTCATCTGGGTCAGGCGCCAGGACTTCGTGCCCGGCAGGAAGCTCAACACGGAGCTCTGAGCGCCGGCTCGCCCACCTGGATGTGTAGGTCTCCCTGTGCACCCGCCCGCCCACCCATCCCCGCCGCTCCCACGGGGCTGACCCCCGTGGATTGCACACTTGCACACACCATTCCGGCAGCTGAGCGGGTCCGACGCCACGCGGCCACGCTCCAGGCAACCGTCAAACGCTCAACACCGGCAACGGAGTCAGCCTAAAGGTCCTGTCTTACGTTACCAAGGGCTTTTCACACTCTTTTATTTATTCTGAAGTAATCAGGGGCCGAAATTAAAACGTGGGGAGGACGTAATCACTGGAAAACAAATTTCTCTGGATGTCTTAACCTACGCGCAGCGAACAAGAGCACAAGGACAGAGGGTTCACAGCCGTGAAAGCCGTCGGGCGTAGGTTCATCTCCTTCATGAGGAAACTGCCTTTTTAACCTGTACAGTCGCAGTATTCTTATTACTTTTCCCTCTTTAAATGTAAGAGAATATACATGTATTTTAGGAATGCGTGAGGAAAGGTTTGGGATTTATGTTGTGTTAAGTCCTCTCGGTCTGTGGCTGGTCTAATTTAATGTCAGTGTTGGAAGCTCTAGTTTTACATACTGTTATAAAAATGCCAAACTCTCTTGAAAGAGATCCAAATTGAACACTTGAAGAACTATTTTTTTGTATTTTACCTGAGATGCAGGGGCACAAAGGGATAAGAGTTTTACGGCGCTAGCGTAGCTCCACGTCTAGGAAACGGGACTAGCTTTTTGCAGAGGGTTGGGAACGGTGGTTTTATATTAAAATATGAACTGGAAACTCTTATTTAGGTATAACTTTCTTGAGGAAAAGGATTATTGTATATGTTTGAGACTGGAGTTTAGTTAGATAATAAAGAGAATAATAAATAAAACGACATGACTGAATTGTGGTGGACCAAGCTGACCCGTGGAGCCACAGATCTGTTTGGTGCACTCTCTCTGGCAGAGTTTGGGCTTTTAGGGACAGGGAATTCATGGCCAAAAAACTGACCTCACCCACTCTCCTCCTGTGGGTGAAACTAGTGTATTTTAATTCCTTTATAAAAGCTTTTCCACTGCAATAGAGTATGAACAAGTTCTACACAAGCAAACCTTTAACATTTTAAATCTTTTATTTAAGCATCTGAAACAGGGTAAAATATGACTCAAATCTCGTGGTTTTTAAGTAGACTTCCAAATGCGAAACACAAAATAGCACTTTTTCTTTTTTTTAAAAAAGATTTATATAGCTTTTCCCATTGCAGTTTCACCTATAGGAAAAAAAAAGGAAGATTATATGAAATTCTCTTTTTTTTGTTTTGTTTTGTTGGTATCTATTGATGTTTGACACATTGGTAGGTACTTTGAAAACCTGAAATTTTATAATAGCTTTAGGATTATATTTTATAAAATCCACTCTGACTATATTTTAAAACATAACAAAAAAAACTATTCCCCCCAAAATATCTGTCACTGTCTGTGTGTCCCACTTGGCATTCTCCCCTTGCCCCCCTCCCCTTCCTGGTTTCTGGTGCACTATACTTGACCCTATGAAAGCTTTCTCTATCAACTCTTTTGCTATCTTCTGATTTCTTTTCGTAAGAGCTTTAGAAGAGTTTCTATACCCTTTGTATGATCCCAGCATTGTTTTGTATCACCCACCTGTCAGTTGTGTCCCAGCGTGCTGGAGGAGCGGCGGGTTTTGCCCTGGGCTGTTCCCAGTGGATACACTCAGAGCTCAAATACTGGAAGGCTGGTACTGGGAAGGTACCGTGGCTCTTGTACATAATGTCATGACATGTCTATGTCAAAGGTTCTTATATATTTCTTTTATAAGCTGAAAGAAGGTCTATTTTTATGTTTTTAGTTCTATGAATGGAACGTTGTAAATGCCTGTCAGAAATAAAATACCGGGAAAAAAAAAAATAAATTCCAGGTTTGTGTAGCTCATTTATCACACATCAGACATATCACAGAAGGTGTGACAGGGAGGAATTGCTGCATCCTCACCTCCCAGGGGCTGCAGCTCAGGGAGGAACCCTCGGGTAAGGCTGAGCTTGTGTTTTGCTGAGGGGAGTGTTGCCACTTTCCTTAGGACCTCCTAAACTAGTCACACCTTGTTCTTCTGGTCACAGGGATCCTTCAGTGTGCATTTTAAGCAGCAAGATAAAAAGCAGCAAACTCCAGAAGAATTCCAGTTCCTTTGGAAGAGCTCCCTCCTTGGCCAGCTCTTTGACCATCCCCTCTCCTTTTGGGGAGCTGAATTTTAGCCCAAACACGAGGAGCGTGCTCTGGGTCGGTGTTCTGTGCAGCCTGAGCAGGAGTTTCTGTGGCCCCCAGGTGAGACCCTGACTCCCACCACTTCTCCTTAGAGGAACTAGGACTGCTGAGGGACAGGCAGGTGGTGCTGTGTGTGGGTTCTGACAGGCTGTCCCTAAAAGCTGGGCTGGTGGGCATTACAGAACTGGTACTTTTTAGAAAGCAGGGTGTTGCCAGAGCTGTGAGAGGAGCCATGCACAGCCCCTGGGTCTCGTCTGCAGTGGGAGAACACAGGCACCCTGTACCCTGGAGGTTTGGGAAGTGCTTGTAACTCTCACTTTCCCACCAGTTGTTTGCTGTTGTTTGCTCCAGCAGACCTGCTGTCCTTGCAGTGGCTGCAGGGCAGTGCAGGAAGGACTTTGTTTCTGGGGTATTGTCTCTGGAAGCAACAGGTCAAGGATGTGACCCTGCCGTGGCCAGATAATGGTGGAGACAGCAGACAGTGCTTCCCACAGCTCGTGTTCCTGCTCCTGGAGACTTGGGCAGCTTGTTCTCCTTTTAATTTTATTCTCGGCAGTTGCTGAGGTGCTTCTGCTGAACGCTGGACTTGTCTTTCTGAATTCCTTCCATCACCAGACCTGCCGTGCGTGTTGAGTGAAGACAGCATGTCAGCACTGCTGAATGAACCTGGCCCAGCATTTTGGAACCTTGCTCTGACTCTGCCTTATTCCAGGGAGGGAGGAGCAAGACAAATGGGGGGTAAGAAAGCCTTGGGAAACTGCTTTGTCTTTGGTCACATCCTGTTAATAACACGCAGCACCTCTGTGTTGTATGTGAGCACAAGCCTGGGGCTTTTGCAGTGGTGAAATCCTAAAGCAGCCGTAGGGCCTGGGTAAATTGTTCCCATTTTAAGCTGGGCAAAAGAAGGAGGAGCACACACAGCATCCTGCAGCTGGCCTGGGGTGTCGGTGGAAGGCTCACATGTTCAGCCATGAGTCTGGCCAATGTTTCCTTCTCCTTAATATAAAAGAGCAGTTATCTGTGGTAAGGGGTCCTTTCTTGTGGCAGAAGGATCAGAAAAGTCACACAGCCAGCCTGGGCAGCTGGGATTTGCATGTCCAGGATGTGCAGTTCTGTGCTCCAATCAGTTTAATAAGAGGGGCAGGGATGAACATGACTTGATGAATAATTGTTGCCATTAAAGTGGGGTACAGCTTATGCAGCAGTTCCTACAGCAGTGGCATTTCCTGCTGCCATTTATTGTTTGCCTCTTAAGGTAGGATTGTTTTCAGCTTGTAATACTACCAGACTAATCCAAAACCTTCAGGAAGCCAGGGAAAGGGTGACATGAAGATGGGGAATGAGGGAATCAAGCAGAAAGCAGCACATGGCTAGAAGAGAAGGCACACAGGCAGTGGCAAAGTGGCACGTGTATTTAAAGCTTTGGCTTTAAAGCTCTGCCACCGTGAGCCACAAACACAGGAAGACACAGGGAAAGTTCCTCCTGCAGGTGCTCCTGCAGTTCCATGCAGAGTCTGGAGAGGGGAATACCAAGACCTTGTTTGAGGGACAAATTGTTTGAAACAAAATACGTAACTCAAGGAAATGGGAAATAATTAGAAGTAGCATATTGGGGAAAAAAAAGAGGGAGCAAGAGGGCCTGAAATTAATTAATGTTTCAGGAACCAGATCAAAGCTGGAAACTGAGATTCATAAAGCTGCAGAGAGGTGTGAATAGAATATGAAATGTGTGCTAGGCTGGCCGTGGAAGGAGAGCAGGCTCCCAATCTACACCTGGGATGCTTGGAGTGGGGCAGGGAGGAAGCCAAACACTGCTCTGTGCCCAAGGGCCAGCACACAGCTCTGTGCTCCTAAACAAGATGAACCTTTGCCCTCCCTGTACCTACAGGAATCGTAGGCACCAGCTGCTCCCCTGCTGCCCAGACCCCCAGGCTCCCCCGTGTTCATTCCACATGGCCACAGGAGCATTTGGTGACTCAGTGCTGGGGAGGCTGAGGATGCTCTGCAGCACGGACACACAGGGTATTCGGGACCAGCTGCTGCCAGGGCCAGAGAGCAGCCTCTGGCACCACATTTTAGATCCTTTTCCAGCAGTTTTTCTCTCAATTCCTAGAGAAAACACCTGGTGCCTTGTACAGCCACTGGGTCCATCCTGGGTGGGTCGTGGCTCCCCTGTTTCCCCCCCTGGCAGCTCCATGAGCCTTGCAGGTCTCCTTTGGCTGCACAGGGTGTGCTTTCCCCAGACGTGCTGAAGGCTTTGCCCTGCTCATCAGGGGCACCACTCACAGCACAGCACACCCCAAGATGCCCTGGATGCCCTGCCACTCCTGGCGTGCTCTGGGTGTTCTGTGAAGGGCATCTCGTGAGTGATGCCTGAAGAGAGAGAAATGATGCTCTGAGCTGAGCTGAGCTGGCTCTGCCAGTGGCTGTGGCTGGGGGGACTGGTGCCACCTGGTCCTGATGCCCTCCCGGTGAGCCTTGAGTCCCTCTGTGCCCCTGCCCTCCTGTCCTGCAGCATCACTGTCACCCCTTGCTCTGCACCCTCCTGTCCTGCAGCATCACTGCCACCCTGAGCTCTGCATCCTCCTGTCCTGCAGCATCACTGCCACCGAGTGACACCCCTTGCTCTGCACTCTCCTGTCCTGCAGCATCACTGCCACCGAGTGCCACCCTGAGCTCTGCACCCTCCTGTCCTGCAGCATCACTCCCAACCTGGGCGCTGCACCCTCCTGTCCTGCAGCATCACTGCCACCCCTTGCTCTGCACCCTCCTCTCAGCAGGTCCTGCCCACGCAGCGCTTTGCTGGATTAAATTTGGGCACTCCCTGCTGCCCAAACCCGGGGGCTGCAGCTCCGTTCCAGCCGCGGCCAGCGGGGGTCCCTCTCGCCCCGCAAATCCCGCCGCTCTCCCGGGCTCCTGCTCCTCCGAACGCCGGGAATCATCCTGGTAATGGAGCAAATCCCCAGCAAATGAATCCCGGAGAGCATCCTCATCCTCCGTCCTGGCACTGCGGGAAGCATCCCGGCCCGGCCCGGGCTGGGGTTTGCGTCATTCCATTAGGGAAAGTAATTCCCAGGGATAGACTCAGATTCACTTCATCTCAGCAGAGATTAAACCCCTTTAATTAACTCCTCGGGAGGTATTAGAGAGCTGAGTGACTTTGTAGTTGTTTAAGCACCAGTGAGGCTGGGAGTGATGCTGCTGACCAGATGGAGGAGGGAGCATTGTCCCTCACTCTTCTCTGCTGTTTTGTTCTCCAAAGGGACCCCAGGATCCCCTCAAGGAGGGACAGGATGGGGATAACACCTCCTAGCAGGTTAAAGGGTCAGAGCCCTCCAGCACCACCCTGGGTTTTAGAAAACAACCAAGTATTGCACAAAGGAGAAGCAGATTTTGTACCTGCAAATCTTGAAAGGTTTCCACCCCGACCTCCACCTCCCCTGTTGCTTCTGCGGGATCTGCAGGGCAGGTGGGATGGAGCAGCCTTTTCCAAGACCATTCACACATTTGTCCTGAGCCTTCCTGGCAAGCCCTGGCCGGGTGGGGCACAGAAGTTTGCTTTGAGAACTGCAGCCCTGTGCTTAAAGATGGGCAGTGAGGAGCATTCTGGAACTCTCCATGGTACTAAAGAGTTTTGGGGAAAACTTTGCTGCTGGAGAGGGCAGAGGGCTGTGGAAGCAAGCTCTGCTACAAATGCAGCTGAGTGAATCCACTCTGTCCTTTGCCCAGCACAAGTTCCTAATAGAGTGTTAAAAAAGCCCCAGTAAGAAACTAAAAGACTCAAGCAGAGGAAGAGCATCAGCTTTCCTCGAGGTCACTGCAATACCAGACTATTAGTTGAATTATAAACTGGAACACTCCAGGAAAAGGATATAACATTAGGCTGGATCTGCAGCACAGAGCAAGAGCTCTGCCTGCTCTGGTGTGGGAAATCCACAGGGGTGCAAAGGGGTTGTGTGAAAAGTTTAACTTGATTTTTCTGTCTGGGGGGAATGGGTAGTTTGTGCACAGCAGATTTAATATACTGGGGAAATAAATGGAAAAACAGAATAGAGGAACACTGGACAATTAAGACTACTTCTTTTTAAGGGAGCCTCTGTACAAATGCTATCTAAAATAGTCAAGCAATGCACCAGACAGACTGGCTTTGACCATGAAATGATTCCAAGCAATGTTTTAATGAGGTTTTGCAGCTGATTTCAGTGAGCACAGTTTAGAAAACACTGCAAAATCTCAGAGACCAAGTGCCAAAGCATTCCAGGTACCATCAGGAACACTTCAAACTGGAGATGGGAAATCCCTGGCCAGTCGCTTCAGCTCAGCTGGGTGAGCCAGGACAGCTTCCCAGGGCCATTTGCAAGTACTCTGAGCAGAATATTTCCCAGAGGCAGTAATTCTGCTTCCAGAGATCCGGGTTCCTCCCTGTGCCTCTGTGTACAGGCAACATCTGTCTCACACTGGAAAAGCATCTCATTAGCCAGATCAGCAAAACAGCTTCCCCATAATTTCATCCTGCTGACAACTTCTGTGCTCCCTCTGAAATGCAGAGAGGGGACTGACTTCCTGAGCTGGTACAAGAGGGAATGTGGAGACAACACTCCAGAAAGTGTCACAGCCAACATGCTGGGGGACAGCAGCTACCCAATAAATGAGAAAGCCTTGGCTGGGAGGTGAAACCTGCAACAATTCCAAAAGGTTGCAGAACTCATCCTCCAGGAATTCAGCCTTGGGGGTTCTGCACACTTGAGGCTCAGTCCAGCAGGGCCCCTGAGCACAGAGTTAAACAGAGTTATTGATCTCACAAGGATCACTTGCCATGCTAAAGGTAAGCACAGGCATGAGCTGAATTAGAAATCCAGCTCACAGCTCAAAGCTCCTCTGAAACAATGCCTGGCCCCAACAGAGGGCCAAACCTCACAGCAACCAAGACACTTTGTTTTCCAGCAGAAGAGGGGGAAAAAACCCCAGGTTTCCTAAAAAAATGAACGAAACGGCTGGATATTGCTTAATCACTGCAGGCAAAAAGGGAAGAAAAATTGCTAATCAGGAGTCTATTGATAGGCACACAATTCACAATCATTCCATCTGCATCGTGTGGAGCTGCACTGTTGCCTTTTAGGCAGTGTAAGGAGAAAAAACTCACTGCTGGGAGTTTGGAAAGGAAACACAGGCATGCACTCTGAAGGAGGGTTAGAAAGGATGAAGTGCAATTTGAGGACTTTCCTTGAATGTTTATTGTAAGCACCTTTTTAACGATTTCTACTTTTTTTTTTTTCCTTTTAAAATGAACCTCTGAAATCTGCTACCAAATATTAGTGCCATAGATAAGGCAGGTGTAGCTGGGGTGAATCTCCCATGGCCCTGAGCTGTGTGTGGGACCTACAGAAGTCCAAAGACTTTCAGGATACACGAGGACCCTGGAGTGGACAGTAAGTGACCACTGTGAAATGTCCATGCCCTACAAGAGTGCAAATTTGTGCTCAGTTCTAACTCAGATTCCTGCACACAACCCTCCTTGCCCTCAAGAGGAGTCTCTGTCCTCACTGTGAGGAAAAGAAGTGCCACTGTGGCCATTTCCAGAGGGACACTGAAGGAAAGGGAACCTGGCACAGCTTTTCACTGGCACACCAGAGGCTGAGCTTTGGCTTGATAAATCTCAGATTTCATAAACCTCAGCCAGAATCCTTTCCATGACAACCTTTCCGTTCAGCAAAAGAGACAAAGCTGATCTGCTGGTTGGCACAAAGTAGGATGGGCAGCTTTAGGAGGGGGGAATCTTCCTCAGAGGATGCACAGAGGAGCCCCTGATTACATTTGGCCAAAGGAGGTGCTGCACAAACCCTGTCCCGGTGCCAGAGCTGAGGGAAACTCAGTCCTGGAGGCAGGACTCACTGCTTCACTGGTTTAAAAACTCATCTCATAACTAATCCACCTCTTCTGAGGAGAAAGGGAGGAAAAAAAGAACATCATCCCAATGTAAAACTTCCTTTCTCTGTGCATAAGCAGCCCACTGTTAAGAGCTTCAGTGGCACCTGAGGTCTCTTTGTAATGAAATAATTCCCCAAGGAGACAATGTGAAATTTGAGCTGCTAATTTCAATGGCTGTAGGAAAAACATGTGAGAAGAGTTGGACTTCCCCTAAGGCACATGGAGACATGCATGGATAGCTGATCTCATTTAGAAACCAGGAGCCCCCAACCCCCTTGTGCTCATCAATGGCTGTAAAAGTGATTTGGGCTATAATGGCATTAAGTAGTGCCGAGAGAAGTCAAGCACTTATTGCTGGTGCTGCAAGAGCAGAGGGGGGATCCCCTTCCTTTCCTTTTGTGCTATGAAAATAAGCAGGCACCAGTGGTCTGTGGCCCAGGGAACAGACCAGCCTGGTGCAAGCCCAGAATTACAAGGAGTTCTCTGCAGAAGGCCAGTCCAGACAGAGGGAAATGCAGGGACAAGCAGAGGCAGTGACTGTCCCTGGCTCGCTCAGCAGAGCCCTGGTAAAGCCCTCGTGTCCTGACTCCTCACAAAATGATGCTGAAAGGGGATGTTGACAGGAAGGATTTTCCTTGGCGTAAACCACAATGACATCAAAGACTCTGAGCTAATTTGTTTTTTGTCAGCTAGATAAAGATATTAAGTTAATGCCTTTTGTTCCTCGACAGAATGTTTTAGTCAGTGAACAGAATTAATTGTGTTGACATAATGGATTTATTGTTTCAACAAAATGCCTGTCTGTTTTCACGCAGTGGATAAGGGATTTGACAAAACCAGTGCTGATATCAGGGGATTCTCATTTAGCTGAATTATCAGCCTGATAAAATGCCACTGGTGTCAAAGACAACAGGAAGGAAAACAGGCAGTCTCTAACCCGCAGGTGTTGGTGCACAGAAGAAGCACACAGAGAATACATTAAGTTTCAGAGGTCCTGTGGAATTCTGTGATGGGCAAGGTTCCACTGGTACAGACCATATGCTCCTGCAAAGGTGAAAATCCTCTCCCAGAAACCTGCCACACCTGCCTGCAGTCAGGATGTGAGAGCAGGGAAAGGTTGTGCATGTGCTGGGAAAGCCTTTGATGCTCTTTCCCACACTGCCTGATCGTGACCATTTATTTTATTTACTTAAAGCATAACCTTCCTCGCCCAATGTTTGTTTGGGCTTTGCGTGGGTTTTTTGTGCTCTGGGATGGGTGGTGTTTGCTGTGACAAACAGCAGAAGGGATGCAGGGAGCTGCTGGAGTCCTTCCAAGGCACCTTCCAGCTCCTTCCCCAGAGCCTGTTTGGGGGCTCTGGTGGCACAGAGGTCACTCAGTGGGTCACCCTGAGCTCCTGGGAGCTTTTGGCAAGGGAAACCTGCCCAACATGGCCAAACAAGGGCTGTTTGCTGGCACTGGGGATTCCTTGGGACCAGCCAGCCCTGACCCAGCAGGGCCAGAGCCAGGAACAGCACCAGGCTCGCTTGGAGGGCAAAATGCTTAAATTGGGGAAGGTGAAAAATTGCCATTCTCAGTGAGCCTGGAGGGGCCAGCTGGGCTGATGGAGCCTGGGGGGAGGCTCACTCACAAGTGGGGTGTCCTTCTGGTCCCCTCAGGTCTCACAGGTCCCTGCTGGGGATTTTGGGTTGGCCAGGGATGAAGGGCTTTGCTTCTCCCTGGTTAATTCGGATTTGTGAGGTCGACTGGATTTTTGAGGCACTGCCTTAAGTTTATTTTTGCTTCCTCCCCTTTTCCTCAAATAAAAGGTACTTTTCTTGTCAAAAGCTCTTAATGCCCATGTGAGGAAGGGGAAATCATGCCTGCTAAGGCGACAGGACAGATTTATTTTCATTTACTGGAGGCAGGAATAGACCAAGTGTGATAAAAGCTACCTCTTCTATTGCACATGAGAAGGGATTTGGAGCATGCACAGGGCCAGCTCAGCTCATCACGTCCACAGGGAGGCAACTTCTGGCTGAGGGAGCAATAATTTCAGCCACTCACATTGGATCAGCAGCTGCACCAACTCCAGGCACAGATTGCACTTTATTTCCCAGCACTGAGCAGATATCCCTGAGAAATCAGGCCCTCTGAAGGTATGGCCAGTGCTGTACCCACAGAGGCTACACAATAAAGGCAGAGTAGCTAAGCCTATTCCAGACCTTACACTGGCACCAGTTTGCCTTCTCCTCATATTTTTCACGAGTTTCCCCTCTCCATACTCTATATTAACTTTATTCTGCAATACATTCTTTATTTATCTCACGATCAGGAGACAGAAACTGCCATAAGAATGACCAAAGCTTTGGCAGGAAGCAGAAGAGACTGTCTTTGCATTCTGCATTTGTACATTCTGCACGTTGTGAGTGGGAAATAGGGGGCTATAAAATAATCGGGCATTTCAGATAATATTTTTATACCCAGACTGTGAAAAGCTGCATTTTTTTTGTCCACAAGGGAGCAAGAATATTGTAGGACAAATGCTCAGGAAGTGAATTGACAGGAATATGATTTGTCACAGTAAGTTCTTTACTCAGGGATGAACAAAAGGACTCTGCAACACTGGCCATAGTTAAATTCTGCCTGGAGTCTCCTAAACTCTGCTCTCAATTATATCCCAGGGAACTGATTAACCTTGCTGAGATGCTGAGCACAGGAAGAGTCCAGCCTAGCTTATCTGACCCAATAAACCTGATGGATTCCTCAGCTAGAGATAGCAGGGAGGTGAGCTGCAGAAGATTTACAGATATTACTGATTCTGAGGATTTTCCCAAGGTATTTTATGAAGCTCTGCACTGAGGAAAGCCACTCAAATCTTCCACTGTTTCCTAGAAACTCAATCAGCACCATGTCACCTCCAAATCCCAAATATTCCTAGAGACTTCTTGATCAAAGGGAAAAATCCCAGAATTTCATCAGATTTTGGAGCAGAGTTTTCTGAGCAGAGATCCTGTGAAAGAGGAGATTTATGCAGCCACCCTCCTCTGGCAGAAGGAAAGAGGGTTCCCTTTATGCTGGAGCCATGCAGGAGCCTCAGTGCCTCTTAACTCCTTGGGGTTTTTTAAGAGAAAGACAAGTGCCATCCCTAATTCACATGTTTTACCAAGATTTCCATTGCTTTTTGTCCAGGAGGAGTTGGTTTCCATTTTCAGGGTGCAACCTTTTCCCTGACAGTCTGTCACAAAAAGAGCCACAGCCTTTTGGGACGAGCTCAGAGAGATGCCCCAACCTCCTCATTCCATTCCACCCTGTTGCTTTAAAAAACAACATGTCTGAAACTCTCTAAAACTGAAACATTTTTTTTAAAAAACCTTCAGAATTCTTGAAGTCCAGATAGGTTTCATTCTTTACTGCCAAAAGGTGACTCATTAAAGGCTACTTTTCTATCTGTCTGCATAAACAATTTTTGTGCCTTCTGAAAGGTGTAGGGTCACTGGAATAATGGGTTTCTCTCTTAATAATAGGATCCTGATTGCATATGATTGTCTCTTTTTTAGCCTTAATGAAGTTGCTCTGTGCATTTGGCAGCAGGAAGTGATTTGAGTGGAGCCCTCACAATTTCCAAAGCGTGGCTTTCCTGGCTCTCACTGCCACTGGATGCAGGGGCTGAAATGAATTCCCAGCATGATCAGAGGCAAAACTCTGCACAGGCAGAGTACAGTGCAATTTACTGGATCAACTCCAGCCCTGTTCAATCCAGGCTGGAAACAGCCAGGACTTCCTTTGGAAATGCTGTTTACTGAGAGCAGATTGCTCTTGTCTTTTGGAGAGAGTGTAACACCTCCCAGAACTTAACCCACACGAGAGCTCAGTTTGGAGGGGATTGCTGTACTGGAAACAGAGCCCTGAATGGATGAAAATAAACCTTCAGCCTCCCTGCTCACCTTTCTGGGGTGATCTAAAGTACCTGTGCTTTCCCAGGAGGGGGGATAGGAGGGATGGGGAAACGCCTGTGGCTGATTGCCAGCCCTGCCTGTGCAGTGATTCAGGAGGGAAGGGTCTGGGCAGGGAGCAGCTCAGTGCTCCTGCATCTCAGAGGGATGACAATGTGGCTGAACAGCTTGGATTAGCATGCTGGTGCTTTTGTCCCCACCAGCGAGTGTTGTGGCCCAGTGGGAACAGATGTGCAGTGAAAACACTTGGTGCTGGGAACCTGATACCCACACGAGGTGACTTTTGGGAGGACTGTGTGGGATTAGTGCCAGCCTGGCCCCTTGAACTGAGCACCAGTAGCAGGATTGTTCCACCAGCATCCTTCAGCCATGTCAGCCCTGGGTCAGCCTTCTCTTAACAATCACGAACACAAAGTTCCCTGACTCGTGGAAGAAGCCACATTTCCACCCCTTGTGGCTTGCTTGTCACAGAAAGCAGCTCCTCAGACAATGATTTTATCAGCATGGAGAAAGAAAAGTGCAGGTGATGAAGCCAAGCATCAGAGGGATAACCCAGCAGAGCAGCTGCGAGGGTGGGATCCCAGTGGAGTAAGAGAAGGGACGTGGGACAAGCAGCTGCCTCAGGCTGGGGCTCCACAATCTGCCATCTCTGGGCTTTGAGGTGGCCCCCGATGCACTTTGTGGCTCAGTGCTACTTGTTATCACACACAAGCAAGCAGGAAAAAGTGTGGGACTGTGAAAAGCTGCCTTATAAATATGTATTGCATGGCATTAAATTTCTTCAGAGTGTCTTCCATGACCACAATACGCTGATTAGGGGTTTTGTTCCCTTTTCTTTTTGAGGACCTTGCATCTCTCAAATCTAATTTAGTCTCCTCTGAGTTAGGATTTTATATTGTTGTGGAGCTGTGCAGCATGAAGAGAGAAAGTGCCTGAGAATCTACATGCAGTCCTCTTAATAAAATAAAAAGGCAGAGCAAATAAGCCATCATTAGTGGCTCATGGAGAAAGCAACTCCAGAAACCCACAACCATCATTTTTTTCTTAGCTGGTTCATAATGAGAAGTGAAAGCAACTGGGGCATGTCCTGGGCAACAGCTGGAGTTGTGAGGAGTGGTAAAATCACTGAGTTCTGCATCCCAATGCTGTTTGCCAGCCAGGGCTTGAGGGAAGCAGCAGTTCTTTGCAGGTGTACTTATATGAAGGAATCTTCTGGTTTTTTTTGCTGTTCCCTTTGCCTGAATTTAACCTGCAACAAACATCTGGCACCATCACCAACGTGCTCTGCCTTCATGCCTTTAATGAACATATCTGTTAAATCTGTTTCCTGGCAAGCAAAAAATCCCCAAACAAACCCACAACTGCCCTCCAGTGCAGCTGAAATACAGTGCTATTTCTTGGGAAAACACAGTAATCAGTGTAGCAGGGCTCCAGAAGCCTTGCAAAAAGCAATGCCCTGCTTTGAATGCACACACAAAGGGGTTGCTTGGAAGAGGTAAAAGGACAGCAAGAAGTGGGATCCTTTTTGCTGGGATTAGGATTTCAGAGTCACAGAGACCACTGAGCCCACCCTGTGCCTGATGGCCACCTTGTCCCCCAGCCCAGAGCACTCAGTGCCATGTCCACATGTTCCTTGGGCACCTCCAGGGATGAGGGATGGGGATCCACCACCTGGCCCCATGGGCAAGGGGCTGCCAAACCTCATGGAACTGGGGTGGAGGTCTTCCAGAACAGACTCTCCTTCCTGCTGGGGTGTAACTCCTGCTGTTCAAGCCACTGGATGTGAATGCAAACAAGAGAACACATGAATATTTCAAACCATAAGTCATTACTAGACAGAAATGTAGTTAACAGAAACACGCATCTGGTAGTTGTCTGGTGTGAAATGTCCTTTGTACTGCAAAAGTGTTGAATTATAGATAGCTAAACTCTCTAACTGCTTCCCAGGGTAGGTGCAGCACAGGAAATCTTGGTGGGATGCAGTCCCATTTGGGAACTGTGCAGGGATTTGTAGGTACTTTTACAACATCTCCTTGTTGTTCTCTGCAGACAGTGCTCAGCAAAAAAACCATCAGTGTCTGTATCAAACCATCGTGTCCCGAAGTTCTCCCAGTTCAGCAAGTTAAAACCTGAGCTGTAAAAGTGAGATTTAACGAGTCAGCAGCCATGGAAATGCTAAGGGTGCAAATCCTTTGTGGCAGTCCAGAGGCAGCTTCCTTCTCTGCTCATCTGCCTCCATGCTGTGCTGCTGCTGCTGCTTCTTTGAGAAGAAACCTTGACAGATAAACAAAAAACTTAGAGAATCCCTTTTAGGTGAGTTGGAAACAGGAATGAATACATCCATTGGCAGTGATAGAAGTCGAAATCTCCAAAATCTGGTGTAACTGGGGCACGACAGCATTGAGTAGATCATGAAGAATTATGCTTTATAATATTCTTGTACACGCTCTAAGTATGGGGAAAAGCGGATTTTTGTACAGTAAATTCTCTCAAACCTGGGAATGTTAGAGTCTTGCAAAGCTAAAGTAGATTTGCCTGCATCACATAAAAACTCTTAAATTAATCCTGAGCCCAAACCTAAGCTCCTCTGTGGATAGCTAATGTAGGTTTTCCATAGGTTGCCATGTAATCAATACAGCAAATGGTTCCTCAGGAAATCTGCTGGGCTGGGCTGTGTCATTAGCACTGTGAGCTCTTTCCTGGCAGTCACAAAGTCCCAAATTTGGGCTCTGTGTGCCACTGCCATTGACTTTCAGGTATATTCTTAGCAAACAGACACGTGTGTGGGGGGGGTGTATATGTATTAAATTTAAAAATATGTTTTTAAATATTTTAATACCTTTTAAAAATGTATTTTCAGAAATAGGTTCCTTTCCCGTTTCCTCACAAAGACCTGCAGAGCAACCAACCCATTGCAGGCATTGCCACTGTGCTCTCTCCATCCTTCCTGGAGTGTAGTTCCCAAAAAAGGGGAGGGAAAAAGGGCTAAATTCCTTACACTTGTCATTCGAGGGGAAGAACACCTTATTTTTCTAGAACAGGAACTAAAACTGATATTGTGTTTCTGAACCTCACATTTTTAATCTATTTTTTTTTTTTCAGGCCACATTTCCTCTTTGGAAAGAGGTGTTTTTTGTTTTTTTTTTTTCTTTTTGGAAAGCCATTAGTTTCATTGTTGCAATAATATTTCAGTTCCTTGCTCAGGTATTTCAGGAAATCTCTGGAAATCTGCTTTCCCAACAGCATCTGCAGTGCAGTTACATTTTATTAATGCTCTGAGACAGCAGAGCTGCAGTGCCATATTGAAAGAGTGTTAAATGTTATGTGAGTAATAGCTCTTGTTTTTCTATAATGGTAATAGAAATGGGGCTTTTTCATTATTACTGCTTAGATATCACAGAATTGCATAATTATTTCTGTCTCCTCTGGATACTTAAGCATTTATGTTACCTGGGGTGCCGTGGGCAGAAATCAAATAGAAAATGTTCCTGTTGGGGGATAATCCCTGGAAACACATGAAAGGAATTGAATTTCACATTCTGTAAAACTTTTTGCTTTCTCTTTTGAAGAACTGGAGGCCTTTGGAGAGCCCTGGTGGGCTAAACCCTGTGGACTTCATGCTTCATCAGCTGCCTTGAAGCACCTTCCCAGAATCTATTAGAACAAAATTACAAACTTTTTTTTAAACAAACCAAACAACCCAGCCTTTATTCTTCTAACTAAAACTTTGCACCTCACTGGAAGTCACTGGAACCACTGGAGGATATTAAGGTCTAATGCTTTTTCTTTCAAGCTGACAGGATGAAAGTTCAACAGCATAATAACAATAATAACAACAATGATTATGATAACAATAATAAAAACAACAACTACCAACTCCTAAGTGCTTGGAATGCCTTGTATTTTTCCTGCACCTTTTCCCATTTGTGGTTTGATTTGCTTCTCTCTTCCCTTTGGGCCATGCACTCCATATTAACTGAGCATTATCCTGGACCATCCTTACTCTGGGATTTATTTGAAGGCAAACTGTGTTAAATTATGGTGCTGCATTATTAACAGGCCATATGGGCATCAGAGAGAGAGAAGCTTAACAAGAACACAGGAAAACAATCTTCCAGATCCTTCCTTCTCCTAATACATAATCCTGAGTGCAGGGAAGAGATAAAACATTGAAATACTGTGGTGGAGGACTGCAAGGGACAGTGTGTAACACTCATCTCAGAGGGCTCCATGGCCACTCATCACCTCTGCTGGGCTTGCCCAGCACTTGTTCAAAGCAAGAATACTTCTTTAAGTGTTCTCTGGCCTGAAATAAGCACTGAAAAGCATTTTTTTTCCTCTGTTTTCTGTCAGTTTTATTCCCTTTGCTGCTACTCCCTGCGACAACTGGGTGCAGTTTTGGGCACCACAGTATAAGAGGGATATAAAGGTATTGGAGAGTGTCCAAAGGGGGACACAAGGATGGGGAAGGGTCTGGGGGGGCCACATGAGGAGGGGCTGAGGGCATTGGGTTTGTTCAGCTGGAGAAGAGGAGCGTGAGGTCAGACCTCACCAGGGTGGCTTGATGGTCCTCGTGGGTCCCTTCCAACCCAGCATATGCCACAATTCTCTGATTCTAATTTAAACATCTATTTCACGATGCCAGACCAGTTTATAAGGTGCTAAAACAAAGCAGGACATTTTCGGTGCCAAGGTTTTAGACAAAAGGCTGGGCTGGGGGATGGCTACTGACCTGCTGAGGTGCCCAATAAACCCTGACAAGAGGAGCCTTTTCTGACTGTAGAGGGATTATTTTTTTCATTTTAGTTTATTCAGCTAGCTCAGGTCAGTGCCTGGTTCACTCCCAACGTGGCAGCCAGTTGGCATTGGAAGGAGCAGAAAATCTTGTTTTCCACTCTTTAAATAAAGGGCAGAATCTGGGCCCCAGCATTTGTGAGGTCTTGGCTTTAAAATCCTCAGAGTGCTGGCACCACAAATCACCAGTTCAGATCCCTCTCTTATGTACTTTGGAGAACTGATGTATTACTTTCACTTGCTATTTTCCAAAAGCGGGATAAAAAGAGGCAGCTGATTAAATTACACTAACCCAGACTTTACAGGAGTTCTATTGAACTAACAGAAAAAAAAATCAGCTAATTAAAACATGAATGAACCACCCTCAGTGCAGTAAGAAGGTTGTGATATATGTATGTTTAAAGAGCTGCAAAGAGATAATATTTTGCCAAACGGGAGTGCCAAACCCAAACTGAAATACCAAACATCAAATTTGGCATAAAATTCTGTTCCCTTTGCAGGCTACAACACCCATTCAGTTATTTCACAGTTTATTCTTGCCTGTCTCATGAAAGCAGCTCCCTGGAAGTGCCCAGACCAGCATAAACCGTGATGAAGATCAGGGAATTCAGAATTATTTAGGTATAAAGCTGCTGACATGTGGTGAATCACTGCTAGAAACTTCACTGCCTTGGGATGTGGCTTTAGAAGGCTAAAAAAAATGTGTCCACTCACACACTTTTATTTACAAGCACATAGGTAAGGGTGATTGTTTTAATTGGTAGCTTGTTTTTACACCCTGAGCTGTTGCAGCAGCGAACAGCCATGGGTCAGGAGGAAGGTCTGGGCAAGGATTCATTAAAAGGAAACAGGGGAGGCAAAAATAAATGGTCAGCTTTGATAGCAGAAGGAGGTCAGGAGGGGAGTCCTGCGGGGATGTGTGTGGGGAGCTGGTGCTGTTCAGTGAGCTCCTAAATGATCCAGAAACGGAGGAAACGAGGTGACAATATCCACTGATCACACGAAGTGACTCAGAGCACTGAATGCCGGGCTGATTGTGGGAACTGCAGGACATTATCCCAGTGAATGATGGGGTGAGGAAGTGGTCAGTGAAATTCATTGCAGGGAAACGTGGAGTGGCGTCCCTGGGAGAAACAATCCTAATGTCATATATGAAATGATGGGCCTCTAAGTGATTGCTGCCCCACAAGGCTGAGCTCTTGGGTTTCTAACAATTTGCTGCATGAAAACGTCATCACAGTGCTTGTTATTGATCACAGTGACACACCGAAAACTAAGGGTTGGTGGGAAAGGCAGAAGGCTCAAAACACAGAGCAGAATGTTGCCATCACACAACCTCATGCTGTGCCTGCATCCTAAATGTGCTGCCACATCTGGCCCTCTCCCCTCGGAGGGGATGCACTGACACAGGAACAATACTGAAAAGGACAACAAGGATAATAGGACACATGGAATAGTTTCTGGGTGGGAATGATTTTCCAGGCTGAGAAAGAAATGACAGCAGAGGGAGATGGGAGAAGTGTGTTAAATCACCAGTGACAAGGAGAGGGGGAACAGGGAGTGGCTGGTTGCTGACAAAAATTTTGAGGGGTCAGATGAGAGATCCATCCATCCCTGGAGCTGGGTAAGGAAGGAATGAGCCATCCATCCACCCCTGGAGCTGGGTGAGGAAGGAAGGAGAGATCCATCCACCCCTGGAGCTGGGTGAAGAAGGAAGGAGAGATCCATCCACCCCTGGAGCTGGGTGAAGAAGGAAGGAGAGATTCATCCACCCCTGGAGCTGGGTGAAGTGGTCAGGTGCAGTTCAGGTGTAGGGCTGGCAGCTGCACCACCACACAGCTGCTGACATTGGCTCAAAGTGTTCTTGGACAAATGACTGGGAGCAAAAGCCATTGAGGGCTGTTAAATACCATACTAATGAAATGCTATAAGCTAAAAATTGCACATGGGGGGCTTCTGGGAATGTCCCAGGGAAGGATGTCACTTGGCACACCATTACATTATTGTCACTACTGCATCACTGGCTGCTTTGGAAACAGTTCAGTAGGTGGACCTGTGGTCTGATGGATTAGGGCTGAGGAATATGCAGAAGAATTGTTTCTGACAAGGACCTTTCCAGGACAGATGTAAGACAAGTGTGTCCCTAGCAAGCTCCTTTCCCTTCTCCACCTTCTCCTGTAGGAACCCTGGCATGAAACTGCAGTGAGAGCCAGCGCTAAACTTTGAAGTTCCCAGCCACTGTTTTGTGTGTGAGGCAGCTGGTGGCACTAAAGGAAAATCCAGGGAGCCCAGGATGGAAGTGATGAGTTACTGAAAGCACTTTGGGGGAACACAGTGAAATATTTGGATGGCAGTGTGAGGAACTCTCTCTTCCTCAGCAGCAGCTCCCACATGGACACTGCAGTGAGCCTTGAGCCACGAAGGTGTCCCTTTGCACCTGAGGGATGGCTCCTCATTTCCCCTTTCCCTGGGTGGGATCCAGCCTGCTATAAGCCCGTGTAAGAAAAATCTTTTATTCAATTTAGTTTGGATACAAATATCTGTGAGAGAAAGAAATTTTGCAAAAAAAAAGTTCTATTTCAGCACGTGCTGGGTGCCCTGGCCATGGAGGTCCAAAAAGCACAACCCCACCCCCAAAATCATGCTTTTTATGTGCCCCTGGGGTCCTGCCTTGTTAGTAAAATGAGAGGAGTGGGCTTCTTCTTCTGATTGGGTTTGGTGTGCCCCCCTGTACAAGGAGATGGGGTCTCCTGGTCAGAATGACCACCTTCTTCTGCACACAAAGAACCTGCCACATGGCGGGGCCCATTTCAGCCATACCTTTATCTATTTTCATAATTCCCTATTCCCTAACACGAATTGTCCCTGGCACCAGTTCCAGACAGGACCTGGTACCTTACAACTTCCACGAAACGCCTAAAGAAAATAATTCCTGAGTTAATGAAGTATTTACTTGAAATAAAACCATATTCTTTTATTTCCCACACCCGTGTCACACCCCCCTGGCTCCCAGGTGACATTCCCCTCTCCTCTTTGGCACTCAGCCAGATCAATACTTCCTCATTAGGCTCTCTCTTTACCCTTTTATTATTAAGGCTGATCCCTCTTCCTCACCTATTATTTGCAATTTTGGCTTAAGTGCCAATTTATGCTGGGAGGAAGGAGGAATTATGGCTCACTGGGACTTGTTTGTACTGGGAGAAGAGGTTCAGAAACCCCTCAGTGTTGCCTACATGAATTAAAACCCCTCTTGACACCTTGTTTAGACACAGTTTAAGGCCGTCTGTCCCGTCTCATTTCTCATCTCTCTGCTGTCCTGTTTGAAGGTGAGGACAAGAACATTACAGATCTACCTGGGAAGGCCAGCCTTGGGATGAATGTTTCTGCAGGTGCTGGAGGATGAGCTACAGCTGATAGGTATTAACAGGCAGATGGATCAAGTCAAAAATCTCAGAGCAAGACTAATTCACATTGTTGGGATTTTGGAACACTTGAGGGCACCACCCTCCTCCTCCTGCTCCTGGCACTCTGGGTTTTTTTTCTGTTTTCTACTCTTTTTCCCTGAAAATTTAACCTCCTCCTCCCTTTCTGCCAAACCTTAGCTACTTCTTGACAATATCCTGGCCTCCCCTCATCACCACTTTTTCTCTGCTTGCCTTAGAATTTCCCTGCATTTCCAGTATATGGACAAGTCATTCCTTTTTGCTTGGACTTCCCAGGTGAGCAGAATAAATAGCTTTTGATTTGGAGGCACCGTGCAGTCTGGAGAAACACAGTGACTCACTCCTAGCCTATACTTTGGCTTCATTCTTTCCTTTATTGGTATTTTAATACATGTGTTTTCTATTCCACTGCTCTGACTGGAGCTGACCATGACCCCTTACACCCCTGGGCTGATTAAATTGCTCTCTGTATATCCACTCTGGAGTTCCCTATTCATTACAAACTCCCATTAACCTCCAAAGCCAGGCCTCCCTGGTAATCACTATTTGTTATGAAAGAAACTTCCATTGCCATTCTCTGCTAATAAGTATATTTAAACTGGATATTTCCATAATTCAGAGTACAAATTGTCCATCCCTTGTGAAGAGCAATGGTAATTCTTCCCCTCTCTGCTCTCCTTCCTTCCCTCTTGTTGCACAGCAAACTGGGGAACAGGCTGACCTCAGCCTTTCTTACACACAGCCTGGGAATAGCCCATAGCTCTGCTGTGTCTGTGTAACCTGCATAAGACCAAAAACAAGGGGGGAAAAAAGGGTTGGAAACGGATTGTGCCTCCCCAGGGAGATGTAGAGGTTTCATTTGGCTTTGCCTTTCTGTTGTTGTAATGAATCTGTGGCAAGGAAAACCTCGCCTGCAGAACCACATCCAGAATCAGCGAGAGGAGCAACCTATCCCTCATACCTTTTGTTTGGGGACGTGCCAACAACAAGCAGTGGAGCTATTTGTGGGGCTGATTTGGTTCCCTGGGACCACAGCAGGGTTTAACAGCCCTTGGAGCTGCTCTGCTGCGGGCAGCAGGTGATAGCCAGGCAGGGAGCACGTTCAGCACACTCCTCCTGCCTCCATGGGGGCTCCACATCACACCAGAACACTCCTTGGGCTTGCATTGTGTGTCTCCTCTCAGCCCTGGGTCAGAGCTGCGGCTCAGCACGCTCAGCAGGGCTGATTAAACCCCACAGCCTGCCCTGCTCGGAAGCAAACACCCTGAGTGGGTTTGTTTGTGTTCTACAAGAGGAAAATTAAGAAACAGCCAGGCAGAATTCATCAGAGCAGATTTTTCCTCTCTCCCAGCTATGCCTGACCCCGGTGTCTTCATCTTCTCTCTGGGTTTAGCAAACTTCAGGCAGCCTGGTGTGAGGGTGGCTGAGTGGGAGGAGGACTCTGTGTAATTATGAAGCCCGAGGCCAAGTTCCTGGAAATAAAAGCCTGAGGACTCATCCCTCACTGTAAATATTTTGCACAGCTTTTGCAGATATTTCTGCACGATAATTGCCACCTCTGCTCAAACAGAAAATAAAGCACTGGGGCACATCCTGATTTTTCACTCAGCCAGCAGAAGTGATGGCTGGGGCTTTATCGTGAGATTCCAAAATGAACCCAAGGGTCCTGCCCAGCCTGCACCTCCCAAACCTGTGTGGCAGCCACTCTGAGCAAAGCCTGCCTTTCCCTGTGTGAGAAACGGAGCCTCACCCATATGAATTTAATATTTTATAAAAAGGTTTATTCTATGGTAAGAGCAATGCAGGCCTGGACACGAGGGGGGAGTCTTCTCTCCACCAACTCGTGCATCAGGTACAATGTGGGTCTGGCTTTTATCCA
>JAWWEW010000001.1:641442-664407 GCA_035583185.1 Anabacerthia variegaticeps | reverse complement strand
AAAGGAAAGGAAAGGAAAGGAAAGGAAAGGAAAGGAAAGGAAAGGAAAGGAAAGGAAAGGAAAGGAAAGGAAAGGAGAGGAAAGGTTAAATTATGTATGTACGTATTTGTTTTATAACAAAATAATAGAATCCTGTGGCTGGCAGTGAACTATGTCATAGGCATTTCTGATATTTCCCTGTGAAGAAATGACATGTTTGAATACAGAGAACCAGAAATGAGAGTCTTGACTTGCTTCCTCCCTGTGTTTTAATTGTAAACAAGCAGATGCAATCCATAACGCTAAATAAGATTTCCCCACATTTCCTTCTGAAAATGGTTTTAAGCAAGATAAGGCACTTAAATTTAATCCTTCTAAGAATGTGCAAATACTGAATCCTTGATGCAGACACAATCTTACCATGAATTTATATGGGAGCTTTAATGGGTTTGTAAATTAATCAATAACGTGGTTAAATTATATTTGCTCAGCTAATTATTTTCCATGTCCTGTAAATTAGAACTTCACTAGACTCTGAGAAAAATCAGTCCTGCTGCTTGTACCACATTTGTGTTTACTTACTGATACATTATTGAAGTACTTGTTTATTTGTTCTGCTGTAGGCTGGGAGCTTTTTCTTTGCTTTTGAGTGGCAACCATGGGGCTCCATAGCCATGCAATGATAATTACATTATTATGTATTTTACCAGGTTCTCGCAAGCAGCAGCCTGCTGCAGAGGTTGGAAAAACCAGTGGATGTGAAAGCCAAACTGGAAATGGAAAGAGTTGTAAAGTGCTTCTTATTTTGCCTCCCCTCCTAACCAGTTTTACACACACAGAAACACACTTAGGAGACATAAAATATTCCTTGTAAATAGGGCTCTTATCTTTCCTGTGTCCCTGATATGCCAACGAGCTGGCACATATTTAACACTGCACCACTTTGTTTCTTTTGCATTTACTTTCTGGTTTTGGAGAGATATAAATGGCAAAAAGAAAACTAGAGGCAGGAAAGTTCAAATGGATAACAGCAGGCTGGTATTTCAGTATCTGGGTAGTTATATCTTAAATTGATCTTTTACTGTGTAACAAATTAGGTTTTCTCAACATATGGAGTACTACTTTACAACAAAAAAAATTTTCTAGTTAATGCCTGATTTTTTATTTTTCTTATCAGGGCACATGCAGAGATCAGGCTGAATATTTCATGCATACATTTGTAGTTATCAGAATTTGTGAAAGAATCTACTGTTACGTGTCTGTCTTGGGTGGTTTTTTCCAGATTTTTGCCTGTGGTTTCATTGTTCTGATTTTCACAAAGTCTTTCACCTGACATTTTCCAGGATTGTCCGACGGTCACATTACACAACAAGTCTTGAATGAACCTCCTTTCCATAATTTGAATGTTTAATTATATTCCCCTAATTAAAATCATGTTTTTCTACAGTATTTGTTTGTACAGGTACAGCTCTACCAGGCCTTGGAGTGCTGATGCTTCCCATCACACTGGACTCCAACACAGGCTCATGGCTGGGCTCGCTTTTGCACAGGCAAACAATTTATTCCTGAAATAGAGTAATTTCAGTAATTCTGTAGACCTGAATGTGCAATCATGGATACCTCTGGAAGCCTGTCTATTCCCAAAACACTGCAGAGCAGGGGAAATGCACAGAGCTGTATATGGGACCAGGACTGAGTCTCCTTTCTCCCTCTTAGACGGTTTTGTGCAGCTTTGACTGTCCCCTGCAGAACTCCTGCAGGTTTAGGGTTACTTTCTCTTTATCCTTTGGATCTGCTTTGTTGCTGGATGCTGTCACTGCAGTGCTCTCCCCTGAGCTTTGGGACAAAAGTGCTTTTGGGAGCAGAGGCCCGTGGTGGGGAGCAGGCTCTGCCTTCCTCCTGGAGCTTTGCCACCAGGCAGAGGGAGAATATTCCTGCTTGCTCAGTGCAAGAGGGGCAGTAACTGCACCAGTTTCACACCCCAATGTCCCTGCTGAGACCAGTCCATTCCCCAGCACACACAAACCCGCAGAACACAGCCAGACTTAAGGGTAGGGCTTGGGGGTTTTGAATTATTTATGGGTTTTCCTTTAAAAAAAAAAGGCAATTCAATGCAAAGCGTTTGCTCAGAAGGTAAATTTATCCCAAGTGGCTCCTGCTGGTTGACACACACACAACCCCCCCTTGTCCTTTCTCTTGCTCTGGAAAGTTGTTCCACCTGATTGCTGGGTTTGCCGCTTTGAGCAGCGGTGTCAGGGGAATCACAAAGGCGATGGAGGCGCAGCCAAGTGCCCGTGCCAGATTTGGGCTGACTTAAGGCTGTGCTACCTGGCTCTGCAGCCTTCTGGGGCCAGGGCTGGTTGGGAGCAGCTGCTGTCCCTGCTGCCTGCCCGGTCCCCTGGAGAGGGTGAGGATGGCCAGCGGGGCTCTGCAGGGTGCTGGGCTGGTCACTGGTGGGCTGGGCGCCCTGGGGACACTGGCTGCCACCACCATGCCCCAGTGGAGGGTGTCTGCCTTCATCGAGCACAACATCATCGTCTTCGAGGCCGCCTGGGAGGGGCTGTGGATGCACTGCATCAGGCAGGTCAACATCAGGATGCAGTGCAAGGGCTACGACTCGGTGCTGGCGCTGTCCCCCGACCTGCAGGCGTCAAGGGGGCTGATGTGTGCGGGCTCAGGGCTCTCCCTGCTCGCCCTCGTGCTCGCCATGCTGGGCACGAGGTGCACGAGGTGCCCGCAGAGCCCCTGGAGAGCCAAGGGCTGTGTCCTCCTGGCTGCTGGGCTCCTCTTCATCCTCTCGGGCGTCGTGGAGCTCGTGCCCCTCTGCTGGGTCGCCAACTCCATCATCAGCGACTTCTACAACCCCGCGGTCAACGTGGCTCAGAAGAGGGAGCTCGGCGAGGCCCTGTACGTGGGCTGGGTGGCCTCCTTCTGCCTCGTGGCCGCCGGGTCAACGCTGTGCTGCTCTTCCCTGTGCTGTGCTGAGAAGCCCAGAGGACACAGATACTCGTCCCATGCCGCTCGGACCCACACCGAGAGCTCCTACTCCAAGAGCCAGTATGTGTAGGAGCCTCCTGCCTCCCCCCAGTGTCTGCTGGATGGCTCTGAGGATGATGGAGAGCTGCCTTTGCCTTCTGCCCCACATCTGGAACCCCTGGGGCTGTGGCTTGGAGCTACAGCCACCCCCCCAGAGGGCTCTAAAGCTGCACCAAGGACAATCCGAGCGCACGGGAAGGTGAATTTTTAATGCTGTTTTAGTAGCAACTTGGAATAGCTTTTGGGTTGTGTGGCTTTGCTTTCGCTTCGGGGCGCGTTTTATGTGTTAAAGAGTAATAAAGGGCTTAAAATTACACTGTGATATGAAATCCTGGCCTGTTGCAAAGCAGAGCAGAGGAAAGCTGCTGGGGTTTTTCTTCTGCTTGGGAAAGCAGGGATAACAGTGAATAAAGACAAGATAATAATAGTTTAAAAGAAAAGCATTCACTAAGGGATTGATTTACTGTAGGCTTAATGGAAGGTTGCATGGAGAATTTATTCAGCAGAGGAAGGTAAGCTGAAATATATGAAAAAATATCCCTTGCTTCAGAGAATAAACATAGCTCTCTACGTTTGTCCTAATTATCATCCTTTCAGCGAAAGTTAGTATTTCTTTTGTAACCCATATAGGTCAAACTCATTCACAACCTTCTTTTTAGAAGCAGCAGTATTGCCTTGCAAACTCCTTGTGCCTTACAACACTTTCTATTATCACACAGAACACAAACACTGGGTTGGTTACTTGCTGCAGGGCTCTGTGAAATAGATATATATTTTAAATAAGGGTCTTTTATGCAATCAGGCTGAGATTTTTGGTGACATCCACTCACACCACCACAATTTACAGGCAGAAGGAACATAAACAACGATAGTATTTTCTCACAGTTCCCATTAAAACAGGCTAAACAGTATTTTTTGTAATAAGATCATGCACCCATGATAAGCAACAGTGTAAAGAAACCTGGGTACTGTCCTGAGTCCCATCAGCACCATCAGCATCTTTCACTGCTGAGAGGTGGTCCATGCAGGGCCAAGGAGGACAAACAGGAGGAGAAGACAGTGTGGGTGGAGTCCACTCTGGAAAAAGTGATATCTATTAACAACTTCATTTTTCTTCTTAATGAATAAATACACCAAAATTATTCCTGAGAGACCTTTGTGCAATGAAAACATCCAGAGGTGGTTATTCTGCAGTGTCCTTAGCAATCTATGGCAGCACTTAATTATAATTTTCATTAAAAAAGGTTTTCACAAAGCTCAAACTAAATCTCCCCACTGTAGACTGAGGCTGCTGCATTATTTCAGCAGCAGGCAGCAAAACCAGCCTGCTGCTTTCCTTTCAGGCAGGCAGCCCTTCCCTTACCCCAGCACTGTTACCATCTGACCTCTTGCATCTCTCTTGCTCAGCTTAATCATCTCCAATTCTTTCCTCACTGGCAGCTCTTACATTTCTCCCCGTCCTTGTTTACCTCCTCTGGCTGTTTTTGGCTGTTTCACATCTCTCTTCAGGTTGGTTGCCCAAAACTGGGCAAAGAATCCCAGAGGACGCCTCAGCATTGCTGAGCACTCCGAGTTCACTTGCTGCAGGTTATCATAGCAGGGGGTAAGAGATCCTCAAAGCCATGCAAAGACCTCCCTTGAATATTTGAAAGCATTGCAATGCTGTTATTCCAGGCCCCAGGATCAGCAGCTTCCCTGGGCTGTGGGACTCAGTCCATCGACCAGCTGGGTGCCCAAGGCAAACTTCCCTGCTGCAGCTCCTCCTTTATTGTCAGATCCCTGAGGGTGCCAGGATGAGGCCCCAGAGAAACCCTTGGCTCCAAGAACAGCAGAAATCAATGTCAGGAAATAGGAACATGAGAGTTTTCCTTCCCATATAGCCTTTTGTTGCTTAACTCACTCTCAGATTCTGCCTCTGCATTACACTGTTGTTGCTCTCCTCCAACCCTTCAGAGTCTCTCTTGATTTCCCACTGCTGTGTCAGATGCTTTAATAAGGTCCAACTGGATTAGATTTTCTCAACTTTTATTTTCTAGCAAATGTTACCAAACAAAACTTGAACTTACTTTTTGCTACGTCCATGCTGCATTTTGTTTCACATTCCATTTACTTCCAGGTGCTTCCTAAGGAATTTTTAAGCCTCATCCACATTCACGTCCCTGAGCTGCTCAGTCTAATTAATAAATAAAACGTGCTCAGGATCAGAGGAACTGTTCTCCCTCAGTGCTTCAGGCACTCTCACCTCATTGGCAATGGTCTTCTGCAGAGATAGAGATCCTCTCCTTTTAATGATCCTTCACACACCATTTTCTGCCTTGCAATGTGAGCCTGGTTCCATTACGACATAAAAGCATCAGATTTCCCAAGATTGTCCCCTCCTCCATTTTATCCTTGGTTTTAAGTCAGTCTGCACATATCAGATTGTTTTCTGCATTTGTTTTTTCCCCTTCCCTGACTTCCAGCCCCTTAACTCCCAAGACATAGTTGGTCTAAATAGTTATTAGACATTTCTCCTCCTTCTGAAGTCCTGTCTTCTGTTCCAGCCCCACATTTCATTTCTGGAATGAAAGCAGCTACCTCTTGACCCTGCAGAAAGTTCCTATTTTGGAATACTCAGTATGCTGCAATTGGGAACCCTGTGCAGACACACCAGCCCCCAGGAAGATGCATCAAAGTGCAAAATTACAGTGGCAGTGGTGCATCCTTGGAATCACAGTGGTGCATCCTTGGAGCTGCTGCCATTCCTGGTGCTGGAGAGGGTGTTCTGAGAGCAAGCGACAAAAATGAATCGCTCCCCACGAAATGTTCCTGCCTCTGCCTCTGTGCCAGCACAAATCCAAAGTGATTTATGACTTCCAGGAAGAGGTTCTTCTGTGTGAGTGCAGGAACAGGAACAGCTGGTTGGCTGGGCAGAGCTTCCCTTCCCCTGTGCATCCTCCTCCCTCCTACTGTTTGAAGGGGAATTGAGGTAAACTGGGAGCTGAACTCTGCAGGTCCAGTGGGCAGGGGCTCTTGCACAGGGTTGGGGATGGCAGTGGTGCAGCTCATTTTTGGGATTTGTTTTGGAGGTGGAGACTAACAGTGCTGTAACATTCAGGAGGTGGGGTTTGGGAGAGGACAAAAGGTGAGGGGAACAGGACAGGGAGGCGTCCAAATCATGACCAAGAAAGATGGAAAAAACCCCTTTTCTTCATCTTTGAGACTTACTGGTTTAGTTACCTGCATTGCTTGGGTGCTGGAAAGCTCTAGTTCAAGGGTATATGATGGTGCTGAGCTCCAAACCCAATCTCTCTTGGAATTCTGAGCCTAAGAGCTTGTTTCTGGCAGCATCAGGTAGCCTAATAAAAGCTACTACCTGTTTCTACAGACCTTGCCCCTCACCTGCCCTCAGCCAATCACTGCCACAATACCCCTTCCCTTCCTCTTTTATTCCCTTCATGAGATGATGTAAATAAAGCAGTTCCCCTGTGCTTCCTCCAGTAGTAGCCTAACTGTATATCCTGCTGCCAGCACTTAGGAAAACAATCAATGCCACCTTGGGAATTCGCCACTGTTGTTTTTCCAGCAGCTTAATGTCAGCAGCACCATCCAATGCCCCCCAAAGATGCTTTGAGGTCCTGTCATTAAAGAGCAGAGTGAGACAGTGTGTTTTGTGGCAGGTTCTGCTTCTGTCAGGATGGCTGCTCCCCGTGCACAGGTGTGGAGGTGACAAATGCCTTGTAAAAGCCTGAAGTGGTTTAGGTGGATTAAATACTCAGAGGAGTATTTAATATTTTATTGCTGTAGTGTTTTATTACGCCGAGCTGGAGTTCATTCAGCGTCCAGGAGACAGGCTTCTTCAGACCCGGAATATCATTAAGAGTCTGGCAGTTTTGGCAGGCTGGGAATTTCAGGTGTGCTGGGGAAGATGACAGGAAATAAATACGAGTTCTTTGCAATTCAGCTGTCACTCCTGGGCTGCCTCACAGCTAGAGGTCAGTGCCCAAGTGCAGTGCCTCTTATGTGGCTGGGGGAAATCCCTCTCTAGGCTACACCGAGCAGATGTTCTTCACCTGAAGGGAGGGGGAAGGAGATGTGCCCTCATCTTTTAACATCAAAAAACTTTTACCATAAGTGCAGGCAGCAATATTAAAGTTAGCACAAACAGAAAGGCCTCTGCTGGCTTCAGTGCATTTTCTCCTGAAGTAAAGCAGATTCAAGGTCACCTTTGGCTTCACTGGCAAGCTCAAGATGCAGCAGTCAATCAAAATACCAGAGGAAGCAATGGAACCATTAACTCGAGTGTGATTTCATTGACCAGCCCTTGTCAAGAGCAGAAAACCAAGTGGTTAACCCAGCATGTAATGAATGGGTAGCGAAAGCCACAGGCAGGAAGGAACTGATGCCACTCACTCACACGTGTTTCCGAAACAAATGATCTGCAGACAATCCCAACCCTGCTCACTGGACACTTCAAACAGATTTTGCTTGCAGAGGCTGGTCCAGGTCCAGCACCTCTGCCCAAAGGGTGGGATGCAGGGTGAGTGCCTGGATCTCCCCATTTCCAGGCTCTGCAGCTTTCCTGGATAACTGGGAGGTTGAGAGGCTTATCTGTAACTCCTAATCTAAAGTGTGCTTTTGACAAATCTACATATCTACCTGTTCCAGAAGTGTTACTGAACCTTAAATTCAGCTCATTAGCCTGTAGCATAACCAAACTATTGATTCTTGATGAGAGAACTTAATGAACTATGTATATGATGGCTGTACATTTGTACAAGATTAAAGTCTATTTCTCTCTTTATAGGTGCATGTGTATGTATAAGGACTCTGAAATTCAATGTACACACAGGCTATTCAAAGAAGAATTAAACCTGCTTTCTGGGAGGCAATTACATTATTGATGCCTATAACTAATTAAACACTGAGGATCATTGACAGGTCCTGTTAATCATGTGGACTGGAGATGCTCTACTTCCTCCTTTTCAAGAGGCATCAGCATTTGAAACAGAAGGTACTGCCCCAGGGAAAGAGTCAAATGAACATCCTGATTTGAGGGGAAGAGAAAATGCAAATCTGAGCAGAGATCCAGGGAAAGATGAGATGGAAGGGCTACAATTGACTCTTTTCCTCTTTGAAGGCAAATTTTGGGGTGGATGTATTTGCATAAGAACTGGTATTGTCCTCTTGTGCATTCACATGGCACAGCACATGGATGGGGCAGGAATGAGGAGACTCCTGAAGTCTAGTCAGGCACAGACAGGGGCTTCCTTTCATTTCGTCCCATCTGACATTAAATCCATGGTACCTGCCAGGCCCATCATGAGGGCATGCATTTGATTTCTGCTTTAGGAGCTGTGTGATGTTCAGAGTGCTTTGGAAACACCTCAGTCAGCTCAGCATTTCTGTCTGAGAGGTGAGTTGAGCCTTAAAATGGAGGCGCATTTCTCTAAGGTGCACAAAGGTGCCAGAGCATCCTCCAGGCTGATCCAAACACAGGGTTTATCTGGCAAAGGTATTTTTTTGCACAGACCACCAAAGTCAGGGAGTGGTTAGCATTTAAGAGGTCAATTTACCAGTTCTTGTGAGTTTCCAAGATATTGGTAGAATTCCTTGATTTTTTTTTTCCCCCAACCTGTCTGCTGTAACTCATTTAAATTGCTGAAATTCATCTTTAGGTTTTCAAACTGCCATTTAGTGGTTTTCCTATCCTGCTTCTCTCCCTCCAGGTTTGAATGACAAGAACCCTCCTGCCACTGGACACCCAGCAGTGTAGCCTGGGTGTTCCTCTCTTACCCCTGCACCTCCCCTGGCTGTCACTCAGCAGAGGGACTATTTCTGATTAGAGATCAAAATCCACTCAGCCACTTAGCACTCTCCCCTAAATTCAGCTTAATGTGCATGATGCATTTTAATAGCATTTCTGCAAGTGGTTTCCATCTTCTGTACAAACCGTGCCCTGGTGGTTTTCCACATGACCTCAAGGGCTCACCCTCCCAGAGTCATCCAAGGAAAAAGGATTCCTGAGCAATCCTGATAGATAAGGCAGCCAGAAGAACAGATTCAGGACACTAAACCTGGTCTGTTCTCCAGCTGTGTACACCTTCAAGAGCTGGCTGCCAGAAAACGTTGCACAAAGAGTTTTTCTGTCGGAAAAAAATGACATTTAAATGCTGGTTTTGAGAGGGTTTTTCCATCATAACCTGTTTTCTTTTTTGGAGTTCAAATAATAAATCAGAAAAACAGTTTGGAGAATTCAAAGGTTAAAAAAAAGTCCAGCAAGATGGATGGAGACTATACCCAAGTTAAATAGCAGAGGCCTTGTGTGCAGCCTTCCTCTCCTGCCAGTGAAAGGAGTTTTAGACTGATAGCCATCTATGACTTCTGATTTCATCTCTACCACCTCCTCCTTTGTGGCACGGAGCAAAATGCCTCAGCCTTTCAGCAGCACAGTTTTTTATGTCTGCAGGAGAGTGATGTAATATTCATCCCCCTGTAAGTACAAAGCTGCTAATATATTTAGTTTCTAAAGTTTGTGTTTCACATCTCAGCTGACGGCATTTCTTTCTTTCCAGAGTCCTGCTTGCAGACCTGAAGGAACAATGAATTGCCCAGATCCCTTGGGAACATTTTCCACAAGGAGATGTAACATTATATTGTACAACCTGAGTTATCTGGCACTCCTTCCTTCCAGGTAATAACTGGGCTGTGGGTGGTTTGGGTGGACAATTCCCTTTTCACAGGTTCAGCTTTGGCTTGGAATGTCAAGGTTGCGTAGGCACCTAAGGCTGTAACTAAATTAATACCATCAAAGGCAGTGTCTGAGATTTCCAAACCCACAGAGCCCACAAAACCAGAACATGTCTTTCTTCGACAGCACTTCTAGGGCCCTTCATTGTCTCTAGTGGGCCAATTTTCTTCTATTTACTTTGTATAACTGGTTCAAAGAGCTGGAGGAACCAGCAGCACACCGATTTCAACACCACCCATGAGCTGGAATCAAGGCAGGGAAAAGAAAGTGGAAGAAAAAAAGCCCTAATGCAGCACTTGTTGCTAACTTTGCTCGAGGCAAATCAGTCCTTGGCGTGCATTTTTGTCCAGGCTTGTAGGCATCTGTGCAGGCTTGTGGGAGGGACCTGTGGCTTCTTCCAAGGTGCACTGTACATTTTGTGCATCCCTTTCACATGAAACAATTGCCCCCAAGCCCCCCAGTAAGATTTATGGTGTGGAGCACGATGACAACACTCTCCTAATCTGGAGAGTGTTCTCATAGAGGATTATTTCCTAACAGAGACCTCACTCCTGGATTCAAAAGTAGGAGCTGTGAAGCTCTGCCAGCCCTTTTCTTTGTCGTCCCTGTGAGTTTTGGAGCTGGTAGAGTAAAGCTTTGATGTTGATTGGAATACTTGACTTTCCTGTACCTTGTCTAATATCATAATTATACTTTTACATTGGATCAAAATGAGGAATCTACATTAAAGAGCTACAAGAAGTACCTCCTAGCTGGATTTAAAACCAAAATAACAATCAGCTGTTTTCCCAGGGCTGTAGCACTTAGAAAGTAAGCCCCACTCCAAGTCTCAAGTTTAGCTTTTGTTGTAAGAACTCCCGTAATGATCTATTTTAATGCAATATTTTAGCAGAGGGAAGCTCAGACTTTCTGTGCTGAATTTCAACATAGCTGCAATCTTGCAGTTAAGAAATTATTAGCCCTGCAATTAGGTGCCTTTAATTGAATCCCTGACACTAACTTAATTATAGCAGCACTGCAGACACGGTATGAGAAGCAGTGAAATCAGCTGTGACACACCCCTCCTGGCCCTCCATTGGCTGCAAACTCGTTAGGCTTGATGGGGAGGCACTGGAGTCAGAGGGGATTTCAAAGCAAATAAATAGCAGGTCCTTCCAGGCAGTCAGAAATGGATTTCCACCTGTCTGAACCTGGGACTGGGGCGAGCTGCTTGCTGAGAAAAGCCAACCTGCTGCACCGGGAAGCTACTGGAGGAAACCTTCCCTCTCGTTCTGTTGGTGGCTTCTGTGAATAAGTGATTTTGGAAGAGCTTCTGGGTTCTGAACCCTGCTGGAGCCGTGTCTCCCAGCAGCAGCAGCATGGCTTGCTGTGTGCTGCAGATCACAGGGCTCATATTCGGAGGCGTGGGCATGGTTGGCACCCTGGCGGCGACAGTCATGCCTCAGTGGAGGGTTTCTGCCTACATCGATGGCAACATCGTGGTGTTTGAGACCATCTGGGAAGGGCTGTGGATGGACTGCATCAGCCAGCTGGGCCTCAGGCTGCAGTGCAAGTTCTACGACTCCGTCCTGGCTCTCCCCCCGCCCTTGGAGGCGTTCAGAGCCCTCATGTGCATCGCCGTGGTCCTGTCAGTCCTCGCCTTTCTGATGGCCATCGTCGGGGTGAAGTACACCCACAGCACCAAGGAGGACCCCCAGGGCACCAGCATCTTCATCCTGGCAGCTGGGGTTGCCTTTCTCCTGACGGGCACCCTCGTTCTGATCCCCGTGTCCTGGACTGGAGGGAGCATCATCCGTGACTTCTACGATCCTGAAGTCCCAGTGCCGCTGAAGAGGGAGCTGGGAGCTGCTCTCTTCGTGGGCTGGGTGAGCACTGCCCTCCTCCTGGCTGCAGGAGCCATGTACTGCCACTTCTGGTGCTGGGCTGATGCATCTGCAAAATCCAGGTATCCATCGCTTTCCCCTCGCAGCCTGCACAAACCTGGCGCTGCCAGAGGGCCCTCCCTGGCTGTCCATGCCTATGTGTAGCTGCTGAGTGTGATTGTGGAATCACAGAGTGGTTTGGGTTGGAAGGAACCTTAAACATCATCCACTTCCATGGCAGGGACACCTTCCACTAGACTGGGATGCTCCAAGCCCCGTCCAGCCTGACCTTGAACTTCCAGGGGTGGGACATCCTGTCACCTTCCTGCTTGGCACGTTGAAGTGTGCTAATTGACTTCATAATTAAACGCAGAGTCTGTACCTTTGCTGTTGATTCCTGCTCTCTAACACGCTTACACGTGTGTTTGTTAGAGCACTAAAACCAAGAAAACTAAACTACCACAGCCAGCCAGAGACTCTCACCCTTTTTTTTGGGAATGAAGAATGGCACGGGAACGGCAGCAGTCAGGAGGCTCTCCGAGGAGATGAGCAGCCATGGCTGGGCTGGAGGGATGGCAGCTGCTGTGCAACAGCATCCCTGCCCTCCCCTGAGAACCCCTGATGTGCAGAGGGAGCACAGCATCTCCCTCCAGGTGAGGTCTTCCCAAGGACTGCTCCAGGACAGAGGTGAGGAGTGTGCAGAGCGTGGAGTTGGCAGCGTGGCTGAGGCAGCTGCTGAAGGACCAGAGGAGCCTCCAGCAATCCAGCTGCCAACACTGGCACACAGATGTTTGTGCTGTCCCATCAGAAGCCTCTGTGATTGTCTGGATTTCATTGAGCCTCGTGGAGTTATGTATCCTCCTCATCTCTGCTGCAGAGCACGGAGTGCAGCTCATGGAATAGTAAAATTTTTAATTACTTCACCAAAATCTGCTATGAATGTATTGACTTTTTGTTGCTTGCTACCTCTCTTCTTTCCTGGCTTCTCTTTTTCTATAGGTAGCACCTAGTCCTCTGTCAAACTCAGGACAGCCCATGTGAATTTGTGCCCTTTAGAGCACTGTGTCAGTACAATTACACAAGCCAGGCAATGTAAATGTGCCATGTCCACCTGCCTGCTGGAGATTTCCCACCTACGACTCTCATCACACCCACCAAAGCCAAGCCCTGATGTTGCTCTGGCTGTTCTGTGCTCTCCAGATTGATTTGGAAATGCAGACTGAGCATCCTGATGCCTGGCTGTCCACTGTGCAGGATCAGACAGCCTTTGCAGTTGTGCATCCCTTTATTCCCAGCTGGAACCTGGATCTTGCCTTTGACAGTGTCTGTGTCACAACCTTGATAATTGACCAGAGAGGGTCTGGTTCACAATGGTTTTTTCTGGTTCTTTACCCAGCAGTGATGGATGGCACCATTTAATGGATCATTTCCTGGCAGAGGTGCTCAGCTTGGTCCTTTTCTGTATCTGGGACTGGTGTCTGGAGAAAGGGTGTACTGACTTGTTGAGATCAGTGCTCTCCATATTCCTTTGGCTGTTCAGTTTGAAAGAGAACATTTAATTAAACAAGGCTTTTATTAACCTGACTTCAGATGAACCTAAATGAAACAGTGCCATTGTACACAGACATTAATTACATAGGTTAACTAGTGTGCATTTGCATTTAAGGCAACCAGCTCAGATCTTAGAGTGGGAATTTTCTAGGCACCAGAAAACAGGTTTAATGTATCCAGCTCATCAAATCAGCACTTCCTAATTCTAGATGAAAATGTAAGAAACCGGTTGTAAATAGGTTTTCTAGTACTAAACCATGTATTTTTTATGTTTTCTTAGAGCTGCTGAAGTCTGTCCCAGCAGCTGCCACTGACAGCTTATTTCAGTGGAGTCATTCTGTTGACTTTGGTGATAATTTAAACTACCCTGAGGACCTCCACCTCTTATTTTTACTGCATTTTTGTCCTGTAATACATATTTTGTTTAAAAGAAGACTATTTGGTGAGTAAGCCAAAATTGCACATTTTGGATTAATTGCACATTTAGATGTGACATTTGTGATTAGCAAAGCAGAGGCTGAAGACATTTGCAAGGCAAATTTGATACATATTTGTATGTAGGTAATGGATTTAAATGATGATGTAGTCAGTGTAATGCAACTTTATGCAGATGTAAGTGCTTAAGAAGTAATTAAGTACAGTTTTCTGTAACATTAATTAGAGGATCCTGAATGCTTCCACTATCAATGGGCTCATCTAGAAATCAAATTTGAACTGGGTGTGTCATTTACACTATAACTTTATTTTCGAAGAGAAGAAAGACAAAACTGTTTTATTTGAGCATTTAACATCAATTTCAAAGAAAACCTAAGCTTTTTATGTCTAACATTAACACATGATGATTTCATATTGCTCCATTTCTCCCTTTTACCAAAAAACCTCTCCAGTTCACCAAAAGAGGAGCTCAGAATGTCTAAGCTCAGCCAGCCCTATGTTTGTGTATGGGCTTGGAATGCAACCTTGATTCCAAGAGCCGAGCCAGGCTGGGCTGCTCTTGGCCTGCCTGGGGTTTTAGGGACACAAACAGCAATTTCTCGTGATGGCATTGAACATTTTAGTCCTATAAGAGTATGTTTAGGAGTCTGTGACATTCCTGAATTTGATGCAGGAACAAATCTCTCCTGAGAAACTGATCCCCAAGGGATGCAGTGTGGTGCTTACCTTGTCCCTCTGAACAGAACTGAAATTCCCTTATTGTGGATTCTGGTGGGGAAAAGCCCACCTAGAGGATTCCTGGGTGTTTCACCTCTGTGTGCAGGGAATGCATTTGGCTCACAAGATTGAAGGGGTTCCTTTGTGTGTCTACTGAGGTGACAGAGTTTTTCCACCTTCCTTTCCCTCTTCAGCCCCTGTGCTGCTCCAAACTGACTCGCTGGAAGCTGCAGTTTGGAAGTGTGAGTAGGAAAAGGAAGTTTCAAGACTTTAGCAAAAATCTGCAGTTGGACTCTAAACCCAAAGTGCTGCTGTTGATGAGTTTTCTGAGGGCAACAGGGAAGGTTTGGCTTGAGGAGCCTTCACACACCTCCAGTGCCCAAGGCTGCACCTTCTGCCCTCCACCTGCTGCTCCAGGAAAAGTCCAGCTCCTTCTGGGTTATACCCAGGCAGGCTTGTCTCAGTGTCTAAGATGATTCTTGGAGCTTGTTTCCATGGCTCAACAAGTCCTGAGGGGTGAGGTGGGTGAGGAGGGGATGCAGCAAAGGCATTTAGGGAAAGGGCTAGGAGGGTTGTGCAAACAGAGCATTGGCCACACTCTGTGATGGAGCACTGAGAGGAAGCAGGGGGATAATCACTCCTGGCTGGACTTTTCTCTCGGAAAAAGAGTCCTGACATGTGGGTGTGCCTGCTGTGGATGGGCCTGGGGTGGCTAAAATGTTGTGTCAGGGTTTGCTGCTCCCTGAGGAGGGGAGGTTTTGGTGCTGCTGTGCTCACAGTCCTGGAAGGACTTCAGCCTTGCTGGATTTGTTTTAAACAGCTGATTAAATACTGTGGTTAAATCTCTCCTTGAATATCCAGGTGCTATTATATACTTTAATATTTGGTGACTGCAGGACAAAATGACTTTGGAAACATATGTGACCAGCTGAGATTTTGCTGTGTATTTGAAATAAATGTACGAACTCCTCAGTTGGTTTTGGGTTTATTCTTTTGCCATTATATACTTTCTTTTTTATATTAAAGGGAAGGAATGTATTTCCCCATTGCCAGAGAAAGACAGCTCCAGTATTTTTATAATGCTCTTGTCTGATTCAGTCTTGGGTTTTACATTCTGCTGGAGGTTTTGCTAGATAATAAACAAAGTGGGTCTGATTCCTTGGGAAATCAAATATACAAAACTGATTTAGTTCTGGCTTCCAGGACTTGTTTATAAGAAGTTTCCTGAAGCAAACTGGTATTTCAAACCTGGTCCCAAAATGTATATTCATCTCTGAGATGAAAAGATCCTGGAGCAAATAATCCACCACTCTGATGCAGCCAAGGGAATATATTTATGGCAACAGTGATGGCTTAGCAAAACATTGCATTATAACAGGAAGGAGAGTCAGACAGGTTTTGAGACAAAGGAATGCAGGCAGCCCTCGGTCCTGATGTGCAAAGGCAAAGGGGGAGGGACGTGAAGACCAAGTGAGTTGATGTTCCAAAATGCTCCAACTCTCCTGCGCATCAGTGTGAGGAGCCCCAAAGCCGGAGGTGGGAACTTGGTTGTGTCCTGATTTCAGGGTCTTTTCAGGGCAGTGCCACGTCAGCCTGGCAAACTGGGCCAGAGCTGACCCTCCCAATAAACAATCCCTTCCCCTTGTATCTGAAATGCTCTCTGACTTGCACACTTTGCTTTCCTGATTTGAATCTCAGAGTCTGGCTAAGACTAACTTGACGTTTTCTGACTGCTTTAGGAAGCAAACAGCAGAAGGAAACAAGGAATGCCCTGAGAAGGGAAGGATGTTTTCAGCTGGAAATTCCTGTCTCAGTGCTTCTTGTATTTCCAGCTGTCAATGGGGACAAACAAAATGTATTCAAAAGCAGAAATATTTTGGTTTTAGCGACACCAGGGAGCAGAACTGGCAAGGGGAAGTGTTGTGGCAGCAGGATTAACAAGCCATGTGCACCCTCAGAGTTGGCATCTGAGACTTTGTTCTGTTCCAGGGCTCAGAATGGGTTGAAGCCACTGTGTTCTCCGTGGTAAGAAATAGAGCCCATTGCATCACTTTAAACACAGTGAAAGGAAAAAGAGAAAACACCACAGTGAACTTGTCTGCACCACAACACAAATGGTTACCCAAGATCCTCATCCCCACGCTTCCAGCCCTTTAAAAATGAAGAAGTCAGCTAATTTTACCATTAGGTTTTTTTTTTTTAATCCATTTGCCTTCTCCCATGAATGTGACATAGCCTGAACAGCATGACATTTTGAGGCATTATGGAAAAGTAAACTTGACTGTGCTTTTACTTTCTGCTGCCAGCCAGTTCAAGCACTGTCTGTGTATCCATCACTAGAGGTGAATGTACCATTCAGTTCCTTTCAGCATTCCCTCTTTTTAAAAAAAAATGTAAACATTTCTCTTCATTTAAACAACAACAACAACAAAAAAGAGCTGACAGCCATTTAGCAGACAAATCCAACACCTTTGTGGAAAAAACACACTTCAGAAATAGAAACCAAGAGAAACCACAAGCCCATCCAGTTGTGTTCCCTGCATCAGCACCATCAAACTGAATCAGGCATTAATTCCCTTGCCCACTTCTGCCAATCTGTGGGATTTGTCTCAGTTACCCTGAAGTGGTGCCTGATTTCCAAGTGACAAGGATGATGAGCCCATTAGTGTTCCAGCTCCTGTCTGATGGATGAGTGACTGCCAGAATGGTAATGTTTATTCATTCAGAGTTTCCACTATCGTGCCAGGTGGTGCTGGGGGATTGAAGATACTCTCTAGACCCCAACAAACACTTCCTCACGCTCACTTGGAGTTCAGCAAAAATTTGCAACATAAACTCCATGGGCTGAAGAAAATCCCACTGTTAGCTAAGTCCTTTTTTGCAAGGCCAAGTTTCACAGGTGAATCTGAGACCTGGTCTCTCACTGGGACATCCAAAACACTGACTGTGGCACTCAATGCTGGACAAGGTGGTGATGGCTCAAAGGCTGGACCCAGCAATCCTGGAGGTCTTTTCCAACCTAAATGATTCTGTGATTCCAAGAGGCTCCAGAACTCTTGGTGAGCAGCCCTGACATTTCCTGTCCAAAACAGTCTAGCTGAGGTGCCACAGCTGGCCAGGATGGGGACAGTGAGTGGGACTGGGGGGACATCTGATGGGCTGAGATGACCAGCTCACACCACGGCCACCCCACAGCCTGTCACCCCCTGTCCCCTCTGTCTCAGAGGGTCTCCAGATGTCTCTGCTGCTGCTCTGGGATGGGTCTTCTCTCCAACAGCTTCACTTCCCAAGTCGGCTCATGTGCAGGCAGGGAAGTGCAGTGATTATCCAGGTGATTGTCAGGGAAGGGAATTTGTGGGGTAAGGGATGTGTGTGAGGTGGTGAAGGGCAGGTTAACACAGGCAACAGAAAGCCCTGAGCTCTCTCTGAGCAGAGCAGCAGTGACTTCCTCTCCTTGGGCTCACCACACCCACCACCTGGTTTGTGGGACACCCAAAAAGCTCTTTGGCACCCCACAGTTTGGAAATGCTCCACTGCCAAGAGCTAATTATATGGTAATCTTTCATTGAGTGCTGCTCGTGACAAATTACCTTAAAGAGAGACTCAGCATTGCCATGTAATGCCCTGTTCCTAATTCCAGGGGTCACCGGGTACCAGCCTGGCATTTCAAACCAGTGCCATGGCATAGGGGGAGCAAAACAGCCCCAAAACCTTGGAGGGTGAAATGACTCTACAGCAGTGTGAGACTGGGAGCTAAATGCTCAAATTGGGAATGAGGATGAAGTTCAAAGTTCACTGAAGCCAAAGGAAAGGTTGTCATGACCAACAGATCTTTTAAGCTTCAGACATGCCAGCATCAGTTATGGTTATTTGGGGTCAGCTCTCAGGAGTCCTGCAGGGGTTTGCTCAGATACTCAGAGTTTCCTGTAGGGATGGACAATCCCCAGCAACTCCCTGCAGAAATTCAGGGTTGGGTGTTCTTCCTCCTTTGGCATTTCTGGAACAACCCTTCCTGACTCCTTATGATGCACCTGCTGTCAGAAACCATATCCGTGTCCACTGAAATAACTCACCATCATTTGAAATAACTCACCATCATTTAAAACTGTGCCCAGATTACACAATCTGTTGTATCACTGGCAGACTAGGTGTTGATAAACACGGAGATTTCCCAAAGATTAGAGCACATAATCCAGTGCTGTTTGCTCACTGTGTGTTTACTTCCCTAATTAAGGACTGAGAATCCACCCCTCCCTTTAAGATACATTCTGGGATTTTTAAATCATGTTGTGCTGTCAGCAGGGGAGTTCCTGAATCCAGGTTTTATCCAGCTCGTCTTTCCTTTAGGACCACTTGCTCTCAGGGTAGTATGAGCTGCCCAGGCCACTTGGGCCACTTCTCTCCCTCCAGAGCAGTCTTGTCTTTTCTTTTTCTTTGGTTCCTTTGCAACAGCACTTCAAAAATTCATACTAATATTCCATATTAGGAGGAGGAAATATGGGAATAGAACTGGCCAAGGGTTTGTTTTTTTGGGGGTGATCCCTTTAGGTGAAGAAAGAATCACACCTTGATGAAGGTCATAAAGCCAATGATTAGGTAAGACTTGATGACACAATAGCACCATCAAAGGCAATAACTGCAGCTGGCCTACAGGCTGTTTAATAAAGTATGTTTAATATGTTTAATAAGATGAAATCACTGAAATCCTGAGTTTGTGCTGCTCCAGAATGTTTAGCTTCTCCCCCAGTTCTGTGCTAAGTGATTAATTGATCTTTAATTAAGGGGCAAAGTAAGATGGCCAAGGGGAAGGGCAGAAAAGCCAATCTCTTTAAAATATTCATAACATTCTCCATAACAGTCAAACTATGAAAAGCTCTTACCCTTTATAACAGATAATCATTAAAGTTTAGGAGGGTATAGGTTTATTTTTCAAGCTAGTTACATGAATAGGGCTCACATGTTGGGGTGAATGCATTCAAATTGCTATTTGTTTTTTCCAGAAGCACATTTAGCAGTAGCCATAATGCAATTGGCAGCCACAGGAAGTGTATTGAGGGCTAAATCAATCAATCAATCAATCAATCAATCTTAATAATGATTGAAAACAAAAGTCACTTTTCAATGTACTGGAGTTCTTGTTAAAATAGATTTATTTCCTGCCTCTTTTCTAGCTAAAACCCTACACCCATGTTTTATTTATACATTTAAATGTTTATTTTTGTATTTACTGTTAGCATTGATGTTTAATACATCTTGTGTCTCTGTTGTCAGATCATAAATCTCAGTTCCTTCAAATTTCCATTGCAGCTATTTATTCAGGAAAACCAAGATTACTCTGCACTTTTATTTTGTGCCAGATCAGTTGCACAGAACAATTTATTTCTGCAAATCATCTTCCAACAAAAGTATTGGAGGATGCCTTAGACTTTGGTGAGATCCACATCAAAAATAAAAGCAGAGTTAGAAGGCAGGATTTGTGACAGGAATAGAGGCAATGATTATGGTAAGGCCAGAGGAAGGAAAAACCTGTTCCAGAGGGATAGGGACTGAGCAGAGGGAAGCTGGGAGGTTTGGAGGGCACAGCACAACACCACTGGTGGCATTTGGAGCACCGTGATAGGAATGACAGGAATTGCTCTTGAAACGTCAGCAAGTAAAGAGGGTTTTCCAGCAAAGAGCAGCCAGCCTTCAGAAATCCCACAAACACCTGGAGGGGAAGAGCCTGGGCTGGGAAAACCGGTCCCAACCCTAAACCAGTTCTTAGCCCTGACCCTAAATCAGTGCTTAGTCACTGCTGTGTATCTTTAAATCACTGTGTGGGTTTTCTGTGAGACCAGGAAGGTGTGATCCGGGTTTTGGAGATGGGGGAGATTTTAAGGTCCTGGTTGAGCAATGCACACGGGCACACACTTGCCTTGGCTGACTTCCCTGACTGAACTGGTGATTTTTTAGGGTATCAGCAGCTTGGAAGTGTGACAGGATGGGCACTGCCAGGGCCACATTCCTCATGAGCACCCTGCCAGCTCCACTAGCCCAGGGAAGCCTGAAATCTGTGTGCCATGCAGGGAATGAGGATGGGAAACAGCTGGTGCTCAGCCCTGAGATCAGAGCCCTTGGCCATGCTGCAATGGGCAACTAGGACAAATAAACAGTATAAAAACAAAGGTGTGAGAAGGGACAACTATTTCCACAGGGACATCAGGCAGTAGGATCTAACAAAGGGTCTGGTGGTGGCTGGGCCACGGGGAATTGAATGGCAGCAAAGTGATTCGAAGGATTAATTTAAAATATAGAGGGGCATTCCTGGGGTTTAAACAGATTTTTATACAAATCAGTGGTGGCTGTAGGACCTCATTCAAAACTCAGTGAAGCCAATAACACCTGTGGGTGCTGCTCAGAGACTTCATGTTTCTCAGGGGGCTGGATGGGCTCTGTCAGGGAGCAAAGTCTCCATCAACACTCTGTATTTTACGTCTTGACCAGCTGCCAGCTCCTGGTGGAGCTCCCTGTGAGTACACGACATAAACACCTATGCCAGGAGCTTCCTGAGGGTGGCTTGGAAAGGCACAAATAAACCATAAAGGATTGTCTTTCTCTTACATCTCTGTTAGCTCAAAGAATTCTAATAAACTGGGAAGGCTGGGGGTGTGTTACAGTCACATGGGTTTCTTGTTAAATAATGCAGGGATGAAGCAACTCTTTAAGGATAGAGATGGAGAGATAAATAAATGTTTCATGACTCTTACCTCAATTCCTCAGGTATAACTGATCAGGCAGAAGTGCCACCTGGCTTGCAATATTCTGGATAAAGCAGCACTGACTATTCTCCAGTCTTCAGTTCTCTTTCCAGTAACTGAGTATTTCTGTTAATATTCCTGCTCCTCCATTCCTAATTTACCACAGACATCAGCTGAAATCAGTTGGGCCACACACTCAAACTTGACTGGCAACAAATTCTTTCAGAGTATTCAGAGCTTGTTCTGTGTATTTCACAGGATCCTTTCTCTTGCTGTAATTAATTCTCTGCATCTGGCCCAAGATTGCGTTTTTTATCTCTCTGAGCATAATTCATGCTATTAATATGTAAATGAGCAGGTTGTAGTTTTCTTGGAGCAGAGGAACTTTTTAACATTTTAATGATGATTTCACAATAGTGGTCCCTCTCTGTGCTTCGAAAGTGTGAGTTTTGCTTGTATTTCACTAGGGAATGCCAAAGTGGAAATCAGATTTCATTAGAGCAGGGAAATGTGACATTGGCCAGCCTAGTTCTCTGCCAGTGCCTGTTAGAGCTGTCAGAGGAACAGGCATAAATGTGTTGGAAAGGCATGAGTTTAGGGAGGTAAATCCTGAACTCTGTGAAAAGGGACCAGTGTGTGGGGTGGCAGTCGGGATCATCCAAGAGGACAAGTCACAGGATCACATCAAATGCACTTCTTTCTGCTTTGGGCATTGCACCAAGGTGTGTGTGCAGGACACTCTGCTCCTCGGGCTGTTTTCTCCCTCAAAATGCATTTGGATGGGTATTTTGCTCCACCTGTAGCAGAAGCCCCATGGCCATGGCTGAGAGGGGACAATTTCTCTGAGTGTTCTCTGTCCCTGCACACTGAAGAGGCCATGGCAGCAGCACTGCTGGCAGCAGTAAAACCCCCCAGCACAGTTGTCCCACACGTGGGACAGGATTCTGTGCTGTAGTGCCTGCTCTAAAAACATGCCTTGCTCTCAGCAGTTCATTTTCTTTAATCTGAGAGCCGTGCCTACCAGTGCATGTTGTGACCCAAGGCAGCCCCTCCAACACAAATATTGAATAACCTTAGTAGTAGGAATTCATCCTGCTAGGATAAGGGAATATTTAGAGCAGAGTTTATGCCCTCTGGCTCTACATTAAACAGCTCTAGACAGCACCAACCTTCTGCTCCATGTCTGTCATCGAGAGATTCAGAAAACCCGGGGTGTTCTGTGCACTTTGGCTGCTGGAGTCTTGCTGCTGGCATTTTCCCTAGCTGCCTTCACATTTATTCCCCTCTCACCATCTGATTTCCCCTCCAGAATGTCTCTGTTTTTCAGCTCTTCCCAGGTTTTGTTTTCCCAGGATGGGAGGTGGTGTGTCCCCTGCGGCCCCACAGAGTAGCCTTGTTTTAGGAGAGATAGGGAATCCTAAAATATCTGTTTAATCTCACAAAGTCTTTGGAGCTCCAGCAGTTCAGCCCACACCTCGTGCCAGGCAGTTACCACTGGCTGCTGAAAGATGCTGTGGATTTTCCTGGCCCCTGGGATACCAGCTGCCATTTGGCTCCTGCAGCTGGAATAGGATTCACTCTGCTATGCTCTGGATGATCCAGAGTATATCATGGGAAGATGTAGACATTCACAAAGTGCCCTTTTGCCTTGTTTCCCAGGATGGAAAACATTTGGTTTTCACACAGCTGCCTTAAACAGGATCATAACTCAAGGAGGGCAGGGGGAATGCAAACAAATACATTTGTTTATGGCTCCTGAAAGGAGCTACAAGAAAGATGGAGAGAGACTCTTTACAAGGGATGGAGAGACAGGACAAGGGGGAATAGCTTCCCACTGCCAAATGGGATATTGGGAAGGAATTGGTGGCTGGGAGGGTGGGCAGGCCCTGGCACAGGTTGGGCAGAGAAGCTGTGGCTG